>CM060923.1:527046952-528246952 GCA_030737875.1 Allium sativum | reverse complement strand
TTGATTTTCAAAGATACTCGCTTAGGCTTGCGTCTGGATGTCATTTATGTGTCATAGGTGCCCGCTCGGTTAAACAATCCCTACTGGGTGCAGATTCATTGCTTAAGTACCCGATTAGATCTTGCATACGAATATCTTTTACGTGTCATAGGTACCGCTTAGGCCTTGCGTCCGGATGTCATTTATGTATCATTGGTACCTGCTCGGTTAAACAATCCCTATTGCGTGTAGATTTGTTGCTAAAGTACCCGATTATGCCTTATGTCCGGATGTCTTTTATGTGTCATAAGTACCCGATTAGGCCTTGCGTCCGGATGTCTTTACGTGTCATTGGTACTCGCTCAGTTAATCGCCCCCTACCGGGTGTAGATTCGTTGTTGAAGTACCCGATTAGTTCTAGCGTCCGGATGTATTTTATTGTCATAAGTACCTGAATAGGCCTTACGTTTGGATGTCATTTACATGTCATATGTACCTGCTCGGTTAAACAATTTCTGTTGGGTGAAGATTCGTTGTTGTAGTACCCGATTAGGCCTTGCTTCCGATATCTTTTACGTGTCATAGGTACCCGACTAGGCCTTGCATCTAGATGTCTTTTACGTGTCTCGGTACCCACTCGGTTAAACAATCCCTACTAAGTGCAGATTTTTTGCTTAAGTTACCCAAACAGTGCACTATTACGGTACTCAAACAATGCAGGTTGGTCTTCAACGTTGAAATAAAAAGAAGTAAACAACACAGTAGCTTTTTATATATCATATCACATGGAGCAAAATATAAAATAAACATAACAGATATAGAATAGGCGAGACAACAAATACGGAAATGAATTCCAAATCAGAGAAACTAATCCGAGACAATATACATTAGTGCAAATAGAATCATACATCTCGAAAATAACTCATAAATGCTATTTGTCTAAATGACGACATTGATAAGCCTTATAATGTTGAACAATGGAATGGTGGAAGTATAAATATAGTAATACATGAGTAACCTCCTGCTCGTCATCTGATTAGCTCAATGTACTAACTAAATATGTTTCTAATTTATTCATTTAAGGGTACCTAAAATAATAAGAAGAAAAGTGTAAAAATCTAATAAAAAGCAAAGCATAAAACTCTGTGTGAGACAAAAATCGGGTGTGAGCGATAGAAGTAACAAGTACTATAAACTACTGGAACACATATTACGCAGAACCATACCTGACATACCCCTGCATCCACAGAGTTAGCACATAGGGTATACACTATTCTATAGTATTGTCATCGTGGTTGTGCCCTACATCAAAGTCCTAGGAGTGTCCAAATATCTACACCAATGATATCTATATTGTGTGACATCCCTAAAAGTGATAATAATCAAATAAGTATAGTGTCCGCCATTTATCCCCATATTTACACACTTAATGCGTTGGATATATGATAACATTTGGCTCCTCAATACTGAAATCCATACCACTTAGTACATTAGGAAATTAGTATGCACATCATATGCAATCAAGGGTACAATAGATCATCACTGTAGGATACATGGGCCATCATATCATAAATGGACATCACCATAAAATACCCTCGCTTCATAAGTACCATGAGAGCCCAACGCTACTGAATGATCCATTTGCACACTTTCTCCACAGCAAAGTCTTCTTTGGACAGTTTTTCATAGTTTCCATCCAAAGCCATTTCGTTTTAAAACCACTCTAGACCCATCATGTATCACATAACATAATCCATCTCATAACCCTCCTCCTATGATCCCATCATCTTGATTAGTAGTCTCATAATATTGACTTATAGTCTCCCCCTCTACCTCTCAGAGTATAACTACTTGTTATTGGAATTGTTCTTCAAGAAGTAGAATCACTAAGAATTCATGTGCATCATCCGAAATTGCTTCACCTTCACCAATTCGAAGTCGCTTCGCCTTCGTCGATCCGAAGTCGCTTCACCAATCCCTAATCTAAGTTGAACCGACCTGAACTAGAGTCACACCAATTCGAAATGAAGTCATATTGATCCAGAGTCAGAATAACTCGAAAGGAAGTTACTTCAACTAGGACTTGTACTTATTTGGAATCCATTGATTCAAAATCCACCTTGCTTTGAGCACCAATCCAAACTGAAGCACACTTTCCCTCTCCAAGTCATGCCAATCTGAATCCATTGATCTGAAGTTGCACCTACCTGAACACTAAACCACAAAAATTCTGTGCTAGCCGATCTGAGGCACACCAATTCGAATTCCATCCCTATGCCAGTCTGAACTCCTTTAAGCCATAACCTGAACATACGAACTCCAAATGACATGAAACATGGCATGCAACATCAAAGTGCATTCTTTATCGTCCTTGTCAAATTATACATAAATCTAAGCGATTTTGGGATATTTAACAAAATCCTGATCCAGTCCCAATTCTATGTCATCATTCATTTGGCACTTTAAAACATTCAAACAAAGAGAAATCATGCATACAACATTCATAATAATTAACGACAACCAAACAACTAATTCAAAAAGCTTTAGGAGATTTAAATCTACGGTATGAATTTGTAGATCCAAAATAATAAAATTGGGGTCATATAAAAGAAATTACTTTTGCATTTCGAATCTACATAATATAAAATTCACATGAAACATGTAAAAACACGGGAAGGAATTATAGTGATTTAGATGAATTTTTCAAGGAGATTTAACTACTAATATTTCGTAATTAGTAAATGAGAAATTCAATCACTCACCTTTGCCTATGCAAGTTTCGAATCTGAAAAAATTCCGTTGGGTCTGAAATGAAATAACAAACAAAATATATTAATAATCTTCTATAGCAGAGAACTTCCTCTCGATGTGTACATCTTAATAATCCTCTTTTTATTTCTTAATTTGATTAAGATTTTGCGGCTTTTGAATGTAAATTTGAAAAAAAATGAGGAGGAAATATTTTAATGGGGATCGAGTACGTTTTGAGTCAAAGTAAATTGAAAGAAATGAGATTTCATGTCCAAGTTTCACTCTAGTCAAACTTTATGGACAAATTAAGATTCCTTAAGGGAAAAATGGTCACAGAAGCATTTGGAGAAATTATATAGATGAGAAATAACTATAGCATTCATTTTTCAAAATTATCGAATCATACGACTTCATATGAAAATAATATTTCTTTTTTTTTAAAAAAAAAGTGCGAAAACCACAGATCGCTACATTATCTTAATGAGAAAATAAACATAACTGAATATACGTATTTGAAAAAAATGGATTTGCAAATCTACTTTTATAGTTTTTAAATCAAAAATTATGGATAATAACAAATATTTAAAGAAATCCAAAATAAATAAATTTAATAATTTTAACTCACCTTGAGATGTTGTAACACCCCGAAATTTTAACGACGCTAAAGATGATGAATTAAAGAATAATTTGTGTGAAATACACTATTAACAATGAATTAAGGAAAACTTAATTAAATATTCAGAATTAAGTAAAAGGACAGCACCATTGCGTCCGTCTTGGAATTCTGGTCAAGATATACACCTGATTTGCGTAAATCGGACACCGTATGAAGAAGTTATTAAGGTTTGAAGACTTGTATGCATATAAAGAAGATATATATACATATAAATTCAAAAATATTCAAAAATCAGAAAACACAGAAATCCAACGCGTAAATCAAGGAAGCGCCGACCATTTGAGGTCGACCCGAGACACGGCTGGTTCGACCCATGGGTCGACCCAAACTCATGGGGGTCGACCTCGAGGTCGACCCACCTGAAGGGGGGGGTCGACCCACCCCGGTATCTGGAAGCTTCTCTGATGTGGATGATTCTGATGGCTTCTAGTCCAATCTGAAGGTCTTGGTTGCTCCGCTACTCCTATATAAAGGACCCTAAACCTAGGTTTATTCATCTAAAAATGGCAGTGACGACGGGGCTCTGCTGCAACAAAAATTGGAGGGCCTAATCTTTACCAAATCCAATTCAACAAACATTGTACAAATTCAACGGTTGCTAGAACAACAAATTCAATCGTTTTCTTCGCAGTAATTTGGATCCATTTCCTTAGATCTATTCACCGTGAGTTCAAGTTATTTTTGGATCTAAATATTTAATTTGTAACCTTGACATGTTATAAAAATTGGATCTTGAATCGGTGCCTAATCAGTTCTATTATGGCATAATTATCAGATCTGCTTTTATATGTTCATATCGCCACCATGTTAAATCTTGTCATAATATGCTTATTCAGTTATGCTTATTTCTATCAGTTTATTATTGATTCGTTAATATGCTTGTTCTGATTCTCTTCTCTCCCTCTTTTCCCTTTTTATTTTTATATAGCCAGGCTACCTTCGAGCCTAGGCCTAACGCTGAAAAATGCGAACGTGAGAAATTGGGAATGATTGGAAAAGACATAAATTGGGGCATAATTTGTATTGGAAATTATGAATGTAACAACCCGGAAATTCTGAGCCAATTTAAAATATTTATTTTGGCTATTTTAATGAATTTTGAATATCTAAAATGAATTATTTTAAATAATAATGATGAGAAATTTATTTTGAATAGAATTAGAACGTATATATTTATAATAGATCATCGTTAGAATATAAATATTTTATTTTAATTATAAAAGGAATAGAAAATGGCGCGGTAGTTTGAAAATTCGATTTCAAATTTCAAATGAATGTACAGGATTCAAAATAAACCGGATTTTAGCGAAGCAAAAAATATTTGAATCCATTTGAGAATATCTTTCCAATAAATCCGAAAAATTGAAATTTCATAGCAGGGATAAAAAGTTATGCCCAGTTGAAAATTCAGAATAGTCGCTATGGAATTCTGGCCCTTAAAAATGGAAATTTGGCAAACGACCTCTGTTTTCGACGAAACCACTTTGGTCGGATTCGTGGTGTCAAGTTATTGCTAGGTTTCAAAATTAGTAATTTTCTGAATCAATATGTGCGCGTGGCAAAGGAAAACGCGTTTGACCAGTTTTAGTTGATTTTAATCGACTGGAAAATGGCCATTTTTCTAACGGTCTCAGAATTTGACGAAATTAGTTTTGCTAGAACCGTATCGTCAATACGAAGCTAGAAAATATTTTTTGGGAATTTTTAGAGTCCGTATGTGGCCCCGATAAATTGAAATGTGCATTCAAATTCAATATATAGA
This sequence comes from Allium sativum, assembly GCA_030737875.1. Taxonomy (NCBI): domain Eukaryota; kingdom Viridiplantae; phylum Streptophyta; class Magnoliopsida; order Asparagales; family Amaryllidaceae; genus Allium; species Allium sativum. The sequence goes on along the minus strand of CM060923.1, from coordinate 528,241,784 downwards.
GTTATATTTTGATTTTGGCGAAAACTGATCGAAACAGCCGAATCAGCCTATGAAACATATCCCATTGTGTTCGGAATGGGGGTAATTAGTTATGGGTGACAGTCGGTGGGTTCAATTTGGATTTCAAAATTAAAGGTAACTTTTTGGAGAATTAAATATAATATAATTATAATTATAAAACCCTTTGTTTTCCCCTTTCCCTTCTCAAACCGTTTACTCAGTAAAAGAAAAAAGAAAAAAAAGAAACCAAACCCACCATCGTGCTCACTTCCTGTCCACGCCGCCGGAGATCCAGGTCGCCGCCGCCGCCCCTGTGGCTCTCGCCACCCTCCACTCCTCCTCCTCCGCCAACATCCTTCTTCCCCGAGCCCCCAGTCTTCCCCAAAGCTCTATAGCCCCGTTCCCCTTTGAAAAACCTGACGCCTAACGCCAGCACCCCCCCAGGCGGCGCCGCCCACAACCGCGACCTCCACTTCCGTCATCCCCCTCATCTGCGCCAGCGAGCACCACTGGCGAACCCCCTCCCCCTTTAGGCGACGTTGATGAACCCCCCTTCCAAAATAAGGTTAAGTTTATTTATTTTATTTTAGTTTATTTTAATTATTTATTTTATATAAAAATAAAAAATAAAATGATGATTTATATTAAGGAAGATAAATTTTTTATAATTATGAAAGGATTAGATTTTTAGATATGAGAAGTTCGTATTTTTATATGTATAAAGACTAGATTTTTGAAATTAAAAAGATTATAGTTTTAAGTAGGAAAAGATTATATTTTTAATTAGGTAAAGGTAATATTTTATTTAGGAAAAGATTCGATTTTTACTTATGTAAAGATAAGATTTTTACTTCATGAAAGTTATGATTTCTACTTCATGAAAGTTGCGATTTTTATAGCTAGAAAAGATTAGATTTTTATAAAGATAAAGATTTGATTTTTCTACTTTAAAAGGATTTGATTTTTATTCAGAAAAAGAATTGATTTTCATATTTAAAAAGATAAGATTTTTAACATGAAAAAGGAATGATTTTTATCGTATGTTTGAAATATTTTTATGAAGATAAAAATATGATTTTTAACTAGAGAATGACATGAAAATATTTTTAGAAAGGTAAAAATGGGAATTTTGGCCTATGTATGCTATTAATAAAATAGTCATGTTATGGAATAACTTTTAATTCGATAAAAATATGATTTTCAGATTATATATGCGATGAATAATACAAGACGAAGAATTTCCTACATATGAAGAGTCACGGCGTTTGGTTTAGCTCTCGGTGAGAACTCCTCACTTTTAAATTTATTTTCTAGTTGAAATATATACTAGGATGCAGACGGTGCTTAGCAGCACCCGACACCCGCCGTCCACAGACCATGGATGGCTTGTTTGTTTGATTGGTGCGTTGTGAAAGTTGACTGTGTGATGTGGAATGGAAGAAAATATTTTATAGTTAAAAATATAATTTTTAACGTGTATATAAAATAAATATTTATAAACGAATCGGACGATTTGTTTATGTACACCCATTTGACTGATATTGATTGGGACGATAAATTTTACACATCGTCCAACTGCACAAATAGAAATCCGTGTTTGTTGATTTAAAACCCCACACGGGTGTTGGGATGATATTTGGCGTACACTAATCTCAATTATTTAGCTGTATGTCGATCAATTGGTCGACAGACTACGTAAGCGTTAATTATTTATATTTAATGCTTATGCAGTTGTGTGGTGCACTCTGGATGATGGTTGATGATTTATCGTTGCTATTATATACATGTGTTGTAGGGAATCCATATAATTAACATTATATGGTAATTGATCGGGCCTCATTCCAATTTGGAAAATAAGGAATATTATAAAAGAAAATTCATGTGTTGAATAGATAGAAAATTCATGTGTTGAATAGAAAGAAAATTCATGTGTTGAATAAAATATATATATTCATGTATTGAATAAAAATATATATTCATGTGTTGAAAAAAATATACATTTGTTGAATAGAATAACGAAATTATTGAAATATATAAAGCCGTGTTGATTAGATATGCGCCATTTTGACGCGAACGATATTTATATCGATTTTATTCATTTTTATAATGATTATAGAAAAGGAAGTGATTTCAAAATATAATGTTTTGAAAATATTATCATTTGTAAATCGATGATGTGGAATATTCAATTTTGATTCGAAATTAAATATGAAGTTGAAATCGTTTCGAAAATGAATTTAAAACGATTTATAAAATACGTTTTAAAAGGAAATCGACGAATTATATATATAATATATATATAGAATGGCCTGAATAGAACGCGCCGCGCTGCGGCAGTTTGCGAATTTTGACCATTGACTTCGAATGGATATTACGGGAGATCCGACCGTCGGATTCTCCTAAAACGGAAATGTTGGGTTCGTATCGAAAAGAGCTTTCTAACAAATATTAGGTATTTGAAATCTAACGGTTGGATTTGGAATTATGTCCAAATCAAATTTGGAAAAGGTCGCTGTAAGTGCGGTTCGATGGCCGTTGATGGAAATCGACTGTACGAGCCTTGATAAAATTATTAAAAATAGTAATAATTTGTGTAAAATCATAAGAAATGATTTGGAAAGAAATGGGATGAAAAACTCCATATTTGAAAAAATAAAAATAGATTTTTATCGAAATGAACTAGTTTTGAACTAGAACTATATCCTATTTATTTTTAAAAATAAATAAATTGGATTTGAAATGGTTTTGAGAATAACCAAAATTTCCAATAATTGAATTGGAATGGATTTGAATCGAAATTGTCTTTGGAATATTTCGATGTTGGATTTTGTGATTATACAGATATTGTTATGGAAATTTGAAAGATATATTTATATCGTTATTTCCAATACGATATTTGTTGGTCATGGAATTTGATATTGAATATAAACCGATATATTTTCTATTCAGATCCTTGTATTTAATATCAAATGGGATTTGGGGTTTGCTGTGAATGGTGTCTTCATTTACACTGTTCTTAAACCTAGTTGAGAAAAAGATTAAATCTTTTTATTTAAATTTAATGAAGAATACCAATTAAATGGAATTTAATTGGAATTTAATTGGAATGGATTTTGGGTTGTCGTGAATGGTATCTTTAATAATACTGTTCTTAGACCCAAATGTTGGATCTAGATTAACACTAGAGGGGGGTGAATAGGGTTTATCACAGTTTTTAACTGAATTAAAAATATGACAAGATATATATTAATAAACAGATCACAGAATATAGCAGAAACAGAAATGCAGAAAATAAATCACACACAGATATACCCAGCTTCGGCAAAACCCTGCCTACTGCTGCAATTCTAAGGTTTCTACTAGGTGATAGAACAGATCCCGCATACAAGACCATGTAGACTCGCAAACCCTGCTCCTATTCTAACCCTACGCTCAAAACCATAGACTGATCTAAACCCCTAGAACAGATTCACCCTGATTACAACCCCGTAACCAGTAAGTCCTAGATTTTACAGACTCTAGCAACTGCCAGTCAACACCCTGACTGGATCTCCTAGTAATTTACAGAGACTAGAAACTGATCAGACGGTTTTTACAACTCAAATTTAAATACATAATTAAATAAAAACAAAGGCAAAATTAAGAAACCCTAGGAATAAAATAAAAGGGGTCATCCCCTTTAACACTTGAAAATTTGACCGGCCCATTTTCTAAAGGTTGCACCCTTGTTTGATTTTAGCCCGATCACTTTGCTGTGGAAATCAAAAATGGCGGTCGAAAAAAATATATTAGGATTTCAGCAAATCCCAAATCCAATCTCGATTCTTTGCTTCTGAAATCAAATCTATGATGCTTGGAAACTGTGGATAGCTATGCGATGCTTTGCTGATTTGGGGTTTTGTTGCGATCAAAACTCTGATATGTAATTTCGATTTTGAGTTTCTGCTTGAAATTGTTTGCTTAAGGATTCTATGGTTTTCGATTCAATTGTTTGTGCTTTTCTATGTCTAGCCGATGATGAATTGGTGTGAATAATATAGGGTACAGAAAACCCTAGCCTCTGATTTCACTATGTGACTTGCTCTGAATTTGTCTGGTTTCCCCTTTTGATTTGGCTTTCCTTGAATTTCTCGACTTTGAATGCCATGAATGTAATTGTACGTGTGATTCCTGGATTTGCTTCTTTGGAAATATATTTGCTCCTTGGAAAAATTATCACTTGCGTGATTTAATCTGCTGTCCCTTGAAACAAAATCCCTTGCCATATATATTCATCATCATGATTGATTTCAAGCCATGAATACTGAATAAAAAAGACTTCCTTGATTTGATCCCGTGAAAAATGTGATTGAATTTTCTTGCAAGTAATGCAGTGTAAATGATATCTTGTTTCCTTAAACTATTCTCGTTGCTGATTTTGGGCTTTATCAAATAAATTAGTCCACACTTTCCTGCACATTTAACTCAACACTGTAATCTACATCTGCTTTTAAATTGCACCATTTATCCATGCTCATGCTTGAACCACCTCTTGCATATTTGTGTATGCATATAATTGTATTCTACTCATGCTACATATATTTATGAGCTGCTTCATGTATAGTATTCTGTTGTCCACTGTGTCGTCTTGTTTCAATATACTTCTTGGTTGTGTTGGCTTGTTCCCTATGCTGTTTCAATTTGCTGTAGCCAGTGTGTCACTCATGGCCATACTATGTATATATATTGTGTTGCATCGACTTGGCTTGATATGAATGCATCCCAGACTTGCACATGTACACATGAATGCTTCATACTGATCTATCTCGACCATGTTGAGCTTGTTTCACCTGCACCCATGACTTGTGTACTTTCTGTACATGTTATGTTACCTGTTTTGCCTGTGTGCATTTGTGCATGGCCATGCTTATTTGCTGCCTCGACTATGCAGTTTGAACTGTGCACTTGTGTTTGAACTTTGCCATGTTGACTTGTTTCCATATGTACATTGGCACCCTTGAGTTTTGCCATTCCAGTTGCTACTTGCATTTGTACAAGTCAGTGCTCCATGCTGAGTAGTTGTTGCCATGTATATTGTTGCACTGTCCATTTTGCACTAGCTCGACCATACATGTTTCACACATTTGTATGAAACTGCCACTTTCTCAACACATCAATTTGCTGCTATATTTTGTTTGTGGCTTGTTAACTTGCTCGACACTTTGACCTATGACTTGTGTACATCATGCTGAACTGGCCATGTATATTGTTGCTCCATGCATTCTATCTTGTTGAGCTGTCATGTCCACGCTTCTACCATGTTTGAACTGATCATGTTGACTTGACATTGAGTTGTTTTCATATGTGCACTGAGTCGAGATGGTCCACGTGCTACTCCTCAGTTACACACTGATTGGCGAGGCAGTGCACACGGGTATATTTATATATGTATGTATATGCAGCCATCAGATAAAATTTCCTGTCCCTGTGTTATACATATACAAACTGACTAGACACAGATGAATCAGATCAAGTCATGAAAAATGATGAGAAACACACCAGAAAACTGAGGCAAATAAAAAAAAAAATTATATTTGCATGTATTCTGTTTTATTCCTGTTGTAGTGTACTGTGTGTGTTTCAATTTTATATGACAGGTAAGCAGAAGATAATGACTGGACTGACTGTGAAGTGCAAAGACAGAAGACAGAAGATTGACAAAGACATGTATACAAGAATTGTGAATGTATATAAAATCAAAGTATATGTATAGCTGAGTGAGAGTGTTGTAGTGTGAGGAGCTGAGTAATGAGAGAATTGTATTGGCATTTGTAATCAACAAGTTCGATTGAAATAAAATATTATTTTATTGTGTTCAAACAAATTTGTCTATTATATTCAGTTTATTTACGCAAGTACAATATTCTAGGAATGTATATGAAATGTGATGTGTTCAGATAGTGGAGTTATGAATAGTTGTACTGTTTGAATATTTGAAATATAATATTTAATTTTAAACAAATTACAGTGTAAATATCTGAATGTCTGTACAGTTGTATTCTATTTAAAATTAAATATTATATTCCTGTCTGTGATGTATATATAAAACAGTACAGTAACAAACACGTTTATAATAAAATGTTTGTTTGTTATCATAAAAAAAATCATATAATTGTGTGTACAACACTGTTATATACAACAATCTCCCCCTTTTGATGATGATAAACAAATATTAAGATTTTGATTCCAATAAATGTGTTTGACAATGAAGAGTTGAACTCCCCCTATTTGAAAGCTCCCCCTACAACAGAAGCTCCAACTATAACTGTGCATTTAATGAATTTTCAAGTTTAAAAATATTTATAAAATATCTCTCATAAATCAAAATCTCAACCCATTCTCCCCTTTTTGTTATCATCAAAAGGATACAGAATTTAAAATACAGATGAAAAACGACTAAAATATAATATCAGCATCAGAGGAAGAACAGTCATCATAAATCTCAATAAGTCAAACAAAAATAATAATAAACTGAGAATTAGTGGCATGTTTCACATTGTAGAAAATGATGGATTTACGATGAAATTTATTAAAATGAGGAGAGTTATAAAATGTTTTCCAATTTTCTCAAAAGAATTTTAAACATGAAGTACAAAAACAGTGATGGATTTGGACTATAATTATTAATTCAATTCAAGTGACAAGATTGAATAATCTCAATAACTATCAATCAACAAATCATAATACGTTATAAAATATCAACACATTTCACATATTAGAAAGATGGATTGATAGGCTGGTTTTTAAACACCAAGGAGAATTTCATATTAATTTCAATTTATAGTACATTATTATTATTATTATTATTTAAGAGCACACTGACCACGCATAACCAGAGCTTGGATTTTTAAATGAGGCCAGTCGCAGATTAAATTATAAGTTGTCTCTTAACCATGCATGACCAAAGCTTGGATTTTTAAATGAGGTTAGAGACACACTTATATATTAATTTTATTTATTATTTTCAACTTCAAAATAGAAAAACTCCTCAGCATATAAAACCAGTATGAATGATAGAAATGTGGTAGGTACAGAAATGGTCTGTGAAATAAATTTCTAAATTAATTATATTATGAAATATGCTCGACTGTACCGGGATCATTGAAAATTTTCAGTTATCACTTATTCTGAATAATAACATAGTCCAATTTCTATCACAAATATTTTCACTGTTTGTTCGAAAAGATTTTTTTTTAAAAAATTAACTCTCCACATTAATATAAAATCACGATGGATGGTAGAAAGATGAAAGATAATGAGGATGGTCGTGAAATAATTGCCAATTCAAAGATATTATAATAAATGTTCAACCATCATGAAAAATATAAATATAAATCTCCTCTTGTTGTGAAATATATTGCAGTCACAATTCATCACAATTTCAAAATCTAATAATTTTGATGAGTTATAAATACAGTTCAATATGGATATTGATTTCAATTTCTGAATGAATAATAAATAATTTTAAAATTGAAAATCAATTACAAGAGAGATACTAAGATCTATATAAGACATAAGAGATTAATATATGTATATATATACAAAAAATCCAGCACTTCTGATACCAATTGGTGTCTCTATTAATGAGAATTATAATCACACTAGAGACAAACTACGATTTCACGGACAAGCAGAAAATCGATCACAAGGCCCAAGCAGACAAGACTAGCAAATCAGAATCAGTAATCACAACAGCAAACAGTTATTCATCAAGACATGCAATTAAAAACAAACAGATATTTGAAAACATTTTTCAAAACCAGTATCAGAGAAGTACAAGAAAACAGTTTCAAAGCAAACTTGTCAGGATGATGGTCACCTAAGATGATTCATGATCCAATGATTAAAAATACCATTTATTTGAAATCATCTGAAGAATATGAAACTCTCAAGATTCAGTGAATCAATCACACCAGAATATTAATTTCAGATTCAAGATACATGTGAGATTCAATAAATCAATAATTTCAAATGATTTCAAATAAACATATATTCAAATCAAATACATCATGAAATAGCAGTGAGTTTTAATGACCATTTTTCAAAAGATTTTTTCCAAATTATTTCTGACAAGCCCAAAGGATTTTCCAGAATATTTACATCAAGTTTGAAGGAAAAATTCATGATCCAAAAATAGTGGTTTATTCAAAATCACTTGAAATAAATGAAATTCTTGAGATACAATGAATCAATCACACAGGATTTCAAATCTGAGAGGTGTGTGAGATTCAAAATATCAGAAATTTCAAAATGATCTTAAACAAACAAAAAACCAAACCAAATGATCATGAATAACAGAGAATTTCAAGATGTAAGCAATGGTTCAAGAATATCTAAGCTAATCTAAAAATCAATGAAATTATCACGACTGATAAGTAGCAGTGTGCTGTAATGAGTATAATATTTCAAGCTTTTCTAAATTAAATTAGAAGAAACTCAAAACAGCAGAAGTGTGTGAAATTCCATTAAACTTTCAGATATTCAAAAAATTTAGAATTCAAAATTAACACTGTTCAAGATATGACACAAATACATCAACACTGTTATGAATTCAGAGAAAAAAATAAACTTCAAAACAATTGCAGATATTTACAAGATTAAATTCAAGATCTGGAAATAATTAAAACATCAAAGTTCTATTCAACTAAAGCGAGTTTCCAGAAAATATGAGTTCTACAATTGGAAGTTAATGAATCCCAAAGAAGTTACAATGATATGACAGTGATATACCAAAACAAAAGAAAACAAAGAAAAAAAAAACAGAAGAGATAGAAGGAGAAATAAACAAAAAATAAAAAATATTTACAAAGGTGAGTTTAGAGATCATACCAGAATCCAATGTAAATCAGAAACTCTAACGCAATGGTCTTGGCTAAGGAACTGTGAATAATTACAGAAGTATTGGGCAGCTTGAATCCAAATCTCTTTTTCTTAGCAGTTCCTCAGCCATATTCGGTAACTAACTGTTTAGAGAATTAAGTGGTTTAACAAAAACAGTAAAATCACTCTCAGTTATGTTTATATCTTTCGGTACCCAAACCTGTTAACATAACAATCCATTCGAATCTATTTTCGTACCTTTTGGAACCCTGATTTGTTTGAATTTAATGAAGTTTGTTTTATTTCTTTTTGAGATCCAGGATTGGTTAAATGGATTATTATAAAACAAATTCACATTATGTTGATTCAAAAATCCTTTGCAACTATCAGAGTTTGAATTTTCATATCGATTCGTTTCAAAGCTGTTTGAAGGATTTTTAAAATCATTTGAGTTCGGATTTTCAAAAACATTGTTTTTCCCAAAGCAGAGTCCACTTTTATTTCCAGATGAAAATTGATTTTTCAACAACATATTCAGTGATTTTTCACCTTTAGAAAATTTAACCAAGGTTGCTTCAAATTAATTAATTTTCAATTTAAGATCACCATTCTCTTTCATTAAATCTGGACAATGGTTTTTAGCGATCTTATTTTCAAAATTAGTTTTCAAAACCAAATTTTCATCTTTAAGAAATTTAATTCTGGCTTGAGATTCCGAGATTTCAAATTCAAATCATTTTTGTTTTTCAGACTCAAAATTCTTGGATTTTTCAATCTCATTTTCAAGTTCTTTCAAAATCAAATCCCTTTTCACCAAATTTTTAATTTCAGCAATTTCAAGTTTGGAATTTATAGCAGTCTTAAAAATTTCAAATTCCTTTTGCAGAAAATTATTCGAACTTGATAACTCAATCTTGTTCTTTTTTAAGATCAAAATTTCATTTTCAAACTTTTGAATATTTTTATTGAGAAGAACAAGATTGGTTTCCAATTTCAAACAATTTTTGCAGCCTGAATTTGAAGAGTTTTTAAAATAATCAAGTTGAGATTCCAAATCATTAATTTTGCTGGTCAACTCAAGATTTTTAGATTTCAGAAGTTTGTTTTTAGATTGGAGTTTATCAACAGATTTAGTTAGATCAGCACACATATAAAATAAATCTTCGTATGAGAAATTTCCTTCTCATTGTCTGTTGACTCTCCATCGACTGATCTTTCTGAATTTTCATTTGTAAATCCTGTTAAGCAGAACTCTGAATTTGAGTTTGACTTTCTCGGGATTTGAGCAGCTGTTGTCAATTTGTCCATACTTCTTATTGAGAGTATTCCAAATTTCCTGCGCAGTTAAACAATGGGAGATAAGTTTAAATTGATCAATACTAAGGCAAGAAAAAATAATGTTCATAGCACGAGTATTGATAGCTTTACACCTTTTATCTGACAGATCTCCTCCATTAATAATAATGTTCCAATGTTTAACATGAACAGATTTAAATAAATTTTCATTTTTAGTTTCCAATTTAAAAAATTCGTTCCATTGAAAATAGGTGGAATATTACTGGACTGACTCTCGGTGGACTGATAACTAGGGTTACCCATGACTCTAGAGTTAATGAAAATACCTGCTCTGATACCACTTGTTGGATCTAGATTAACCCTAGAGGGGGGGGGGGTGAATAGGGTTTATCATAGTTTTTAACTGAATTAAAAATATAACAAGATATATATTAATAAATAGATCACAAAATATAGTAGAAACATAAATGCGGAAAATAAATCACACCTAGATATACCAAGCTTCGGCAAAACCTTGCCTACTGCTGCATTTCTAAGGTTTCTACTAGGTGATAGAACAGATCCCGCATACAAGACCATGTACACTCGCAAACCCTACTCCTATTCTAACCCTACGCTCAAAACCGTAGACTGATCTAAACCCCTAGATCAGATTCACCCTGATTACAACCCCGCAACTAGTAAATCCTAGATTTTACAGACTCTAACAACTGCCAGTCAACACCCTTACTGGATCTTCTAGTATTTTACAGAGACTAGAAACTGATCAGATGGTTTTTACAACTCAAATTTAAATACACAATTAAATAAAAACAAAGACAAAATTAAGAAACCCTAGGTATTAAATAAAAAGGGTCATCCCCTTTAACACTTGAAAAATTGACCGACCCATTTTCTAAAGGTTGCACCCTTGTTTGATTTTAGCCCGATCACTTTGCTGTGGAAATCAAAAATGGCGACCGAAAAAAAAACATTAGGGTTTCAGCAAATCCCAAATCCAATCTCGATTCTTTGCTTCTGAAATCAAGTCTATGACGCTTGGAAACTGTGGATAGTTATGCGATGCTTTGATTTGCTGATTTGGGGTTTTGTTGCGATCGAAACTCTGGTATGTAATTTCGATTTTGAGTTTCTTCTTGAAATTGTTTGCTTGAGGATTCTATGGTTTTTGATTCAATTGTTTGAGTTTTTTTATGTCTAGCCGATGATGAATTGGTGTGAATAATATAGGGTATAGAAAACCCTAGCCTCTGATTTCACTATGTGACTTGCTCTGAATTTGTCTGGTTTCCCCTTTTGATTTTGCTTTCCTTGAAGTTCTCGACTTTGAATGCCATGAATGTAATTGCACGTGTGATTCCTGAATTTGCTTCTTTGGAAATATATTTGCTCCTTGGAAAAATTATCACTTGCGTGATTTAATCTGCTGCCCCTTGAAACAAAATCCCTTGCCATATACATTCATCATCGTGATTGATTTCAAGCCATGAGTACTGAATAAAAAAGACTTCCCTGATTTGATCCCATGAAAAATGTGATTGAATTTTCTTTCTAGTAATGCAGTGTGAATGATATCTTGTTTCCTTAAACTATTCTCGCTGCTGATTTTGGCTTTTTCAAATAAATTAGTCCACACTTTCCTGCACATTTAACTCAACACTATAATCTTCATCTTCTTTTAAATTGCACCATTTATCCATGCTCATGCTTGAACCACCTCTTGCATATTTGTGTATGCATGTAATTGTATTCTGGTCATGCTACATGTATTTATGAGTTGCTTCATGTATAGTATTCTGTTATCCACTGTGTGGTCTTGTTTCAATATACTTCTTGGTTGTGTTGGCTTGTTCCTTATGCTGTTTCAATTTGCTGTAGCCAGTGTGTCACTCATGACCATACTATGTATATATATTGTGTTGCATCGACTTGGCTTGACATGAATGCATCCCAAACTTGCACATGTACATATGAATGCTTCATACTGATCTATCTCGACCATGTTGAGCTTGTTGCACCTTCACCCATGACTTGTGTACTTTCTGTACATGCTATGTTACCTGTTTTTCCTGTGTGCATTTGTGCATGGCCATGTTTATTTGCTGCCTCGACTATGTAGTCTGAACTGTGCACTTGTGTTTGAACTTTTCCATGCTGACTTGTTTCCATATGTACATTGGCACCCTTGAGTTTTGCCATTCCAGTTGCTGCTTGCACTTGTACATGTCAATGCTCCATGCTGAGTAGTTGTTGCCATGTGTATTGTTGCACTGTCCATTTTGCACTAGCCCGACCATACATGTTTCACACATTTGTATGAAACTGCACTTTCTCAACACATCAATTTGCTGCTATATTTTGTTTGAGGCATGTTAACTTGCTCGACACTTTGAACTATGACTTGTGTACATCATGCTGAACTGGCCATGTATATTGTTGCTCCATGCATTCTGTCTTGTTGAGCTGTCATGTGCACGCCTCGACCATGTTTGAACTGATCATGTTGACTTGACATTGAGTTGTTTTCATATGTGCACTGAGTCGAGATGGTCCACGTGGATACTCCTCAATTGCATACTGATTGGCGAGGCAGTGAACACGTGTGTATATGCAGCCATCAGATAAAATTTCCTGTCCCTGTGCTATACATATACAAACTGACTAGACACAGATGAATCAGATCAAGTCATGAAAAATGATGAGAAACACACCAGAAAACTGAGGCAAACAAAAAAATAAAAAATAAAAATTTATATTCGCGTGTATTCTATTTTATTCCTATTGCAGTGTACTGTGTGTGTTTCTATTTTATATGACAGGTAAGCAGAAGATAATGACTGGACTGACTGTGAAGTGAAAAGACAACAGATAGAAGATTGACAGAGACATGTATACAAGAAATGTGAATGTATATAAAATCAAAGTATCTGTATAGCTGAGTGAGAGTGTTGTAGTGTGAGGAGCTGTGTAATGAGAGAATTGTACTGGCATTTGTAACCAACAAGTTCAATTGAAATAAAATATTATTTTATTGTGTTCAAACAAATTTGTCTATTATATTCAGTTTATTTACACAAGTACAATATTCTGGGAATGTATATGAAATGTGATGTGTTCGAATAGTGGAGTTATGAATAGTTGTACTATTTGAATATTTGAAATATAATAATTAATTTTAAACAAAATACTATGTAAATATCTGAATGTCTGTACAGTTGTATTCTATTTAAAATTAAATATTATATTCATGTCTGTGATGTATATATAAAACAGTACAGTAACAAACACGTTTATTATAAAATATTTGTTTGTTATCATCAAATAAAAATCATATAATTGTGTATAAAACACCGTTATATATAAGACCAATGGAGTTAAGGAAATTAGAAACTAACCGGAGATTAGTTAAGTTGAATGGTTTCTTGGGTATTGATCTGATGTGGGTTTCGGCCTTCGGGGTTATTACTTAGGGAATTGTTCACTTGCTAATTTATGGTTAAAGGCTGATGGAATGGAATTTGATTTTGGGTTTATAGTGAACCGTGTTTTAAATGACATTGGTTCTTTGACCCAGTTAAAGACAGAATATGATTTCCCAAGTTAAACAATCATTAATGTTGATTTTTGGGAAGATTAAAACCAAGTGGAGTTTTATTGAATCTTTAATTAGATTGAAATGATCGAGAATGGAGTATCACCAGTTTTTCTCCAGGCGATAGTTAAATCTTTAATTAGATTTGAACGTGAAATGATAATTGAGATTACTGATAATACTGTGGTGTTAGATATGAAGTATTTCCAGTTTTACTTCATGGGATGAACAGGTTGGGGTTGGGAAATTTAACAATTGATTACTTCGGTAAGGTTCGTTAATCCCGACTAGTTTGGATAAACCATAATTTGGTTTGAATTGATATTCAAAAGAAGAATAAAGAATAAATTTGAGGAATTTATCTTTGATAAAATTAATGGGAACCTCTCCCTAAGAATGTGAAATTTAACAACTAACTGAAGAATAGTTAAGATGAATGGTTTCCTGGGTATTGATTTGATATTGGTTTCGGCCTTCGGGGTTAATATTTGGGGAATTGTTCTCTTACTAATTTACGGTTAGTGACTGATGAATTGGAATGAGGCATATGTTGTGTTTGTGTAACACTTGTTTATTATACACGCGAGTTATTCAGAAAGACCGGGTTTATCCCATTTTGAATAACTGATTCGACGATGTGTCGAGGATGAAGACGGTGGTCGAAGACCGGAGGTATTCACATCGTTTGGGTGATTACTGATGATCTTGATTGGGCTATACACCCAAGAGGAGGGAATCAGTTGGTGATCGTCCATACGTACTTGGAGATCGATGGATATGCGAGGTACAAGGTGCCTCCGGTCTCGTTTAGACCCAGAACGAACTTGTAAATGGACTGTGTGTCTGACATTGGATTGTATTCTGAGTGATTGATTTCTATTATATATTTATCTACTTGCCGGCGGAGAATTTATTCTCTGGCTTAACGCCCTTCTCTGAGACGTACGAGCTCAGGGGTTATATATTGATGGATATCAATCGCATGGAGTGAATTGCCTGTGTGGCATGCCTAAGTGGCAATTGATTAAGGCTTCTGTTGAAAAGAAAAGTCTTATGGTTGGTGATCAAAGCACCGCCTGTGTGGCATAGCTTTGTGTAACGTTGATTCGCGAGCCTCGCACCCCGGTTGTGAACCAGAAATGGGAGAGGACATCAGGGAGGGCATGCGTTTCCTTTTAGCTAGGGTGGTGTCAGTGACCTACTAGCCCTGACATTTATATTATTTTCACCTGTTTGGTTGTTGCTGTTGCGAGGCGCCTCGGATATGTCGATGACTATGTGAAGCGGATGGAGTCATTTGGCTCATTTACGACCCAAAGGGTGGGGAAACGCAGTGTTCAAGCATAATAATCCACATCGGTGGACCGGCCTTGACGATCCACGGGGCAGTTGCGGTTGTTCCTGAGGCTCGGGCTAGACAGTCTCGAATTCAGTAGAGGACGATCCCTTGCCTCAGTTCACAGATGGAAACCCAACTTCCAATACATGACATTTGCGGTTTTGATTGTAGAGCTAGTATGGCGACATGATATATGGTACCCATGCCGTCTATGATTGATATTTATGATTGAAATTGTTTTGACACTATACACTTATAATAGTATCAAATGATTTGTTTTTAATGTACTAAGCATGTTTGGCTATTATAAGGGAAAACCCTAACCTCTGGCTTGTGTTGCATTGTGTGATGGGACCTAGGTCTTATAATAGCTTCATTTTTCCAAAAAGCATTGCACTGTTTTGTTATATGCAATGGTATTCTTGGGAGGAAACCCGTTCCGTGTTATACGGCGTGGTCCCTTGATATATCTGATTTAATGTAAAGTTTTAAATAACTGTTTTAGTTCTCACACCAGGCACATGACTGACCTGGAGTTTATTGTTTTAACCTAAACTCTGGGTGCCCTTATTTTAACATGGGCAGCTAGTAGTTTTGGTTTTGCAGATTTATATTCACAGGAACCTGGTTTACTGCAAAAACGATACTCGGAAAGCTTTGTATCTGCGTATTACTTTCAGTTGTGTTTTGTATTATTTTCCGTTGCTATATAATGTATTTTAATCTCTGATATTTATCGAATGTATAATATTTATTTATACTCTGTATATTCTTGTATTCTGATGTAATTGTTGTAATTAGCAATGAAATGTTCTTCTGTTTGCATTCGAATTTGTCGTGTTCTCAAAACAATCAGGGGTTTCGAACGGTCTTGGTCGATTTAGCGATCGGTTCGGATCAAGCGAAATTCTTTTTCGTTAGAGTTGGTATCAGAGCTTTGGTTTACAAAGCTCGAGAACAAGACAGGTTAGAACCAAACGAAAGAATTCATCAGAGATTGGATTAGTAATATCCAATGGGAATGACTCGTTAAAGATGGGATCAGTAGTATCCTAGAACGAGTGTAAAGAGTGTTGTTTTGAAAAATAAAAATGAAAACAATTTTTATTTTAAAAAATTAATTCAATTATTCAACGTATTTGAATATTTATTTGTATTGAATTTGGGCAATCCAATATATAAAGATTTTGCATATACATCTGACCCACGGGTATTCGAAGTTTTAATATATTGGGTAGATATAGAATCACACTCTAGTCGCCCGGAGATGAAACTATTGATAACTGTACAGCAACAGTTGTTTGGGTTCGAGTTTCGAAGGTGTGATATCTATATATTTCCATAGACTGGTGTGAGAACCAAAACTAGATAGGGCTATTGTTGTGATTTGACATCAAAAAAATGATTTAATGTATATATATATATATATATATATATCAAAATTATGAATTTGAAATGATAATCAACTAATTGATTGATGGTTGTGTTGTTTGATTATTGGTTTGATATTTTTAACCATTTAGGCCAAACTGAATCAAATATTGAACTGAATTGAAAATTGATTACAAATGCGTGCATGTACATATATATGTGTGAACAGGTCATAACAAGGAGGCTAGAGCGGAGGAATAAAATTGTTTGCCCGACACATAGGTACATGTTTATTGTATTTCTTGGAATTTTGATGATTTTATGAGCCGATTGGCGGTTTCTTATTCTTTTTGGATTGGTGAGGGCCATGGGAGGCTATTTGAAATATCCCCAAGCTCCCAGTGCAGGGGAGGTAATGGCGAAATTTTTTGAAAATTTAGGGTGTTAGCCAAATTTTTGAGAAATTTGAAAAGTTCTTAGAAACTGAAAAGTTGAAGAACTTAGGCCATAATGAAAATAATGAAAGTTGAGTTGATTAGTTAAACAACTTTCGGCTTCATTCCTTTTTGGGGACGAAAAGTTTTAAGTGGGGGAGATTGTAACAACTCGGAAATTCTGAGCCAATTAATTTTTTTTATTTTGGCTATTTTAATGAATTTTGAATATTTAAAATGAATTATTTTAAATAATAACGATGAGAAATTTATTTTGAATAGAATTAGAACGTATATATTTATGTAGGTCGTCGTTAGAATATAAATATTTTATTTTAATTATAAAAGGAATTGAAAATGGCGCGGTAGTTTGAAAATCCGATTTCAGATTTCAAATGAATGTACAGGATTCAAAATAAACCGGATTTTAGCGAAACCAAAAATATTTGAATCTATTTGAGAATATGTTTCCAACGAATCCGAAAAATTGAAATTTCATAGCAGGGACAAAAAGTTATGCCCAGTTGAAAATTAAGAATAGTCGCTATGGAATTCTGGCCCTAAAAAATGGAAATTTGGCAAACGACCTCTGTTTTCGACGAAACCACTTTTGTTGGATCCGCGATGTCAAGTTATTGCTAGGTTTCAAAATTAGTAATTTTCTGAATCAATATGTGAGCGTGGCAAAGGAAAACGCGTTTAACCAGTTTTAGTTGATTTTAATCAACTGGAAAATGGCCATTTTTCTAACAGTCTCAGAATTTGACGAAATTAGTTTTGTTAGAACCATATCGTCAATACGAAGCTAGAAAATATTTTTCGGAAATTTTTAGAGTCCGCATGTGGCCACGGTAAATTGAAATGTGCGTTCAAATTCAATATATAGAGTTATATTTTGATTTTGGCGAAAACTGATCAAAACAGCTGAATCAGCCTATGAAACATATCCCATTGTGTTCGGAATGGGGGTAATTAGCTAGGAGCGACAGTCGGTGAGTTCAATTTCGAGTTCGAATTTAAAGGTAACTTTTTGGTGAATTAAATATAATTATTATTATAAAACCCTTTGTTTTCCCCTTTCCCTTCTCAAACCGTTGACTCAGTAAAAGTAAAAAAGAAAAGAAACCAAACCCACTACTCGTCGTGCTCCCTTCCTGTCCACGCCGCCGGAGATCCAGGCCGCCGCCGCCGCCGAGGTGGTTGTCCCCACCCTCCACTCCTCCTCCTCCGCCAACTTCCTTCTTCCCCGAGCCCCCAGTCTTCCCCAAAGCTCTATAGCCATGTTCCCCTTTGAAAAACCCGACACCCAACGCCAGCACCCCCCCAGGCGGCGCCGCCCACAACCGCGACCACCACTTCCATCACCCCCCCTCCTCTGCGCCAGCGAGCACCACTGGCGAACCCCCTCCCCCTTTAGGCGACGTTGATGAACCCCCCTTTAAAAACAAGGTAAAGTTTATTAATTTTATTTTATTTATTTTAGTTTCTTTTAATTATTTATTTTATATAAAACTGAAAAATAAAATGATGATTTTTATTAAGGAAGATAAATTTTTTATAATTATGAAAGGATTAGATTTTTAGATATGTGAAGCTTATATTTTTATATGTATAAAGTCTAGATTTTTGAAATTAAAAAGATTATATTTTTAAGTAGGAAAAGATTATATTTTTTAATTAGGTAAAGGTAATTTTTGATTTAGGAAAAGATTCGATTTTTACTTGTGTAAAGATAAGATTTTTACTTCATGAAAGTTATGATTTCTACTTCATGAAATTTGCGATTTTTTTAGCTAGAAAAGATTAGATTTTTATAAAGATAAAGATTTGATTTTTCTACTTTAAAAGGATTTGATTTTTATTAAGAAAAAGAATTGATTTTCATATTTAAAAAGATAAGATTTTTAACACGAAAAGGGAATGATTTTTATCGTATGTTTGAAATATTTTTATGAAGATAAAAATATGATTTTTAACTAGAGAACGACATGAAAATATTTTTAGAAATGTAAATATGGGATTTTTAGCCTATGTATGCTATTAATAAAATAGTCATGTTATGGAATAACTTTTAATTAGATAAAAATATGATTTTCAGATTATATATGCGATGAATAAAACACGAAGAAGAATTTCCTACATATGAAGAGTCGCGGCATTTGGTTTAGCTCTCGGTGAGAACTCCTCACTTTTAAATTTATTTTCTAGTTGAAATATATACTAGGATGCAGACGGTGCTTAGCAGCACCCGACACCCGTCGTTCACAGACCATGGATGGCTTGTTTGTTTGATTAGTGTGTTGTGAAAGTTGATTGTGTGATGTGGAATGGAAGAAAATATTTTATAGTTAAAAATATAATTTTTAACGTGTATATAAAATAAATATTTATAAACGAATCGGACGATTTGTTTATATACACCCATTTAACTGATATTGATTGGGACGATAAATTTTATACATCGCCCAACTGCACAAATAGAAATCTGTGTTTGTTGATTTGAAACCCCACATGGGTGTTGGGATGATATTTGGCGTACACTAATCCCAATTATTTAGCTGTATGTCGATCGATCGGTTGACAAACTGTGTAAGCGTTAATTATTTATATTTAATGCTTATACAGTTGTGTGGTGCACTCTGGATGATGGATGATGAGTTGTCGTTGCTATTATATACATGTGTAGTTGGGAATCCATATAATTAACATTATATGGTAATTGATTGGGCCTCATTCCAATTTGGAAAATAAGGAATATTATAAAAGAAAATTCATGTGTTGAATAGAAAGGAAATTCATGTATTGAATAGAAAGAAAATTCATGTGTTTAATAGAAAGAAAACTCATGTGTTGAATAATATATATATATATATATATATATATTCATGTGTTGAATAAAAATGTATATTCATGTGTTGAAGAAAATATTCATCTGTTGAATAGAATAACAAAGTTATTGAAATATATAAAGCCGTGTTGATTAGAAATGCGCCATTTTGACGTGAACGATATTTATATCGATTTTATTCATTTTTATAATGATTATAGAAAAGGAAGTGATTTCAAAATATAACGTTTTGAAAATATTATCATTTGAAAATCGATGATGTGGAATATTCAATTTTGATTCGAAATTGAATACGAAGTTGAAATCGTTTCGAATACGAATTTAAAACGATTTATAAAGTACGTTTCAAAAGGAAATCGATGAAATATATATAATATATATATTATATATATAGAATGGCATGAATAGAACAAGCCGCGCTGCGGTAGTTCGCGAATTTCGACCATTGACTTCGATGGATATTACGGGAGATCCGACCGTTGGATTCTCCTAAAACTGGAACTGTTGGGTTCGTATTGAAAAGAGCTTTCTAACGAATATTAGAGATTTGAAATCTAACGGTTGGATTTGGAATTATGTCCAAATCAAAATTGGAAAAGGTCGCTGTAAGTGCAGTTTAATGGCCGTTGATGGAAATCGACTGTACGAGCCTTGATAAAATTATTAAAAATAGTAATAATTTGTGTAAAATCTTAAGAAATTATTTGGAAAGAATTGGGATGAAAAACTCCATATTTGAAAAGATAAAAATAGATTTTTATCGAAATGAACTAGTTTTGAACTAGAATTATAATCCCATTTATTTTTAAAAATAAATAAATTGGATTTGAAATGGTTTTGAGAATAACCAGAATTTCCAATAATTGAATTGGAATGGATTTGAATCGAAATTGTCTTTGGAATATTTCAATGTTGGATTTCGTGATTATACAAATATTATTATGGAAATTTGAAAGATATATTTATATCGTTATTTCCAATACGATATTTGTTGGTCGTAGAATTTGATATTGAATATAAGCCGATATATTTTCTATTTAGAGCCTTGTATTTAATATCAAATGGGATTTGGGGTTTGTTGTGAATAATATCTTCATTTACACTGTCTTAAACCCAGTTGAGAAAAAGATTAAATCTTTTTATTTAGAATTAATGAAGAATACCAATTAAATGGAATTTAATTGGAATTTAATTTGAATGGATTTTGGGTTGTCGTGAATGGTATCTTTAATAATACTGTTCTTAGACCCAATGGAGCTAAGGAAATCAGAAACTAACTGGAGATTAGTTAAGTTGAATGGTTTCTTGGGTATTGATCTGATGTTGGTTTCGGCCTTCGGGGTTATTACTTAGGGAATTGTTCACTTGCTAATTTACGGTTAAAGGCTGATGGAATGGAATTTGATTTTGGGTTTATAGTGAACTGTGTTTTAAATGACATTGGTTCTTTAACCCAGTTAAAGATAGAATATGATTTCCCAAGTTAAACAATCATTAATATTGATTTTTAGGAAGATTAAAACCAAGTGGAGTTTTAATGGATCTTTAATTAGAATGAAATGATCAACAATGGAGTATCACCAGTTTTGCTTCAGGCGATAGTTAAATCTTTAATTAGATTTGAACATGAAATGGTAATTGAGATTACCGAGAACACTGTGCTGTTAGATATAAAGTATTACCAGTTTTACTTCATGGGATGAATAGGTTGGGGTTGGGAAATTTAACAATTGATTACTTCGGTAAGGTTCGTTAATCCCGACTAGTTTGGATAAACCATAATTTGGTTTGAATTGATATTCAAAAGAAGATTAAAGAATAAATTTGAGGAATTTATCTTTGATAAAATTAATGAGAACCTCTCCCTAAGAATGTGAAATTTAACAACTAACTGAAGAATAGTTAAGATGAATGGTTTCCTGGGTATGGATCTGATGTTGGTTTCAGCCTTCGGGGTTAATATTTGGGGAATTGTTCTCTTACTAATTTACGGTTAGTGACTGATGAATTGGAATGAGGCGTATGTTCTGTTTGTGTAACACTTGTTTATTATACACGCGAGTTATTCAGAAAGACCGGTTTATCCCATTCTGAATAACTGATTTGACGATGTGTCGAGGATGAAGACGGTGGTCGAAGACCGGAGGTCTTCACATCGTTTGGGTGATTACTGATGATCTTGACTGGGCTATACACCCAAGAGGAGGGAATCAGTTGGTGATCGTCCTGACGTACTTGGAGATCGATGGATATGCGAGGTACAATGTGCCTCCGGTTTCGTTCAGACCCAGAACGAACTTGTAAATGGACTGTGTGTCTGACATTGCATTTTATTTTGTGTGATTGATTTCTATTAAATATATATCTGTTTGGCAGCGGAGAATTTATTCTCTTGCTTATCGTCCTTCTCTGAGATGTACGAGCTCAAGGGTTATTTATTGATGGATATCAATCGCATAGAGTGAATTGCCTGTGTGGCATGCTTAAGTGGCAATTGATCAAGGCTTCTGTTGAAAAGCAAAGTCTTGTGGTTGATGATCAAAGCACCGCGTGTGTGGCATAGCTTTGTGTAACGTTGATTCGCGAGCCTCACACCCCGGTTGTGAACCAGAAAGGGGAGAGGACATCAGGGAGGGCATGTGTTTCCTTCTAGGTAGGGTGGTGTCAGTGACCTACCAACCCTGACATTTATATTATTTTCACCTGTGTGGTTGTTGCTGTTGCGAGGCGCCTCGGATATATCGATGACTATGTGGAGCCGATGGAGTCATTTGTCTCATTTACGCCCAAAGGGCGGGGAAACGCAGTGTTCGTGCATAATAATCCACATCGGTGGACCGGCCCTGATGATCCATGGGGAAGTTGCGGCTATTCCTGAGGCTCGGGCTAGACAGCCTCGAATTCGGTAGAGGACGATCCCTTGCCTTGGTTCACAGATGGAAACCCCACTTCCAATACGTGACATTTGCAGTTTGGATTGTAGATCCTAGTATTGCGACATGATATATGGTACCCATGCCGTCTATGATTGATATTTATGATTGAAATTGTTTTGACACTATGCATTTATAATAGTATCAAACGATTTGTTTTTAACGTACCAAGCATGTTTGGCTATTACAAGGGAAAACTCTATCCTCGGGCTTGTGTTGCATTGTGTGATGGGACCTGGATCTTATAATAGCTTCATTTTTCCAAAAAGCATTGCGTTGTTTTGTTATATGCACTGGTATTCTTGGGAGGAAACCCGTTCCGTGTTATACGGCATGGTCCCTTGATATATCTGATTTAAAGTAAAGTTTTAAATAACTGTTTTAGTTCTCACACAAGTCAAATGACTGACTTGGAGTTTATTGTTTTAACCTAAACTTTGGGTGCCCATATTTTGACACGGGTAGCTAGTAGTTTTGGTTTTGCAGATTTATATTCACAGGAACCTGGTTTATTGCTAAAACGATACTCAGAAAGCTCTGTATCTGTGTATTACTTTCAGTTGTGTTTTGTATTATTTTCCGCTACTATATAATGTATTTTAATCTCTGATATTTATCGAACGTATAATATTTATTTATACTCCGTATATTCTTGTATTCTGATGTAATTGTTGTAATTAGCAATGAAATGTTCTTCTGTTTGCGTTCGAATTTTTCGTGTTCTCAAAACAATCAGGGGTTTTGAATGGTCTTGGTCGGTTTAGCGATCGATTCAGATCGAGTGAAATTCTTTTTCGTTAGAATGAATGTAAATTTGGGCATAAAATTGGGAAATATACGAATATGGATTTCGGGGCATATTTTATATTGGATAATATGAACATGAAGTTAGGCATATATTGGAAAATAGGTGAACATAAATTTGGGTAAAATTTGTATTGGAAATGTGTAAATATTGAATTGGGGTATAAATTGGAACATATGTAATTCTGAAAGTGGGCATAGATTATAACATACACTACACCAGAAATGGCAATTTGACAGTGCTCATGGCCATATCAAAATTGATTTGATACGGTTTTAAGCCGTATCAAAACATGGCGTCTCTGTTGCTTTGATACGGTTCTAAGCCATATCAAAATCATAAATTGATATGGCTTAAAACCTATCAAATGCTTGAATTGATAAGGCTCAAAGCCGTACCAAATTCATGAATTGATACGGCTCAAAGCGCTATCAAATGTATGAATTGATACGGCTCAAAGCCTTATCAATTCATGAATTTGATACGGCTTTGAGCCGTATCTAATTTAAATAAAAAAATTAAAAAAATACATTATGCTACTAAATCTTGCTGACAACATTGACAAACCAACTAAATTTTGTTCATAAACAATTCTGCTTTCATCATCACACAATATTATAACAAGACCAGTCATTCATAAACTTAGCTTACATAACTTGTTTGCAAAACCTTACAATGAGCATTTGTCTACAACATTACAATATGAAAACATCGGTACCAAAGGGCATTATATATACAACAGTAGAAGAAAGTAAATCACCATACGATAATGAACTCTTAAGACCTGGTTTTAAATGGAATTGCTCTTATCACAATCTGGTGGTACATGGCAGCAAGTGCAACTCCTATGAATGGTCGAACCCAGAGTATCCACTGCATTTTTCATTCCATGTTCATTCAATTAATCATCCAATGCTGAGCGTTACACACACATGTGCACACGCAATGTTAACACACACAAACTTGCCCACATATCAGTACTGTAGCACAATACATTCTAATTTGAAACATAAAACACTGAATTATGATTTTGAAAATGATACATATTTTGTAGAATGATACTCCATATGTTGATGTAATATTTATAAAATTTTGTAACATTTTGAATAGTGCACCACAAGATTTGGTAGGAGTAATAAAAGGGGTGCTTCAAAGCAGATGTGTCATCGCAAATATATGTATAAATGCATGCATGGACACACATATGTATGTATGTATGTAGGAAATATAAATAAAAACATACATGGTCATCCCAAGCATGATCTTTGTTGTAGATGATGGCAGCACCAAGACTCCTAGAGGGGTTAATGCCTGTACCTAATTCTTAATACAATCCTCATATGTGGGCTTGAATACTTCTACATCAGAACCATAACAGAATTATCAAAGATGATGATAATTTTTGACGAGCATAAGCTTGTGTAAAATTCAAATTTACGCCTAGGCGTTACTCTATGTGTAAGCAGGCTTAACCAGTAACAGCATAAACTGCTCACGGTGTTTGTTCATGGGTGCCACTTTATGCTACATCCAATGCTGATTATAAAAATCATAAGATAAAAAATCAAAATTAGATATGCAAAGGACAATTTATTTTGTCTCAGAACTGCAACGTAATAGTTTGAACTTAAAATAACATGTATTAACAAAAAACAGTACTAAGTACACGGTTTATTGCAAAACTCAAGTCCCTAACACAGTGCACACATTACTTTAAGACAAGAGAAACAAAGTACACGAAATTTACAAGTTTTGCATCAGATATGTAACCTTCCAGTTATGCGTGTATTACTACTTGGTCTTGAGTCGTCAAACTGTCCATGATAAAATAGTTCAAATGGTCTTCTTCCATCCTATTGCAATATGTCACATGTATCCACAATTAACTAAATGGAACTAGTTTGAATAATGCAGGTTTGATTTTAGGTATCTGACCTTTTTGAAGAGGAAAAACTCCGGTGTGCATACAGCTCCAAATGCCTTCGTAACTTCTTGAGACTGCAAATTTTGAGTAAAAAATTCGTACAATAGCAGAGGGTATGGTTGAATTTTGAAATCAGCTAGAACTCACAAGTTGTTCAATGATTTATGTAAAAAGAATTGACATTCATGATTGCAGTGAACCAAAAATAGTACTCCTGGCCTTAAAACTATTGTGTCAATTGTCATTGGAACCGGTAATTGGCAACCGGTAATCAACAATTCGTAATGTGTGAAATTTCTCTAAAGGTGGCTTAGCTTAACATGCGACGAAAGGGGAAGGACATGTTCGTGAGCAAGTAGAGGCTCAAAATTGAAATGCAGCAAAATATGCATAAACTGTGGTTAGTTATGAAACCTGAAGTAGCCTAAATCATGGTGAACCCGCATGCCACTATGCCCAAATTCAAGTCCATATGTAAGGGCAGAACAATATACTTCAGAATTTAACCAATAAATGTAAGCGAACATAGATGCATGCCGTAGCACAAATGCATGTAACAAAAGCTAGGAGTGAACGAAGTAAATATAAATGCATGCAACCATGAACCGACATAATATTGACAGAGTCCCCAAATGCATAGTAATGGTGAAGTGTGTGCTGTGAAGGCTTAGCAAAGGAAATTCATGCATTACAAATAGTCCACATATCCCAGGGGCAAGCTTAAGGCAATGCATCCAGTTTCACAAGTACATGTATTTAGAGTAAAATGAAAGCCGTAGTAATTTATTTCTCGAATGCATACCCTAGGTTTAGTGCGCATATTCCTACAAATAGTCCGAACTGAGTTTGAACTGGGTTTGCAAACACAGTTCGAAACTGAGTTTGCAAACTCAGTTTCGAACTGATTTAGAAAACTCAGTTTCAAAACTTGTCTTCGGTCACTCAAGGGGCATCAACAAATCGTGACCTCTTTATGCTAGGATCCTAGTGGTCAATACATTGCATCTGATAGTGAGAATTTGATTCGTGTGTGGGCAATTGGTTCAAGAAATGAAAGTGATTTCATGCACGAATTGAATTATACAGGGAATAAATTATATTTATGCGCCTTTCATCCTACTCACTCATCTGTGCTTATCATTGGCTGTTATCAATCAATCAGTAAGTTCGAAACTGAGTTTGCAAACTCGGTTCGAAACGAGTTTGCTGTAAACTCAGTTTCAGAACGAGTTTGCGAACTCAGTTCAGGACTGAGTTTGCGAACTCAGTTCCGTACTGAGTTAGCGAACTTGTAACAACCCGGAATTTAGGGCCAATTTATAATTTGCATTTTCGATATTTTAAAGGTTTTTAAATAGTTGTAATGAATTATTTTAAATAAACATGACTAGAAATTTATTTTGATTGAATTTAATGCGAATATATTTAATTTAATCACAAAAAGAATTAGAAAAAGGACAGTAGTTTGAAAAGTCAAACCTGAACTTTGACTGACCACACAGGATGCAGAATGAACCGGATTGTGGTGAAAAAAAAAATATTTAAATCTGTTAATGAATATCTTTCTAACGAATCTGAAAAATCGAAGTTTCATAGCAAGAATCAAAAGTTATGGCCAAATGAATTTTCAGAAAGGTCGCTATAGAGAATATATCGCCCTTGAAAATAAACATTTTGCATACGACCTCGGAATTCGATGAAACCAATTTTGTTGGATCCGGGATGTCAAATTATGGTTAAGTTTCAAATTTCATGATTTTTGAAGTTAATATGTGAGTGTGGCAAAGGAAAATGTGTTTTGGTCAATTACAGTTAAATTGGATCGACCAGAAAATGGCCATTTTACAAACCATCTCGGAATTCGACGAAATTAGTTTTGTTAAGACCGTATCATCAAAACATAACCAAAAATATTTTTTCCGGATTTTTTTGACTTCGTAGGTGACCCCGGTAAAATTAGAATTTACGTTCGAATTTAATATTAAAGAGTTAATTTGAAAATAAAGAAAACATACTGTAAACTTCAGAATTGGACTTCGGCAATAGCGCCATTGCGTTCAAAAGACATCAAAACTTATTGATTGACAGTCATTGGGCTCCGTTTGGAGATCGGACGGAAAAACCCTAATTTCTAGAATTAATTAAATTAAAAATAAAATAAAATACCCTAGAAATACCGTATAAATATGGGATGAACAGTGCGTCGTTCTTCCCCATTTCAAAGCGCCGAAACCCACGAACAGCTCAAATTTTTGAGCTTCGATTTCTCCCAATCCATGGCGAATTGACATATGCCCCTTTGGACTTTTTTGAAGAACTTTGAACGCTCTTCCATCTCAGACAAACCCCACCCTCCTCGTTGCCCGAGCCGCCTCCACCACCTCAGCGAAGTCCAGCCGAACGCGGGCCCACCGCGCCACCCACGAGCCGCCGCACCTCCCTCCTTTTTCAGCGTTCAGGCGCCTCTCCACCCCCTTCGACCTCCAACAATCGGTTCCTGAAAACATCAACTACAGCTCGCGAATCCTTGATTCAAAGTTTTGAACAAACTGAAATTTTAAAGGTAAAATTCAGCTCAGTTTTGCGACGCTTTTAATTGTTACAGTGACAGTTGTAATAAGTCAGTTTTCTAATTTATACATATGAATTTAAAATTGAGATCTTTCAAATCCGAAACCGCCGTGACTTTGAACACGAGATCTGATCGAGTTCGAACCTTCTTTTCAAATCTAAACAAGGTGAGAATTTATTTTTAATTATATTTAATTAATTTAATTATTATCCTAGCGTTATGTGAAGTTTGAATGGTAAATATCATGCTTACGATACAGATCTATTTTGTTTTGTCATATTTGATGATGGTTGGTATGTGTTTGTGATGGATAGTTTAAATCCAAATGATTATTCCTTACTTTCATTGCATGGAAGTTTGGGGTCATCACAGTTGGTATCAGGGCTTTGGTTAAACTTAGCTTTGGAATATAACATATTTATGATAATTCATTTACATAGAATCACAATATTCTATGGCGAACATTTCATGTGAATACATACTAGTCAGTCATTCCATCATCATCTTTTCATCCACCCTTTTATCTTTAGCACTTCTTCAAATCACCATTATAGTTGTTCCGACTCTTTCCTTGATCGTACAAAACTAACTAGAAATGAGTACCGCTGCCACTAGAGCCGCTAGAGCTAGAGCTAGAGCAAGGAGGCAAAATATTATTGAAACTGAGGAGGCCACAGTTCAACAGCCACCACCACCACCGTAGCCCTTTGATTTGGATAAGGTGGCAAAGAAGTTCAAAAACCTGGGAGGAGAGCCATTCAAGGGTACTGAAACGGTGACACAAGCTCAAGCTTGGCTGAGGAACTGCGAAAAGATTTTTGGAGGATTGGAGCTGGAGGATCAGAGGAAAAGATTAGTGGCTTCATGGCTGCTACAGGAGGAAGCTCAAAACTGGTGGGACACAGTCACGGTTTGAGGGACAACAGATAATATGACTTGGACAAGGTTTAAGGAGCTTTTCAATGACAAATACATTCCAAGGTAGGAGGTAGAAAGACTACATGATGAGTTCGCCAATTTGAAGCAAGGCGACATGACCATCTCAGAATATGTACGAAGATTTGAAGACCTCTCCCGCTATGCCCCTGAATTGATTCAGGATGACTTTCAGAAAAACAAGAGGTTCATAAATGGGCTTGCAAGGAAATATATTGATAGAGCCACTGCCCACATCGACCTTTCTTTCAATAGGTTGGTGGAGTTTGCTTGTCGTTATGAGGAGAATGATAAGAAGAATTCCAAATAAGACAGAGAAAGGAGCTTGGCCAACAATAAAAGGAAGCAAACAGAGAAGAAGACAGAAGGAAGCAGTTCTGGAGCTGCTAAGACTCATGATATGTCTAAGGTGCAATGCTACAACTGCCAAAAGTTTGGACACTACAGCAAGGACTGCAGAAATCCAAAGAAGGCCCGAAACGACGACACCAAGGAATGCTATAACTGCCACAAGAAGGGTCATATCAAGCCTAATTGTCCGCTGTTGAAAGGAGCGCAGATTGAACATGTGTATAAGGGGGCAAGTGCACCATCTTCTTCCGCTCCTACTTCTTCCGAAGGAGCAGGTAAGCCTGATGTTTTAGATGGTAGCATTTCTGTTAAAAACATTCCTGTTACTGCCTTGTTTGATACGGGTGCATCAAGAAGTTTTATTTCTAGCAACACGGTCCAGAAATTGAAACTAAAACAAAGAAATCTTAAAGAGCTGATTAATGTTCATAATCCTGTAGGAGGTTCTATCGTCCTTTATTTGTACTGTCGGGTGCCTATCTCCAACTCTTACTATCAGTTTCCTTTTGATTTGACCATTATGAATTTTTCCGAATTTGATATCATCCTCGGTCTTGATTGGCTAACCAAATATGACGCTGAAGTGCTATGCTCAGAAAGAGTGGTTAAGGTGAAAACAGGATTCGGGAACACTGTTACTATACCTTGCCATGGGCCAAAATCTGATAGAAAGGCATTTTGGTCTTCTCTGGAGATTACTCCTATTTCTTTAGAAAATATTCCCGTGGTCAATAATTACGCGGATGTATTTGAAGAAGTAGACAGCCTACCCCCGCGAAGGGAAATCGATTTCAGGATTGATCTTGTTCCAAATGCAAGGCCTGTAGTCCATGCTATTCGGAGGATGACCCCTAAAGAAAAGGAAGAGTTGCAAACCTAAACTAAGCAGCTCTTGTGGAAAGGACTCATCTGACCTAGCTTTTCTAATTGGGGTGCAGCTGTGGTGTTTGTCCCCAAATCCGACGGAACTCTAAGACTCTGTGTTGATTATCGCGATCTTAACAAGCAAACCTTGAAGAACAAATACCCCTTGCCCCGCATAGATGATTTAATGGACCAATTAAATGGAGCCAAGGTGTTTTCAAAGATGGACCTGACCACAGGTTTCCACCAACTCCGCATAGCCGAAGAATGCATAACTTTGACCGCCTTCAGAGGTCCTGACATATTCTACGAATGGTTAGTGATGTCGTTCAGTCTATGCAATGCTCCAGCCTACTTTGTTGACTTGATGAATAGGGTCTTCCGTGAGGTCCTAAATAAATTCGTCCTAGTCTTCATTGATGATATTCTAATCTATTCTAAAACTGAGGAGGAGCATGAAGGGCATTTAAGGGAAGTGTTGGAAATTCTGCGAAGAAATGTTTTAAAAGCAAAGTTTTCCAAATGCACATTTTGGCTAGAGGAAGTAAAATTCTTGGGCCATGTTGTGTCAAAAGAAGGAATTGCTGTTGACCCAAGTAAAATTGCCGCCATTCGAGATTGGAAGCAGCCCAGTACACCCACTGAAGTAAGAAGCTTCCTTGGATTGGCCGGATATTATAGGAAATTTGTCAAAGACTTCACCAAGCTGTCTAGCCCATTAACGAAGCTCACCAAGAAGCATACCAAGTTCAATTGGACATCGGATTGTGAGGAGGCATTCCAAAAGCTAAAAGTGAGTTTGACCACTGCTCCCGTACTTACCATCATCGATGGCAACCAAGATTTAAAGTTCTACACTGATGCTTCTCAAAGTGGTGGTCTTGGCGCAGTACTGATGCAAAGGGGCAGGGTTGTTTCCTATGCAAGTCGTCAATTAAAGCCGCATGAGAAAAACTATCGTGTCCACGACTTAGAGTTGTTGGCCGTAGTCTTTGCTTTAAAAATTTGGAGGCATTATCTTTTGGGAAAAAAATTTGAATTATTCACAGACCATCAATCTTGGAAATATCTCTTCGATCAAAAGGATCTGAATTTAAGGCAGCAATGATGGCTAGAATTTCTGGCGGCATACGATCTTGACATCTTGTATACGCCGAGGAAAGCCAATGTTGTGGCGGACGCGCTTAGTAGAAAGGACGTCATTGTCGCAAGCCTCATCATTACCCCTTCCTTGATTGATAAAATTTCTGCTCTTCAAAAGGATGATAAATTCATTCAGATAATGATCAAGAGAATTGAAGTAGGTGAAAACACGAACTTCCAAATAGATGGCAAGGGAATTCTTAGATTTCAAGGTCGGATTTGTGTTCCATAAATCAAAGACCTAATAAGGGAAGTTTTGGATGAGGGTCACGAATCAAATCTTTGCATCCATCCCGGTGTGAGCAAGATGTATCAAGACTTAAAGCGCACATTTTGGTGGAGATCTATGAAGAGGGATATATTCATTTATGTGAGTAGATGTCCCACATGCCAACAAGTGAAAAGTGATCAACAAAAGCTTGCGGGGTTGTTGCAACCATTGGAAGTTCCAGATTGGATGTGGGACCAAATCCCCATGGATTTTATAGATGGTTTGCCTCGTACTAGGAAAGGAAATGACAGCATATGGGTGATAGTGGATCGCTTCACAAAGTCCGCTCATTTCATACCTGTCAAGTCCACTAGAACTGCTCAAAGTATGGCGCAAATATATTTCAAAGAAATCGTCAGGCTACATGGGTAATAAAACTAAATCTTCCCTTTTCATCATAATCTGAATGAAAATTTTCATTTTCAAATTAAATAATAATCTTTTGTTTTAAACAGAGTTCCTAGTAGCATTGTTAGCGACCGTGATCCTATCTTTGCTAGCAAATTTTGGGAAGCATTCCAAAATGAGTTGGGAACGAAGTTAAATCTCAGTACCGCATATCACCCTCAGAATGACGGCCAAACTGAGCGGGTGAATCGCGCTCTTGAAGATCTATTGCGAGCTTGCATACTCGATTTTGGAGGTTCTTGGGAGGATCACTTGCATTTAGTTGAATTCTCATATAGCAATAGCTATCAAGCAAGTTTGAAAATGTCTCCATTTGAAGCCTTATATGGTAGGCCATGTAGATCGCTAGCGTGTTGGGTTGAAAAAGGAAATCGGCTTGTATTGGGTCCAGACATGATCCGAGAAGCTTCGGACAAAGTTGATTTTATTAAGCAGCGATTATTGGCTGCCCAAAGTAGACAAAAGAGCTATGCAGATGTAAGAAGGAGAGAGTTGGCTTTTGAAGTGGGTGACTATGTCTATTTGAAAGTTGCTCCAATGCGAGGTGTAATCTGTTTTGGAAAGACAGGAAAATTAGCACCTAAATTCATCGGCCCCTTCTCTATCCTTGAAAAGATTGGCACCCTGGCCTACAAAATTCAGATGCCCGACTGGTTGCCTGGAGTGCACGATGTATTCCATGTATCTCAACTTCGAAGACTTGTCCATGATCCAGATCTGATTGTGGAAGAAGCAGCACAGCAAGATTTGGAGATTACCCCAAGCCTTGCAGTGAGAAGGGAACCACTGAAAATTATTGGCAAGGAGACTAGGAAGCTGAGAAATAAAAGTATCAACCTAGTCAAGGTGCAATAGAGTGGCGATCCTAGAGACTGCACTTGGGAAACCGAGGAGAGTATCAAATAAGCCAATCCCAAATGCAGAGTGGATATCTCCGATTAGATTTTATTTTGAGGTACGCTTAAAATATTTCACATTCTCTGAGTTGGTTCCTACTCTTCTATTCTTCCTTTTCGAGGACGAAAAGTTCTTAAGCGGGGGAGACTGTAACAACCTGGAATTTGAGGCCAATTTAAAATTTTCATTTTAGAGATTTTAAAGGTGTTTAAATAGTTGTAATGAATTATTTTAAATAAAAATGACTACAAATTTATTTTGATTGAATTTAATGCGAATATATTTAATTTAATCACAAAAAGAATTAGAAAAAGGACGGTAGTTTGAAAAGTCAAACCTGAACTTTGACTGACCACACAGGATGCAGAATAAATCGGATTGTGGTGAAACGAAAAATATTTAAATCTGTTAATGAATATCTTTGTAACGAATCTGAAAAATCAAAGTTTCATGGCAGGAATCAAAAGTTATGGCCAAATGAATTTTCAGAAAGGTCGCTATAGAGAATATATCGCCCTTGAAAATAGACATTTTGCATACGACCTCGGAATTCGACGAAACCACTTTTGTTGGATCCGGGATGTCAAATTATGGATAATTTTCAAATTTCATGATTTTTGAAGTTAATATGTGAGCGTGGCAAAGGTAAATGTGTTTTGGTCAATTACAGTTAAATTGGATCGACCAGAAAATGGCCATTTTACAAACGATCTCAGAATTCGACGAAATTAGTTTTGTTAAGACCGTATCCTCAAAACATGACCAAAAATACTTTTTTTGGATTTTTCTGACTTCGTAGTTGACCCCGGTAAAATTAGAAAGTACGTTCGAATTTAATATTAAAGAATTAATTTGAAAATAAAGAAAACATACTGTAAACTTCAGAATTGGACTTCGGCAATAGCGCCATTGCGTTCAGAAGGCGTCAAAACCTATTGATCGACAGTCGTTGGGCTCCGTTTGGAGATCGGACGGAAAAACCCTAATTTCTAGAATTAATTAAATTAAAAATAAAATAAAATACCCTAGAAATACCGTATAAATACGGGATGAACAGTGCATCGTTCTTCTTCATTTCAAAGCGCCGAAACCCATGAACAACTCAAAATTTTGAGCTCCAATTTCTCCCAATCCATGGCGAATTGACATATGCCCCTTTGGACTTTTTTGAAGAACTTTGAACGCCCTTCCATCTCAGACAAACCCCGCCCCTCCTCGTTGCCCGAGCCGCCTCCACCGCCTCCGCGAAGTCCAGCCGAACGCGGGCCTACCGCGCTACCCATGAGCCGCCGCACCTCCCCCCTTTTCCGGCGTTCAGGCGCCTCTCTACCCCCTTCGACCTCCAGCAATCAGTTCCTGAAAACATCAACTACAGCTCGCAAATCCTTGATTCAAAGTTTTGAACAAACTGAAATTTTAAAGGTAAAATTCAACTCAGTTTTGCGACGCTTTTAATCGTTACAGTGACAGTTGTAATAAGTTAGCTTTCTAATTTATACATATGAATTTCAAATTGAGATCTATCATATCCGAAACCGCCATGACTTTGAACACGAGATCTGATCGAGTTCGAACCTTCTTTTCAAATCTAAACAAGGTGAGAATTTATTTTTAATTAAATTTAATTAATTTAATTATTATCCTAGCGTTATGTGAAGTTTGAATGGTAAATATCATGCTTACGATACAGATCTATTTTGTTTTGTCATATTTGATGATGGTTGGTATGTGTTTGTGATGGATAGTTTAAATCCAAATGATTATTCCTTGCTTTCATTGCATGGAAGTTTGGGGTCATCACAGAACTCAGTTCCGGAACTAACTCGTTCTAGAAATAAACTCAGTCCCAGACAGTTTGCAAACTCAGTCCGGAACTTTAACAAAACTTATGTTTACCTTAATCTAAGGTGATCAATATCTGCTGACTCAACATGGCTATTGTTTAATAGTTTATGTTTCAAAACTAGACAGCTAAATTGCATTTACAAAATAAGCAGTTGATTACCTTATCAATATCCACGAAGAAACATAAGCAGCACCAGCTTTTGGACCAAACTAAGTTATGACATTAAGAATCCATCGCAAATTACCTGCCTGCTACCATTGTATATTTCAGTTATACAAAAAATTAACAAAACAAAATATGAAAATTCGGGCAAACCAATTTAGCTAAATGGGCATATTAGGGAGAAGAGAAAGGAGTATGTTCAGCAGGCTTGCTAAAGTAGATTGAAGAAGAGGGCAGACCCGAGAATACTTCCAGATCCACTGTCTTTAAATATCAGATATTCGACAATCCAAATAATAAAAATGCTCCAAATGTCAAAAACTATATTAGGAAAATTAAAAATATTAATAAAATAACAACATAAGAGTAGGGTTTAGTTTATGGTATTTCAATGATATGTCATATATCTATAATCATTATGACCCTTTGAAAGGCATGTAATGGAGAACGACTTTCAGTTTGAGTGATCATATACATTTTTTACCTGATCAGTAAAACTAATACGAATTATTTAATCATTGAAAAGTGCTCCACCACCCAAAATGATTTGAAGTAGGTTACATAAATCAAATTATTATCAGAAAGCAATCTATGACAAATTATAGCGGTATACCATTTATATAGTGAAGCACTAAATGTGCGAGTATTCCATCATATAGGACCACGGACAAACTGGTAAATGCATTCTCGAATTTGTTATCAAAAAACCAAGATGAAACAGTAAATGTGTGCTCGCATCGACATACACTAATTCAAGTACTAATAAATCATAGTTATACAATTAACTGATTCAGACTTAACCCCACTCAACATACATAAACATTATATATACATTCATATATGATGCAAGCTAGTTTAATTCAGACAAACCAGCAAGCTAGTTTAATACAAACTTAACCCCACTCAACTATTTTTTGCATCTATTTTTAGTTTTTTTTTTACTTTTAGTTTTGTTCTTCCTTCAAAAAGATTAAAAAATATTTATATTGCAATTTTCAAATTTTTCTCTATTTTTTTTGTATTTACTTCCTATTATCAACCTTTATTCATACATTGCTTTCTGTTCTTGCATTTGTTATATGTCTGTGCATTTCTTATCAACTCTATTTTTATGCCATTATGTAGTAATATTGGAACACCATATGGCATTATATCGGATGCTTTTACTTTTGCAGGAACTTTTGCAAAATTTGTTAAAAGCTTGTCTATGCTGAAATTGCATCTTGTCTAATTGGAGTTCCAGTACAACCAGCTATTTATGAAACTGCTTCTATTATCCAAAGTTCAACATTATGATTCATTGAATACACCTTCAACTATTCTTATATTGCATATAGCATATTAAGTATAAACATTATGACTAACTAGAAACCTTTTTTCCCTTTATGAAGAAGATAAAAAAGGATCTAACCTTGTTGGTGCTGCCTCGCAAAAATCAAGTAAACAATCAACAAATTACTGATATCTTCTGCAATCGGAAATATAAGCCCATGTGTATAAGTTCCCACCACCATGACTACTGCTATTACAGTGTTGATATCTTCCATGCAATTGTTGCGTTCTATAAACTGAAATCTTTATCATTGCCTGAATTCACTGAAGAACTTGTTATTGAGTGTGATGCAAGTGGTTCGGGAATACTATAAAAGATAATTATTTGTACAAAACATTGTTCACGTAAAGTACTATCAACTTTGTTAGTATAAAATACTATAAAATGAAATGGGCGAACCATATGTTTGTATAAAATACTATAAAATAAACCAAAATAGTATAAACAGTAGTATTTTATCATTTGTGTTTCATGCTCTTCACATCGACTTCATCCGCCTAAATCACTGTCCTCAAACACATCTACTACTATCACCAAATTCAAAATCATCCAAACATTCCCCGTCGATGGCATTTTTTGTTCATAGCTTAGAAGGAAATCCAATCATCGACATCAAAACAAACACAATAAGTCTTCCAACATCAACCTGTAGCTTCTCCTCCACACATTTCTAATGCCCCATCCACCGATAGCTTCAGCCAGTTAGCCCTCTGGTTGCAACAATCTACTTGCTTGGTCCTGTACGGCTGTACCCACTAATGTCCTCCATCCACTCACCTCCATCAATCACCCAAACTGCACCTCCGAACCACAAAAGTAATCACCTAACCCAAATCCTACACTTATGACCCATATATACCCAAATCACTACTAACCTAAGATTGTCTTTAATAACTGGCTCGTAAAACTTAAGCTGGATTGAACTTAAATGAGAAATAAAGCTTTTGATTGCATGCAATTAAATGAATTGGTAAAATCGTTATCTTTCGATACCAGATCTGGAAAATCAGACATTGAATTAAGATATGGGCTTGATGAATTACCTTGGTTTCGATCTATCCTTTCCTTAGCATGTTGCGATTGAATTCAGATCTTGAGGAGCTGCCAAAAGATTTCCATAATTTTGAGTTGAGAACCCTAATCGGCTTGTTGCTGAGATAACTGAAAATCAGGGGGAAAAGCCGATCTGAAATCTGAGTCTGATTTAAGATTTGTCTTTGATTGAGATTTGGAAATCGGATTTACTGAGATTTGGAAATCGGCTAAAATGAAAGAAGCGAGGAGGGGAGGGACGAAAAAAGAAATTGGGAAGGAAAATTATCGTTGCGTTTTGATACGGCTAATGATCGTATTATATGAACTGATCCAAACCTTATGCGATCTACGGTTGGATCTTAAGGGATAGAGAAGGTGTGGATTGGTTGAGTGGTAGTAATTGAAATTTGATACGGCTATGAGCCCTATCAAATTTGATACGGCTTAAAGCCGTATCAAATCTTAGAATCCTGGTGTGTCCAATTGGCTGTTTTGGTGTAGTGATATGTAAATGTCAATTTGGGGAATAAACTAGAACACATGTGAATATTGATTTAGGGCATGGAAACTTATAATTGAAACAGTATAATTGTAAATATGAATTGAAAGGGGGCATGAAAATTTATATTTTGAATAGGAAAATTTTACTGAATATGCCTAAAATAATGGAGCCCCAGTAACGCTTAGACATGAGGTTAAGTTGCATTAGTGGTGGAAGTCTGCCCGGACCTGACCGACATATCGAGCAGCCACTGATGTTGAACCTAATGTGAGAGGTCTAAGTGCGCAAATAAGAGATGAGCTATGACATGAGGTTAGGCCTAACTTATGGAAGAAGTCTGCCCGGACCTGACCAACATATCCAGCATCCACAAGTTGTAGGCCTAATGTGGGAGGTCTAGCACATCATAAATATAAGTAAACATGGTAGTGAATTGAACTACTTAACCTCATTTAATCCATAGGGATTGTATGAATATGAACTAAAGTTGGGGTTAAGTAAAATTGATTGGACAGTGGGTGGGCTAAGCAAATATGAGGGGGTGGGTAATATTTACATTTAGGCCCACAAACTTAACCTGATAAGGTTAAGTAAATAAAGACACCTAGTGGTATATGTAACTGGTAGAAATGATAAAGTTATGTAAGTAAAGACACCGTTTAGGGTAAGCATAACTTGTAAGGAAATGAGACAACTTATGTAATAAGATAAGAGGTACTTAATTATAAATTAAGTAATCTAGAAGTCTGGAACCCGCTGATAAGAATAGCATATTTAGACTTGTCCTAGGGACAAGAGGAAATTATAACATAGGTTATAATTAATGGGTTGAGAAACTTTTTAATGGGCCTTAGTTAATAGAACTAAGTTAACAAGTAAACAACGATAAGTTGTATTGACAATGTAAAATGGAATTATGATTAAATGAGAAAGAACGAGGAAAACTTGTAAGATGAGTTATATTTAATCATAAATAATGGTTGACATGTTAAAAAGGAAACATGTAAAATGAGGCGTACTTAATTACACATCAAATAAGAACATGTTATTGTAACTATTGAATTGGACGATAAAAATATAAAGGGATTGTGGGTTATAGACCTTGGACCACAATCTAGAGAATAACATGTTGCGGGCTTATTAACGAACTTAAAGGGGTTAAGTTATATAACCAAAATTAATAAGCAAGAGGAACTTGGTGACTTGATTAAGAATTCAATATGAATGGGGATAACCAAGTTAAAAGGAAACCTGAGGAGGAAAAGCAAGCGCATAATAGAATGATTAGACATAGGGTCCAATAACATATTTAAGTGAGGCGCTTGGACCAGTCCACACATTTGAGGGTAAATAACCCAACGAGGTAGATCATCGAGGTGTTATAAGACATGAGGGGAACGCACATTCATCTGATTGTTTTGACGGCTCCAAAGGACGGGAAGGGGAAGCACGCGGCTTCTTG
The DNA here is from genome assembly GCA_030737875.1 of Allium sativum. Lineage (NCBI taxonomy): Eukaryota > Viridiplantae > Streptophyta > Magnoliopsida > Asparagales > Amaryllidaceae > Allium > Allium sativum. The sequence continues at coordinate 528,202,601 of CM060923.1, read as the reverse complement.
AGGTACATAAGGTGCTCCTAGTAGTCCTCTGTGCGGTGACAGATGTCTTAGGCTATATTCGCAGAGGTTGGGTCTGCGCGTAACTACTAGGTGGGTGGGCCTTGACTCCAGATGTAGCTATGCAGTCAGAATGTTGTGACGAGGTGACACTAGGGTTGTTTGGCGGTTCCCTCACAAGGAGGCGGAGGGTCACGGCCAACAAGGATAGTAGACCATCAGATATCCGTCATCGGCAGCCAGCGGAATGCGAAAAGACTGGAGCTAAACCTAAGATACCATTTCATCTTTCACTATCGAGGTACGGGGTCGAGAGTAGAAGCCACATGGATGTTTAGATTGGTTATTATTAGGGGTGGTCTCTTAGCCCTTGTAGTCTTTACTAGCTGAGGGAGGGGATGAGGTGGGGCCATAACCACCATGGAAAACAGATCCAAGGAATATCTGTATTTGGAGGCTCTTAAAGGAAGGCCTGTAATAGGTATGGAAAAGCTCCCGGACGAGTTCCGTGTTTCTTGTTTAGCCCTGCCATGGAACTCGGTGCACATTAGAGGACATGCAATTGAGACATCGAGCTACCATTACAGTACATACATGGGACAGTCTAGATACATGCATATCTACTCTGGGTGGTGTATCATAGACTAGAGGGCATTATTCCGATAAGGAATCTGATTTGATCGATGGTGGCAGTCCGTACGCTTACATAACATAGTAATGACAGATATATGCAGAACGTAACATTGTTATATAGAGATTCGTACGTCACTCTGCCGTAGGATGAGGGACTGCGTTCATTATAGTGGAGGCCGTGCGAGTGGGGTACCATGGGGTGTATCTCAATACTGAGAGATAACTACATATATTGTATTAGGTGAATCCATGGGAAAGTAAATGGGTACGATGCATGGATAAGTCTTGAGTTCTACTAACCCAAGTAACCTAATAATCAAGAAAATGAAATGGAACGATATTCGTAGGGACCATTCTATTTATGATATTCTAGTATCGGTGCGGTGCAGAGAAATGTATTTAAGAAGCGCAATATATCATGTTCATCTTATCTTGCTCAGTTCATACTTGTTATTGTTATCTTGTTCTTCCAGTTTTATATACCTACCATGATACTTTTATTTATAATTAAAAGTAACCGAACTCGCCAGAATTTATGACTGACCCTTTTTGTTTCCTCTTCTCTCTCTTCTGTTTCCTCCCCCTAGGTTCTCAAGGTTGAAGTGCTTAGAGTTGATTTGGATTCTTTCATCTTAGCTTGGATTTTTGGATATAGATGTACCGCTTTGACCTCTGGTCAAGTCTCTTATGGCTTCACATGGGAAATATGGTTTTATGCTTTTGTACTCTAGTATTTTTGGCAAGACAGATTATTTATGTAATTGGTTACTTCAAACTTATGATGTAAACTCAGTATTTGGGACCATGATGTTTTGATCTAAATAAAGTTTTTAATTCCGCTGCTATTTTACATGTCTATCTTGTGTTATTATGTTTTTGAAAAGCATATTTCCCAAAGCCATAAATATCATCTTGATTCTCCGCTTGATTCCTTTTCCTTTTTCTTTGGGGAACCGTTTCATCCTGAAAGGGTATCCCTATTTCAGCATGGTTCCATAGGCATGTCAAAACTACGGTACATGTCGAAGGGCAAAGAAGTGCCCAACCTCCATCTGTAGCCGCAGTAGTTTCACCTACGACTTATTTTCTTTCAAGCCTCGTAAGAATTTCTGTGCGATGGAGGCATCTTTCAAGGGACTAGTTAGCATATGGAAAAAAAGGAGAATAAGCGAGTTGGGGTTAAGGTGCACAACCCAAAGATGAAAGAAAATGATGGCTTAAGAAGGAAACATAGATGAAAGAAGAAATGAGGAAATACCATAACTTCGGAACGGTGGTTCATCTGAAAAAGGATTGCAGAAAGAGGAAAGGCGTTGTTACCACTGTGGTAAGGCAGGACACCTTATTAAGGAATGCCCAAAGAGACAAGGACAAGGCCAGAAGGCAGGAACTTCTAGGGGGCAAGCTAATGTTCTCATAGTTGGTGGATAGGATAGGGGCAAGAAAGTTCCCATCGAAGGATTGATTTCTATTTCTGATCATCCTGTTAGGATTCTTTTTCTGGCGCTTCACATTCTTTTGTATATGATCTTTTAGTCGAGTCTCTGCACCTAGATACTAGTATGGTTTTGGATCTCGTTATTGTCTCAAACCCCAGTGGAGGTATGGCTCATTCAGCGATGATTTGTTGGGCTTTGAGAATCTCTGTGTTAGGTTTCGAGTTTGGTTGCGACGCATATGTTCTTGATTTCATAAGATACAGTTTGATTCTAGGATGGATGGGCTAACCATATATGGAGCCATTCTAGATTGCGAGAGGAGGGTCGTTAGACTTCTGACTTGCCATGGAAAGACTCTCGAGATTCCTTATGACCCCAAAAGGGTCTGTCATTCTTAATCTCCAAGAACCTCTTGATATATCTATCGATGATTTGTGATCTGCACCAATAGTTGCGAGTATCGTGATGTTTTGATGAGGTTCGGGGTTTACCTCCGAGGCACGAGATTGGTTTCCTCATACACTTGGTATACAATGCAAAGCTAGTTGCATTGTCTGTGCGACATATGACTCCTAAAAGAAAAGATGGAACTTTTGTAAGCAAGTAGGGGAGCTACTTGAGAAGAGGTTTGATAAGTGAATTATATCGAAATGGGAAACCTATTGAAGGCAGTCCTTGAGGAAGGCCGTCATTCTAAGATGACTATTCATTCAAGAGGCGATAAAATATATAGAGTTTAAGGTAGTGAAGCCAAACTTGCGAGAGGAAGTAAAAGTAGAGAAGGAAGCAATGATTGGACGAGTTTCGACTTGCATACTTGGATCAGAGGTTAAGAAATTGTGCAACAAAGAAGCGACGCTAGTAAGAGTGCAATGGGGAAAGGACCGTAAGAACGCTCCTTGGGGGGCTTAAGGCAAGATTCATGCTTCATATCCTTTCCTTTTCGAGAATATGTTCTTAACTTCTTTTCCCAAGCTACGAATTAATATTTGTATTTATTGTTTAAATATCTCCTATCGATTGAGTTTTTGGATCGAAAACTAATGAATGTAAACATATGTTTGAGACATGTTATGTTTGACGGATGCAAATGTTTACTAGTGGTTTCTCGTAGATGCATATACACACACAATAGGAACTAGATCGGCTCAATCACTTACATATTGATGTGTGTACATTTTAATTTTTTATGGATGAAAATGGGCGTATCGTTACATAGATGTTGCATTTGGATGAATGATTGTGCATACATATAGAACTTACATGTATTAGGATAATTTGCATATATTTTGGTTACATGACACAAATATACATTTCATTAAGGAGGTCAACTGAATCGGTGGATCGCCTGATCTTCCGCATTAGTTTACGGACATATACACACACTATTGCATATGTTCATAAAAACATTAGAAATTCCTTAAGGACAATGGATGCCTTAACGTCCCGTATTTTTGGCGGTCAAATATTTAATTTGATTTATTATTTTAAATATTATATTTGGAATATTAATGGATTTAATTTCAAATTCGTTATTTAAAACGAAGTTTGAACGATATATATTTATATAATTATAAATCGGCTCGAAATGGCGCTGCAGTTCATAATATGGAATTTGAACTTCAATTGGATATACATGGTCCGATATAAGTCAGATTTCTATGAAACGAGAAACGTTGGAACCGTATTGATGACAATTTTCATATAAAAGAGAAAAATCTAGGTTTCGTGTTATTATTTGTTAGTTATGGCCAAATGAAATTTTAAAATAATCGCTGCGAAAATCGTTATTTGAAATATAGGCCTTTAAAATAGCCATTTTGCAAACAGCTCCGATTTCGACAAAATTAGTTTCATTGGAACCGTAACATTAAATTATTGTATGGTGTTGAATTGCGTGGCAAACCGATGTCGTATGTGACCATGGTAACCGTAAACGCCCGTTCATTTTCTATAGCGCGTAATTAAATTTTTTTAATTTAATAAAGAGATATTTAAGTGTAACTTGAACAGACGATCGAATTAGACCGTGAAATAAATTCCGTTGAGTTCGTATCATCTAGTATAGTCAGGATAGGTATATAGTTTGTTATTTTTGGAAACCGTGTAATTTGGTGTTCGAAATGGCATTTGTGGTGTGCGTAAAAATAGCCTACCGGGAAAACAGTCTCAGAATGCGACGAAACTAGTGTTGTTGGGTTCGTATTAATTAATTATTATAGGATTTCAAGGTTTCAAGTTGATTGGATTTATTTAGTGATCGTGGAAAATTTAAACGCGTGTTTTTCGCTGGTTTTATAAAGGAATTTTTTTCAAACGATGTCGGAATTTAACGAATCCTGTCCCATTAGGTCTGAATATTTTGTTATGCTAAGATTAGCATTTTTATCAGAAAACAGAAATCATTTGCGGTGGTTTTTGTGTGTTACATCATGGTGAAGTTTCATAAAGATTATTTTGCCCCCCCCACACACTCTCTCTCTCTCTCTCTCTCTCTCTCTCTATATATATATATATATATATATATATATATATATATATATATACAAACCCTATTTTTCAGCGTCAACTAACACAGCGTGGTCAAAATAAAATTCTGCCTCCACATACTAAATGAACGGCCAAGGAACCAACTTCCTTTCGCCAAGTTTCCACCTCAATCGGTAATTGAATCCAATAAGATTTCAACGCCAAATTTGTTTGGCTAGATGAGCATGTGACGATGATCGGTTGTGATCGGTTATGGAGCAACGTGGTGGTGGCAGTTCAACTCGGAAGTGATGGCGATTGTGGGTGTGCCAATGGCGAAGGGAGAGGGTATCGAGGTCGAGACTCCTAGCAATGTTCGAGGGGATTGGGGGTCGTGTTCTGGTGATGATGGATCGTCCTCTAGAGGACCGCATGGCGGTGCGGCATTGATTGGAAGAGGGGAGCGGTGTTTGGTTTTGTGCGTGATGCTTTGGTATCGAATAAGCCTGGAGCGGAAACGAGATACAGGAAATCTCGGCTATACTAACTGAAATGTAATTAGTGAATTTGTTTTTTTGAGTTTAAGGATTAACAATTTTAACCGTTAATTATTGTTAATCCAGGAAGAGCCAACAGATCTTGGATTGAAGCAGATGGTCTTTCAGAAGGATTGGCCTTATTCTTTTAATAACGTAAAAGGTTAATAATTAAACCATTAATTATGTATTTATTTTAAAAAGGGTTAAGTTTTAAACCGTTAATTTGCTTGTGCAGACTGAACGTAGTAACCGATCAACCCTATTTGGAAATAGAATGAAGCAAATTGGGTGAATGAGGAGTATTATTGGACCAGCTAGGTATATAATAATTAGTTTAATTAAGAGTTTATTATATCAGTTAAACTAATTTACCGTTTTAAATGGTATCACAGATTTCCTGGCGTGAGCAGTCTTTTGGACGGTAACGCCTTGTTTTGGAAACGCTACTCGGACCGTATGGATGAAATTATGCAATTAGTAACCTTGATTTATTTAAGAAGTAAGTATTTATAATCTAACTATATAATGAAGGAATTAATGATTCTAAATTAAATCGTGTGCTTATAGTTGTAAAATTTTCATATATTTTAACAGAACTGAACGGAACAAACTTGACAAGTACTATATTCTGGAACAAATCTGGACAGATATAGAGACGTTAGAGATTTATAGTTAAATTAAATGGCTGTTTAATTTAATTGTTACCGAACAGTTCAGAAATAAATGGAAACAAGGTGAGTTAAACTCACTCATTTTTTCCCATTTATATTTTATATAAATTGGGTTTTTATTTTGTGTGCTCTATTTGCTATGGTTGACTGTTCGCTAGTTATATATCTATTTAGTGATTTAACTGATGAAATTAAACCATCGTTTAATTTCAATGAAATACCAAATTGTTATTTTAACGAATTAGACTCAAATGAAGGTAATTTACCTCGTTGGTCACATTTATAAAATAAATGTGTTTTTGGTTTGAATTGTGTGAACTGAAGGAAATGTTTTGTTGGTTGGTTGATATAAAATAGTTGCTATTTACTATTATATATCAGTTAAATGGGATGGAATGATCTGGTTTGTGATAACCGTTTTGAATGCAGGGAAGAACAGGTTGGAGGGATCTAACGGGATTCGTCATATCTTATTCATTTCATATTATCGACATATGAACTGTCCTTTTTGGGTGATTGATTTGATTATGGATTGTTGACAGAAAATTCAACATCTGTCTAGTTTAAACCAATGGGCAATATTGGTTGAGTATTTGGCAACATATGGCCTATTGAATCAATCATTTTATAAATACCGATTCACCGTCAGGTGAGTCGATAGAGGTGAAGCTATAAAATTTATTTTTATAACTGGAGATAGATTTTGAAATATATTATTTTGAATAAAAGTTTATAAAAAGGAAAATAAATAAATATTTTATTTATTAAAGACTTTGATTTATTATAAATTGATTTTACAAAGTAAATCTGAGATTAATCGGATTTATGAATATGGGGATAGAAATTAACCATAACGGTTAAAATGTGGAAGATTGGTTTGTTAAGAATTTATTCAACGGAATTATTTAAATTAATTATGTTATTAATTAATTTAAAGTGAAAACGAATTGGAATTGGTTAACAAGATAACGGCGCCTTGAGTTGACTAAGTCAACCATTGTAATTGGAATTGATTTAAATAAGTTTGATTTGAATTAATCTAATAAAATAATTTAATGAACATTGTTTTAATTTTAATAAGTTTTAAAAAGGGATTTACCATTCATTTGAGTAATAAAGAAATGAACTACTGAAGTAGTTAGTGATTAAAGTAAATTATTATTTTAAATAATAATAATTTAGGAAAGCACCTTTTAAATGGAAATTCATTTAAAGAGTAATCAAAGTGAAGCGAAATAGAGTGGAATGGTGAAAGAAGTTTATGAACGTGTTTTATATTTAAAACCCGAATTTTTATAATGAAGTTATAAAGAGAAGTTTAAGCGAATACGATAGAGTAAATTAAATGTTTACTTAATATTCGAATTTAGTAAAAGGAATTAAGAACAAAAGGGTTTATAATAAACCTGGGTTATGTAAATGAGGTTTGAGATGTAAAGGCGTTAATTTTAAATTAAGGCTACTTAAAAAAAATGAGATTAAGAAAAAGGGGAAAATGAAAATAAGATTTCCAAAGCGTGGAATGGTTGAATAGATTTGAAAGGAGATTGGTAAAAGAGAATTTAGGGTAAAGAAGTTGGTTGTAGGATTTGATAACCAAATCAGAATTTTAAATGAGCTTGGTTAAAGGGGACGAGTTAAAAGTGATGCTTTATGGAGAAGTTACTTAATTATTGAATTAAAAACATCGGGCATATCCGAGAAAGAGATTTTCAAAGAGTAAGAAAGTTTTATGAAACCATATTTTGAATAAAGTAGTGAAATGGAATTTGTATTGATATTGGGATGAAGTATCAGTTTTTGGATTACAACTTATATTTATCCTTAGATATGAACGTTGTTGATCAAGGTCTCAGAGGTAATTAAAATACCCCAACTTGAACGACATCAGGATTATCTGAGGATGATATAAGTTGTAATGGTAAAGGAGGTTAGTGAAATTTATTATTTCATTAGAGAAATAATAACGCAACATTTTGGTGGAAATTTGGAAAACATATATATAATAAGGATTCGAAAGAAAAAGGGAAATAAAAAGGAATTATAGGAAATTAAAATGATATTTTTGAATTAGAAAGGAAACGTAAAGTTGAGTTCTATTATAGGAAGGTAATTATAGGTTATTGTTTCAATTAGTGGAATAAAAGTTATTTCGTAACGCTGTTTTATGGAAAATAAGTTAAATTGAATTCATAATATTATATAATAATATGGCTAATGTTTCTTGAAAGCGAAAATAGAAAACTAGATATGATATAGGATTTCCCTAAGCAATCAAATAAATTTGTTTAAAGGGAAGTCTTATGAGAAATAAAGGAGCGAGAAATTATATTTGTGATATCGAGATAGTTAAGAGTTTTAAATTTACATTTGTTTTAATTAAAAGGCCGAGTGGTGCTTAAAACTGAACCAGGGAACTCATTAGATTATCATGATGGAATCACTGTTTATTTTGATAGTTAAATCACCGACTATCAAATCTGCCCAATACGATTGTTGGAACGGAAAGACTGGGATTGAATTTATATTCGAAAACCATTCCGACCAACAAATACGTGAAGATATTAGAAAATGATCGAGATGGAGCATTGAAGACCGTGGATCTTCATTAAACGGAAGAACTACTAATAATCCACTACAACAAAAACACCATATTACAACTTTAAATTTACAACGGTGCGTAAAGCACAGTTGTAATAAATGTTTTTTTACAACAGTGCAAAACGCGTTGTTGTAATAAATGTTTTTTACAACTGTGAAATAATCACTGTTGTAATAAACATATATATCACAACTTTTCATTTTATTGGTTGTAATAGAGATGCTTAGTGAAAACTTCATGTTTATAATATCTATATTTAATAACTAATTATATTTATATTTAATAATAATACTTAATAATAATAATTAATAATAAACTTGGGAATCAATAATATTTATCAATTATTATTAAATAATTAATAGTTAATAAGTAGTAATTTTTTTAGTAGTTAATGTATGTTAACTAGCTACTTTATTAATTAATAGTAACATAAGCTTGTAATAAGTATTACTCTCGATTATAATTAACTACGTAGAAAATAAGTAAAAGTTAATTAATTAATAACTATTATTAATAAGTAATATTTGATTTGGTAGTAACTATTTCAGCAGTTTTAATAAGTATAATTTTGGCAAATTTGTTTGTTCAGCAGTTAACAACCGCGCTATCGTTTGTGCACTTTTGATAGATTTTCTTATTTGCATGTAAACTTAATGTTGTAAGTAGTCCATAGCAATGCTTATGATCTTCCGGCTTTTGACAATTTTAATTACAAAGTAATATTTAATATTTGGCAATTAAATTATATAATAATTCATAAAAATATTGACAATAAATATAACATTTATATTAAATAATAAATAAGATTTTAATAAACAATAAAAATTAAATACAAATATATAATAATTAATAACTAAGACTAAATAATAATTATTAATTTGAAATGTGGCACAATTCAAAGCATAATGTTGAAAAGGTTTTTTGAGAATAGTGGAACATAGCTCAGCTCCAAACTGATTTCTCACCTTCCCGACACTTAACAAAATTTCCATCGGTTCTTCAATTAATCTTCCCACTGTGTGGATGAAACGTTGTGGCTTTTGACATCGGTTCATAACATTTCTATCGTATTCCATCGTATTCCTTTTCCATCCATTCACAACATTTCCTTTTCCATTCACAGTACATTTCCTTTTCCATCGTATTCCACCACAAACCCTAATTCCCCTTTCGATAATCGGGCGGCATAGCGATCTCCTCCACTTCACATCGCAACTGCTCGATCGCCGCTGCTCAATCGCCATAGCTCTCAATTTCCGTCGTCCACTGCTCGATCGCCTACGTATCTTGCCTGCGTTCTCTCGTTGGTAAATTTTTATTCGTTGTTTCAATTGCATGTGATTGTAATTTTACTGTTTCCCTCCGCTATTGCATTCATGTAATTTTACTGTTTCCTTCTCGTTGATAATCATGAGAACGCTCCCCTTCGGTATTCCCCATATATCCAATCCCTTACACATGCAAAGCTTGACCAACTTTTTGGCTCATGCTACTGTGTCATATTGATTGTAACAATGCTCTTTTTAGGTTGAACTTTGTATATAATTTGATGACAAACCTTAATAATGACCAAGAAACTGATATAAGTTTATAGGGTATGTTGTATTATCACTTATTTTATTTATATTTATGCTAAGGAAAGCTGAGGAAGTCATAGAGATGAATTAGTTGTTGACTGAATAGCTATTATAAAGTTCAGATTTTAATGTAACATGTAAAAAATAATTGTGCTGAAACTGTTAGTTTCCATGTGAAATCATAACAATTCATTGTCATTAATACTGTACATTTCCTTCTTAATTTGTCCATTTCTTGACAAATTACAATGGCAAACATCTACATTTCCATTGCAGCTTATTTTTCCCTTCTTTACTACCCATTATGTTTCTTCGATCTCACCAAACCCTGTCATCCATTTATTATTTGTTTATTTTCATCTCCATATTTCTTCATCCAACTTTAATTCCTGTCAATTTGCAGTCACACTTGTTTTGGACCTGAAATATGAAATTCGATCATATATATGCATATACACATGCGCATAAGTATAAACATGTATTTGGTCATACGTTGAGTATGTATATTTAGTTTATGATGTTGACTTTTTGAATTTTACGGGTTTGGGTATTTGCCACAAACGACGAGTATGTTAGAATGACCAAAGTTTGTTCGTTTGCATTCATACATCGTACTGCGGTACTGACTTTATAGGCTGGAATATATATACATTATACCAGCATTATTTTTGTATATAGTCAGGATTAAGTTCAACCACAAAAAGCATGGGTTAATACTGGTTAATCATTTATTAAATATACACCTATACATATACATATATATGTAATTGGCAAGACCTTAAACCAGGTTCATATATGTATATGCTGTTAAGACGGGGTAATATATGTATATATGTCACACTATATATGTAATTGGCGAGACCTTAAACCAGGTTGAAAACTGAATATATGTCACACTATATATTAGGTAGAAACTTGTAGACATGTTAGTTTAGCATGTACCGCGCTGCCCTAGCATGTTGGTGGGAAGAATTAATAGGTTATTTCATTACTTGAAGTTGTCAAATAATGTTGAAGATCGTAATAGGTGGAGGCCTCTGAAGTTGACCCATGTACTATCCACTTAATGCAGAAATAGATTGCTTATTCGTGCACAGCTAAGCTATGGACAACGCCATAAAAGTTATTTAACTGCATAAATAGTCTGCTTATTGGCTCACACCTACCTCTGGATGGCAACATGAAAGCTATTTACATAAAGAACCAGCTGGAAAAATACATAATTTAAAGAAGAATTAATACAAATTTTCATTTGAATTAGTTAGATATTAAAATATGCAGCCTAGAAAAATAGTTCAAAGATTTAAGGAAATATGGCTAGATACAACAATGTAAATAGTAACTAAGTGATTTAATGAGACATGTTGAAGACATATCTGTTTTTGCCTAGTTTGGTTTTGCATGTTTAGAACAAAGGAACATCCCTTATGATTGGGTTAATAGGATGCTCCATGCATCAACCTGAGTAGCCAGGTGAAACTTGAAAAATCATATGCAAGTATGATAATTTTAGTTATAGTTAAGATTTGATGATTTTTGTATTTGAGATGATAAAATGAATGTTGTAACATGCAATTCGGATAGAATAATTGAGGCAGAAAAATTGAAATGATTTGTATTATCGAATGGTACTCGTACAGCCTAAACAGGCAAATATGTATAAACATTATTGGGCTTTATAAATAAATGCAAATGGCCCAAGTCCATGATAAACAAATGAATGTTGTAGGCGTGTTAGTTGAAAACTGAAAATACACCTGTAGCATAAGTATGCTTGTATATCCTTGGGGCTAGTCATCTAGGTGGAGATAGGATGATCAATGGGTTGGTTGCCGTGGAGTTATCTCTAGTATGTGATGTACGTTGCATAAACTTTCCAGTTATGTTAGTTATGTTCTACTGACAGGAGCTAGATTGATAATGAGAGAAATATAAATAAACATAAACCATGGAGAAAAACAATAGAGCAGTAAATAAGAAACTATCAACTTCATTACTAAGTTTGGAAACAACCGTTATTAAATTTGGAAATAAGATATGAAAGAGGGAGAAAGAATAAGGATATGGATGTATAAAACTATCAACTTCATTACTATGTTTAACCAATTCATTAATGAACTGTTGAACCATATATGATCATTTCCAGTAGGTCCGAAAATTAGAGGCTTGTTTTACCAAGATGGACAAAGCATGGGTCAATCTACCAAGGTTTCATCATTTTGTCTGTTACTTCCATAGTTATAAGTAGTGTGATGCTAAGGGCACATCATTTTATTCTTACTAATACCACGAATAAAAATAATAAGTACAACGAATTTTATGTGCTTCCTAATACCATTATAAATAAATATAAGTATTTATGAATGAGTTTGGTGTTAGGAAGCATGTAGTATAAATTTTTGGTATTAGCAAGAAGAAAACGAGGTGCCCTAGCATCACACTATAAGGATTTAAGAATGAGTATTAATACTTTTTTGTTTTGTAGAATGACAAGCAAATATAGGCAAGCTGTGGAAAATTTTGTATATGGGCATGCTACGAGTGAAGGGAATCCCGAAAAAATTAGATGCCCATGTCGTAATTGTAGGAATTTAATTTGGCAAACATTAAGGGAAGTTGTGTCACACTTGATTTGTTTTGGAATGGACCCAACCTATGACATATGGATTTTTCATGGAGAAAAACGGCGATCACAAAATAAAAGTGAGATTGATACTTATAGAATGTATGTTGATGTGCAAATCTTTAATGAGGAGGTAGAAGCCAATGTTCAAGAAAGACATGGGGAAGGTATTAAGGAAATGATGGAGAATGCCGAAATTCCTTTGTATCCCGGTTGTGCAAGCCACACAAAGTTGTCTGCTATAGTACTTCTTTTCAAGCACAAAGCGCGAAATGGTATATCAGACACGGCTTTTACAGAGCTTCTTAAACTTCTTAAGGATATGTTGCCTAAAGAAAACATGCTTCCCGATTCTACATATGCAACAAAGAAGTTGCTTAAGTCATTTGGTTTAGGCTATAAGAAGATACATGCATGTGTAAATGATTGTTGTTTATTTAGAAAAGAGCTTGCAAATAGTGATTTCTGTCCTAAGTGTGGTAAGTCTCGCTGGAAAAAAAACAAGACTACTAAAGATGGGAAGCAAACCAAAATACCTATGAAGGTTTTGAGATACTTCCCATTGATACCAAGACTGAAAAGAATGTTTGCATCCCCAGAAACATCAGAACAACTAAGATGCCATAGCAGTCATAAGACTGAAGATGGTAAATTGCGTCATCTAGCGGATTCTACTCAGTGGGCTACGATTGATAGAATGTATCATTCTTTTGCTTCTGATCTACGAAATTTAAGACTTAGCTTTGCATCTGATGGCTTTAATCCTTTTGGTGATTGGAATTGTAGATATAGTTGTTGGCCAGTTGTTCATCCTGTTCCTGGATGACTTGTATGGACGTATGTCTGACAGAGTATTTCCAAAGGGATCGCATACATTGATTTCACCAAACATTCCATACTTGGTTAGCTCCTAACTAGAGTATTTTTGTGGACATCAATTAGTGATATCTGACGGATCTGACGATGTGGCATTCAAAGTGAATGGTGACCAGGTGTTCCAAAGATAATTCAAACCTCAAGCCTCATCAACCGGGGAATGAAAAAAATCAGGCAGGCAGCACGGCTATGTGGGTCGCTCCCATTAGGGTGTATAATCACCTATCTAGAGAAATTCATTTTGCTTCTTTAAATCTATTTCGATGCCGTCCCTTTTCGGGAAACGGTGGTTTGAGCCCAACCGTTGGTGATATACATTCGATACACTCAAGCGAAATGAGTGGTCGGTCATGTGTGGGCCGGGTTGCAAGACATTCTTGTTGAACCCAGTGTATTCGCCTCTAGAGATACACTATCAGTAGGTGGACCCAGACCTTGTCATTGTTGGAATCTAATCTCCAATAAGCGCCCGCGGTTTTGATTGTATACTATATATGTGGAGCGTGAGATGCAAGCGTTCTGCTAAATTGATATTTACGTGTATTTAAACACTATTATAATATCAGAAAAAATATTGATTTCAAAAATTGTTTGGGTTATCGTAAGGTAAAAACCGTCCATATTTATGTGTGGATTTGGTCTTACGATTATCCTTTTCTTTGAAAGTATTTTAACTTTAAAATCAAGTTGTGTGTTATTTTAATAGTGTGCGAGTTTTTCTCACTCTGGTTCACCAGACTGACCCGGTGTTTTGTAAATGCTCGGGTTAGCCCGGGGTGTACAGGTTCAGGTTATCGAATGCTGTGAAGAGACAAACTGGAGGAGTCCAGATGTATGATATCATATAGCTACTATTTCGTTGTGTGTTGTACATGAGGACAGGTTATCATAACTGTCCAGATGTGTGATGTACTCTAATATTGTAAGTATTCTTAAAAGCTCTCAATAAAGATTTATTTCTGTATTATATTTTGTTCCACTACGATGTGAGGCTCTGGATTGTGTTGGTTCTTCTTCTTCTATTCTAATATTTCTTCCTTTCTTATCTCACCCTCTAATTTATTTCTATAAACATTCCAGTGTTTCGATGTTTAGGAGGTCGACATGAGTTACGGTAAAGGCATTTATGTCGATTTTCGAGGCCGAAATTCCCTGTTCGTTACAATGTCGGTGATTGCTAGATGGATGTACGATTGTTGGATGTTAGGATATACGTTCTTCTTAACTTAGTGATTTCGGGGACGAAATCCTTTGAGTAGGGGAAAATGTAACACCCCGAAATTTTAACGACGCTAAAGAGGATGAATTAAAGAATAATTAGTGTGAAATACACTATTAACAATGAATTAAGGAAAGCTTAATTAAATATTTAGAATTAAGTAAAATAGAACGCGCCATTGCGTCTGTCTCGAAATTTTGGTCAAGATAAACACCTGGTTTGCGTAAATCGGACACCGTATGAAGAAGTTATAAAGGTTTTAAGTTTGTTTGCATATACGGAAGATATATATAAATATAAATTCAAAAATATTCAAAAATCAGCAAAACCAGAAATCCGGCGCGCAAATCAAGGAAGGGCGACCGTTTGAGGTTAACCCGAGACCCGGCTGGGTCGACCTAGGCTCATGGGGGTTGACCCCGGGGTCGACCTAGGGGTCGACCCACCTGAAGGGGGGTCAACCCACCCGAGGATCTGGAAGCTTCTCTGACATGGACGATTCTGATGGCTTCTGGTCCAATTTGAAGGTCTTGGTTGCTCTGCTACTCCTATATAAAGGACCCTATACTTAGGTTTATTCATCTAAAAATGGCGGTGATGGCGGAGCTCTGTTGCAACAAAAATTGGAGGACCTAATATTTACCAAATCCAATTCAGCAAACATTATACAAATTCAACGGTTGCTACAACAACAAATTCAACATGTTCTTCGTAGTAATTTGGATCCATTTCCATAGATCTATTCACTGTGAGTTCAAGTTATTTTTAGATCTAAATATTTAATTTGTAACCTTGAGAAATCTATTCGCAGTAATTATCAGATCTGCTTTTATATGTTCATATCGCCACCATGTTAAATCTTGTCATAATATGCCTATTCTGTTATGCCTATTTCTATCAGTTTATTATTGATTCGTTATTATGCCTGTTATGATTCTCTTCTCTCCCTCTTTTCCCTTTTTATTTTTATATAGCCAGGCTACCTTCGAGTCTTGGCCTAACGCTGAAAAATGCGAACGTGAGAAATTGGGAATGATTGGGAAAGACATAAATTGGGGAATAATTGGAATTGGAAATTATGAATGCAAATTTGGGCATAAAATTGGGAAATATACGAATATGGATTTGGGGGAATATTTTATATTGGATAATAGGAACATGAAGTTAGGAATATATTGGAAAATAGGTGAACATAAATTTGGGTAAAATTTGTATTGGAAATGTGTAAATATTGAATTGGGCTATAAATTGGAACATATGTAATTCTGAAATTGGGCATAGATTGTAACATATGTAAATGTCAATTTGGGGCATAAACTAGAACACATGTGAATATTGATTTAGGGCATGGAAACTTATAATTGAAATAGGATAATTGTAAATATGAATTGAAAGGGGGCATGAAAGTTTATATTTTGAATAGGAAAATTTAATTGAATATGCCAAAAATAATGGAGCCCTAATAACGCTTAGACATGAGGTTAGGTTGCATTAGTGGTGGAAGTCTGCCCGGACCCGACCGGCATATCGAGCAGCCACTGATGTTGAACCTAATGTGAGAGGTCTAAGTGCGCAAATAAGAGATGAGCTATGACACGAGGTTAGGCCCAACTTATGGAAGAAGTCCGCCCGGACCCGACCAACATATCCAGCATCCACAAGTTGTAGGCCTAATGTGGGAGGTCTAACATATCATAAATCATAAGTAAACATGGTAGTGAATTGAACTGCTTAACCTAATTTAATCCATAGGGATTGTATAAATATGAACTAAAGTTGGGGTTAAGTAAAATTTATTGGACAGTGGGTGGGCTAAGCAAATCTGAGGGGGTGGGTAATATTTACATTTAGGCCCATAAACTTAACCCGATAAGGTTAAGTAAATAAAGACACCTAGTGGTATATGTAACCAGTAGAAATGATAAAGTTACGTAAGTAAAGACACTGTTTGGGGTAAGAATATGTGACGGCCCGTCCCGCACCATCCTGCATTGCCTCCGAAAGTGCGCTGTACACATGCCCAGCTAGCACGGAACGGTCGTCAGAAGAAAAGAAAGAAGGGAATGAACTAATCAAGGAACCTGTAGAATGTCTCACAGCGCCTGGAATAAAATATAATAATAACATACTTGACATAAAACAGGGGAGACAGTGCATAAGCTGAAAATCAAAACTAAACATCATAGCAGCGGGAAATTCAGAATACAGCTTATTACAACTTTCAAACTGTCTCAAAGCAAAAGAAAGCTAAAATGGAAGATACACCACCAATGCCCAAGCAGTGACCTTCAACAACACAGGGAGAATACTATATTTATTACGTGGAAGCCTCCTGCTCGTCTCCGGATCATCTACCCGTGCATCACCAGCTAACCTGTCTCTAGTCTGCTCGTGTGAGCACCCAGAGTAATAAGAAGAGACATAAAACTCTGGGTCAGACATAAAGCCTGGTATGAGCGATAAGCATCTAAACAGAATAATAACAGGTATACTAAACCATACCTGAACCTGGACCTGCAACCAAAGAGTTAGTACCACATACCGTACAATACTCCAAGGTGCCATAATAAATAGTGTAAGAATACGGGGGTGGGGTGTGCATGTCACAATGATAGCAAACAAATCATCCATAGCAACCATCCTCACATCTCTCACTCAGTGCGTAAAGCGTACGACATCTACCACTTTGGAACACTAGACAAACTGAGGCAACGACGAATCCCGACTTGTAGAAACCCTGCTGTGACCAAGCCAAACACTTGGAGTCATGACCAAACATTTCAATGACCCACTCCATTGGTCGTAGCCCTTGGTTCTACCAATGCCATAATGGCCCTGAATCCGCCTTCGTACCTCCTACCATAGTGGTCCAAAGTTATAGACGTCGATAACTCCTTTGCACGCGTCCCGCAGCAAAGCCCAACCATGAAGCGAACTCGTTGATTCCCATCCGAATCTTGAGCTCTAACTTCTCATTTGGACTTCCTTTGCATCTCGGTTTATGGATCATCACCAGATCGGTTCGGATCCCTTTCATCATCATTGGGATCGTGGTCTTCATCGTCTCGGTTCGTGACTGCTACTTCGGGTCGGATCGGAGGGCACCATCGGTTCGGGTCGGATCCCTGCCTCTCCCTTGTGACAGTTCGGATCGGAGTCCTTCATGGTACACTGGATCGGTTCGTGGCTCCCAGTCCCACCTGGATCGGATCGGGTTCTCCACCACGCCACGGCTCGGGTCACGCCTCCTGATCATAGCTCCAAGTCCTTCGCCCTCCTTCGAGTCTCTGGTTCGTTATCCTCAAGGTGATCAGATCGGATCGTGTCGTTATCCCTCCAGGCGGATCGGGTCGGAGTCTTCAATCACCAAGCCTCTCGGATCGGGTCGGAACCTTCTTCATGCCAGGTCGGTTCGCACGCGAGAGCTCGGTCGTGGCGCCATCACTTCAGGCAGGTCAGTTCGTGGTGGAGGGAAATGGGCGGTTCGGGTCGGGTAGGGGCGATCCGATCCGATTTCCTGCACTACTTCCTGCGACTTCCAGCGACAGTTTTCTCGCCATTCGACGGCGTTTTTGACCAATCTAACTATTCTAATCAATCGTAAAACACACCAAAGAGTCATAGCAACATATAACAGCAACCACAAGCAACAAACAACAATTTAAACGAATCAAAAATGGATCAAAAGTGGCTAAAACCTTACATTTTCTTATAATCCCTCTTAATCGTGTTTAAGCATACGATTAGCAAAACACATCGAAATTAACCCAAATTTCTAACAGAGCCTTAAAACATTATTTTAAAATTTTTAAGAATTTTTCCAGAATTTATTTACGTACAAATTCGCTAATCTTCACTAATTACCCTTAATCACCGTAATTAGTGCAAAAACTATGCAAATCACTCACCTTTGCCACAACTAGAACCCCAAAACTGAAATATTCTCTGATTTGGCGCTGTTCCCAATCTTATACAGCAGCTCCAACCTTGCTTTGGTGCTTTTTCTTCTTAATTTGATGTTTGCTAAGCCTAATCTTCAATTAGAAAGTGGTTTTTGGGTGTTTTAGAGAGATTTAGAGAGTGGAGGCCATGGCTAGGTTAAGAGGAATGAAAGTGGCGGCTCAAAACTGAAATGGAAGTGATAACCTAACCCTAATCAGTCCTCCTATACCTCTAAACCCGAAATTCCCCTGTGGGCCTAGCTGCTAATCACCCGGTTAAGCCCAATTAAGCTGTTTTTCACCATCTGAAACTTGTTTCAGCCATATCTCCCAAACGGTAAGTCCGTTTGGCTAATGCGACCACTCTACGGAAAGAGAAACCATCATCCGAAGCCAATGGAAGTGGTTTCAGGTCAAAATTCCTTTCCAGTCAAAAGTTATGGCCAAAACAGTGATGACTAGGGGTAAAATTGTCATTTAAAAATCGGGAAAAATCATGAACATGGGAAATGACCCCAATAGTCGTCTCCCAAAGTTACATGACCATACGACTTCGTATGTGACAGAAATAAATATTCTACGATTCTATGATGCGTAGAATGCGGGTCGTTACACTCTCCCCCCCTTAAGAAATTTCGCCCCCGAAATTCCGTAACCCAAAACATACAAGGGATCCCGCATGCCTAACAACCATATACAACAATCAAATATGCAAAACAAGCAAACAAGCCTATCCTAGCATGCGGAAAAACTAAATCGAAATTAAAATCTTACCAGACAAAGAGTTCTGGATACTTCTTCCTTATATCCTCCTCTGTTTCCCAAGTACAATCACTCTCGTCCTTGCTCCACTGTACTTTGACTAGCTTCACCGCCTTCCTTCGAAGTTGCTTCATGTCGTGCTCGACAATACGGGCCGGCTTGCGGTTCCCAACCGCCTCGGGTTCTACTTCGAAGTCCTCTAACTGATCAGGTGAAATAGTCATATCTGAGTCGTGAACGAACTTCCTTAGTTGGGAAACATGAAATACGTTATGAACTCCCGCCATCTTCTCTGGTAAGTCAATTCTATATGCCAAATTCCCGACTAGTTCAAGAACAGGGAATGGGCCAACGAATCTTGGTGCCAACTTGCCTTTCCTGCCAAATCGTATTACGCTCTTCAACGGAGAAATCTTAACAAACACCAAGTCGCCAACGGAGAATTTTAAGTCTCTTCTCCTCTTATCAGCATAACTCTTCTGCCTATCTTGGGCAGCCTTCATTCGTTGTTGAATGGTCTTGATTTTATCTGAAGTTTCCCTCACCATATCTGGTCCAAGCATAAACTTCTCGCCAGTCTCTATCCAACATGATGGTGAGTTGCACGGTCTTCCATACAAAGCTTCAAACGGAGCCATACCGATACTGGATTGGTAGCTATTATTATATGCAAACTCTACTAGATGCAAATGGTCATCCCATGATCCACCAAAATCCAATATACATGCTCTCAAGAGGTCTTCCAAAATACGGTTCACCCTCTCCGTCTGACCGTCGGTCTGAGGATGATATGCGGTACTGAGATGTAACTCTGACCCTAGAGCCTCTTGTAAGCTCTTCCAAAACCCACTAGTGAACAACGGGTCTCGGTCGCTCACAATGCTTTTAGGTACTCCATGAAATCTCACTATCCACTTCATATACAATTCTGCTAACTTAGCTGCCGTTCTAGTCGATTTGACTGGTATAAACCTTGCACTTTTAGTCAGTCGATCTATAATTACCCAAATGCTGTCATATCCCGATCTAGTCCTTGGTAAACCATCGATGAAATCCATCGAGACTTGCTCCCATTTCCATTCGGGAGTTTCTAATGGTTGCAACAACCCACTAGGCTTCTTTTGCTCGGCTTTAACTAGCTGGCAATTCATGCACTTGGATATAAACTTCCCAACGTCTCTTTTCATCCCTTCCCAGTAGTAAGTCTGCTTCATATCTCGATACATCTTATTACCACCGGGGTGTATAGTTAGCTTTGAGTGATGACATTCTCTAAGCACTTCATCCCTCAATCCATTGACATTGGGTACAACAAGCTTTCCATTCTTTCTAAGCCATCTATCTCGATCAAGCCCAAACTTGTTCATCTCCTCATCGATACCCATCTCTAACTTGGAGATGATTTCCAATAGGTTAGGGTCGTCCCTCTGACTAGAGCCGATCCGCTCAATCAAAGTGGGTCTGATCGTCAAACTTGCTAACATTTCTGGATCCATTTCGCACTTTGGTCTGAAATCAAACCCCGCGATAAACTCCAGTTGCTTCCATTCAAGGAACATAGCCCCTAAGTTGGCATGCCTTCTACTCAATGCATCAGCCACCGCATTGCCCTTTCCTGGTGTGTATGCGATGTCAAAATCATAGGAAGCTAAGAATTCTAACCATCTCTGCTGACGGAGATTCAGATCTTTCTGAGAGAAGAGATACTTTAACGACTTATGATCTGTAAAAAGCTCAAACCTTTCTCCCAAGAGATAGTGTCTCCACATCTTTAACGCGAACACGATCGCTGCCAATTCTAAATCATGGGTAGGGTATCTTCTCTCGTGCGGTTTCAACTGCCGACTTGCGTAAGCTACAACCCTACCGCCTTGCATCAATACAGCACCCAGTCCGGTACCACAGGCATCCGTGTATACCGTCATCTCTTCATCCCCTTTAGGAATGACTAACACTGGTGCGCTTGTCAACTTGTCCTTTAGACTTTTAAATGCATCCTCGCACCTTTCATCCCAGACAAAAGCTTGATTCTTCTTGGTCAACTGGGTCAATGGTGCTGCTATCTTGGAGAAACCTTGGATAAACTTACGATAATATCCCGCTAACCCCAAGAAACTTCTTACATCTGTTGCATTCTTGGGCGTAGGCCAATCCTGTACCGTAGCCACCTTCGCCGGGTCCACGGCAATCCCATTTTCTGATACAACATGGCCCAAGAACCTCACTTCTCTTTTCCAGAAGTGACACTTAGAAAACTTTGCTTTTAATTGGTGTTTCCTCAACA
This sequence comes from Allium sativum, assembly GCA_030737875.1. NCBI lineage: Eukaryota > Viridiplantae > Streptophyta > Magnoliopsida > Asparagales > Amaryllidaceae > Allium > Allium sativum. Next base: position 528,180,969 of record CM060923.1, on the reverse strand, counting down.
CCTCCATCACTACTCTTAAATGTTCCTTGTGTTCTTCCTCTGTCCTCGAATAGACCAAAATATCATCCACGAACACAAGAACAGACTTATTCAACTGATCTCTGAATACCCTATTCATAAGATCCACAAAGTATGCCGGGGCATTAGTCAGCCCAAATGGCATAACCAACCATTCATAAAACCCAGACGGCGTCCGAAATGCCGTTTTAGCTATACTCTCAGCTTCCACTCTAAGCTGATGAAAACCTGTCGCGAGATCCAACTGAGAAAATACTCTCGCGCCACTCAACTGATCAAACAAATCATCTATCCGCGGTAGAGGGTACTTGTTCTTCCTCGTCACTTTATTCAATTCGCGGTAGTCTACACACAAACGAAGGGAACCATCCGCCTTGGTAGCAAACACAACTGGTGCTCCCCATTCAGAAACACTCCTTCTGATAAATCCCTTCTTCAAAAGATCGCTGACTTGCACCTCGAGCTCTCGCTGCTCTCTTAGTGCCATACGACGAAGTGGCATCACTATAGGTCTGGCATCTTTTACCAAATCAATACGAAACTCAATCTCTCGGTGTGGTGGAAGTCCGGTCACTTCTTCGAAAACATCCGGATACTGGCCAACCACGGGCAAACCTGACAACTCACTATGCGGACTGTCGAGGGAGTTTAGAAAATTAGCCAATACCCCCTTACTGGGTAGACCACCAAACACTATCCTCCGCCCACCATCCGCTCTAGCTGTCACCAACAAGCCCTCACAGTCTACCACCACCCCGTATCTTTGGAGCCAATCTACTCCCAAAATAATGCCAAACCCAGTAAAGCCCAAAACAAAGCAATCACAAACAAACATGCATCCATGACTCGATAAGACCACATTACGACAAATCATGCTAAGGCTAGTCGAACCACCAATCGGGTTCGTCACTACTAAAGGTCTATCGACAATCTCGGGCTCCAATTCCAACCTATCTACCAGGTCACTAGATATGAAAGAACTGGAAGCTCCGGTATCAAACAAAACTCTAACAGGAACATCATAAACAGAAAGCATACCTTGAATGACGACATTCTTTCCCTTCTCCGCCGCAGTTGGGGCATTCGACGAAGAAGGAATAGCATTAAGCGCATATGCTTTCACCATTTGCTTTTCTTTAGGGGGTTGTGGACACTTGTCCTTGTGGTGTCCCATTTGACCACAGTTGAAGCACTTCCTATCCGCTGGCTTGGCCCGACAATTACTAGCATAATGGCCCTTCTTACCACAGCTGAAGCACTCCACATCTTGCTTATTCTTTTTCTTCTGACCATCCTTAGCCTGATTCTGCTTTCTCTTATTCTGGGAACCACCTTTTCCTCCACCACTAGCTTGTGGCTTTGGCTCATCTGCGGATGCAACCTCAGTCTTCGACTTAGGGTAGAGGCTTTCTGATCTTAATGCTTTCCCCACAATCGATTCAAACGTCTCATCGATGTGGTTAATAAGCTTTTCCCCCAAGTACTGATCCAAACCAGTTATGAATTTCTCATTCTTTTTCTCGGCAGTATCAATAAGAGATAACCCATATTTTGACAAAGTGTCAAATTCAGCAATATACTCCGAGACAGCTCTGCCATTCTGCTTGAGCTCCAAGAACTTCTTAAACAACATTGACTTCTGAGCAGCTGGAATGAACTTCTCACTAAAGCGAGCCTTAAACTGCTCCCAAGTAATCTGATCTTCGGGAGTAGCTGCCTTTATAGTATTCCACCAATTCATTGCCCGCCCTTGCAGCTGACGGGACGCTAACTTTCTCTTCATCGCATCCTCGATACCCAAATCCTCGAAGATACGTTCGCAACTATCCAACCAATCCTGGACATCCGTGGCCGACTCCGTTCCGTGAAACGGCTTCCCACCAAGGCTAGTATAATCCTTGTTTAGCTTGGCGAAGTCGACTCTTGGCGCCTGCACTATTGGACCACCACCATTTCCACCATTGGGAGCTGCCCTCTGAACATCTCTAAGCATCTCTCTCATGAGGTCAGTAAACATCGTCCTCATGTCAGTAGCATTCCCATTATTGGCTCCTCTACCAGCACCTCTAGTATATCGGCTCATCGTCAATCTGAAAAAGGAAACGATTAACGACTCCATAGTGGTGCTAGTGCAGTACGACTTCATTCTTATACTAGTAATAGTATATATATAGCTTTTTAAAAACCAAAGTAATCACAAATACGCTCTCTCGTATACGTATAATATCTCTCCCTAATAACTTCCCTAGGTTAACTACGCAACCTAGAGCTCTGATACCAAGTGTGACGGCCCGTCCCGCACCATCCTGCATTGCCTCCGAAAGTGCGCTGTACACATGCCCAGCTAGCACGGAACGGTCGTCAGAAGAAAAGAAAGAAGGGAATGAACTAATCAAGGAACCTGTAGAATGTCTCACAGCGCCTGGAATAAAATATAATAATAACATACTTGACATAAAACAGGGGAGACAGTGCATAAGCTGAAAATCAAAACTAAACATCATAGCAGCGGGAAATTCAGAATACAGCTTATTACAACTTTCAAACTGTCTCAAAGCAAAAGAAAGCTAAAATGGAAGATACACCACCAATGCCCAAGCAGTGACCTTCAACAACACAGGGAGAATACTATATTTATTACGTGGAAGCCTCCTGCTCGTCTCCGGATCATCTACCCGTGCATCACCAGCTAACCTGTCTCTAGTCTGCTCGTGTGAGCACCCAGAGTAATAAGAAGAGACATAAAACTCTGGGTCAGACATAAAACCTGGTATGAGCGATAAACATCTAAACAGAATAATAACAGGTATACTAAACCATACCTGAACCTGGACCTGCAACCAAAGAGTTAGTACCACATACCGTACAATACTCCAAGGTGCCATAATAAATAGTGTAAGAATACGGGGGTGGGGTGTGCATGTCACAATGATAGCAAACAAATCATCCATAGCAACCATCCTCACATCTCTCACTCAGTGCGTAAAGCGTACGACATCTACCACTTTGGAACACTAGACAAACTGAGGCAACGACGAATCCCGACTTGTAGAAACCCTGCTGTGACCAAGCCAAACACTTGGAGTCATGACCAAACATTTCAATGACCCACTCCATTGGTCGTAGCCCTTGGTTCTACCAATGCCATAATGGCCCTGAATCCGCCTTCGTACCTCCTACCATAGTGGTCCAAAGTTATAGACGTCGATAACTCCTTTGCACGCGTCCCGCAGCAAAGCCCAACCATGAAGCGAACTCGTTGATTCCCATCCGAATCTTGAGCTCTAACTTCTCATTTGGACTTCCTTTGCATCTCGGTTTATGGATCATCACCAGATCGGTTCGGATCCCTTTCATCATCATTGGGATCGTGGTCTTCATCGTCTCGGTTCGTGACTGCTACTTCGGGTCGGATCGGAGGGCACCATCGGTTCGGGTCGGATCCCTGCCTCTCCCTTGTGACAGTTCGGATCGGAGTCCTTCATGGTACACTGGATCGGTTCGTGGCTCCCAGTCCCACCTGGATCGGATCGGGTTCTCCACCACGCCACGGCTCGGGTCACGCCTCCTGATCATAGCTCCAAGTCCTTCGCCCTCCTTCGAGTCTCTGGTTCGTTATCCTCAAGGTGATCAGATCGGATCGTGTCGTTATCCCTCCAGGCGGATCGGGTCGGAGTCTTCAATCACCAAGCCTCTCGGATCGGGTCGGAACCTTCTTCATGCCAGGTCGGTTCGCACGCGAGAGCTCGGTCGTGGCGCCATCACTTCAGGCAGGTCAGTTCGTGGTGGAGGGAAATGGGCGGTTCGGGTCGGGTAGGGGCGATCCGATCCGATTTCCTGCACTACTTCCTGCGACTTCCAGCGACAGTTTTCTCGCCATTCGACGGCGTTTTTGACCAATCTAACTATTCTAATCAATCGTAAAACACACCAAAGAGTCATAGCAACATATAACAGCAACCACAAGCAACAAACAACAATTTAAACGAATCAAAAATGGATCAAAAGTGGCTAAAACCTTACATTTTCTTATAATCCCTCTTAATCGTGTTTAAGCATACGATTAGCAAAACACATCGAAATTAACCCAAATTTCTAACAGAGCCTTAAAACATTATTTTAAAATTTTTAAGAATTTTTCCAGAATTTATTTACGTACAAATTCGCTAATCTTCACTAATTACCCTTAATCACCGTAATTAGTGCAAAAACTATGCAAATCACTCACCTTTGCCACAACTAGAACCCCAAAACTGAAATATTCTCTGATTTGGCGCTGTTCCCAATCTTATACATCAGCTCCAACCTTGCTTTGGTGCTTTTTCTTCTTAATTTGATGTTTGCTAAGCCTAATCTTCAATTAGAAAGTGGTTTTTGGGTGTTTTAGAGAGATTTAGAGAGTGGAGGCCATGACTAGGTTAAGAGGAATGAAAGTGGCGGCTCAAAACTGAAATGGAAGTGATAACCTAACCCTAATCAGTCCTCCTATACCTCTAAACCCGAAATTCCCCTGTGGGCCTAGCTGCTAATCACCCGGTTAAGCCCAATTAAGCTGTTTTTCACTATCTGAAACTTGTTTCAGCCATATCTCCCAAACGGTAAGTCCGTTTGGCTAATGCGACCACTCTACGGAAAGAGAAACCATCATCCGAAGCCAATGGAAGTGGTTTCAGGTCAAAATTCCTTTCCAGTCAAAAGTTATGGCCAAAACAGTGATGACTAGGGGTAAAATGGTCATTTAAAAATCGGGAAAAATCATGAACATGGGAAATGACCCCAATAGTCGTCTCCCAAAGTTACATGACCATACGACTTCGTATGTGACAGAAATAAATATTCTACGATTCTATGATGCGTAGAATGCGGGTCGTTACAGAATAACTTGTAAGGAAATGAGACAACTTGTGTAATAAGATAAGAGGTACTTAATTATAAATTAAGTAATCTAGAAGTCTAGAACCCGCTGATAAGAATAGCATGTTTAGACTTGTGCTAGGGACAAGAGGAAATTATAACATAGGTTATAATTAATGGGTTGAGAAACTTGTTAATGGGCCTTAGTTAATAGAACTAAGTTAACAAGTAAACAACGATAAGTTGTATTGACAATGTAAAATGGAATTATGATTAGATGAGAAAGAACGAGGAAAACTTGTAAGATGAGTTATATTTAATCATAAATAATGGTTGACATGTTAAAAAGGAAACATGTAAAATGAGGCGTACTTAATTACACATCAAGTAAGAACATGTTATCGTAACTATTGAATTGGACGATAAAAATATAAAGGGATTGTGAGTTATAGACCTTGGACCACAATCTAGAGAATAACACGTTGCGGGCTTATTAACGAACTTAAAGGGGTTAAGTTTTATAACCAAAATTAGTAAGCAAGAGGAACTTGGTGACTTGATTAAGAATTCAATATGAATGGGGATAACCAAGTTAAAAGGAAACCTGAGGAGGAAAAGCAAGCGTGTAATAGAGTGATTAGACATAGGGTCCAATAACATATTAAAGTGAGACATCTGGACCAGTCCGCACATTTGGGGTAAATAACCCAACGTGGTAGATCATCGAGGTGTTATAAGACACGGGGGGAACGCACATTCATCTGATTGTTTTGACGGCTCCAAAGGACTGGAAGGGGAAGCACGCGGCTTCCTGAGGTACGTAAGGTGCTCCTAGTAGTCCTCTGTGCATTGACAAATGTCTTAGGCTGTATTCGCAGAGGTTGGGTCTGCGCGTAACTACTAGGTGGGTGGGCCTTGACTGCAGATGTAGCTATGCAGTTAGAATGCTGTGACGAGGTGACACTAGGGTAGTTCGGCGGTTGCCTCACGAGGAGGCGGAGGGTCATGACCAAAAATAATAGTAGACTGTCGGATATCCAATATCAGCAGCCAGCGGGATGCAAAAAGACTAGAGCTAAACCCAAGATACCATTTCACCTTTCACTATCGAGGTACGCGGTTGAGGGTAGACGCCACATGGATGTTTAGAATGGTTGTTATTAGGGCCGGTCGCTTAGCTCTTGTAGTCTTTACTAGTTGAGGGACCATTCTAAACATTCTAAACATTAGGGGCTGTAACAGGTATGGAAAAACTCCCGGCCGAGTTCCGTGTTCCTTGTTTAGCCCTGCCACGGAACTCGGTGCATATTAGAGGACGTGCGATTGAGACATCGAGCTGCCATTACAGTACACACGTGGGACAGTCTAGATATATGCATATCTACTATGGGGGTTGTATCATAGACTAGAGGGAATTATTCCGATAAAGAATTTGATTCGATCGATGGTGGCAGTCCGTACGCTTACATAGCATAGTAATGACAGATATATGCAGAACATAACACTATTATGTAGAGAGCTGTACGTCACTCTGGCATAGGATGAGGGACTACGTTCATTATGGTGGAGACCATATGAGTGGGGTACTATGGGGGTGTATCTCAATATTGAGAGATAACTACATATATCGTATTAGGTGAATCCATGAGAAAGTAAATGGGTACGGTGTGCGGATAAGTCTTGAGTTCTACTAACCCAACTAATAATCAAGAAAATGAAATGGAACGATATTGGTAGGGACCATTCTATTTTTGATATACTAGTATCGGTGCGGTGCAGAGAAATGTATTTAGGAAGCGCAATATATCATGTTCATCTTATCTTGCTCAGTTCACACTTGTTATTGTTATTGTTATCTTGTTCTTCCAGTTTAATATACTTGCCATGATACTTTTATTTATTTACATTTAAAAATCGCTGGACTCGCCAGACTTTATGTCTGACCCTTTTTGTTTCCTCTTCTCTCTCTTCCGTTCCCCCCCTCAGGTTCTCAGGGTAGAAGTGCTTAGAGTTGAATTGGATTCTTTCAGCTTAGCTTGGATTTTTGGATATAGTTGTACTGCTTTTACCTCTGGTCAACTCTCTTATGCCTTCACATGGGAAATATGGTTTAATGCTTTTGTACTCTGATATTTTTGGCAAGATAGATTATTTATGTAATTGGTTACTTCAAACTTATGATGTAAACTCAGTATTTGGGACCATGATGCTTTGATTTAAATAAAGTTTTTAATTCCGCTGCTATTTTGCATGTCTGTCTTGTGATATTGTGTTCTTATTTACCAATAACACTTCATGAAACTTAATGCATTCTTTATAGAGTAACATTGACGGACGTGGGGTGTCACAGATGTTCTCTTAATATCCAAAATAAATGATTTTTCAAGTTGAATATAAGAGAAATATTAGGGGAAATAAATGTGAGAAAAAATATATATTTTAAAATGAAGAAGTAGGGAGAAAAGTTATGATGAATGTTAAATAATAACTGAATTAAGGAGATCATGATATGAACAGAGAATGAATATGGAGAAAATTGAGAATGAAGAAGAAATGAGAATGTGTATGCATAATTGATTTAGGAACTTCTGGAGATGTATTATAGAAAGTGAAAATAAGGCTCAGGTCCCTAAAACTTATTGAAATACACACCACATCCCTGTTATGTTTCATTTTCAATCCCGCCCCCTATTTTCAGTCGCGCCTCCTTCTTTCCAGGGACTTCCGCCTTCCAGCTTTAATAAGTTCCGCCTTCTTTAATTTCTGCAAAAAAAAAAAAAAATGTGCCACTGATCCCAAAAAAAAAAATTCTAAAATCTGGAAATAATCTCAGAAGTCTAAGCAAAAAAAAAGTTGCATAAATGTATGCAACTATTGCCTATAATTGCATATATATGTGCAACTATTTGAATATACATGCACATATTTACGCACGCCTGTTGAATAACTACATACATATATGCAGTTTTTCTGTATAACTGCATATATTTGAAAATATATGCAAAATTGATAAAGTTGCACGTATGTATACTGTTTTCAAATAAATACATGGGAAGATGCATGTACTTACAATATGTGCATACATGTATGCATTTGTACTGCAGTTTTGATGCAGAATTTAAACAAATGCATACATGTATGCAACTAATTGAATTATGTGCATCTTTTGAAGCATTTCCCTGCATTTCGTTGTTTTTGTGTAATTTTTGACTTCGACGCTGTTTTTAATTTTTTTTATCTGATTTTTTTCCACGATTAATTGTTTTAATTAATAACGAATTTACGTGATTTTTTTATTTTTTGTGGACTTTTGAAAAATAGGGACTAAATTTACAGTAAGTTTATGACCGGACTTGAGCCTAATTTAAAACGTTAATAGGGACCTGTAAAAAATGCACCCTTATAGAAATTCTACGAGGTAACGATTAATTTGTCCACAGTTTGAAAGAAAAATGAAAACAAACAAGGGTTAAAATAAAAATTAACCTAACAAATAAGGACAATTCAATATACCGAATGCAAATGGAATCTATTACTTAAATTGTAAACCAGAAAAATGGCTCTGTTGATGTGGGCATCCCTAAGATCGACATTTCGAAAACAAGCTTTTTCACCCACTCCTTTTTTTTTTCGTACTGCCTGCCCAAAATACAACATGATCTTCTCAAAATATCCAAGCTCTAATCTCCTCCGTTTCATTTTACTTTCCCCAACCTAGAAAAAAATTCAAACCCAAGTTTACCACTCCCATTCATCTTCCTTGTCCACATGATTTCGATATCGGCGTCCCTATCCAATACCCTAACAACGAAGCCCTAATCAACTACTTCTCCATTATAAAGAAAATCATACACCACTTCCGATATCCTTTTTCCAATTCCTAGGTATTTATTTAATTCCTTGAGGGCTTGATCATTCTCATATTTTGATATGTTGTCTATGGGGATGTGAGACATGTCCATAATTTTTATCAATTTTATTTGTGACCATTTTGCCGCTATCGGTTTTGTACAGGGTATAACCTTTGACTATGATTGAATCAGGTGTTAAGGTCAATTTCATTGGAAAGGAAATGGTGTCACTTTTCCGTAGAGTGGCCACGTTAAAGATTTGATTCAGTAGTTTGGGAGGAATCGCTATTTTTGTGTCTCATAATTTCTGTTCAGGTTTTGTAAGCCATAACGGACTGATTTGGAGTGGCCCATTAGTGGGCTGGTGGGAGGCTATAAATAGGGGGTTAGAGGCATGGAGAATAGTTTACTTTCTTCATTCTCTCATTTGGTTAAGCTCATGATCCTCATTCTCAACTAAATACACCTTTCCACCATTAAAATTCTATATCTACATGTGAAGATTGAAGATCTACATCAATCAAAGCTAGATCTACATCAAGTGAAGGACATTTCATCAAATCAAGAGATTTAAAGGTTGGTTTTCGCTGCTCGGATTCGTGATTCATTGTTTTTGTGCTAGATCAAAGGTTTGGTGAGTGATAAGCATCTCTCACATGGATTCAATCAATTATATGGGTTGTTTGATCCTAATTTCATCATTTTAAGTTGTTTTCACCTAGATCTACATCACGGTAAGTTTATTTTCATTTGAATCACGATAGGATCTAATCTAGCAACTTAAAATCGGTAATTCTTATGTTAGTTCATATGTTTATGCAAGTAAGATCCATTGTTTTATTTTATGCATTGATTTATCAAGATTTTTTGTGAATTTTATATGATTATAGATGAATAATTGTCATTTTGATGTTGTTAATGATTTCATAATGTGTTTATGGTTGAATTGGATGATTTAGATGAATTGGTTGCATTGATATTGTCGTTTGGTGACGATTTGTTTAAAATTGGAGCTATTTTTGTTTACATTTGAAGTTAGGTCGTATTTCCTTAGGTCGGGTCGTTTTTCTTAGGTCAGATCGTTTTATGGAATAGGCAATTTTATGGACTGGGCAATTTTATGGGCTGGGCAGCTTGGAGCACGAACCGGGTAGAAATTCTAGAGCATAGATCGTTGAAAAGGCTGGTATTAGATCGTGGGTGCCAGATCGTTCAGCTTGGACCACTGGAGCATTGGTGATGTTAGATCGGATAACGACCTAAGGTTAAGTCGCTGAAACTTAGATCATGGCCTCTAGATAAGTGAAAGGCGGATTGGCTCAGAGAGCTTAGGTCATGGGACGACCTAAGGAACTAGGTTGTGGAAATGACCTAGTGAGGTTGGGTCGTTAACGACCTAAGGTGGTCAGGTCGTTGGATCCGTGGACCAACCCGATGGGTCAGGTCATGGGTTTTGGCTCGCAAGAAGGAAGGTCTGGTGGAGTTGGGTTGGCCGATGAGGTTAGGTCGTTGTACGACCTATATAGGGGAACGACCTGGCTATGTTGGACCATATTTTGTTGTTATTTTGGTTCAGTGATGAAGGTGACTTCGAAGTGAATTCAATTAGGAATGTTCGAAGTGTTGTGATGTGTTCGTTGATCGTCGTAATGCAACGAATGTGAAGACAACTCAAGGTGTTGAGTTCGTGAATAATGGTTGCTCGAGAAGGGGCTTGAGCTTATGAACAGTCATCGAGTTGGATGGCTAAAGATATCGGAGGCTGAGGAATTGTCGTTGTCGTAAGTTCTAGTGGACTCAACGCAGGGGTATAATAGGGATGCCTAAAAGACTAAAAATGACTGGTCAAGTACCCTAGGCAGCTTGACGGGCTTGGATACGTTTCTTCGTATGGCATATGGATTTTTGCTAGAATTGAGGTTTACCATTAGCCCTTGACAGTTGATGGCAAGGTGTTTAACCAGTCATGCGATTAACAATGGTTTCAAAACAGGATTGGCGGTGATAGGCAGAGTCATGAGTGATGTCTGTTTTGCTTGTATCGTCTTGTGTAGATTATTAGATGCCAAAGGAGATATCTCTTGGGTGCTTGCTTGATTTTGGTTTAGGCCTTCGGGGATTGTGCTTGGGGGATGTCGAGATCGATCGGGATGGTATACTCTTTATAACTATTTGCCATGAATGTATTGTTGTTTCTTAATGTGTAACACCCCTAAGTCCCACATCGTGGAAGCCTGTGTGAAGTGGGTACTTATGTAGTAGAGCTCATCTCTTACTAACGTCGAGGCCTTTTGAGGAACAAAACCCCACACCTATACGGTGGCTAAGTTGGGGATAATATCTTGCGTGAACGGAGGTGCGGGCTGTTACAGTGGTATCAAACCCAATACCCAGCCGGAATTGTGGCTCCTGTGTGGACCACAACGCCTGGGTGAGGTGTTTGTGAGCCAACGGGGACGTTGGGCTCTGTAGGAGGGGAGAATGTAACACCCCTAAGTCCCACATCGTGGAAGCCAGTGTGAAGTGGGTACTTATATAGTAGAGCTCATCTCTTACTAACGCCGAGGCCTTTTGAGGAACAAAACCCCACACCTATACGGTGGCTAAGTTGGGGATAATATTTTGCGTGAACGGAGGTGCAGGCTGTTACATAATGTTGTTTTGTAAAGGCTATCACTGTCGGATGTGGGGAAGACAGGTTTAGATTCCTCTCTGGTGTTTGGTAGATTGGTTGGTTAATCTATCTGTTCTCATATACTTTATTAATTATGTTAGATATTTGTTTTATCGCTCATTAAGACTGTTGTGTGACTCAAGGTTTTATGTTTTCTCTGATTACCTTGGGTTGTTCATCCGGTTTTGGATAGATTGACTAAGTAGCAGGTTACAGGTCACAACACTACAAACCTCATTTTGTCACTCCTCTATCCGCTGTATCAATTTAGATAGTGCTCTGAGCCATATCTAAATATTTAGATAGTGTTTTGAGCCTAATTTAAATTTGATATGGCTGTAGTTCGTACCAAAATGGTGCTTCTTTATCGGTCAAAATTTCCCAACAAGGCGCACACCAGTCCCTCTCTTTTTTCATTTCCCTCGCGCTCTCTTCCCTTTTTTTCTAGTTTCCCTCTCACCCATGCCCTCTTTCTATTTCGTGTCCTCTTTCTATTTCGTTAATCGCTGAGGTTTAGGTTTAGAAATCGAAATATTTTCTGCTCAAATCAATTAAAGTTGGCTTCAGTTTGCAAATCTGGTAAGTATTTGATTTGATTCGACGAACATTTCTTTCCATACCATGTTTTAGGGTTAAATCGTTTATCCTTTTCTCAACATCAGCTATGTTGTTTTTTCTCAGCATAAGTTGTTTTTTCTCTGCACGATTAAAGCCAAAGATGAGTCAGGTACTTGTATTGTTCGATGTACACCTTATTATTATGTTCCCTATTGATTTAGTTGCAGTAGGAAAATTAATGCTTAGATTGAATTTAAGTTTCAAACAAATTCCGTTTGACCTTTTTTGAAAAATGATTCTAGCATCTAGGCTTTTTTGTCCGTGCTTAGACATATTGCTATCTACAGAAATACATAATTGAACTAGCCAATTAAATATAACTGCCATGGATATTGCTAGGTGATTTTAACACTATTCTATCATCACACAAAACTTGTGTTTTTTAATACGTTATTAGTTGAAACATTTAACTTTTATAGTCTACTTATAATTATTTTGGAATGAACTTTATGGACAAAAGGTTGATGTTTTTAGTCATAAAAAATGGGCCTCCGTGCCAGTTTTCTGTTCTGGGTGGACGATGTATGTATTTACGTAGTCCAAGCAATTCCAGTGAACAATTTAATATTTAATCAATGCCCTTTTTTTTCTCACATTAAAGAATATCTACAACTGCATAATTAGATAATCATTGAATAATTAGTAATGTCTGTGACTTAATTTTTTTGCATGTGGATAATTAAAAAAATGAAACTCATGTAAGGATTTCAATATACTTGAATAACAACCAATCATGAAACCCTAGATGCAAATATGTAATCCATATTGATTTAATTGAGAACAAAACAAAAATAGAGTAGCGGAAGCGTACCTGAATCCATAGTTAATCATGGCAATACCTGAATCCATATTTGGTTGCTAAGAAGAAGATATAATTTGGTTTGGTCTTCCAAATTGACACAAACCCTAGATCTGAAATCAGCTCTCCATAGAAGAGGTTAGAGAGTTGCCAAGGCTTGTGTAATTCGGGGACCATAACCCTTTATTTATTGAGTTGGCATTTTGTAATTCGGCCCTTCAACAAATTATAAAATGCCCTGGTATCTACACATTAGGCCCATGATAACTTAAACTTTAAGCCTATTAATTCTAATATAAAATTAGATCACTTTAATTAGGCTTTACACCAAAATAGCACAACACATTTTATTTTACATATGTGACCCAATTGTCAAAATATTCTAACAGTCTCCCCTGGGTCACATATGAAATAACCTTAAAATGTGTTTAACTTTATGAGCTCCAAAATTTTCTATTTATAACATATTGTGTATCTGAAACAATCTCATCCATTAATTGGGTTGACAAAGGATCAAAGCGGCATTCGTTTCATTTATCGTAACAAAACCCATCAATAGTCACATATATCAATACAATCAAACGACATAGATCAATCATAGACGCGTAGCATGGAAATTACATGAAATGTGATCTATACATGTCTATTTCCAACTGGTCCTTCTTTAGTGAGATCAAATGTTTAATATTTAAACAACCTGAGTGCAAAGAAAAATTCATTACTTTATTTCTGATCAGAAAAAGAACTTGATATGCATATATCTGTAACTGAAGTATAGAGCAATGAGTCATATGACAATGCCGAATACAAACTCTCCCTAAATCAAAATATCCTTACATAAAAGTTACACCAATTGAGCTACATGCTCATGAAAGACCTTAGGTGATAACCTTTTGGTAAGTGGATCCGCCATAATGGAGTTTGTCTAAGTGTGCTCTATGAATTACAATATATTTTGCACTCTTCCCTTATTGGAAAATAATATATTCTTTGCTGTCACAATATTACTTGGTCTTTCAATTCTTTATCTATAACTGGAGTCTTGTGACAAAATTTCATTAATATTTTCCATATTTGGATGTCTTATAATTAAACAAAGACAATATTTTCAAAATGGTGGAAAATTGTAAGTGCCTAAATGACACTTTTCCCTTATATAGTTTCACCCATAAAATGCATTATCATTGCTAGAAGTGGATCTTTTATAGTAATGACATCCAAAATATCCGTATCGTGATTCTTTATGATCTCCACCCGATCTGATCTTTTATCTATGAGAATATAATCTTTTATTTTGTCTTTTAAAGATATATCATATATATCATAACCATTTTGGCTACTAAATCATTGAACCACTTTTAATATCAGTAAAGTATCTGCCAAATAATACACGCATATCCATATGTGTATATACATTAGTATGTATTAGAATTCACACTGCAAATGCATGAGAAATCTTTTGCATTTCTTTAATTTCAAGAATATTAGCATTTACCTGTTTGGTAAAAGAAAAACAACTGAATCGCAGTTTACATACCAAATCTTTTAAGCATTTATCTTCCTTATTCTTTTGTAATAATCCAAATATCACTCTATGAACAATAATGGTGTATTTGAATCCCAAATACCAAAGACTAATCCATAAATGAGTTTCTTAAGTAGTTTCACTAATGTCTCCATTGAGAAACATAACTTTACTCTCCATCAGATAATGCTCAAAAGTACAAAATGTAGTAAGCTCCAAAACGATCGATTCTAAAGAACTGTTTACTAAGTCCAAAATGAAACATTCTTTAAAGAAAATAAAATTTCCTTTTAATAATATTGATTTCAATAAAGTGCCTTATAAAATTCAATATTACCCACTTGATCCCTTTTGGCTTTGAATAGTTATTCATAACCAATGATCTTATTGCTTAAGTTGGAGGGAGATTTCAAACTTTATTATCCATATAGATTTACGCTATATGTTCATTTCTTAAATCCACATTTTAAATTAGTACCTTACATGGATTGATGCAAGTCCATATCATCATCTTTATCAATCCATTATTTATCTTTATGAGGAAATACTACACAATAATCTAAAATAGCATTTCTTCCTATTTAGGTGGATTTCCATAGGGATCTTGCATTTTGAGATTGTTGAGTTTGTTTTCTTAAAACAGTAACCTTAGCTTAGAGAAAAAATTATTTCAACATCGTCTTGTTATGGTTCTTAATTTACTTCTTCCTAGTAAAAGAAAACAAATCTTAAACTTTAAGCAAAGAAGCAACCGCAGTTGAATCAAAGATAATGATTCTCTTTAAAGACAATGATATTACTTTATTTCTCCCCCCAAACTCAACATCCTCAAAATAACTACTGCAATTACCGCTTTAAAACTTTTCCTTGGTGTGGGTTCATAAAAATTATAAACTTTAAATCCCTTAGAATATCAATAAAGCATTTTCTATCTTTATGATATCTCAATCTATAATTCCTCAGTAAACTGAAACTAAAATTATATTAGTCACCAAAACAAAATTTGAGATATCATTACATAAGTTATTTAGCATAAGTAGCCATAACTTATATGAGCTTCAATTACATAAGATTTTTAATTTATCCATAAATTAACATTACTATTTCTTGATGAACAATAATAACCTAATATGTTCACGATAGAAATATAAAACCGAAATCTGTCTAAATGACAACATAAAAAAATCAAATAAATCCAAAAATTTGACTTAAATCTCAATAATAACTATAAAATATCAAGTATATTTTACTTTATATGTCTGTATATCTCATTAAAGAAACAACTATAAAAAAAATATCCATATGTTATTTCCTTTCTTTGAGATCCTTAGCTACTTCTTAATCCTTATTAAAACATTTATTTACAACGTATATCAAATGAGTACTTTTTAATCATAAAAACTTCAATCTCTATTTTAATTACCAAAGCGCTAAATTAGCCCAATAAGATAATATATTATTCTTAAAATAATTTTAATCTTTAAATGAATATACTGAAGATTGCACCAAAAATAACAATAACTTGAGCGTCTTTAGCTTTTGAAGCAATATCTTTTTCCGTATAGTACTCATTTATATTTCTTTGACTTTGACTTTATGTAATCAAGCACCACAAAGAGTGCTTGATTCCCCTTATTGTTTTCACAAAAACCGTTTCTATTCTCAGTAGATAACTTATACAAAATTAGTTACCGTTACATATAGGACATCTTTGAAAACTTCTGAAGTATTTACTTAATGATCATTTAACTCTTGCCTTTGAATTATTTCATCTTTCAATATTCTTCATAACATTACAAGAATATCTAACCGTAGTAGGGCTGATAGTAACCCTCCTAATTATAAGAGCTAAATCTATAAAGTCAAGAACAAACAATATGTTGTCTTACAAAACCTTATATTTATCCCAAAACAAGATGGGAATATCCCAAAACAATATGTTCTCTTACAAAACCTTATATTTATCGCATGAACAACTACACACAAATATCAAACATTATCATGAACCACCAAAATATAGAGGTCACTTTGGTAACATATTATTTCTGTTAATTCACTATATATGTATGTAGGATATTTACGGTTATAAAGAGACACCAAAATTATATTTGAATTTAGTTCTTAGTATATATATATATATTATATATATATATATAATATATTTTGAGTGTTATAAAACACTTGTCAAAACAAAAACAAAACTTTAGCTTATATGGCACTTCAAAATTACAAAATTGTAACGGTATCACAACATGAGTGAATGACAGGCCATATAAGATGCATAGACCCAGTCAAGAAAATAATTTTCACATGAAAAAATACTTAATATAAAAAATAGCAAAGACCAGACTTGTTGGATTAAAAAAATACTTTATCACATTCGTAGTATCATATGAAGAGAGTACTTTTTCCTTATTGATTCCATTAGTGCGTCTACTGTTCCCAAAATTAATCTATAATGAATAGTAACAGCGAAATGCCAGCAATGAATATCAACTTGTATCCATCATCGCTGTACACATATATAGTAATAAACTATATGAATAACATTGGGCTAAAATACGGATACTATGGATCATTAGTAATAAACTATATGAAAGGCGTACTGTAATTGCTAATATAGGGTAGGAAATGTAACTTCAGATGGGAATCCAATGCTTGCTGAATCCGTACAGCAGTTAATGTAACGAAAGCTGGCAGTAATTAATACTAGCAAGAGAGAGAGAGAAAAATTATCTAGCTTGAGCCTTTCAAAAATATTTTACTATTATTGCGCAGTAGGATGATGACTGAATCAATTATGAATTCATAGATCAAAATAGTAATAAAATGAGATGTGATTCATAACCTAGATCACGTTGATCCATGCTTGAAATATCAAGTAATAAAATGAGATGTGATTCATAACCTACTGCGTTCTGAATGCTACAGTTTCCCAGATCCATGATTTATATATAGTAAAACACGTTTATTAAAGTCCTATCGATAATGGTTCTGCATCTCCTGACAGCAAAACAAGAAGTCATGCATGCGCATAGATGATTCTCATCGGTATGGGATGTTTCAGGATTTGTATCTCCTCCATTTATGAATTTAACACACATCGTCAGGTTGATGAGAAGAAATCATAACAACTTCCATTTGCTACACGTATATAGTGGTCAAGCTAGATGGTGAAACACGTTTATTCCACTAAAACAAAATGCCATGTTTTAAATCTAGATCCACACAAAACGAAAAAGTACCAGATGAATAAACGAATGATACCTTATTGTTTGATTTTCGTTCACACACAAAAATGCATAAATATCGTATGAAATGAGACCGTTAACTTTAATTTGATGATTACGGATCTAAGCTAAAAAGGCTATACGTTTCAGATCTTTAAAAAAAAAACAATATATATATATATATATATATATTAATGAATCCGCAATCTATACTTTATCCAAATAAAAAAACAAGAAATTCTCAATCAATTCAATGATGGGTGGCTCTGATACCACTTGTTCGGATTTCAATATACTTGAATAACAACCAATCATGAAACCCTAGATCCAAATATGTAATCCATATTGATTTAATTGAGAACAAAATAAAAATAGAGTAGCGGAAGCGTACCTAAATCCATAGTTAATCATGAAAATACCTGAATCCATATTTAGTTGCTAAGAAGAAGATATAATTTGGTTCGGTCTTCAAAATTTACACAAACCCTAGATCTGAAATCATCTCTCCGTAGAAGAGGTTAGAGAGTTGCTAAGGCTTGTGTAATTCGGGGAGCATAACCCTATAACCCTTTATTTATAGAGTTGGCATTTTGTAATTCGGCCCTTCAACAAATTATAAAATGCCCTGGCATCTACACGTTATACCCATGATAACTTAAAATTTAAGCCTATTAATTCTAATTTAAAATTAGATCACTTTAATTAGGCTTTACAGCAAAATAGCACAACACATTTTATTTTACATATGTGACCCAATTGTCGAAATATTCCAACAACTCAAAAGTTAACAAACAATGTCTCCAGAAAAAACTACTTTAGGACATCTGCACATATCCTAGAAAATAACATAACTTTCTTGTCCACATTTGTTCTGTTATGATTTTTGTGCGCATAAGCAGAAACGCAATAAATAGGATCTGGATTTGCCAATTGAAGACCAATCTTATCTTATAGCAATTATTCCATTACATCAACAACATAGTAAATAAGTATAACAGAGAAACAAAGAGACACAATATTTATACTGGTTCCACTATCATCATAGTGTACGTCCAGTCTAACAGAGAGAGATTTTATTCCACATGAGAGAATTACAAGAGATTACAAAATAAGAGTTTACATATCCAAACATCAATCAGGTTTAACAAGAAGAGACATCATTGGGTATCACTGGCTCCAAGCCAGGATGAGTTTACGCTAAAGTCTACCCCTCAATATATAGCCAGTGCAAATCTATGTGAGTCATCAATTAAATTACCAACATATGGTAATAATATAATGGAGGCACATTACCATAACAACAAATGTGCAAACATAGAAAGTAAATCAATCCGTTTATTTAGCATAGATGGAAGAAATTAATCCCTTCATTTATTTCTCTGCCACCTCATCAAATGCAATCAATGCATTCCCATTATAAAAATATTTACTTTCCATTCTTTGCAAATTTGTTTCAATCAATTTGTGATTTTGTTTCACCAATTTAACACTCCACCTTGATCCAAAATCACATATCTGCAACACCCCATCTCCATTCAAATTCTCTTCACATCATAAAACACTTCAACAGAACTCCACCTTCAATCAAAATCTCACATCGAGATACACCAAAAAATGAATATTTACCAAATGGGTTCCAGCAAAGCCACCCCCATCACACAATTGTTAACGAGCTCAGACTACGTCCCCGCCCGCCAACAAATGTTGCAAATATCCAAAATAACAAAGAAGGCAGACACCAAAGTAATCTCAACACCACCAAGACCAAAATTTAATTCTCTCAATTAAAACCAACCTCGATTTCAGGGCAACGAGATATACCCAGTCGATTTGAAAGGACTACGACCACACCTCAATTACAAACACAACCCACGCCTGCAAAAGATGCATCTACCGCCCGAGCTGCACCGTGCATAAACCAACGGTCTAAAAGTGCTTGCAATACCATCGACACCCGTCTACCACTTGACCTGAGCTCCTTCCTCGATCACCCCGGATCCCTCGAGCATCATCAACGTGAAGACCCCTGTCTAAACCACAATGATCTCTGTCTCGACACCCGTCTATCACTTGACCTGAGCTCCTTTCCTGATCATCTTGGATCCCTCGAGCATCATCAACATGAAGACCTCTGTCAGAAACAAGATCAAAACTTCCCAAATCCAATAGTCCCTTCAACGCAGTAAACTCCATATCACGTTAAAGTTCCAAGATTAGAACGCTCTTCACTCTCAACATAATCTCCTCCACCAAAGTCTTCTTTATTTCCCCAAAATAGTAATAGCATATCACCACTGAATCTACCAACCTTTGTGGAAATAATTGATGTACAATTTAAAACAAATCGCCTCGCTCTGATACCAATCTGTTATGCAAAAAATTGCACAAATGCGGAAGCGCAATAAATAGAATCTGGATTTGCCAATTGAACACCAATCTTATCTCATAGCAATTATTCTATTACATCAATAACATAGTAAATAACTATAACAGAGAAACAAAGAGACACAATATTTATACTGGTTCCACTATCATCATAGTGTACGTCCAGTCTAACAGAGAGAGATTTTATTCCACATGAGAGAATTACAAGAGATTACAAAATAAGAGTTTACATATCCAAACCTCAATCAGGTTTAACAAGAAGAGACACCATTGAGGATCACTGGCTCGAAGCCAGGATGGGTTTACACTAAAGTCTACCACTCAATATATAGCCAGTGCAAATCTATGTGAGTCATCAATTAAATTACCAACATATGGTAATAATATAATGGAGGCAAATTACCATAACAACAAATGTGCAAACATAGAAAGTAAACCAATCCGTTTCTTTAGCATAAATGGAAGAAATTAATCCTTTCATTTATTTCTCTGCCACCTCATCAAATGCAATCAATGCATTTCTATTATAAAAATATTTACTTTCCATTCTTTGCAAATTTGTTACAATCAATTTGTGATTTTGTATCACCAAATTTAACATGTTCAGCACAATAAAACTGGTGTTCAGCCTGTGATTACCTAAGAAAAGAGAATGGGAGCTTCCATTCTTCGCCTTGACTTCTTTGTAAATGTAATTTGCTCTTCATCAGTTTTAAGTTCTTTTAGTGTTATCATAACAGTATCTATGGATATTTGAACCTCTCTTTCGGATTAATTCATGACTGGTCATTCTGGTTACCATCTGAACATGATTAGTTTTTGCAGTGTAATCCCCTTGTGTATAATGGATTAATGGGGTCTGGAATGAACAGAGGAAGAAGAAAGGTGGCTTCAATTAAGAAGGATATGTAGAAGGCAGGTGGCGGCAACTGAGGAGGCAGGGAGGGGACAGTCAGGTATTTATCTGCACAGTCACATTAATAGCAATTGATCATATGTAAAACTATAAGAAAACCATTGCTGGTGCACAGACTTAACATATATTTTTTCTTATAGTTTTACGTAAGATATTACCTCCTACAGAAATACATTTTTTGGTATTGTGAGATGTGATAGTGACTGAGCATGTCATGCGATCGGTCATGTTTCGAAACATTCATTTGTAGTATAAAATGATTAATATCTTTTGAACATTTTGGAAAAACTTCAGTTTTTTATTCAAATACAAAGAATTAATATTTTGTTTTGAAAAGTGCTTTAGAAATAACTGTAATTTCATATACTAGTTCCTATTTTCCAATAATATTTATAAGTTATTTGATACTATCAATCTATTATTCAACTGAACTCTACAACAATTCAGAAGGTTGAAATTTTGTTTATCAGTTGTAAGTATCATAAATAAAGTTAAAATTATAAGACCCTGTGAAAAAGAGCTATTTTTGGATTGACATGTTGTTGGTTCTTTATGTTTCTCAAAAATTATAACTGTGTACAAAGATTGTACTGCAATAATTTATCTAGTGTGTATAAGAAATCAGAGTGATAATGTTGAATTTCTTGCTGCTAAAGATTTATTGATCGAACTGTAGTAATATTGTAATAGGACTGTATAAAATTGTTAAATTACATATGGTCTGCTATGTTACATATATACAGCTGCAATAGTAAAGTGGGCTTAAGTGATGAGATGGCCCAATAAGCATAACAAGCCCAAGGTAAAGAAAGATCATTTTGTATATATGATAAGATCCATATTCTAACTGCCCCCGTCAAAATGATCTAGGGTTTCATTTGAGTCTTCTCTGTGCCACCACTAAAAACCTTGAGCTCTCCTCTTAATCTTTCGAAATTAGGCTTTGACAGTGCTTTGGTTAAGATGTCTGCCTTTTGGTGGAAAGATGGAATATGTTTAATCTCTAGATTACCAGCTTCAGTCTTCTCTCTTACAAAATGAAGATCAATCTCGATGTGTTTGGTTCTCGAGTGCTGAATAGGGTTAATTGAGAGAGACACGGTGCTCTTATTGTCACACCAGAGCTTCGGTTTCACTGAGGAGCGTAACCCTAATTCCTTAATTAGGGATTCAATCCAAATAATTTCCGCCGTTGCCGATGCTATTGCCCTGTATTCTGCTTCAGCACTGGATTGAGATACAATTGATTGCTTCTTCGTGCACCAGGAAATTGGATTGGGTCCCATGAATATGCAATATCCGGACGTCGATCGAAGGTCATCTGGGTCATTTGCCCAGTCGGCATCACTGTAAGCGTTTAAAGTAATATTCTTGCATGCTTGTATTGTGATACCGTAGTCTAAAGTCCCTTGTATGTATCATAGAATACGCTTAACCGCTACCCAGTGTTTAGTTAGCGGGTTACTCATAAACTGACACACTTTGTTGACACTATAACATATTTCTGGTCTGGTTATGGTCAAGTACTGTAAAGCACCCACAATACTACGATACAGCTTGCAACTTTCCATGGCTTCTCCATCATATTTTGATAACCTTAAGTTACTTGTCATAGGAGTAGAAATTGGTTTTGCCTTATCCATGTTTGCTCTTGCTAGTATTTCTGATGCGTATTTCCTTTGGGAAAGAAACATTTCTGATTTTCCCTTTCTTTGAACATGTATGCCCAAGAAATAATTCACTTCTCCCATATCTTTTATAGCAAAAGTTTGATGTAATAGAGTTATAACCTTATTAATCTCTGACTTGTCATTCCCTGTCATTAGAATGTCATCTACATATACAAGAATGTATGTGGTACTTTGGTTGATGATTTTAGTGTATAGAGAATTGTCGGAAACAGTTGCCTTGTATCCCATGTTTGTGAGTGTGCCTTTCAATTTCTTGTACCAGGCTCTAGAGGCCTGTTTTAGTCCATAAATGGCTTTGTGTAATTTGCAAACATAATTCTCTTTTCCTTTGCATACGTAACCCATTGACTGCTACATGTAGACATCTTCATCTAAGTTTCCATTTAAAAAAGCATTGCATACACCCAACTGTCTTACATCCCAGCCATTATAGAGTGCCACACTTAGAATTATTCTGATGGTTGTGGGTTTAACTACAGGTGATAAAGTCCCATTGAAATCATACCCATACTGTTGGGAGAATCCTCTTGCCACAAGTCTAGCCTTGTATTTGCTTACATCTCCATTTGCATCCTTCTTTAGCTTATAGGTCCATTTGCAGCTCACAATATTTTTGTTCTTGGGTGCTGCAACAAGGGTCCAGGTTTTGTTTTTGATTAGGGCTTGGTATTCTTCATCCATAGCATTGCACCATTGCTTGTGTATTATAGCTTGATCATAGGTAACTGGCTCAATTTGTTGTTTGATGTCATATGTGTTCCTTGCAGTTGCATTGTAGATTTTAGGTTTAAAAATCCCACTTTTAGCTCTAGTAATCATGTGGTGTCTGGGTTGTAGTTGTGGTTCTTCAGAATCACTGCTGCTAGCTTCAGAGGCTGTAGTGTCATTTCCATGATTTTCTTGATTGCTCATGTTGTCATTGTGTGCTTGATCGTTATCTGTCATCTGATAACTGGAGCTGTATTCAGACCTTGTGCTGGGTACAGTTGGTGTGTCAGATGCTGATATTATTGCTTCATCTTTACCTGTGTGTGCTGTGTCTTCTGATAATGTTGGTATGATTCCTATAACCAACTTTGACTGATCATTAACTTGTTTATTTGTACTTCCCTTTTCTGCAAAAGGAAAAACTCTTTCATTAAAAACAACATGTATGGAAATTATGATCTTTCCCTTGTCATCCATGCATTTGTAACCTTTTTGGTTATTTCCATAACCAATGAAGGTACACTTGCTTGACCTCAATGATAGTTTATGTGTGTTATAAGGTCTGAGACATGGGAAACATAAACAACCAAATGTTCTCATGACATTGTAATCAGGTTTCTTTTGATGTAGTAGTTCATGAGGACATTTGTATTGTAGGACCTTGGTTGGCATTTTATTTATTAAGTAAACAACAGTTTCAAATGCTTCACCCCAGTATTTTAATGGCATAGAAGCCTTTGACAGTAAAGTCATCCCAGTTTCAGTTATATGCCTGTGCTTTCTTTCTACTATGCCATTTTGCTCAGATGTATAGGGGCAAGTAGTTCTATGTATAATCCCTTTTGTGTTAAAATAGTCTTTTAAGGGAAAAAACTCACTTCCACCATCAGTTTGCATAATTTTTATACTGCAGTTCATTTGCCTTTCAATGTAATTAATGAACTGTAGTATAACATCACGAGTATCTGACTTGGCTTTTAGAAAGAAAATCCATGTATAACGACTGTATGCATCTACAATAGATAAATAATACCTGTAGCCTTGTCTTGAGGGTATTGATGCGGGACCCCATAGGTCTGCAGTTATCAGTTCAAGGGGTTTGCTGTACACAGTGTGTGATCTGCTGAAAGGTAACTTATGGCTTTTGCCAATTTGGCAATGTGTACAAATTTCAGAAACAAGTATGTGATTGTAGGAAATATTATTATCATTTAGAATTCTTTTCACAACATCATAACTAGGATGTCCGAGTTTGCAATGCCAAATATCAAGATCATTACAAATACTGTCATCATTAGATATATCATTACTGGCAATGATTCTATTTGAGTTATCAATTTCAGTTACATTATCAGAAAAATGAATACTAGCATTGCAACACCAATTATTATTGACATCTTCCAAATTTGGTTGCAAGTTGCTGAACTCGTATAGTCCTTTGTCCAGTTTACCCTGTAATAGCATATCTTTGTTTAGAGAGTCTCTAACAAGACAATAGTTAGGGTGAAACTCAAAATACACCTTGTTATCATTAGTGAATTGCGACACACTGATTAGGTTTTTCTTGACATTTGGCACCCTAAATAGATTATTAAGGAAGAGTTTCCTCTTTCCCTTAACAAAACATGTTCCAGTGTGGGATATATTCATAGTTTCACCGTTGCATGTGTGAATAACTTGCGTATCTGAATAGTTTTTATTGCCAAGATTTAAATTTTGTAAATTGTTGGTGAGGTGATTGGTTGCACCAGAATCTGGAAACCAATCTTCACTGTTAATATCCTCAACCTTACTTAAGTCATCAGTATTGCTTGCATTAGTTGAGGTTTCTCCACTTGATCTGGTCTGGTTTGACTGAGCCAAGTTTACATTGGCATTTCTTTGATTAAATTGAGTTTGCTGAGCATTGTTTACATCAGTATTAAATCTGAAGTAACATCTATTTGCGCCATGTCCAGGTTTATCACATATCTGGCATCTGATTCTTGGAGCATTGTTGGATCTGCCTCTCCCTCTACCTCTTTGGTTAGCATTACCTCTTTGTCCTTGGTTATTTCCTCTGCCAAAACCAGGTACGTTTCTTGATTGATTGGGGTTTCTTGAGGTTGATGCAAGATTTATGCTAAAATCATTTTGTGTAGCCTTTCTTTGCTCTACCCTGCCTTCATGTGCCAATAAGGCAGAATAAACTGATTGTAGATCTGGTAGAATAGGCTGAGTGGCGATGAATGTAACGAGGGACTCATATTCATCATCTAACCCATTAGTCAATGTGAGGATTTGTTCACTGTCTGAAACTTGATGCCCCACAGCCTTGAGTTTATCATATAGGGTTTTAACTTTAGAGATATATTCTCTCATAGACATATCGCCTTTTCTTGAATTCTGAAATTCTCTTCTATAATGCATGATCCTTGCCGCTGATTGCGAGCTGAAAATTTGTTGTATTGTGGTCCAAATTTCATGTGAAGTGGTACATCCTATAACCTGAGACAGTAAGTTTGCATTGATGGAAGATAATAACCAAGATGACAACAAGTTGTCTTGCCTTTGGTGATGAGTATACGCTGGATTACTGATCATCTGTCCATCTTTGTTGATTGTTATTGCAGGTGGCACGGATTTGGTTCCATTGACATAATCTTGGAGGTCATACCCTTTCAAGGCTGTTTCAATTTGGAACTTCCATAGGAGGAAATTCTCTTCGTCGAGAGGTATTGTGATAACTTGGCTCTTCGGTTTGATGAGCGTTAGAGAGGGAGCAGGAGGTTCAGCACTGCCTATTCCAGAATTCCCCGTTGATTGATTGTTGCTGGACTCAGTCATGATGATAAGATGGTGCACAAGTATTTGGTGAGGCTACTTTCTCGAAAAGTGGCAGTCAATACAAAATGTGGGTTAACAGGGGTGCAGAGGTGGTTCTTGCTTTCGTTTGAATGCAAGAATTAGTACTCTCGCATCAAGAAGTCAGATGACGAGATCAAGAATCTCTGATGACCAAAAAGGTTGCTGTAGCCGCTGAGAATCGAAGATTCTGGCTTGGCACGCGCAATCCTGATAAGAACAGACGCTATGTGAAGATCAGAGATGGGTGGCTCTTCGATGATGAAATTAAAAACTGAGGAGACTCTGAAAAACCACTTCTCCCTTTTGATCAGCGGAAACGTAGTTTAATGTATGCCGTTTGGCACTATAGCTCTGATACCATATAAGAAATCAGAGTGATAATGTTGAATTTCTTGCTGCTAAAGATTTATTGATCGAACTGTAGTAATATTGTAATAGGACTGTATAAAATTGTTAAATTACATATGGTCTGCTATGTTACATATATACGGCTGCAATAGTAAAGTGGGCTTAAGTGATGAGATGGCCCAATAAGCATAACAAGCCCAAGGTAAAGAAAGATCATTTTGTATATATGATAAGATCCATATTCTAACTGTGTGGAAAACAATGTTACTACGTAATTAGTTAACGCTTTTCCAGGGCTCTTACTGTAGTAATATGTCTTCCCTTTTGCTTCAAAACCTCATCTGCAAGGTTTATCTTCTAATGAGCTAAACCAACATAATGAATTATTTCTAATAAACGATGTCCTCAACAATAAGAGATATTCATATATATGATGTAGATATAAAATATTGTGACTACTTGGATCTATTAACTTAGTGCCACTTGGCAGCGACCAAAAAACCACTATGTGGTAGCATTGTGAATCATTTACTATGTAGTTTGTTAGATATTTCTACTTTGTTATTGTCAACTTTCATGTTAACAAGTGTCTGAATTGCACATGATTTTTAGGTATGGAAATCTATGCATAATATAAACTAGCACATGCTATTCACTGAACTGTAAAAAGCTTATGATATCACATTAATATTTTTGGAATACTGGGTTCCAGTTCAGCTTTCTGCATTGCAGCCCAAACAATATTGTAATATTTTGACCTCTTATTCTTTCTTGCTTCGATCACGATTTGATTACATCGAAAAGCTTCTTGACGTTCTTAAGTCTATCAGAATGGTTGGTTAACAGGTTCAAGTTTTGTGGAATCTATACTATATTATAATTACTGAGTTTCATTCCGAGCTCCAGGAATCCTCGAAATGAAAGTTTTGCTATAATGAAACCTTATGGCGCACGAGGACAAAAGATGGTTTTTGAAGTTTGATTATCGAATCACTTTCCGAACGAAACAAAACTGGGATATGATGTGATTTTTGGGCATACTCAAGGATTAGGAAAAGCCACATCTATATAAAGTCAAGATCAAAGTAAGTATCTGCGATTCTACCGCTGGCCTGATTATTTATTGAAATTAAGCTTATGCAGAAAAAAAATATAATGCAGATTAGCAGTAAAAATCCTTATGTAAATTATAATTTGTTAAAAATCAGTATTAATTATGCTATTTATTTATTTAGTTTATTTGTCCATGATACAATCTATGAATGATTTAGATAGTGTGAGAATTGTATTTTGCACAAATGAGTGTGTTAAGGGCGTCTTCATTCTTTCCTCCTCCTATATAAATATCACTTCGCTTTTATTTTTAGTTGTCCTGAAGCTATCATATATCACATAATATTAGTTATTTGCAAGATTATTTCACCTTTGTATATTAATAGTAACTGTTGAGGATTTTTGCTGTTAAGCTAAGAACTATAAACTTACAGAATTTCAGTTGTTCTTTTACTAAGCAATTCCACTTTATTTCAGGGAGGTAAAATATGTTCTTTTCACCATTTTCCTTTTTATGGTAGATGGCTTGCACTGGCCGTTTTCTCCAACGGTCCAGGTGTTAACTGGCCAAATCTTTCATCATGTGTGTAACATTCTTGCTTTATCCATTATGGTTCTCCACAGTATTAATATATAGATAGTTGATTTATATAGAGAAATGTGGTGTGATGTAATTATGTCACTCCTTATCTTATTATTCAAAATTTGATGTATCTCAGTATATTAGATCTTGCTATGGCAACTCTTACAAATCAGTTGTACTTTAAAGATGTTGTTAGCTAGGGAATGAATATTGTGCAGATAGAGGTTGGCTTGAGGTTCAAATGTAACAATGTGATTCATAGACGAAGAGGTATGTAATTTATTACATACTTATAAATACGATCCTATAAAACATATTTAAGGTACATTACTTTATATAAACTTAAATGATTAAAAAATAATTAGTATTTTTAGATGAAAATTTCTTCCTTAGTTCAGTTTTACATTGATTTATTAGAAGACTGATAAGCTCAAAACCAAGTTTAGTCTACCAAATCACCATTTTGAACCATAGCCACATTATTGTCTTACAATAGTCATCATTACAATTTTTACAGTTTGAAAACTTGCATCCTTGATCATCCATGGTCGCTTTTACAATGAATGAAAATTATTTTGGAAACCAAGGACATTTTTTTTTTTAAAATCCTATTGGACAGTTTTTTTACTGATAAATAAACTATAACACATGATCTCAGGGAGATTGGATTTATTTATTACTTATAAAAAATTGTTAAGAGTAGATAAATTGGAGGAGTCAGTTGGTGGCGAACTGCAACTAATGTTTTAGCTGACAATTATATATAGGAACTGTTAAAGTTAGGATTAGAATTGATGGCCTTTAATTTCATAATAATTACAATAACATAGAGCAGAGTGTTATTAATTAACCAAAATATCTACTTAAGAATCTGCATTGTCACTTCTTAGCATATGATTCTGTGTTTGGGATCTATCATACTAACTTATTTTGACACCACATATTCGTAAAAAATTGCTTATCAAAACTTATATATCTTCAAAAGATGCAATGGATATAGTCATAAATATCCCAGTGATCCTTGCTTGCTTGCATTACCGTAATGTGACCAACTTCAATAAGTGGTCAAGTTTTGATGTATGTGCGAGATGAAATTATGGTTGTTGGGTATAGTTTTGCTAAATTATTACCAATGCTATGTAGATACCAAGAAATTACAAAATAGAAAGCATGGTGGGTACATTGTTTCCAAGTTTGCATGAGAGTCACTTGAGATAACTTAAAATGGAAACGTTTAAGTGTCGGTCTGGAATTGTCATAGGTTGCATATGTTATTAATAGATGAAGATGACACTGGAGGAAAAAATAAAGGTAATGCAAATTGACACTGTATGTGAAGAAAATGCAACGCAGTGTATGTGAACTAAAAGCAACCAGAAACGTTCTGTTTCGTAATTGGATGAATGAAATCAACGTATTGATGCCTATATATTACTATTATTAATGTACTAAGGATAAAATTTATTAGTCAATTAAATCTTACTTGATGCAAATTAATTTACTTCCGTTGCGTATTCAAAATCGTGAATACAGTATGCTGAACGCTTCCATTCTGCCATAAATTTGGATACATTTCTTTTCTGTCAGTTGCATTTCGTAGTTATTACTGCTATGGCAAAATGCTTTCCTTTTGTTAAAGTTTTTAGCTAAAATCTGTACGGTATAACCATCAACCAAAGATGCCCATGAATCCTTCGTTGCTATTTCTATTTCTTACTATTATTTTTTATCCTTACCAAAAACTAATAATAGTTATAACATGGTATGCACGTATTAACAAAATAACGATGATTTGTTTCTTTTGTATAAAACTTTCTCTCCTACTCCATAGTTTCTGTGATAATCTTCTTTGTTGCATAAGTTACGCTGATACAATCACACCATAAACATGGAAATAGATGATTAAATAGTTATAAATGCTGGATGATTATCAAAGATTGTAAATCACTAACTTTGACTATATATATTGTTAGAATTAGTAAAACACGACCAAAACTCTATAATATATCTGCAAACAGAATGAACCTGATTAAATGCAAGAGGACTAATATTCTTTTTTAAAGAAAACCTTAATTAAATGCAAACAAAATTAACCTGATTTAAGGATGTAATCATTAGCCCATTACTACAAAGTGGGCATATTCAACACTATTTTTCTGCGGCCGTAGATCAAAAAAGCGTTGCCGTAGACCATTTTTTCAAATAGGCAACATCAAGGGTGCGTGGCATCCACGGCCGTTGCATTAACCATCTAATGCAATGCTTTTGCCTATCTAACGTAAAGAAAGTATTGCATTATAACCCTATTGCAACATTATATGCATGTAATTCAACAACATACAGCGTTGCCATAGGTAGAAGCCAGAGTCTGGCTTCAAGGTCATGGTAGTGGGGTCCACATGGACTTTCCACGTCAGCTGCCAACGTGTCACATGCCACGTCATTTCTCCACGTCAGTTGCACATGTGTCACATGCCACGTCAGCTATCCACGTGCCGCCACATAAGTTGTGGGCCCCACGTGCCGCCACGTAAGCTGTGAGCCCCACGTGCCGTATTATTGTGGAATTAATAATATTACACTTAATGCAATACCACAACGCAGTCTAATACAACACCGTAGCAATCTAATGCAACACCTCATTGCCATCTAGTGTGACACCACAATACTGTACTGCAACACCAGAAAACATCAACTGTAATGGTAAAAAAATCAAATATAACACCAAAAAAATTCAAATGCAGTTGTAATATAAGCCTGTAATCACAAATTCTGCACAACATATATTCAATCCAAAACATTTTACCACATTTATACCAAAATATTCATACAATAAATCCTCCTAAAATATTCATAACCACAGTCAGACCAACAATTATATATACCAACTCAAAAGTGTCATCACCATCACATACCACAAGTGTCATCATTCAAACATACCACAAGTGTCATCATGAACACATACCACAGGTGTCATAATTTAAAAGAACAGAATATATCACAAGTGCTAACACATACCATCCAAATACTTCAGTCAGTTGTCGGGGTTACAGGAGTAACAATGTCATCTTCATCACTTGTTGTCGTGACACAAAAGTCTCCGACGTCTAAATTAAGATCTGCATTGGCTTCACCTAGCTTTTTTAACACCCATGACATGTTCTCTTTCACTTTTCTGTTCACTTTTTCTTCCAAATCTGCCTCAAGCTCTTGCCTTATTTTTTGGGTCGGCTCTTGCACATAACTGTCTGAAGAATCAGGAGTTGTTGGAGACTTTTCGGCCATTTTATCTCGCCTTCCTACAAGCCAGTTCCGCGTGTGACTCTTCCCACCAGAAACAAATATATAAATAGGCAGCTGGCAGGAATGAATTTATTAACAGAACTGGTTTTCTTTCAAACTAACTATGTGTTCGATTTAATAAGCAGCTCCAACAAACGTACAATGTGCCCATTATACTGACACAAGTATTGCTATTTCAGTATCTAATTATATATGTACTCACATATTTGGCCTTTAATTCATCCGTGTTAGTTTTGTAACTTCTACTCGGTTCTCGTTTATATGTTTCCAAATAAACCAAGACAGCGGATGGGGAGGCTTTTCTAGGTCCTTCTTTCAATGTCAAGTATTAGGATTACCAA
This sequence comes from Allium sativum, assembly GCA_030737875.1. Lineage (NCBI taxonomy): Eukaryota > Viridiplantae > Streptophyta > Magnoliopsida > Asparagales > Amaryllidaceae > Allium > Allium sativum. Next base: position 528,149,225 of record CM060923.1, on the reverse strand, counting down.
AAATTAAACACAATCTGTTACATTCAATGTTAAGAATTTAAAGATCTAGCTGCTACCAATGAACATTGTGACAATGATGTATAAAATATAATTCAATGATATAACAAATTAGAATTATCATGTAGCCAATTCAACTCAATAAAAAAATAACTTAAGTTCAAAAATAACACATACTATCTTTTTTTGGCTACTGCATGATTTTTGGGACCTATGGTATGTGTCTCATTTAATGAATTACGATGCGCGGAATTTGTATCAGCTAGGACCTGGAAACCCACAAAAAAAAGCACTAAACAAGGATAATGCGAACTACTAAAGAAAAGACTAGCACTAAACAAGCTAATGTGAACTACTAAACATTATACAAATGTGAATATCATTAAAGCCGTACCTGAACTGCTTCATCCCCCCAGTATTCCAAGAGCATTTTAAAATCCTCCAATAAAATTGTACCGGGCCTATTTGCAAGCCTTTCCTCATCAGTTTAATATTTTTTGTAATATCTTGCATTGATGCGAGACTTGTACTGCCTCCAAGAGTCGTTAAGCGTGTTTAGGACCCACTTGTGTCCTTCAAGAATGACATACCTAGCCAACAATATATCAATCACAAAATTCAGAAAACAAACTAATTAATTAAAACCAAACATTTAGGAGTCAGTTGAACTGTATATAGTTAAGGAAATTAGATTGTACCAGAGCATATTCCAACATTTGCCGCTTTAATTGATCAGGAACAACATGTCAATTGATGTAAGTAAGACACATTATCCTTTGCTAGTGTCCCAAGGAAACTGCTTAACTCTGTAATATTATCAAATACTGGGTGACCATCCTTATTCGACTCAATGACTACTTTATCATCAGGGGTTCTAGCATGCACCTTGGTCATTTTTGACTTCCTTCTAGGTTTTTTGGACCTTGTACTTTATCTACCAGATTCAAAAAAAAAAAATTGAATATAAAATAGACACACTCAACAGTGCAGTGCAGTGCACAGATAAAGAAACATTATATTGTACATGTATCTGCTTCATCTTCCTGTGCAATCCATTCCTGCTCTAATCGATCAGTAAGATTTTTCATTGTTGGAGACGCTTCAACATTCTGCTTTTGACATTTCCGCATTGCTAAATAAGCAGCAACTGAACCACCAACTTCACATGAATTGGTTAATTATTTGAACAATTTGGTACATGTAGGTTTTAAAACGGATGGACGAGACGTTGTAGGTTTTAAAACTCCTGAAAAAGACGGTGTAGGTCAATTTCTTTAATGTTTCTGTTAATTTCTCCCGGTTACTGAGTCTCTTTGGAGTGGGAGTGTGTGTCATGATCAAATCCTTGTTGGAGCCAGCTTTCTTTGGAGGGGGTGTAGGTCATCGCTTCCTTCTCAATTTCAATGGCTGCATTGGTTGCATTGGTTCGCGAACGAGTTCTTGTCCAGGTAAAGGATCGTTTAACTTAACAATTTTGATTCTCTACAATTAAGTTGAAGTTCAAGATTTTTTATGTTCCTAAAGGCAAAGACAATAAGTAATAAACAAATAACTTTTTTTTACCTCCGAATCCGATGAATCATCAATGACGTCTTCACCAGCATTTTCTGGGACGTATTCATCACATCCAGCAACATCTTTACTTTTATCTTTCTTGTTTCGTGCGGCAACCTCTTGTATACAACTAACCAATGAAGGCACCCCAAGTGATCTATTTAGTGCATCGTTTTCTTGCATTCAAGCTATTCACTCTTGTTCATACTTCGTCAAAACTGATGGTTGTGAGAACTGCAAGTAGATTAACATTGTTACTCACCTTCGATGATAAATTTAAGCTAGTTAACGAAATAGAGTCGATGTATAAACAGTTCTTGCTATTTTGACAGAATGCATGCACAAGAATTTTAATAAAAAGTAGTTTGAAATACAAGATTTCATCTGGATTAATAAAACTGAAATGAAAACCGAAAAATACCTAAACATCAGCTTCTTTCTCTAGGGTATCATCATCATTATCTGTTTTATTTTCTACATTTCCTCCTGGTTTCTTTGTCCCTCACAGTAACTTCTTTTTTATCATTATTCATATCAGACTCCGGCGATAGTTTCTTTTGACCCACTTGAGTTGGGATGTTTTTCATCATTTTGTGTTGCTGCTGAAGTCTATGTGCAGTAGTATGCTTGCGCTTTTCAACTGGCTTCTTAGCAGAACCTGGAACAATAAAAATAATAATGATGGCATCCTTCATAGTTCTTTACACACGCAGAGATATATATAAGAATGGATCTATATTACATATACATATATACCTTGAATTATGTTTTTCCTTGGCTGTATGATTACATGTGACTGCAGTTGAATCAACGGCTCACTGTCTTTATCAATGGTGTTGTCGATGTAAAAAACCACTTCTCCTTGCTTTTTGCAGCCCTGTACATACTCGGTTACGTCCTTGTCATTCAATATTAGCTGTCAGCCACCCCTCGTTCCTTTGCTGATGATATAGACTCCTCCTATTTCAGTGTAATGGAGAGCATCTTTAATAAAGTCCATAAGCACACTAAGAAAAGTGGTCTACATCATATTTTGTTATTATGAAGGATTCTCCACCGACATAACATGTCCTTCGAAACTGTCCACCATGTTGCGGTCGGATATTAATAAGTTCATCCATCCTGTACAAAATGAGTACATTAGAGCAAGGTACGTGCATGTTAAAATGGACAAAAACCAACAGCTATAACATTTTGGTCTATAACCAATTTAGATGACAGTAAAGAAAGACATTAAATCATAAAACATGTGAACAGTGCAGATTGCATTATGAGAAAAGAGTACCAAATACATTCATCAAAGATAATAATTTCCAGCCAAAATAAAAAGTGCCAAATACATCAAGAATTAGACCAAATTAAAGAAATAAGAAAGTGGAATTTTTTGTCCTAACGAGACGGAACAGGATCAGGAACTTCTGCTTTTAGTTCCGTTTCTAGTTGTATTACGGGGACATCATCCCTAATCCAACCCCCATCAACAACTTCTGGTTCTAGTTCACCACCTATGCCCATATCATGTGAATGCGTATTGCTCATGTCTTCTTCCATTGCATTCTGATTTTCAGTATCACACCAATCACTCGGCAATTTTTTTATAATGTAATGACTGTTCTTTTCAACTGCATCTTCCACATAAAATACTTGCTGCACTTGCGAAGATAGGACATAAGGTTCAGTTTTATGGCACTTGCTGAAATTTACTCGAGTATGACCATATGAATCTTTTTACTCTTGGTACCAACAACACTTAAAAAGGACCACTGTGAAATCTTCCCAATTATCAAGCTCAAAAATTTCTTCGATTGATCCGTAGTAATTGACATCACCCATTATTGGGTTTTGGTCTTTCGAACTTGCAAAGCTGTTGGTTTTGGTAGTAAAAAATACACCACTATTTTGTATGGTACATCGAGAATCTCTAAATTTTGTGTGGAATCTATATCCATTTACTATATAACCAGTAAACTTCCTAGCTACTCGATTAGGACCTAATGCAAACACCTCTAAATCTGTTTACATGTTGTCCTTTTTTAGAACCTCTTCTTTAAGCCAATTCCAAAACTCTTCGAACTGTTTTCATTCCCTCTTGTATCTTCTTGGATTTGCAAGACCATCTACAAAAACTCGATGAACCCTAAATAATAATTAAGGTCAAAAAACTATGAAATGCAGATGTTAATTTATAGTTAAGGAAAATGATGTAGGAACTTAAAACCTTACTCGATCAAACTGTAATGACCCGCATTGGCAGAGGTATTATAATTAATTTATTTAATTATATAAACGGTGATTAGTGAATTTAATGATCGTTGAATTAAATAATGGTGAATATTTAATTAAAATAATAAATTAAATAATATATTTAATTCTGAAATAATCAGAATTGGCTGAAATGGCGATATGGTGTGAACTGGATCATCTGTGATATTTAATTCAGTTTAGAATTGAATTAGAATAACGAATATATTATATAAACGACAGTTTGAACGTATAATTATAATATAATTAAAATCGAGCTCGAAATGGCACTGCAGTTCGTAAATCGACAATTCGAACTTCAACTGAATGTACAAGATTCGTTTTAAATCGGATTTCTGTGAAATAAGAAACGTTTGGAGCTGGTGGAGTATACCTTTCTAGTGGAAGAGAAAAATCGGGATTTCGTCGTGTAGATTTTGCTTTATGTCCAAATCAAATTTTAGAAAAGTCGCTGTGGAATTCCTTTATAATTTATAAAGGAATTATTTATATTTTAAAAAGGAATTTCATTTTAAATCGAATATCGATTTAATCGGGATTTGAAATATCGAGTTATAAATCCCAGTAGAGCTGTATGGTATTCCACTGTGAATATATACGATGATATAAATTTATTTATATTTTATATAATTATATTTAAATATAATTATATATTTAAATGGGTTATCCAAAGCTTTAAAAATAGCCAGTTTTGCAAACGAAGTCGGAATTCGACGAAACTAATTTTGTTGGATCCGCAACATCAAATTATTGCTAGATTCCAAGTTCCGTGATTTTTAGAGTCATTGTGTGGCCGTACGGATTTTTAGAGTGAAAAACAGTCAGCATTTTGACAGTTAAAAATACGCTGTGTGAGCATACGGAGTCGGAATTCAACGAAACCAATTTCGTTGGGATCGTAATGTCAAACTGTAGCCGCTTGTCCAGTTTCGTGATTTTTAGGTAGCGTGTGTGAGCACACGGATTTTTAGAAGACGAATTAACGATGGAGAATATACCGGGAATATTCCTTCTACAAATATTTAGATATTTTCATCCTTCTATAAATAGCAGAACTTTCTAAACCTAAATTCAGTTGCAGTCAACCCATTTAAATCCGCCCTAACATCTTCCTTTCTAGAAACAAACTTCGAACCTCATAAATTTCTTTAAATGGAAATAAAATTCTAAAAATCTCAAAGTATATATGAATGGATTCCCTAGTGATCCTTCTTCGAGTTGATACCCATTTTACTGGGTTCGAACTATGTTAGTTCTCTGTTGGGTTTGGACAGCGTGTGTGTAGCTGGGCTAGGGTTGTCGATTTCGAAGTATTGGAGCATCAATTCAAAGAACAGGCTTTGATTTTGGAATGACAATGAAGAACCGCACCTCTGTGACCTTTTTGGGGGTGATTCCGACCAATTTTTCGTCGATGTCTGTACTGTAGTCGTGGGTTTTTGGCCGTCGACGCAACCACTATGAGGGGATCGAGTTCCTTAAAATGGAGATGGACTCGATGAGTTTCCAGAAAGAAGGAGAGTGGTGTAAATGGTTTATGGTTTAAGTGAGAAGGTGAAAGGGAAAAAGGGGTGGTGGTTCGGTAATGGTGGAGCAAACAGGAGCGAGAGGGGCTGTGCATCGTTTGGGGGAGAAGAGTCCACGCGGGTGGACTTTGAAGTGGTAGTGGGCCGAATTTTAGAGAGAGGTAAAGGCCCAAATGAAAATTTGTTTAAGTTTTAATTTAAATAACGTACAATCTTTTAAATATGATATCTTTACCATACGATATCAGAATCACAAACAGTCGGATCCGTTGGGATCGTATGGACGGACACTACCCAATGAAGCTGACGGGAAGTGGATTGGGGCTCATATGAATTTATGATGAAATAAATTGTTTGATTCAAATCAAATAGTTTATCGTTCTTTAACGATGAACTGCAAATGTGAGTAAATCTCACTAACTCTGAACAGTTTATAATTTCATGTTGTGTAACGACCCGAATTTTTATAACATGTTGAAACTAGAAATCAAGGAAGAATTAATTTTTAAAACAATAATCAAGGGAAAAAGGTTGCGCCATTGCTTTCGTCTCGAAATTTTTCTTGGAAACGAGTCCGAGTTTGCAAGAATCGGAGTCCGTATGAGGGATATATGACCCTCCGAAGTTTCAGTAATTTTCAAAATAAAAAACAGCTGGAAATTCGAATTCGAAATTCGAATTCAAACCCCGCAGCAGGCAGGGTGGGAAAACTCCCGCCCATAGACCAGGTCGACCTGGGTGTCGATCATAGTGTCGACCTCCCAGGGGCCAGGTCGACTATAGTGTCGACCTGTGGTTCGACCTGCCTCCCGAACCCCTTTTCTGAACCTGATGCATTCTGATGTATTTAGACTCATTTTCTGTCCAGATTCTTCTGCCTAATCCTATTTAAACAGCCCCCTAGCCTCATTCTCTCTACACCATTTCATTCTGTCCTTATGCTACCTCTATGAAAATCAAAATGATAATATTTAAGTTAAAAGTGACTACTTCTTCTTCGTCAAGACAACAACTAGGAATTGCAAATTGGGGGCTTTCAACTAGAACAAGACTAAACAAATAGAGATTCAACAACTGCAACAACCGTTTCTAGAATCAGATCTCTGCACTCTAATTCTTGATCCGCGCTCTGTAAGTTCTAGTTACTTTGAGATTTAAACTTGTTAAATTTAATGTGGGCATGGAATGAAATGAAATTGGACCTAAGCTTCATTATCTATTTAGATCTGTTCTTGTCTCTTCTTAAATCTATGATTTTGGGTTATTTCTAATCGATTGAATCATGCCTATTCATGTTGTTGGACCTAGTTTATTATTCAAACGCTAGATTGTAACATAAATTTTTGGATCTTGACTATTGGGAATATTGTCTACGATGTTGAAACTATTGTTAATGACATAAGACTATGACTGTGGACATAAGATTTTGCCTATGCCTATGACTATGACTGTGAACATAAGACTATGCCTATGACTAAGACTGTGAACATAAGACTATGCCTATGCCTATGACAGTGGACATAAGGCTATTTCCTATGACTATGACAAGGACAATTGTGGCTAATCACCTATGACTCTTGACTATGAGAATTATTACCTATGATTATGAACATAAGGCTATTGTCTATGACCATAACTTTGAAACTATTACTGTTAATTGCCTATGACTATTTGCCTAGAACTATTTTTGATAAATTTCCATGATTATTGTGATGAGTCACTTATGATTCATAACTATGAGATTTCTACCTGTGACTATTGGGGTTAATTGCCTAAGACTATTATAGTTGACTCTTCATGCCCATAACACTATAGTTGAAAACCATGTTGGGCACCGAATTGGCATTTTGTTGGATCGTATACCTAGGGTATGACTTGCTTAGTTTATTCGCAATTATGTACACCAAAACCACTGGATCCATTATCCTTGTATTTGGCTTACTTTTGCATGCCTATTCATTTATGTCAGCGTTTACCATGACCATCACCTTATCTTGCTAGATTTGAAATCCTATATGCCAGTGATGTTGTAACCAATTATCTCAAGCTATATCATACTAGTCTTGTAACCCCTTTTACCGCTTTATGCTAGTCCCTTTTGCCTATCATAGTTTTGATGCTATTCCCTCTATTTCGAGATTTAGATCTATTAGTAGTATATATCGATTCACCTTCACGTGCGATGGGAATACGATTTGGGTAGATTAGGCAAAACATGAATTGGTTATGAACATGAATTATGAACTCGATAATAGGCAAAACTTGAAACATGAACATTGTCATAACTTGAATCTGGATGTGGGTATGAAACTTATCCTTGGAACTTGACACGAACTCGACATGAAACTTGAACATGGACATGACATTAGAATAAACATGAAAATGGCCAACTCGAGGTTGGGTGGAGTTTGCAGTGTAAATCTGCCCGGAACCGCGCGGCAAATCCAGTTACTGCAAACAATAGGATCCAATGTGGGTACTTGGTCATATCGCGCTCGAAACCCGAGGTAAGACTGAGTTGTGGTGTAAATCTGCCCGGAACCGCCCGGCATATCCAGTGACCACAATAACAGGTCTGATGTGAGAGGTTGAGGTGTATTAATGAATTAATGCCACATGATAGGGTTAAGTCATGTACTGCTTGAATATACTTAACCAATTTAACACGATGATTTGATAGGGTTAAGTCATGAACTGCTTGAATATACTTAACCAATTGGACACGATGATTTGATAGGGTTAAGTCATGAACCGCTTGAATATACTTAACCAATTGGACACGATGATTTGATAGGGTTAATTCATGAACCACTTGAATATACTTAACCGATTTGACACGATGATTTGATAGGGTTAAGTCATGAACTGCTTGAATATACTTAACCAACTTGACAGATGATTCGTAGGGCTAAGTCATGAACTTGAACGACAACACTTAGCCAATTTGACATGACACGTAGACGGGTTAAGTCTCGAATTTAAATGACAACACTTAACCTGCTGGATGGAAACCCTAGTTACGCGGTCCTTTTCAGCAGTAACCCACTAGATGTATCATGGTACCCTGGAACTAGGCAGGGTGGGGCACGATTACTGGGATGATTGTAAGCGACCAGAACGATGGCTGAGTTGGTGTGCCATTGTAGGTTCAGGCAGACTATGGTCATGCACGTAGTCCGGAGTTAAAAAAGCAGGCATTGGGCACCAGTAGGTTTACACTATGCGTGCTTGATTCGTGTCGGTGGTTGGCACCCTAGGGCTTGATACACCCTATGGTGGACCTAGCACAGGTGACTACATTTCGTGATTGGGCCGTATGACACAGACACATGAACGAGCTAAGACTTGTAGGGAGCCGATCGATTAATAGATCGTTACGTGGAATTCGTTAGGTAGCATAATCCCTAGTGGTCCTAGGTGGCATAAATCCTAATCGAATCTAGAAAACGTTCAATAGGTAGCATAATCACTAGTGGTCCTAGGTGGCATAAATCCTAGTTGAACATGCGATAGTTCAGGATAAAGAAACGTAGCCAGAACAAGGGTGGCAGTCCAAACGATTTCAAGAATGGTGGCACTACGTTGAAGTAGTATAGAAATACGTGATGAAACCCATACGATATACGACAAGGGACTGTACATATACATGGAAAGGATGATACGGGTTGGGGTACTAGTACAGTTGGTGCAGAGAATATAGGAAATCAAAGAAAATAGTGGAATGGTGAAGCTTAGAAATCTGGCGATGTTATACTTAGTAGAAACCTTGCAATGTGATACTTGGTAGGAACCTTGATACTCTTGATAGTAAGCATGGGATGTTATACTTGATTCATCGTGCCTGTAGCTTACCTTGTCATCATGCTTATGTTTACTTTCAGTTTATTCATGCCATATTATCTTCACCTGTTTTTATGTTGAAAGCCACAAGGACTTACTCAGTCTTTATGACTGAGCCAGTTTGTTTCGCCTCTTTTTCTTTCGTTCCCCCCCTCCAGGTTCGCTGGGTAGGAATACAGATTAGTTCGGATCTTACCAAGCTCCAAGGCTCTTTCATGTACTGCTTGGATTTCTCTTGGCTATGACTTGCTTTGCTGCTTTATTGGGGAATGATTTATGACTATGGTTTTATGATTCTTTACTATTGCAAGACAGATTTTGATGTAATGGATTTAATAGCTTTTTGATGTAAAAAGCTTTAGACCTTTCTAGATTTTAAAGCAATGAAATTTGGTTCTTCTTCCGCTGTTTAATATGTTCTGTCTTGTAATATTTCTGTGTATGTTTACCTAGATAATGCTCCACCAAAGCTAGTGCATTCCCTTTGTGAGTGACACTAGAGGAGGTGGGGTGTTACATTTGTTATCAGAGCAGAAGGTTACCAGACTGGGCAAAAGCTTTTAAAAACCTTCTGAAAATTATTTTCAAAATGTTTACAAAGAAGCATTTTTCTAAAGAAAAGTTTTGTTTTACGAAAGGCATATTCCCCAAAGCCATATGTACTATCTTTTGATTCTCTCCTTGAGTCTCTTCTCTCTTTCTTTTTCACCATAGTTTGTAGGCATGCGACACACGTCGGAGGGCAAAGTAGTGTCCAACCTCCATCTGTAGTCGTAGTAGTTTTACTTGCGACTAATCTTATCTCAAGCTTTGTAGGGTTGTCATGCGATGGAAGTAGCTTTCGAGAAACTTTTCAAACAAGCTATACAAGGATAGTAGGAACGAGGATAAAAGAACACACGCCTAAGGATGAGAAACTTGTTGATATGGCTTAATCCACGAAGAGGAAAAAGGTGAAAGGAAAGAGGCCAAGTGGAAGAATAATAAAAACCCATGACAAGAGAGAATATCTTTAGTATGGTAAAAAGGGATATGTAATTAAGTATTATAGGACAAGGACAAGGGCAAAGTACAAAATCGTCGAGAGGGCAATTTTATGCTCTCAATACTAGCATACCTAAGAGAGGTGGTAACGTTTCTATTAAAAGTTTAGCTTTTCTTTTCTATCATACCGTGGGAACTTTGTTTTTGGTACATCGCATCCTTTTAATTCTGCTTCGATAGTTGAGTCTCTGCACCTTAGTACTAGCGTAGTAGAGGATCCCATTTTTGTCTCAAATCTTGTTGGGAAATCAGCTCATTTATTCATGACTTGTTTGGATTTGAGAATGTTTATGCTAAGTGTTGAGTTTAGAAGTAAAGCTTATGTTTTTGGGCTATGGGTTGATTCTAGGGATGGAGTGGTTGTCCAGAAATGGTACCCTTCTTGAGTATGAAAAGAGGGTAGTTAGATTCTTGACTTGCCTTGGTAATGCCCTCGAAGTCTAGTGTAACCCTTAAGGTTCTGCCATGCTTAGTTACATAGAATCTCTTGATACATTTATTGATCTGCTCGAGTAGTGTTCGCCACTAAGGCGAATGGTTCATTTCGCCTATGCATGAGTTATAGAAAATCACCTTAGTAAGTACATTTGGCAACATGGTTGGCATTTGTTTGTTTTCAAGAGATAGTTCTTCTGCGAGGAATACCTTATATTGAGTAAACGAGATCCAGGATTCACTAGTGAATTTTGGAGAGCTTGCATGAAACCATGAGTACGCAGTTATGTTTAAGCCGAATATACTAGAAGAAGAATAAGTAAAAGTGGAACGAGAGGAAACAGTGGAATGAGTTCCAACTCATATTTTGGAAACAAGAATTAAGAAGATACGAAATTGTGAAGTTAAAGACGGTGAAAGCACAATGGAGTTAAGCTCAAGGAAATGCGACTTAAAAGATTGAAGACTAGACATGCGCATCATATCTCTTTTTAAGAGTATATCCTTGATCCCTCTTTTCATGTAGAGCTTACTTGTATGCTATCTTTTAAGTATAACCTCTAGGTCCTATTCTCAATCCGATTTCTGTTGCAAACCCCATAGGGAGTATGACTTATCTGTTAGTAATACATGTTGGGGCTTGAGGGTCTCCGTTGGGTTGACTAAACTTTTTGGGATTTATAGGATATGGGCTGGTGCTTAGGGAGATCTCCTCCTATTCAGTATATATGTGATGTAGATTTCCAGCTTTGACGTTGCCTAATGGGCACAAAGTTTTTACTTGCTTCTATCATTCGGCTATATCTTTAGGTAAGAACAATGGGGTGAAACATGTGTTTGAGACATGTTATGATTGATGGTTGCAAGTGGTTACAAGTGGTCGCAAGTGGTTGCTCGTGGTTGCATAACACACATTAGGCACTAGATCGGCTCAGACACATTTTCATATTGCATATGCATGAGTGTTTATACTTGTTTATGGATGAAATTGAATGTGTTATCATGTGGATGTTGCGTATGGATGGATGTTTGTGCACACATATAGTATTTATGTGACTAGGACTATTTGCATACATGTTGGACTCATGGCACTAAACATATTTTGCATTAAGAAGATCGATCAGGCCTGATCATTTGCATTAGGTAAGGAACATATACACGCACTTTCTGCATATGTTCATACAGCATTAGAAATCCCTTAAGGACAATGGATGCCTGTGATTGATGATTGAGTAGATGGATGATTGGATGGTAGGACACACTCTTCTTAACTTGAAGATTTCGGAGACGAAATCCTTTAAGGAGGGGAGAATGTAACAACCCGAATTTTTATAACATGTTGAAACTAGAAATCAAGGCAGAATTAATTTTTAAAACAAGAATCAAGAGAAACGGGTTGCGCCATTGCGTTCATCTCGAAATTCTACTTGGAAACGAGTCCGAGTTTGCGAGAATCGGAGTCCGTATGAGGGAGATATGACCCTCTGAAGTTTCAGAAATTTTCAGAATAAAAAACAGCTCAAAATTCGAATTCGAAATTCGAATTCAAACCCCGCAGCAGGCAGGGCGGGAAAACTCCCTCCCATAGACCAGGTCGACCTGGGGGTCGACCATAGTTTCAACCTCCCAGGGGCCAGGTCGACCATAGTGTCGACGTGGGGATCGACCTGCCTCCCGAACCCCTTTTCTGAACCTGATGCATTCTGATGTATTTAGACTCGTTTTCTGCCCAGATTCGTCTGCCTAATCCTATTTAAACATCCCCCTAGACTCATTCTCTCTACACCATTTCATTCTGTCCTTAAGCTGCCTCTGTGAAAATCAAAATGATAATATTTAAATTAAAAGAGACTACTTCTTCTTCGTCAAGACAATAGCTAGGAATTGCAAATTGGGGGGTTTTCAACTAGAAAAAGACTAAACAAATTGAGATTCAACAACTGCAACAACCGTTTCTAGAATCAAATCTCTGCACTCTAATTATCGATACGCGCTCTATAAGTTCTAGTTACTTTGAGATTTAAACTTGTTAAATTTAATGTGGGCATGGAATGAAATGAAATTGGACCTAAGCTTGATTGTCTATTTAGATATGTTCTTGTCTCTTCTTGAATCTATGATTTTGGGTTATTTCTTATCGATTGAATCATGCTTATTCATGTTGTTGGACCTAGTTTATTATTCAAACGCTAGATTGTAACATAAATTCTTGGATCCTTACTATTGGGAATATTGCCTACAATGTTGAAACTATTGTTAATGACATAAGACTATGCCTATGACTGTGGACATAAGATTTTGCCTATGACTATGACTGTGAACATAAGACTATGACTATGACTGTGAACATAAGACTATGCCTATGCCTATGACAGTGAACATAAGCCTATTGCCTATGACTATGACAAGGACAATTGTGGCTAATCACCTATGACTCTTGACTATGAGAATTATTACCTATGATTATGAACATAAGGCTATTGTCTATGACCATGACTTTGAAACTATTACTGTTAATTGCCTATGACTATTTGCCTAGAACTATTTTTGATAAATATCCATGATTATTGTGACGAGTCGCTTATGATTCATAACTAATGAGATTTCTACCTATGACTATTGGGGTTAATTGCCTAAGACTATTATAGTTGACTGTTCATGCCCATAACACTATAGTTGAAAACCATGTTGTGCACCGAATTGGCATTTTGTTGGATCATATACTTATGGTGTGACTTGCTTAGTTTATTCGCAATTATGTACACCAAAACCACTGGATCCATTATCCTTGTATTTGGCTTACTTTTGCATGCCTATTCTTTTATGTCAGCGTTTATCATGACCATCGCCTTATCTTGCTAGATTTGAAATCCTATATGCCAGTGATGTTGTAACCAATTATCTCAAGTTATATCATACTAATCTTGTAACCCCTTTTATCGCTTTATGCTAGTCCCTTTTGCCTATCATAGTTTTGATGCTATTCCCTCTATTTCGAGATTTGGATCCATTTGTAGTATAGATCGATTCACGTTCACGTGCGATGGGAATACGATTTGGGTAGATTAGGCAAAACATGAATTGGTTATGAACATGAATTATGAACTCGATAATAGGCAAAATTTGAAACATGAACATTGTCATAACTTGAATCTGGATGTGGGTATGAAACTTATCCTTGGAACATGACACGAACTCGACATGAAACTTGAACATGGACATGACATTAGAATAAACATGAAAATGGCCAACTCGAGGTTGGGTTGAGTTTGCAGTGTAAATCTGCCCGGAACCGCGCGGAAAATCCAGTTACTGGAAACAATAGGATCCAATGTGGGTAGTTGGTCATATCGCGCTCGAAACCCGAGGTCAGACTGAGTTGTGGTGTAAATCTGCCCGGAACCGCCCGGCATATCCAGTGACCACAACAACAGGTCTGATGTGAGAGGTTGGGGTGTATTAATGAATTAATGCCACATGATAGGGTTAAGTCATGTACCGCTTGAATATATTTAACCAATTTAACACGATGATTTGATAGGGTTAAGTCATGAACTGCTTGAATATACTTAACCAATTGGACACGATGATTTGATAGGGTTAAGTCATGAACCGCTTGAATATACTTAACCGATTTGACACGATGATTTGATAGGGTTAAGTCATGAACCGCTTGAATATACTTAACCAACTTGACAGATGATTCGTAGGGCTAAGTCATGAAATTGAACGACAACACTTAGTCAATTTGACATGACACGTAGACGGGTTAAGTCTCGAATTTAAATGACAACACTTAACCTGCTGGACGGAAAACCTAGTTACGCGGTCCTTTTCAGCAGTAACCCACTAGATGTATCATGGTACCCTAGAACTAGGCAGGGTAGGGCACGATTACTGGGATGATTGTAAGCGACCAGAACGACGGCTGAGTTGGTGTGCCATTGTAGGTTCAGGCAGACTATGGTCATGCACGTAGTCCGGAGTTGAAAAAGCAGGCATGGGGCACGAGTAGGTTTACACTGTGCGTGCTTGATTCGTGTCGGTGGTTGGCACCCTAGGGCTTGATACACCCTATGGTGGACCTAGCACAGGTGACTACATTTCGTGATTGGGCCGTATGACACAGACACATGAACGAGCTAGGACTTGTAGGGAGCCGATCGATTAATAGATCGTTACGTGGAATTTGTTAGGTAGCATAATCCCTAGTGGTCCTAGGTGGCATAAACCCTAATCGAATCTAGCAAATGTTCAATAGGTAGCATAATCCCTAGTGGTCCTAGGTGGCATAAATCCTAGTTGAACACGCGATAGTTCATGATAAGGAAACCTAGCCAGAACAAGGGTGGTAGTCCAAAACGATTTCAAGAATGGTGGCACTACGTTGAAGTAGTATAGAAATACGTGATGAAACCCATACGATATATGGCAAGGGACTGTACATATACATGGAAAGGATGATACAGGTTGAGGTACTAGTACAGTTGGTGCAGAGAATATAGGAAATCAAAGAAAATAGTGGAACGGTGAAGCTTATAAATCTGGCGATGTTATACTTAGTAGAAACCTTGCAATGCGATACTTGGTAGGAACCTTGATACTCTTGATAAGAAGCATGGGATGTTATACTTGATTCATCGTGTCTATAGCTTACCTTGTCATCATGCTTATGTTTACTTTCAGTTTATTCATGCCATATTATCTTCACCTGTTTTTATGCTGAAAGCCACTAGGACTTACTCAGTCTTTATGACTGACCCAGTTTCTTTCGCCTCTTTTTCTTTCGTTTCCCCCCACCCCCCAGGTTCACAGGGTAGGAATACAGCTTAGTTCGGATCTTACCAAGCTCCAAGGCTCTTTCATGTACTGCTTGGATTTCTCTTGGCTATGGCTTGCTTTGCTGCTTTTTTGGGGAATGATTTATGACTATGGTTTTATGCTTCTTTACTATTGCAAGACAGATTTTGATGTAATGGATTTAATAGCATTTTGATGTAAAAGGCTTTAGACCTATCTCGATTTTAAAGCAATGAAATTTGGTTCTTCTTCCGTTGTTTAATATGTTCTGTCTTGTAATATTTCTGTGTATGTTTACCTAGATAATGCTCCACCAAAGCAAGTGCATTCCTTTGTGAATGACTCTAGCGGAGGTGGGGTGTTACATGTTTTATTTTTAGAACTGTTAAATATTGGTTGATTGACTGTGTGTTGACTGTTTGATTAAACTGCTAGTCAGTTAGTTGAATTTCTATACTGATTTTATTCAACAGAATATATCATATGGAACTGAAAGTGACGTTGATTTTATTGTGTAACATCTGTGGATGCAGGGAAACAGTTTGGAGGAATCCGACTGGATTCCTCAACATTTATTTATTGTCTTCATATATTGTGATATATGATGTGATGTATATCTGTTATGGGTTATGTGTGTTCGAATGATGTTGATCATTGTTATTCGATATTTTAATATCATAAAAAGACCCTGGGATGTAAAAAGAATTATTTCAATGTATATTGAAATAAAGGGATTTTATAAAATCAATAGATTTTATAAAAAGGAAATATTTCAAAAGTAAATAAAAGGAAAATGTTTATAAAACGAATAGAGTTTTATAAAAGGGAAAAATGTTGATAAAACAAATAGAATAGAATAAAGGAATATTTATTTAGGAAATAAATAGGATTATAAAAGGAGTTAATCAAACGTAGTTATCAAAAGGAGTTAATCAAACGTAGTTTATTAAAAGGAGTTAATCAAACGTAGTAATCAAAAGGAGTAAATCGGACATAGTTATATAGGATAAGTTACCATTTTGTACGACAGCTAGCGTAATTCGCAGGGCTGCAGAAAGCCTACGGCGGTCGGATGTTTCCTGAGGGAATCATGCGTAACCATTGTGATCGCTGCGATCTAGAGTTAAGCGAATGGAGTTAAATCGAATATTAGTTATTCGAATTCGAGTTAAAAGAAATAAAGTTAAGCAAAATTAGAAACTGACTAGAGATCAGTAAATTGAATGGTTTTCTAAGTGTTGATCTGATGTTGGTTTCGGCCTTCGGGGTTTATACTTAGAGAATTGTTCTCCTACTAGTTTACAGTCAGGGACTGATAGTTGTGAAATGATAGTGATATGTAAATTACAATGGGAATGTTTTCCAGTGTTAATAACGTATATTTTCTAAACATAGAAAATAAGGAAATGTGAATATATATATATATATATATATACATATATATATGTTAAATGATGATTGTTCGATATAATTCCTTCTGGAAATGATATCGCTGTTTGCACACGTATTTTCCTTCGATAGTTAAATCACATACTATCGAAGTTTTGACCATTTCAATGTTGTTAATATGGAGAGACCGGTTGGATTATTATCCAAAGAATCACTCTGTATTGGCTTAAGTGTTGCGAATCATATATGCCAAAGATAATTGAAGACGGAGTAAAGTGCAAGGGCTATTGTATAAGTCTTAGATAATAGTGTCTAAGATGGATGTACTGAATAGTACCTTCGGTTCATCCTGTTCCTGGATGACTTGTATGGGGGGATGTTTGATAGAGTATTTCCGGACGATCGCGTATATTGATTTCTCCGACCATACCAAGAGTGGAAGCAGAGAAGGAAACTTCTTTTAGTTAACACATAATGTATTGTTGTAGACGTCAATCGGTGATTTGATGGATTTGATGATGTGGCATTCAAAGTGAATCTGGTGTGATGATAAAGCGTAGCTTCTAGCCTCATCAACCGGTAAATGACAGAAATCGGGCAAACATCATGGCTAAGTCGGTCGCTCCGAAGTAGGGTGTATAATCACCTGATCTAGAGTTCCATTTATTTCTAAAAATCTATTGTCGATACTATCCCATTCGGGAAACGGTTGCTGATCCCAACCGTTGGTGATATACATTTGATACACTCAAGCAAAATGAGTTGTTGGTCATGTGTGGCCGGGTTGCAAGATGTTCTTGTTGAATCCAGTGCATTCCTCTCTAGAGGTACACTCGCGAAAGGTGGTTCCATACCTTGTCATAGTTGGAAATCCATTACCCAATACGTGCTTGCGGTTTTGAGTGCATACTATATATGTAGAACGTGAGATGAAAGCGTTTCTGCTAGATGATTATTATATTGCGATTGATAGACATTATTATAATATCAAAAGCTTTTTGATATAAAGATAAATTTGGATTCTCATAAGGGAAAAACCCGTTCCGTTATACGGTGTGGTCTTATGAGATATCGTTTACTTGTTCGAACTGTTTTAACTGTTTTACTCATACCAGTCCCACGACTGACCCAGAGTTTATTTGTTTGTTTCCCTAAACTCTTGGATGTCTAAATTTGTATGGACAGTCAAGTAGTCGGGACTTACAGATATACTGGAAGTGCTCGGAGCAGGAGGCTTCAGGATTATATAGCTATAGTTATTTCCGCCGAGTTGTAAGTGTTGTACTTTGATAATGATGTGTATATTCAAGTACAAATATATATTTCAAGTTATGTTATATATATCATATGTTATTCGTTTCAATGTGAGGTTCGTGTTACTCTGATGTTGTGTTCTTCTTCTTCTTCTTCTTCTTCTTCTATTCTAAGTTTCTATCTTATCTTTCCTCACCCTCTAATTTCTTTCATTAATGACTAGTATTTTTCGATGTTTGGTTAGTCATCAGTGAGTTTATAGCGATAACCAAAGTCGACAAAATCCCGGGTCATTACAGCTGGTATCAGAGCTTAAGTTAAGTGATTTACCTTGGCTCTGTGGCGTGACTCAATAGAGATAAGGTTAGTGATACCCTAGATTTAGTCGAGTGTATATATACGAGTGAACGTATTTGTTATTGATATAAAAAAATTGTTTTATATTGTGGAGATTTATTGGTTGAGTCGTTTATGAGTTCTGGTCGATCAGTTTGATCCACTGTATCAGTAGGAGTTTATAAACACTCGAATACGATGGGTCGGCACGATATGTTTTGAAAAGAGGGTAAATTAAAATAAGTTTACCCAAGGTATATCTTGATATAGAGAAGATATATATATCAAAATTATAGTATAGTGGATATATTGGTTGTTATTATAATCGAGTAAGATTATAAATTAAATGGTTATGTAAATAACCAATCAGAATTCATATAAGTGAAATACGTGAAATCAAATGATTTAAATCTGAAATTTAAACCAGAAATTGAATTAAAATTCTGGGAAATTGGATAAGTGTTTGTAAATGGATTTGGATTAAAAGTAAGGAAAATTTAAGATCTTGGGAGATTTTAAATTGTTTTATAAGCAGTGTGAATTATATTTTGAAATGAATTTCAAAGTGGAAATGTTTAGAAATGGTTTTATAGTATTGAACTCACTTCGATCGCTGTAAAATAGATTCTAATGATGACAGCTGCATCATCAGTATTCATTTTCGAGTTGTAAGTGACGAATCACTACCAGAGATACTGTTTTGAATTTTTTGGGAAAGACAATTTGTGTTGAATTTCAAAATGAAATTTATAATATAGAATTGAATATAGAATTTGAATAAAGAGAATTCAAATAGAAATTGAATATAGGAATTCAAAGGGAGTTTGAATATATGAAATTCAATGGAAATTGAAATAGAAATTGAATATAGAAATTCAAAGGGAGTTTGAATATATGAAATTCAGTGGAATTGAAATAGAGTTTGAATATAGAAATTCAAATGGAATTTGAATATAGAATTCAAATGGAATTTAAACTATAGAATTTGAATATATAGAATTTGAATAGAATTTGATATGTAGAATTTGAATATATAGAATTTGAATAAAATTTGATATATAGATTTGAATAATAGAAGTGATATAAAATTTGAATAGAAATTGAATAGAATTAACTAAATCGAAGAGGAATTAGTTAATCGAGTTATGAATTTGAAGTTGAACTTTGAAAGGTGAATTGAATTTGTAAATGGATATTCGAAATCGAATATAGAACTTAAATTTGAAATTTGGATTCAAATTAGTTAATAAGCAAGTTAAAATATATTTGAACATGTCATGTTCAAATATAAAAGTAAAATAGACTAAAGAGTTAATTAACAAATTAATTAACGAATTGAGTTAAAACGAGCAGGTATAGTTAAAATAGATTGGGCAGGTATAAATATACATGAGATAGGTATGGAAAAGGTACGAAGGTATATAAGTAGAATGCTCGACGAAAAGGTATGTATTTAATTCATATATGAGATTTTATGCGCCGTATCGACTAGCCGCTTGGTTTTTTTCTTTTGGATTGGTGAAGGCCATGGGAGGCTATTTGAAATATCCCCATGCTCCTGGTACAAAGGAGGTTATGGAGGATTTTTCGGGAATTTAAGGAGTTAGAATATTTTTAAGATAATTTGATAGTTAGAAATCAACGTATATATATATATATATATATATATATATATATATATATATATATATATATATAGAAGTCGATAAGGAAACGAACTTAGAAATAGAGTAGTAAAATCAAAAAGGAAGACTAAGAATAAAAATCTAGTAAGAACAGAAAGAGGAAGCGTATACGTGTTTAAAAGTGAATAAGTAGTAGTATGGTATTGATTATTCGAGTAAGTAGTTATATCCGTTTTGACGTTATAAATGTTATTCAGTCAAGGTCTGAGAGGTAGTTATACCCCAACTTGATTGATTTCATTATTAACAAATAAATAGTAAGATTTCAGGCTCGAAGATCAATGTTGAATAAGAGTTAGTTGAATATAGTATTTGGGTTGTCGTAATGATGTTTTACACAACATCCGTTTTAACTCAAATAAGTGTAAGCTTGGAAATATAATAAAAGAATATTTCCTAAGTATAGAAATAAACGAGATCGGAAAAGAGTTAAGTAATTGGAATATTTTCCAATTATAAATAACATATATTTTCTAAAGTTTAGAAAATAAAGGAAGGCGATATTCGGAAAGGTTTTCCCAATAACATAAAAGGCCAATATGGTTGTTGAAAATATTTGGTTAATAAATATTGATAAAGAAATAGAGAAGTGATTTAACTAATGGAATATTAATTAAGGGCTCAGTGACATGCCCAAAAGGAAAATTTTATTTTTGAAAAGAGTAAACTGTTTAAAAACTCACAGGGAAAGACTGTTTGAATTAAAAACAAATTTAACAAAAATTTGTGAAAGCAAAATTGAATTAAAGTAAAGCTAGTAAAGTGGTAACTGAGATTGAATTAGAATGATATCAAGACAAATTGGATGGTGAGATTCAAATTTGAAGTGTAATGGGATAATCAAGTTAAGAGTTGGGAATCTAGAAGAAACTCGAGTTAAAATGATATTTGGCTCGGATATAAGCGAATGGTGGTGTTGTGGATAAAAGTAGATTGGAATTTGATTGGGATGACCCTTGTATCTGCTGAATTGACAGCATGTGAAAGTGATAGACTTGATATGCCCGACAAAAAGGTACAAGTTTGTATTTCATATGGTATGAGACTTTGATGAGCCGAATTGGCAAGCTGCTTGGCTGTTTGATTTTCTTTTAGGTTGGAGATGGCCCAGAGAGGCAAGTTGGAGTTAGACCGATTGACCAGTACAAAGGAGGTGCTGGCGAAATTTTTCGAAGAGTTAAGGAGTTAGAAAATTTTCAGGATTTTTGAAAATTTTTGTTGATAAGAATTAATTAATATTTAATTAAAATTAAATTGGTTCAGTTGAAACTGAAGTTAAGAAGTGAACAAATATGTTCTAACCAGTCGATAGGGTCGTTCTCTACCTTAGCAATTTCGAGGACGAAATTATTTTAAGTGGGGAAGATTGTAATGACCCGCATTGGCAGAGGTATTATAATTAATTTATTTAATTATATAAATGGTGATTAGTGAATTTAATGATCGTTGAATTAAATAATGGTGAATATTTAATTAAAATAATAAATTAAATAATATATTTAATTCTGAAATAATCAGAATTGGCTGAAATGGCGATATGGTGTGAACTGGATCATCCGTGATATTTAATTCAGTTTAGAATTGAATTAGAATAACGAGTATATTATATAAACGATAGTTTGAACGTATAATTATAATAAAATTAAAATCGAGCTCGAAATGGCGCTGCAGTTCGTAAATCGGCGATTCGAAATTCAACTGAATGTACAGGATTCGTTTTAAATCGGATTTCTGTGAAACAAGAAACGTTAGGAGCTGGTGGAGTATATCTTTCTAGTGGAAGAGAAAAATCGGGATTTCGTCATGTAGATTTTGATTTATGTCCAAATCAAATTTTAGAAAAGTCGTTGTCGAATTCCTTTATAATTTATAAAGGAATTGTTTATATTTAAAAAAGGAATTTCATTTTAAATCGAATATCGATTTAATCGGGATTTGAAATATCGAGTTATAAATCCCAGTAGAGCTGTATGGTATTCCACTGTGAATATATAAGATAATATAAATTTATTTATATTTTATTTAATTATATTTAAATATAAGTATATATTTAAATGGGTTATCCAAAGCTTTAAAAATAGCCAGTTTTGCAAACGAAGTCGGAATTCGACGAAACTAATTTTGTTGGATCCGTGTAACACCCCGAATTTTAGTTAATACTAAAATTCACTAATTACAGGATAAATAATTTCAGACGTGGGAATTAGGGGTAACGGGCTGCGTAATTGCGTTCGTCTCGGAAAAATACGCAAAATAGAGTCCGAGTTTTCGAAAATCGGAGTCCGTATGGCCCGGTTATGGCCCAATGAAGTTAGCAGAAAAATTTAAAACTAAAACAGATTTGAAAATTCAAATATTCAGATTTGGGATGGGCCAGGCGGGGTCAGGCGGGAAGCTTCCCGCCCAACCCATGTCGACAGGGCTGTCGACAGGCCTGTCGACAGGGGTGTCAACATGCCTGTCGACTTGCCTGTCGACAGGGTGGCACCGTTCAGTGAACCTGGGTGCACCAGGTTGCACCAGGTTGGGTTTCAGGCTGGCTAGGAGGGCTGGTTCTAGAGATTTCCTAAATCTAAGGGTCCTAATCTAATCTAGGGTTAATCTAAGGGCCTAAAACACTCACCTAATCCTATAAATAAGACCCTAACCCTACCCTAATTCATTCATAATTAAATCTAGTAACTAAACTATGGCAAATTGAAACTTGAGAGAGCCTCCACCAAAATTAGAGAAGGGATAGCATTCCAAATCAACTTCTAGCCTCTTAATCTTCTTCATTAGTTTGCTAATTTTGTTTTGGTGAGCTTCTATCCCCTTAATAATCAATTGTTAAATTGATTAAGATAGGATATGATGATGTATGGTTATGTTTGTGGATCAATGTGTTTATGCAAGCTTAATATTGTATATGTCATGTGTTTTGCAAGTTATATGCTCTATGTCATGCAAGTTTAGTATATGTGTTCATAACATTTTTATGCAAGTTTAATGTTATATCTTTATGCAAGTTTGGTGCTATGTTTCATGATGATTATGATGCAAAACACTAGGTTGGACATTGATCTAGTATGCAACATGTTAAGCATGCTTATGAAGTTATGTGAATAAATATGCAAGTTATGTGTATGTTCAAATGCAAGATTAACATGTTATGCATGCATATGAAGTTATGTGAATAAACATGCAAGTTAGGTGTATGCTCAAATGCAAGATTGATATGTTATGCATGCATATGAAGTTATGTGAATGATTATGCAAGTTATGTGTATGTTCAAATGCAAGGTTAATATGTTATGCATGCATATGAAGTTATGAGAATAATGATGCAAGTTATGTGTATGTTTAAATGCAAGATTAACATGTTATGCATGCATATGAAGTTATGTGAATGATTATGCAAGTTAGGTGTATGCTCAAATACAAGATTACCATGTTATGCATGCTTATGAGGTCATATGAATAATTATGCAAGTTATGTAGATGCTTAAGAGCAAGTTGGGTTAATATGTGTTCATATATGCAAGTTGACATCCTCTTAACCCATGACAAAGTTATATGCTAAACCCATGATATGTGTGATGGATCTTCCCCTTTTATTATGTCATGAAATGAGAACGATTTACGTGGGGAACGATGGGGTGGGTAAATATGTTAATAAATGGATGATTGGGTATGATTAAGCATACCATAAAAAAATAAGTTACCATAAGTGGGAATTTACCTATTGAGTTAGGTCTACCCCATGGGAATTTACCTATTGAGTTAGGTCTACCCATGTTATGGTAAACTTGATATTAATTAGGGATAATTAATATGGGGGTGATTAATTAGGTGTAATTAATCGACTAAGACACGAGGTTGGACTCATTTGTAGTGTAAAACTGCCCGGACCCGACCGGCTTAACCAGTTGCTACAAATGTTAGCCCAATGTGAGAGGTCTTAGCCATAAATTAAATACGTGATTAAGGTAAAGACACGAGGTTAGACTCTGTTATGACGTAAGACTGCCCGGATTCTACCGGCTTAACCAGGCGGTCATAACAGCCAGTCTAATGTGGGAGGTCTTTACGGGAGATCACGGTCTTAATTAATTAAGAAACACTTAACCATAATAGCATGTAGTGGGACATGAGGGGTTAAGTGGGTGCCTTGGGTGGCATGAGGAAATTTTGTGGTTTCCTTGGGTGGCATGTGGAATCTAGTGGGTTGCCTTGGGTGGCAATAGAAAATACGATTAGAATACTTAACCAAGTGGAAACATGTAACTAAACATGATTAAAGGGTTAAGTGGGATACACTAGATATATGACAAGCTTAAGTGGGTAGCTTGTGGGGGCCCATTTCAACCAATATCCCAAACGTATCTTTGTGGGCTCGACCCATGTCGAGTGACGGGACACGCATATTGGGCTTGATTATAAGAGGCCAAAACGGGTTAGCGGTGGCAACGCAAGTCCAACGGGCTTCATATGCGTGTGTGGGCCCGGGCTGGTAGATAAGTCGTTGTTGCATCGTGTAGATATAAAGCCGTGCACCGTTAGTATTGGGTAGCCACTTTAGGGGAGTGATACACCCCACTGTGGGACCAGCACGGGTATCTACGGTAGGGAGCCGATCGATGGGGAGTAGTGGGTACACCTAGTGAAGATAGGGGCAGACGGCACCTATGTAGGGGTACATGAAACTACTGGGTAAGAATTACTGAGTACACCTAGTGGAGGTAGAGGCAGACGGCACCTATGTAGTGAGCTAGGAGTACATGAAATTATTGGGGAAATTTTCTAAGTCCTTGGAAGGGATCAACCTTTAAGTAGGAATGACTGGTGTGGTGCAGTTAGTAATTATCCTTGGGTGGGTAGATGCGTCCTGACGGTTATCTTAGTTCATCCTATGTTGTTGGTTACTTAGTGTAGTTATTATCCCCAAAGGTACCGTACCGAGTTCATGTCATACCCTAATTACTTTAATAATTGTATTGTTAAGGTTATAGGGCTCACTCAGACTTATGTCTGACCCCGTTGTTTTATCTTTTTTTCCAACCCTCAGGTCCTACGGTGGATCCTAGCGGTAGTAGAGCTTGATCGGATTGCTGTTCCAGCCTTTGGGAGCTTGGGTAGATGTAAAGCTCCAGTTATCCAGTTATCCAGTTATCTTTTCTTTTGTTATGGCTATTGTATGAGAGAGTGGGATTATGTACTTCTTTATTTTGACGGATATTGTACTTGACTTTTATCATGGCTTTATGATGTAACCAGACATGTTTATTTCCACTGTTATGAGATGATGTTTTAAAATTTCAAGTACTATTTATATCTGTCTTGGTGTAATTTTTCTGTTCTATATTCACTAAAATACTCCACCGATGCTATGGCATTCCCTTTGTGAGTGACCATAGCGGGTGTGGGGTGTTACACGTGGTATCAGAGCAAAGGTTATCGGAACAGATAAAATTTTTAGAAAACTATTTTTCTAAAACATTTTTGGAAAAGATATTTTCAAAAACATGTCTTTTAAGAGAAAAGTTTTTGAAAGAAAAGCATAATCCCCAATAGCCATATCTATATCCTTCGAATTCTCCGTTTTGAATCTTTCCTTTTTCGTTTCAGCATGGCTGAGGATCTTAACTTTCCGGAGGGTGTGACGGTACCAGTATGGTATAGGAGATTAATGGAGGCTAGGGCCACCACTGCGGGTCCAGCGAATATTCCTCCACCAACCATAGCACCCGATCTTCCTCCTCCCCCTCCTCCTCGCACGGATACTTTTGCTAAGATTTGCAAGGAATTTAAAGCTATGGGAGGGAAACCTTTTCAAGGATCTGAAACCTTTGTGGAGGCTAGAGATTGGCTTAAGGAGGTGGAAGAGTTGATAGATATCTTTGAGATGGAAGAAGGGAAGAAAGTCAAGTTGGCTGCTTGGTTAATGAAGGGAGAGGCCTCATTCTGGTGGGAGGTTACTAATGGAGAACGCCCCGTTGACTCTTGGGCGGATTTTAAGCAAAGATTTGTGGCAAAGTTTCTCTCAAGGGCGGAGGAAAACTTGTATATGGAAAGATTCTTGACTCTAAAGCAAGGAAATCTTTCGGTGAAGGAATATGTTAACAAGTTTAATCAATTGGCAAGGTTTGGACTAGACATGGTGAATACACCGGAGAAGAAGGCTTTGAGGTTCGTGAAAGGCTTAAATGAACCGATGCATGGGTTGGCTATGACTCACATCCCTATGGGGGCCACCTTTGAGAAGCTAGTTGACATGGCACTCATGTTTGAGGAAGAGAAGGGTCCTAATGCTAATAAGGCACCCGAGAAGAAGGGAGATCAAAAGAGACCTCAACAACAGCAAAGCAAAGGTGGGAAAGGCAACGGTGGCAAGGGCAAGAAGAAGAAGTGTTTCAATTGTGGGACACCTGGCCACCTAAGCAAGGATTGTCGCAAGAAGAAGAAGACCGGTTGCTTCCACTGTGGCGAAGCAGGGCACTTAGTGAAGGATTGCCCTAAGAAAGGGCAAAGGACGGGATCTACCTCAGGAGGACAGGTGCAAGCTCTTATGGCACCGGGTCAGGCTAGGGGGCAAGTTCAGGCTCTCGCGGTTCCACCAATTCAGGAGAGAGGTAGAACTATTTCCGTTGAAAGTCTGGTTTTTCTATTTGACCATCCTGTCCGTACATTGTTTGATTCAGGCGCATCGCATTCGTTTATTTCATCATCATTAGTTGAGTCACTGCACCTAGACACCAGTCTGGTAGATGATCCCTTGGTTGTTTCAAACCCAATTGGGGGCTCCACTTATTTGTCCATGATATGTTTGGGTTTGAAGATTTCTATACTTAGCATTGAGTTTAGATGTGATGCTTTTGTGTTGGGCTTCACGGGCTATGGGTTGATTTTGGGCATGGACTGGTTATCCAGTAATGGTGCCGTTCTTGATTGCGAAAGGAGAGTTGTTAGGCTCATGACCCGCTTGGGTAACACTCTCGAGATTTCTTGTAACCCCAGGGACTCTGTTATGCTAAGTTATCTTGAATCGCTTGACGCTTCGGTCGAGAACTTGCAATCTGTTAGAGTGGTCCGGGAATATCCGGATGTGTTTGAGGAGGTGAAGGGCTTACCTCCAAAGCGGGAGATTGACTTCCGAATATATTTGGTGGATAATGCTAAACCGGTATCTTTACCAGTGCGCCACATGGCTCCTCGTGAGAGGAGGGAACTCCATAAGCAAGTAGGGGAGTTGCTTGAGAAGGGGTTCATAAGACGGAGCATATCGGAGTGGGGTGCTCCAGTAGTATTTGCTACGAAGGCGGATGGGTCCCTCAGACTTTGTGTAGACTATAGAGAACTCAATAAGCTCACAAAGAAGAATAGACACCCATTGCCGAGGATTGATGATCTCTTCGATCAGTTGGTTGGCGCTTCAGTATTTTCTCAGTTGGACTTAGCCACGGGGTTTCATCAGTTGAGGGTGGCTGAGGATAGCATAGACAAGTCTGCCTTTAGGACTCCGGATGGTTTCTATGAGTGGCTGGTGATGCCATTTGGGTTGACGAACGCCCCCGCCTACTTTGTTGATTTGATGAGTAGGGTGTTCAGGGAGTTCCTTAATAAATTTGTGGTGGTCTTTGTGGATGATATCTTAGTATTCTCTAAGAGTGAAGAAGAGCATGCCCTACATCTTGGGGAAGTGTTGAAGACTCTTCGAGCGCATAGCCTTAAGGCTAAATTCTCTAAATGTCACTTCTGGAAGAAGGAAGTACGGTTCTTGGGGCACGTGGTCTCCAAGGAAGGGATAGCTGTGGATCCCGCAAAGGTAGTATCAATTCAGGATTGGAAGGTTCCGAAAAATGCTACCGAAGTAAGAAGTTTCTTGGGGTTGGCGGGTTATTATAGGAAGTTTATTAAAGACTTCGCGAAGATATCAGCCCCATTAACCCGCTTAACGAAGAAGAATCTTGTTTTTGCATGGGACGTAGATTGCGATGATGCGTTCCGACGGTTAAAGAGAGCTCTAACCACTGCTCCAGTTTTAGTGTTGCCGGATGGGAGCAAGCCATTTGTTGTCTATACCGATGCCTGTGGGACAGGACTTGGCGCAGTCTTAATGCAAGAGGGAAGGGTAATAGCCTATGGTGGAAGGCAGTTGAGGGCACATCAGAAAAATTACCCTACCCATGATCTAGAACTGGCCGCTATTGTTTTTGCGCTTAAGATTTGGCGTCATTATCTTCTTGGTGAGAGATTCGAGCTGTTCACTGACCATAAATCTTTGAAGTACTTGTTTTCTCAGAAGGATCTAAACTTAAGACAGCAAAGGTGGATGGAGTTCCTAGCATCTTATGATTTCGAGATAGCGTATACCCCTGGCAAGGGTAACGTGGTGGCGGACGCCTTGAGCAGGAAGAGGTTGTCTTTGAGTCCATTGTTCGTGGAACGACGAAGCTTGGAGTTTATCTCGATGTTTGATTTCAGACCTTCCGTTGATATTGTACCCGGTTTGCTAGCTTCTTTGGAAATTAGACCTACTCTTCTGGGGCGGATTGGGGAAGCCCAGAGGGACGACCCACAGTTGGTTGAGTTGATAGAGAAGCTCATAAGGGGGGAGTCGTCCAGCCATTTGAGTAGGTACACCCTAGACGGCAGGGGGTGCTTGCGTAGAGACGGTAGACTTTGTGTACCGCTAGATGAAGGGTTGAGGAAGGCTATTCTTGATGACGCACACCGTTCTAGGATGACCATTCATCCCGGTGGGGATAAGATGTACCAAGATATGAAGAGGGTTTTCTTCTGGGCCGGTATGAAGAAAGATGTGGCCGAGTATGTCGCTCAATGTTTGGTGTGCCAGCAAGTGAAGGCGGAGCAAAGGAAACCAGGTGGGTTGCTTCACCCATTGGAGGTTCCGCAGTGGAAGTGGGATAGCGTCTCGATGGATTTTATTGACGGGTTACCCAGGTCGAGGAAGGGTAATACAGGAATTTGGGTGGTGGTAGATAGACTTACTAAGAGCGCCCATTTCATACCTGTGAAGAGCAAGAGGACTGCTCCATGGCTAGCTTCAGTATATCTTCGAGAGATAGTTCGATTACATGGGGTACCCTCTAGCATAGTGAGTGATCGAGATCCTATCTTCACTAGCGAGTTCTGGAGAAGTTTGCAAGAAGCGGTGGGGACTCAATTGTGTCTAAGCACCGCATATCATCCTCAGACAGACGGCCAGACTGAGAGGGTGAATCGTGTTCTAGAAGACCTTTTGAGACTTTGTATCTTAGATTTTGGAGGTACATGGGAAGAGCATCTTCCAATGGTAGAGTTCGCATATAATAACAGCTTTCAGTCCAGTATTGGTATGGCTCCTTTTGAAGCTCTCTATGGAAGGCCTTGTCGATCACCTACATGTTGGTGGGAATCTACGGATAAGATCTTGCTTGGGCCTGATATGGTTAGGGAGACTTCTGAGAAGATTGACTTGATTCGGAGAAGGATGAAAGCAGCGCAGGATAGGCAAAAATCTTATGCGGACAAGAGAAGGACGGATCTTGAGTTTGAGGTTGGGGATATGGTTTTTGTTAAGGTATCTCCGTTGAGAAATGTTGTTCGCTTCGGATCCGTTGGGAAGTTAGCACCAAGGTTTGTTGGGCCGTTTCCTATCAAGGAAAGGATTGGACGGATGGCATATAGGGTGGAGTTGCCCGACAGACTCAGCGGTGTTCATGATGTATTCCATGTATCACATCTGAGGAAATGCTTACATGAGACCGCAGAGGTGGTAGAGCCGAGCTTGCTTAGAGATATGGAGATAGAGCGTGATGCGACTATTAGACGAGCTCCTACTCGCATCCTTGGGTCAGAGACTAGGAAGTTAAGAAACAGAGAGGTTCAACTAGTCAAGGTGCAATGGGGAGAAGATGAGAGCAACGCAACTTGGGAGACGGAAGCGAAGATGCGTCCATTGTACCCATTTCTTTTTGAGGGTATGTCTTTACTTTCTCCTTTATCGTTTGTCTAGTACTTATCTTATCTTTGGTATGTCCTCTCGTTAGTACCTTTGACCTTTAGATAGGGTAAACCTATGGTTGAAACATGTGTTTGAGACATGTTATGGTTGATGGATGCAAGTGGATGCAAGTGTTTGCTAGTGGTTGCTCGTGGATGCATATACACACACTCTAGGCACTAGATCGGCTCAGTCACTTCATATTGCATATTGCATAAAATTGTGTGTAGGAAAATATATTTATGGATGTATAATGGTTGTGTTATCACATGGATGATGCATTTTGGTGAATGATTGTGCACTCATGTAGATATTGTATGTGTCGATAGGGTTTTCTCGCATACATAATGGATGCATGGCACTATCATGGTTTGCATATGTTCATACATTAGATAGGGAACATATACACACACTGTTTGCATATGCTCATACATCATTAGAAACTGTTTAAGGACAATGGATGCCCGTGGTTGATGATTTGAGTAGATGGTTGTTTGGATGGTAGGATATGCATTCTCCTTAGCTTAGAGATTTCGGGGACGAAATCCTTTAAGGAGGGGAGAATGTAACACCCCGAATTTTAGTTAATACTAAAATTCACTAATTACAGGATAAATAATTTCAGACGTGGGAATTAGGGGTAACGGGCTGCGTAATTGCGTTCGTCTCGGAAAAATACGCAAAATAGAGTCCGAGTTTTCGAAAATCGGAGTCCGTATGGCCCGGTTATGGCCCAATGAGGTTAGCAGAAAAATTTAAAACTAAAACAGATTTGAAAATTCAAATATTCAGATTTGGGATGGGCCAGGCGGGGTCAGGCGGGAAGCTTCCCGCCCAACCCATGTCGACAGGGCTGTCGACAGGCCTGTCGACAGGGGTGTCGACATGCCTGTCGACTTGCCTGTCGACAGGGTGGCACCGTTCAGTGAACCTGGGTGCACCAGGTTGCACCAGGTTGGGTTTCAGGCTGGCTAGGAGGGCTGGTTCTAGAGATTTCCTAAATCTAAGGGTCCTAATCTAATCTAGGGTTAATCTAAGGGCCTAAAACACTCACCTAATCCTATAAATAAGACCCTAACCCTACCCTAATTCATTCATAATTAAATCTAGTAACTAAACTATGGCAAATTGAAACTTGAGAGAGCCTCCACCAAAATTAGAGAAGGGATAGCATTCCAAATCAACTTCTAGCCTCTTAATCTTCTTCATTAGTTTGCTAATTTTGTTTTGGTGAGCTTCTATCCCCTTAATAATCAATTGTTAAATTGATTAAGATAGGATATGATGATGTATGGTTATGTTTGTGGATCAATGTGTTTATGCAAGCTTAATATTGTATATGTCATGTGTTTTGCAAGTTATATGCTCTATGTCATGCAAGTTTAGTATATGTGTTCATAACATTTTTATGCAAGTTTAATGTTATATCTTTATGCAAGTTTGGTGCTATGTTTCATGATGATTATGATGCAAAACACTAGGTTGGACATTGATCTAGTATGCAACATGTTAAGCATGCTTATGAAGTTATGTGAATAAATATGCAAGTTATGTGTATGTTCAAATGCAAGATTAACATGTTATGCATGCATATGAAGTTATGTGAATAAACATGCAAGTTAGGTGTATGCTCAAATGCAAGATTGATATGTTATGCATGCATATGAAGTTATGTGAATGATTATGCAAGTTATGTGTATGTTCAAATGCAAGGTTAATATGTTATGCATGCATATGAAGTTATGAGAATAATGATGCAAGTTATGTGTATGTTTAAATGCAAGATTAACATGTTATGCATGCATATGAAGTTATGTGAATGATTATGCAAGTTAGGTGTATGCTCAAATACAAGATTACCATGTTATGCATGCTTATGAGGTCATATGAATAATTATGCAAGTTATGTAGATGCTTAAGAGCAAGTTGGGTTAATATGTGTTCATATATGCAAGTTGACATCCTCTTAACCCATGACAAAGTTATATGCTAAACCCATGATATGTGTGATGGATCTTCCCCTTTTATTATGTCATGAAATGAGAACGATTTACGTGGGGAACGATGGGGTGGGTAAATATGTTAATAAATGGATGATTGGGTATGATTAAGCATACCATAAAAAAATAAGTTACCATAAGTGGGAATTTACCTATTGAGTTAGGTCTACCCCATGTGAATTTACCTATTGAGTTAGGTCTACCCATGTTATGGTAAACTTGATCTTAATTAGGGATAATTAATATGGGGGTGATTAATTAGGTGTAATTAATCGACTAAGACACGAGGTTGGACTCATTTGTAGTGTAAAACTGCCCGGACCCGACCGGCTTAACCAGTTGCTACAAATGTCAGCCCAATGTGAGAGGTCTTAGCCATAAATTAAATACGTGATTAAGGTAAAGACACGAGGTTAGACTCTGTTATGACGTAAGACTGCCCGGATTCTACCGGCTTAACCAGGCGGTCATAACAGCCAGTCTAATGTGGGAGGTCTTTACGGGAGATCACGGTCTTAATTAATTAAGAAACACTTAACCATAATAGCATGTAGTGGGACATGAGGGGTTAAGTGGGTGCCTTGGGTGGCATGAGGAAATTTTGTGGTTGCCTTGGGTGGCATGTGGAATCTAGTGGGTTGCCTTGGGTGGCAATAGAAAATACGATTAGAATACTTAACCAAGTGGAAACATGTAACTAAACATGATTAAAGGGTTAAGTGGGATACACTAGATATATGACAAGCTTAAGTGGGTAGCTTGTGGGGGCCCATTTCAACCAATATCCCAAACGTATCTTTGTGGGCTCGACCCATGTCGAGTGACGGGACACGCATATTGGGCTTGATTATAAGAGGCCAAAACGGGTTAGCGGTGGCAACGCAAGTCCAACGGGCTTCATATGCGTGTGTGGGCCCGGGCTGGTAGATAAGTCGTTGTTGCATCGTGTAGATATAAAGTCGTGCACCGTTAGTATTGGGTAGCCACTTTAGGGGAGTGATACACCCCACTGTGGGACCAGCACGGGTATCTACGGTAGGGAGCCGATCGATGGGGAGTAGTGGGTACACCTAGTGAAGATAGGGGCAGACGGCACCTATGTAGGGGTACACGAAACTACTGGGTAAGAATTACTGAGTACACCTAGTGGAGGTAGGGGCAGACGGCACCTATGTAGTGAGCTAGGAGTACATGAAATTATTGGGGAAATTTTCTAAGTCCTTGGAAGGGATCAACCTTTAAGTAGGAATGACTGGTGTGGTGCAGTTAGTAATTATCCTTGGGTGGGTAGATGCGTCCTGACGGTTATCTTAGTTCATCCTATGTTGTTGGTTACTTAATGTAGTTATTATCCCCAAAGGTACCGTACCGAGTTCATGTCATACCCTAATTACTTTAATAATTGTATTGTTAAGGTTATAGGGCTCACTCAGACTTATGTCTGACCCCGTTGTTTTATCTTTTTTCCCAACCCTCAGGTCCTACGGTGGATCCTAGCGGTAGTAGAGCTTGATCGGATTGCTGTTCCAGCCTTTGGGAGCTTGGGTAGATGTAAAGCTCCAGTTATCCAGTTATCCAGTTATCTTTTCTTTTGTTATGGCTATTGTATGAGAGAGTGGGATAATGTACTTCTTTATTTTGACGGATATTGTACTTGACTTTTATCATGGCTTTATGATGTAACCAGACATGTTTATTTCCGCTGTTATGAGATGATGTTTTAAAATTTCAAGTACTATTTATATCTGTCTTGGTGTAATTTTTCTGTTCTATATTCACTAAAATACTCCACCGATGCTATGGCATTCCCTTTGTGAGTGACCATAGCGGGTGTGGGGTGTTACAATCCGCAGCATCAAATTATTGCTAGATTCCAAGTTCCATGATTTTTAGAGTCATTGTGTGGCCGTACGGATTTTTAGAGTGAAAAACAGTCAGCATTTTTACAGTTAAAAATACGCTGTGTGAGCATACGGAGTCAGAATTCGACGAAACCAATTTCGTTGGGACCGTAATGTCAAACTGCAGCCGCTTGTCCAGTTTCGTGATTTTTAGGTAGCGTGTGTGAGCACACAGATTTTTAGAAGACGAATTAACGATGGAGAATATACCGGGAATATTCCTTCTACAAATATCTAGATATTTTCATCCTTCTATAAATAGCAGAACTTTCTAAACCTAAATTCAGTTGCGGTCAACCGATTTAAATCCATCGTAACATCTTCCTTTCTAGAAACAAACTTCGAACCTCATAAATTTCTTTTAAATGGAAATAAAATCCTAAAAATCTCAAAGTATATATGAATGGATTCCCTGAGTGATCCTTCTTCGAGTTGATACCCATTTTACTGGGTTCGAACTATGTTAGTTCTCTGTTGGGTTTGGACAGCGTGTGTGTAGCCGAGCTAGGGTTGTCGATTTCAAAGTATTGGAGCATCAATTCAAAGAACAGGCTTTGATTTTGGAATGACAATGAAGAACCGCACCTCTATGACCTTTTTGGGGTGATTCCGGCCAATTTTCCGTCGATGTCTGTACTGTAGTCGTGGGTTTTTGGCCGTCGACGCAACCACTATGAGGGGATCGATTCTTGAAAATGGAGATGGACTCGATGAGTTTCCAGAGAGAAGGAGAGTGGTGTAAATGGTTTATGGTTTAAGTGAGAAGGTGAAAGGGAAAAAGGGGTCGTGGTTTGGTAATGGTGGTGCAAACAGGAGCGAGAGTGGCTCAGAATCGTTTGGGGGAGAAGAGTCCACACAGGTGGACTTTGAAGTAGTAGTGGACCGACTTTTAGAGAGAGGTAAAGGCCCAAATGAAATTTTGTTTAAGTTTTAATCAAAATAACGTACAATCATTTAAATGTGATATCTTTACCATATGATACCAGAATCACGAACGGTCGGATCCGTTGGGATCGTATGGACGGACACTACCCAATGAAGTTGACGGGAAGTGGATTGGGACTCATATGGATTTATGATGAAATAAATTGTTTGATTCAAATCAAACAAACAGTTTATTGTTCTTTAACGATGAACTGCAAATGTGAGTAAATCTCACTAACTCTGAACAGTTTATAATTTCATGTTGTATTTTTAGAACTGTTAAATATTGGCTAATTGACTGTGTGTTGACGTTTGATTGAACTGCTAGTTAGTTAGTTAGTTGAATTTCTATACTGATTTTGTTTAACAGAATATATCATATGGAACTGAAAGTGATGTTGATTTTATTGTGTAACATCTGTGGATGTAGGGAAACAGGTTGGAGGAATCCGACTGGATTCCTCAACATTTATTTACTGTTTTCATATATTGTGATATATGATGTGACGTATATCTGTTATGGGTTATGTGTGTTAGAATGATGTTGATCATTGTTATTCGATACTTTAATATCATAAAAAGACCCTGGGATGTATAAAGAATTATTTCAATGTATATTGAAATAATGGGATTTTATAAAATCAATAGATTTTATAAAAAGGAAATATTTTGAAAGTAAATAAAAGGAAAATGTTTATAAAACGAATAGAGTTTTATAAAAGGGAAAAATGTTGATAAAACAAATAGAATAGAATAAAGGAGTATTTATTTAGGAAATAAATTGGATTATAAAAGGAGTAAATCAAACGTAGTTATCAAAAGGAGTTAATCAAACATTGTTTATTAAAAGGAGTTAATCAAATGTAGTTATCAAAAGGAGTAAATAAGACATAGTTTTATAGGATAAGTTACCATTTTGCATGACTGCTAGCGTAATTCGCAGGGCTGCAGATAGCCTACGGCGGTCGCATGTTTCCTGAGGGAATCAGGCGTAACCATTGTGATCGCTGCGATCTAGAGTTAAGCGAATGGAGTTAAATCGAATATTATTTATTCGAATTAGAGTTAAAAGAAATAAAGTTAAGCAAAATTAGAAACTGACTAGAGATCAGTAAATTGAATGATTTTCTAAGTGTCGATCTGATGTTGGTTTCGGCCTTCAGGATTTATACTTAGAGAATTGTTCTCCTACTAGTTTACAGTCAGGGACTGATAGTTGTGAAATGATTGTGATATGTAAATAAAAGTGGGAATGTTTTCCAGTGTTATTAACGTATATTTTCTAAACATAGAAAATAAGGAAATGTGAAAATATATATACGTTAAATGATGATTGCTCGATATAATTTCCTTCTGGAAATGATATCATTGTTTGCACACGTATTTTCCTTCGATAGTTAAATCACAGACTATCGAAGTTTTGACCATTTTAACGTTGTTAATATGGAGAGACCGGTTGGATTATTATCCAAAGAACCACTCTGTATTGGCATAAGCGTTGCGAATCATATATGCCAAAGATAATTGAAGACTGAGTAAAGTGCAAGGGCTATTGTATAAGTCTTAGATAACAGTGTCTAAGATGTATGTGCTGAATAGTACCTTTGGTTCATCCTGTTCCTGGATGACTTGTATTGGGGGATGTCTGACAGAGTATTTCCGGACGATCACGTATATTGATTTCTCCGACCATACCAAAAGTGGAAGCGGAGAAGGAAACTTCTTTTAGCTAACACATAATGTATTGTTGTAGACGTCAATCGGTGATTTGATGGATTTGATGATGTGGCATTCAAAGTGAATCTGGTGTGATGATAAAGTTTAGCTTCAAGCCTCATCAACCGGTAAATGACAGAAATCGGGCAGGCAGCATGGCTAAGTCGGTCGCTCCGAAGTAGGGTGTATAATCACCTGATCTAGAGTTTCATTTATTTATAAAAATCTATCGTCGATACTGTCCCATTCGGGAAACGGTTGTTGATCCCAACCGTTGGTGATATACATTCGATACACTCAAGCGAAATGAGTGGTCGGTCATGTGTGGCCAGGTTGCAAGTTGTTCTTGTTGAATCCAGTGTATTCCTCTCTAGAGGTACACTAGCAAAAGGTGGTTCCATACCTTGTCATAGTTGGAAATCCATTACCCAATACGTGCTTGCGGTTTTGACTGCATACTATATATGTAGAACGTGAGATGAAAGCGTTTATGCAAGATGATTATTATATTGTGATTGATAGACATCATTATAATATCAAAAGGTTTTTGATATAAAGATAAATTTGGATTCTCATAAGGGAAAAACCCATTCCGTTATACGGTGAGGTCTTATGAGATATCGTTTACTTGTTCGAACTATTTTAATAGTTTTACTCATACCAGTCCCATGACTGACCCGGAGTTTATTTGTTTGTTTCCCTAAACTTTTGGGTGCCTAGATTTGTACGGGCAGTCAAGTAGTCGGGATTTACAGATATACTGGAAGAGCTTGGAGCAGGAGGCTTCAGGATTATATAGCTATAGTTATTTCCGCCGAGTTGTAAGTGTTGTACTTTGATAATGATGTGTATATTCAAGTACAGATGTATATTTCAAGTTATGTTATATATATTATATGTTATTCGTTCAGCTGTGAGGTTCGTGTTACTCTGATGTTGTGTTCTTCTTCTTCTTCTGTTCTAAGTTTCTATCTTATCTTTCCTCACCCTCTAATTTCTTTCATTAATGCCCGGTTGGTTAGTCATCAACGAGTTTATGGCGATAATCAAAGTCGACAAAATCCCGGGTCATTACACAAACTCTCAATTTCTTTATTACCGGAATTGTACAGAATATAGCGATGTGTTGCCTTCCAATCTGCATCTTTCAAATTGAACATCTTCCCATCTTTATTCTTCTTTGTTCCAATATGGTATTCCAAATCTATTGGACATCTTCCAAAATCAACCGACGTGTTTTCTGTTCCTCCATCAACGCTTAAAAATCTTGAACAAAAGGTCACACACTCTTCTGCCAAGTAACCTTCTACAATCGAACCTTCGGGTCTGTTTCTATTTCACACATAAGATTTTAACTTTCCTAGATATCACTTAATTGGATACATACATCTAAGATGTTCAAGCCCACCGTATTCGATTTCTCTGCATAAATGAACATGCAAGTGTACCATTATATCGAAAATTGGCTATGGAAAAACCATTTCGAAATGACAAAGTATCTCGACAATTTCTTTTTGCTGCCTCTTTATATCATTCACTTCGATAACCTTGCTCCATAGTGCTCTAAGGAATGCACTAAATCTGATCATTGGTAATGCAACCTTGGGTTTTGACGCTTTCTTCACGGCAAATTGTAACAAATAGTGGAGTATGAAATGAGCATCATGACTCTTATATACCACAATCGTTCTCTCTTTTATGTGTGCGTACCGGCTAACATTCGAGGCACAACCGTAGGGCAATTTGGCGTACTTCAATACAGAACAAAAGATTTCTTTTTGCTTATTTGTCATATCAAATATTGTAGCTCTAATTTTAACATGCTTTCCGTCTCCACATTCAACAGGATGAAGGGCCTTCCATATGCCCAATTCCTGTAAATCCAAATGAGCATTTAGGTTATCCTTCAACATGCGACCTATATTAAGTAAAGGACCTAATATTTTGTCGCATATGTTCTTCTCTATGTGCATGGCATCCAGGTTATGTCGAAGGGGATTATGACACCAATATGGTAAGTCAAATAGTATTAACCTTTTTTGAAAAGGGCCATCACATTTACCAGGTTTCTCCGTTTTGTCCCCAAACCGATTTTTGAACCCCTACAATAACTCTTCAATATCAGTTCCTGATAATATTTCTGGAATGCTCCTCATTTTAATTTTTCCATTAAATATCCTCTTATCCAGCCTCCACTTATGTGTCAGATCAAAAAACTTTCTATGGTGCATATAACACATTTTTTTGCTATGCTTCAAATAATTTGAAGAAGTTTCATAATGGCATACTGGACACGCTAGTTTCCTCATCGTGATCCAACCTAACAACATGACATATCCCGGAAAATCACTAATGGTCCATAAGACGCTTGCACGTAAATTAAAATTCCCATCAGTCAAGGAATCATATGTTTCGACGCCAACATTCCATAATGCTTTCAATTCCGCAATTAAAGGCTGCATATAAACGTCAATACTATTCTTTGGAGAATCTGGACCAGATATTAATGTTGAAAGAACCAAATTCTCTTGTTTCATACATAACCAAGGCGGAAGATTGTAGTTTACCAACACGATTGGCCATGTACTATAACTTGAATTCATTGAACGATATGGATTAAATCCATCAAATGCTAGACCCAATCTAACATTATGATTTTCTGATGAAAAATCAGGATAGCGAGCATCCATCATCTTCCATGCCACACCATCAGCCGGATGTCTTAGTTTTCCATCTTCTTTTCGTTCCACTTGGTGCTATCTCATAATTTTGAAAAATTCTTTGCACATAAACATCCTTTGTAACCTTGGTCTTAGAGGAAAGTACCTCATAATATTTGCCGACACTTTAGGAATTGACTTTGGTGGATCATTATTATCAATGATGTCTTCTTTTTCTTTTACAGCCCACCTCGAAAAACCATAAATGTCACAAGCCTCTTTATTTTTATTCTCTACCCAGTATAACATGCAGTGGTTTGGGAAGGCATGTACTTTATGGTAATCAAGACCTAAATCCTTAATGACATTCTTTGCAGCGTAGGAGGACAAAGGCAGCTGGGCATCAGGAAAGACTTCTTTTATAAGCTTTAGTAATTCCTAAAATGCAGACTCGTTAATTCCATAAGCACACTTTAAATGATAAAGCCTGATCAAGAAACTTTGTCGAGAAAATTTAGTGCAGTTAGGATATAATAGTTTTTTTCTTTCTTTAACATGCCGATAAAATTTCTCGACCTCTGAATTCGGTTCTACAACAAAGTCCCTGGGATTTTGACCAAATTTGTAACCTGCACATTTGAACATCACATCTAAATTATCCTCAAAATCCATCTCCATTACACAATCCATATGGTCATCAAAACCTATTAATTTTGTCTATGAAACTTCACAAATCCACCCGGTATGTAATGGAGAAGGGCCATTAAAAATAAGATGATCGTATATGACATTTTTCACAATACCAATTATGTAATGTACATTTTTTGCAGGGGCACTTCATCTCATCACGTACTTTATAAATGGGAAATGCATTTATTAGAAAAGCTATTACCCCTCTTACATATTCTACACTCGATCTCGGAAGTCCTGTCCATATGTAATACTCATTATTCATTGCCACAATCTAACCACGGCCTAGTAAGACCAAATTTGATACCACTAATAGTTTCAAGACACAAACAAGGGCTATTATGTAAGGTTTGACTCAATTAGAAATAAAAACGAAACAAGTTAATAATTTACAAATATACATAATCAGTGTGATGATACAAAGACAATTGTTTTGATATGAATTATCACTAACTTTTGGAACTGAGTTATCAGGAGAATACATAAAACAAGCAACTAAGGATACTGAACACAAATTCATAACATTACATGACTACACCAAAACACAATAGTACAGATACAAAGACTATACAGGTGATACAAAGACGATACAGTTGTACCTAATACAAGGAACGATGCAATAATTTAATTTTGTCTTCTAATGTTTATCCCTTGAAGCTGGTCGTTATGTCTACTAACGTCAGTTCAAAAACCAATAACTTGATTTTGCAGCGTTGTAAATTGATGTTGTAATTCATTTGCGTACTCAGCAGCTCGACTTGGAAACTATTGGTCAATCCACTGCTAAAAGGTACACCCTGTGGGATAAACACAACATCTAAAATAACGACGACCAATGTTGAATCCAATCGAAATAACATCTTCTACAGTGGCATACCCACAATCACACATTATGATTGGTGAGTCATCTTGTTGTTCATTAACTAATTGGTTGTTTTGATGCTGACGACGCAAGGCAGCACGACTATGCCGTCGCATCGCCCTTTCTTCACATCGTTCTTCATCTCGCCATTGTCTTCGGAGTTTTTCTTGCTCTAGTTCATACTCAAGCAAATCATCGTAGTGCCTTTCTTGCATCTCTATATAAAAATAAATAGGTGTTTCTAGTGATGATGGGTTTGACAGTCGTAGATCACGCATGCCTAGGGTATCTCCATAGTCATACGATGTAGGAAGAGAAACATGCATTATTTAACTATAAATAGAAATAGACATTTAAACATTTAAGTTGGATTTCTTTTGTCCTCTAAATTTTGTTTCCACCTGTTGAAATAAGCATTATTTACCAAAACATCAATGGTTTAGCAAACATAAAAATATAGAACTTGCGCAATTTCAACACATGCAAACATATAAGTACAACACTTCAAGTATGGAAAACCCTAATTTATGGCAATCGGTATACCCCAACTACCTACAGACTTTGAATGTAGACCAAAAAAGTTAGAGATGAAATCATCTAAATAAGACCGAAATGATGAATCCCTACATGCATGTAATTGTCCTAAATGGTCCAAATCGGAGGTGTAATGTTTGCAAAATAGGAGCAATCGGAGGTTTATAGCTTGTACCGGCGGTAGAGTAGCAACCGGATGTCTTCGTGGACGGATCTCGTGGAGAGAGAAACGAACAGGAGGAGGAGTACGTAAGAAATTTGTTTTTGGGGGAAGTATTTTGTGAATGGGGAAAAGATCGTGCCAAATTTTCACTAAACTGAAGCAGGGATACATTTGAACTGTTGGATTAATCAAAGATCTACGTTATTTATTTGTTTAAACTGATTACGCAGATCGCTGATTTGACATGTATTTATGTAAAGCAACACTTTGAACTTGTGTTGCAAGTCACAGCATAAGAATTCCAACCGCAACACTGCATTCATATCTAATGCAACAACATATGAATGTTGTTGCAGAAGATCAATGAAAGCATAGCTTTCGCCACGCTTTTCATGCAATGCACACAAATTAGTGTCGAATATGCCCACTTTTGTAGTAGTGGCCATAGTACTTCATACTAATAAAAATTATATAGCTCATAATGTTTTATTCTTCAAGTATACACTTTTAATGTTTAATTCTGTTATCTAGGAACTAGATAAATTTGTATGGAAAACAATAATAAAGCCATATACTGCCTTCATTATGTGCAAACTAATATTGTGTTGATGAAGAACTCACTTTATGTTGGATGAATTATGTAATTTATTGATTCTATATTCATCAATGTTCTCTCATAAATTTACAAAATAATGTGGCTTTGTTGAAAATAATAAATACAAGCTTGCAGTTTGTCCGAATGTTCAATGTCTTAATCTTGTTTACACAATTTATCAACCTTTTTTTGTTACACAGAAGTTGGTTTTTTTATTTTTATTTTGTTACATAGAAGTTGGTTTTAGCTGAAGAGCATGAGAAGGTGCTCAAAGAGGTATGAAAGAAGCACAGTACCTTACTGTAGAATGAAGAGGAAATGTATAAACAACAATTAAAGGACATAGAAGAATTAATACATGTTATTCAGAAAAACCTAAGCTTGGCTGAACTCTTTGGAAGTAACTTCCTTCAGGATAATACGCATGGAAACTTGGAAGTAATTCAAGGTACAATCTCTTATATTCCTTGGAGTGAAAAAATGGCAACATATCTTAGGATTATCTGTTGATAATTTGAGGGAGAAAAAAAACCTTTGGTTGTGCTGGCACCTAAGGGTCTTTGAGTTTGGACTCAAATGCCTTGAATTTATATTTGTAATCTACTTCCAAAGACCCACTTAAGATCTTTTTGTTTTGCATCAACTCCCTGATTATGGCTATACTCTCTTCATACATAGAAATGATGCTACAAGTTTTAAGTCTTTCATCTATATACACATTATCTGAATATTTAAAGTAATCTCAATGTTTTTGCATACATAGGTGTGTATGTGTAAAAAAAGAATGTGTGCGGGTATATAAATAAATATACACACATAGGTGTGTGTGTAAATATAGTTGTGTATGTATATGTGTGCGCGTGTAGGTAATATTTAATTTTCCAAAAAAACAGAACAGTTGATTTTTGTTAGCAATACCTTGGTTAGAAAAGAACAGAAATGAGTGTTAATGTTGTTTTTATATGTATTTATTATTTTTATTTTTCTTTATATCCATGTTACATACTTCTTAACATTTTTAAGTGTTGTATATATATGGGACTATGCATTTTGAAGCTACCAAGATAGACACGGTAAAAGGAGCAAAGAACTTTATGTTGGACTGTCAAATTGAAGTAAAAAATATATTCCTTGTGATAGTTGAAAATTAATTTTACTTCTGTTCACTTTCTACTTAAAATACTAAGCTTTGGAAGCGTTTTATGTACATTATTATGCTTCTTTTCTAGTTTCTCATTTCATTGTCTAAATGCGTATACAAATGTTTTATATTGTAGTTGTTTCAAAATCCAGCTATTCACTTAGATTAAAATCTAGCTATTTCATTGTTTGAACTTTTGCCCACTACCTTTTCAATAACTGCCCTTGAATC
This sequence comes from Allium sativum, assembly GCA_030737875.1. Taxonomy (NCBI): domain Eukaryota; kingdom Viridiplantae; phylum Streptophyta; class Magnoliopsida; order Asparagales; family Amaryllidaceae; genus Allium; species Allium sativum. Next base: position 528,105,701 of record CM060923.1, on the reverse strand, counting down.
CTTTCAATATCATCTTCTTCTGTGTAAATTATTCACATGATTGTTCCTTTTTCCATCCATGGTTATTAAATCATAAGCTTATACAGGTTAGGCTCATCTTTAGTTTTGGGTATTTACATTTTCTTATTTACCATTGCACCATAATAAAAATAATAAGCTTATCTTGACAAACTATTTTCTATACGCCGATTCTTTTGTTAATATCACTATATTAGTTAAGTATTACCTATATATTATTAATTGCAGTACAGTCTTCATTTATTTAGTAAAATATATTCGTCTTTCAAAGGAGGTGATAGGTGTATGCCGATGAAATAGAAAGAGTTCGAGAAGTATAACCAACTACAAAGCATTCTGATAATACTACAATCTATTGAGTCCATTGTGCTAGATCACTACAGTTTGAAAGATACTACTAAAACTTACAGTTTTTTTATACCGTGATACATTAGATACTAAGTGTTTTATCTGGATGCTATCATGTCAAGAGGGATCTCACTTTATGAGTCTAGGATACAAGTAGTTTGAGTTGCAAACTGAGACAAGTTTGCAACTTCAGTTGCAAACTGAGTCGAGTTTGCAACTGAGTTGCAAATTGTGTTTGCTAATTATTAAGTCCAGTTTGCAACTTCAGTTGCAAACTCGACTCAGTTTGCAACTAAAATTGCAAACTCAACTCGGTTGCAAACTGAGTCCAGTTTGCAACTTCAACAATTTTATTCACCGATGTAATCACGTACAATGTTGATTGCAGCATGAAGTTGATGCTGAAGCTGCTCTCTTTCCTTTCAAACCTATAGCGATGAAGATCCTACAGTGCTCATTTCTGTCAGGACTAAGGTCAGTACTGCTGAATTATGATTACCTAGTAATTTCAATTTATTAGGTCTGTAATTAATACCTTCTAATTTTTAGCTTTTAACTTACTAACTATTGCTTACATGACTTGTTGTAGTGGAGACGAAACTAAATTAATGCTTGTTATTCTAATTTCTTATTAGGCTTTGCAACAAGCATGAGTTGCATGGGCTCGACTACTGCAGTTTTGTTGTCTCCTTTTTTTTAAGAGCAAGAACTGTGAACATTATGCTTTGTATATATTGTGTAATGTGGTTTGTATTTACTAAAGTTATGGTTTATGTATTAATTGAATTATGCTTTGTGTATCTTCTTTATATACTGTTATATGGGTGCAGCATTTCTTCTTTATTGTGCATATATATATATATATATATATATATATATATATATATATATATCAATGGGTGCAGTTTTTCTTTATACCACATATATGGTACTGATTTTGATACGGTTAAAATCCGTATCTAATTCGTTGATAGCATTGTAGGAATGAGGCATTAAATACGGTTTAAAGTCGTATTAGTATAGCATTTTAATACCGTTTTAAGCCGTATCAATATAGCAGTTTGATACGGTTTTAAGCTGTATAAATCTACGAATTTGATACGGCTTAAAACTGAATCGTTCTATGAATTTGACAATGCTAGTAAACTAAGTTAATATGGTTTTAAGCCGTATCAATATAGCATTTTGATATGGTTTTTAAGCCGTATCGATCTACGAATTTGATATGGCTTAAACCGTATCTATCTATGTATTTGATACGGTTTTAAGCCATATCAATTTATAAATTTGATACGGGTTAAGCCTGTATCTAAGTAACATTAACGCCATTTTTTGATATTGCCCAGAGCACTGCCAAATTAATTTAGATACGGCCATGAGCACTGCCTAATTGGCCTTTCTGGTGTAGTGGGTAGCAAAACCTAGTGAGGCTAGGATGCAAAGCGATGACGAGTACGAGGCTTGCGTATAATTTTTCTTCTATCTAGTACTTGTTGTTTCTGCTGTTATGATTGATGTTTTCTCTGAGTGTTGTACTGAGGCAAATTTGTACGGACGCTTACGCAGTAATCCAAGAGTGTATGGATATTCTTTCTAGTTGTTATGTAAGTTTAAGTTTCTTCTCAGAAAAGCTGCATTATTATAGCCTGTCGTATATGTTCTATTATAATTTATCCTTGCGCTGTGAATTTTGCAATAGGTACCGCATTGTGTTATCTTACCTTGATAATCGTTCATAGCTACCTAGCACAACTTTCAGTGCATTATTCCTAGGAGTTATGGGCGGTCATCACATTTGGTATTAGAGCTATGGTTATCGATTTTAGCTGAATCTCGAAGACGTATTTACGTATCAGAGACGTATTTATAGGTTTCTGATGGATGCATATTATATATATTAGTGTATATAGTAGTAGCGCTTGAACTCTATAGCAGTTTTTCTCGTAAATAGCTAATCATTCTATATTGTAGATTTAGAATGAGTCGTCGACCATCAAGACACGCTGCTATGGAGGAGACTGTTTCTAGAGGGGGAAATGGCGGTGTACCAGGCTACCCAGCTATGTTCGAGGCCATGATGGCAGTGATCATGGGGTGGGATCCCACTCCAGATACAGTCGCGGCAGATGTAGGGGTTAATGTGCAGGTACCTAGAGTTTTGGATTTTGCGAAGCTTGCAAGGACTTCACATCTCTGGGAGGAAAATCGTTCAAAAAGACAGAGCCGACTAAAGAGGTTTAAAGGTGGCTGGATGCTTTTGTATGGATTTTTGGAGACTTGGGTATAAATGATACAACAAAGAGGAAGCTTGCATCAAGACAATTGCAAGGAAGGGCCATGGATTGGTGGAACTCTGTTACTTTGGAGGCTCCAGAAGATGAGATCACATGGGATCAGTTCCAAGTCAAGTTTGAGACGAAGTATATCTCTTCTTCTCAAAAGTCTGTTCTATTCAAGAAGTTTATGGAGCTGAAGCAGAATGGTCGACTGGTGCTGATTATGTTTCTGATTTTGAGGCTTTATCCAAGTATGTTCGATCGTACATTGAGACTCCTTATCAAAATAATGAAAAATTTGTTATGGGTTTGGGTACCTATATTGGGAAGTCGTTGGTGGATCAATGTAACATCCCGCATCCGTTAAGGTCACTCACAAAGGAAATGCCTTATTTTCAATGGAGCATTATGGGTACTGGAACCGAAATATTACAAGACATACATATATAAAACAGTGGAAAATGAAGTAGAAGTACTTTAAATCATTTACTAAATAGAATTGTTTACAATAAAAGCTCATCAACTTCCAATACCCAAATACATAGCTAAAATATCTGTCTTACTCAAAAACAAAGAAGCATGAAAATAAATTGTAGTATTCCCCAATAAAGCAAAGCAAGATATAGCCAAGAGAAATCCAAGTCGTACATGAAAGAGCCTTGGACCTTGGTAAGATCCGAATTAAGCTGTATTCCCAACCTGCGAACCTGGGGGGGGGGGAACGGAAGAAAAAAGAGGCAAAACAAACCGAGGGGGAAACGGAAGAAAAAAGAGGCAAAACAAACCGAGTCGGTCATAAAGACTGAGTAAGTCCTAGTGACTTTCAGCATAAAAACAGGTAAAGATAACATGGCATGAATAAACTGAAAGTAAATATAAGCATGATGACAAGATAAGCTACAGGCACGATAACTAAGAATAACATCATAGGATTTTTGTCATGTATAACAATGCAAGGTTCCCATTCAAGATGAACTAAGTATAATTTCGCAAAATTTCTATCAAGCATCGCAAGATTTCTCTGCTTCACCACAAAAATGATATCTATTTTATCTGCACCACCTATCTAGCGTCCCAACTAGTAATCTATATAAAATGATAAAATCATAACGTGATCCCAATCCCTGAAAATTAAGGTTACTTTCACGTGTACATCTATTATTTATTACCTAGATCTAATCTAGGGTTTTCTATCGAGCGCTTCCTAGATTCAACCAGGATTTATGCCACCTAGGTCTAACCTAGGGATTATGCTACCTATTGAACACTTCTCGGATTTAGGGTTTATGCCACCTAGGTCCAACCTAGGGATTATGCTACCTACGTGTGTCATACGGCCCCTAATGATTGTAGATAGCTATGCTGGTTCCACCATGGGGTGTATCAAGGCCCATGGTAGCGGCCTGACGTAATTCTAGAAGGCATAGGTTATTCTACTGGTGTCCCTAGTGCCCTGGTTGTCTGCTCCGGAGTGTGTGCACGCCCGCACCACGTTAGACCTACACTGTGCACCCACCGCCGTCGTTTGACTGCTTACAATCAGCCCAGTAATCGTGCTCCACCCTACCTAGTTTCAGGGTACCGTTGATACCTGATTTGGGTTACTGCTGAAATGGGTCCCCGTTACTAGGGTTTCCTACTAGTTAAGTGTGTGGGCCTATATATACAGATATTACCCACCTTCCCATGATGTACTTAACCCACCTATTCAAGCGTGCTTATAAATGGTTAAGTTTGTGGGCCTATATTTACTAATATTACCCACCAACCCGTTATGTACTTAACCCTCTCCGTCCATTACGTTAAGTTGGTTAAGTGTTTCATCTTGTTTTACTTAACCCTACCACACATCATGTTATATCGGTTAAGTGTTGTTCCTTGTGTTACTTAACCCTACCGCAAGCCTTGTTATACTGGCTAAGTGTTCTCCCTTGTGTTAACTTAACCCCACCGCATGTCATGTCATATTGGTTGAGTGTACATTGACTTAGCCCACCCACTTATCATGTTGTGATAGTTAAGTGTTACCCTCTGTTGTTACTTAACCTTACCACGCATCACGTTATATTGGTTAAGTGCATGTTAACTTAACCCCATCCACCAGTCATATTATAATGGCTAAGTATTACCCTCGTGTGTTTACTTAACCCTACCACGCATCAGGTTATATCGATTGTGTGTTATCAACCTATTCAGGTTAGCCCAACCCATTCGCTAGTCTTGTTATAACGGTCAAGTGTCATTAGCCAAGCTATGTTACTTAACCTACCCATTAGTCTGATTAACAGTTATGTTTGTTAAGCCCACATTTATAAGTTTTACATGTTCTTAACTCATACCAGTTAGGTCCATATTCACATGTCAAATTTCCATGTCATCCCACCTAACCCTCTAACCATACCCACGTCTTATTATGGTTAGTATTCCTTAATTCGTTCATTATGACGAACGAATCATGACCTCTCACATTAGACCGTGCATTTTGTGGCCACTGGATTTGCCGGGCGGTTCCAGGCAGATTTACACCATAAACTGGGTTTAACCTCGTGTCATAAATCGTTACGCCTACAATTCGACCTTCGACCTCTCACATTAGACTGACACTTTGTGGCTACTGGATTTGCCGGGCGGTACCGGGCAGATTCACAAACCGAGTCTAACCTCGTGTCAAAGGTTCATTAATGGTCGTATTCCACCCAAAACCCCAATATCAGTTCATGTGTTTAACATACAGAAATGTTCACGATTCATGTTTTTGCCCCAAAACGTATTCCCAAATTTTTATCATAATTCACTATAAGGTTATGCCAAGTTATAGCCTTTATTTTACAATACATGCCAATTACCCAAAACCCAACTTAGGCGCATTCATTTTAAACCTCTACTAAGTCATAAATTATCATATATGTTTCAACTCCAAATTTTACATAATTAACATATGCCCAAGTTCTAGATTACATGTAAATTTGACATATGCCCAATTCGTACCAAATTTACATATGTTCAATTTAAGCCGTTTTACATGTATGCTAATTTACACATATACCCAGTTTCATGCTGCCTTACATATGTCAAGATTCATGATTTACATGTTTAAAAAGCTATGCCCAGTTCACATAGATCACATTTTATCCCCAAAATTACATGTATACTATGTTTACACCAATTTACTCATAACAAGTTCTAGCCAAATTACATATATCAAGATCCATGTCAAATTATATATATATATATATATATATATATATATATATATATATCAAGATCCGTATCAAATTATATATATCAAGATCCATGTCAAATTATATATGCCAATCCCCATTCTTTCAATTACAATTATAATGACAATACCCAAATATCAAGTTTCATGTTAATGGTAAATTATCATCGAACATCCAATTTCCATATTATGCCTTTGATTCCACTAAACACATATATTCCACTAGGCAATATTCCAATATTTTCCCCGTATACCATCGCACATATATCGTAGTTTAGGTCTAGGTCCGAAATTGACCTAGGTTCATCAAAAGAAAATAAATAAGGGGAGGTAGAAGTTTCAATAAAAACAAGATCAGAGAGGAAACGACATAAAAGCATCATCTCAGGCATAAAGAATAGATCTTGATAATAATATCAACACGAACCAAGAAAAATTGATTTACAACAGGCTGAATAGACCATAAACTTGTCATGCGAATAAAGATAGAAAGTTTCTCAAGATCGAGATACAAGAAGAAACAAGAATTGAATCAAAAGTCCAATTTCATTTCATCACATGCCCATATTAAATTTAATTATTTTAAACTGAAAATAACTAGAACTTACAGAGCATGGCTAATGAATTAAGAACTAAAATTGTCGTAGAACGTTGCAGAGACATTGATTTATCTTCTTGAATTGTTGTAGAATTGCTGTAGAAGCTTTAATCTCTAGTTTGAATCTAGTTTGGAGGCTAAGAGAAGTTTAGAGAGCGGCGGCCATGATCAAGAGGAAGTCCAGCAGCATAATAGTGTAAGAATGATTTGATATGAATTAGGTTAGACCTAAGGGTGCTTTTATAGGTGTAGCAACTAGTTTAGACCCTTAGATTAACCCTAGAATCAATCCAGATCGTCAAAACACGTCTCAGGCTTCAAAAATGAGTTCTGGGTCAAACCAGGCCGACCAGGTCGACCTGTAAGGTAGGGGGGTCGACATGATGGTCGATCTGGGGGGTAGGTCGACCCTATGGTCAACCCTATGGTCGACCTGGGGGGTAGGTCGACCCTATGGTCGACCCCCTAGTCCAGTGCTGCCCGAAAACTGCTGAAACTTGTACAGGCCATAACTTCTTCATCCGGACTCCGATTTTCGAAAACTCGGACTCTATTTCATGCAAAATTTCAAGACGAACGCAGTGGCATAACCCATTTCCCCTAATTCTGATTTTAAAATTTAATTCTGCCTTGATTTCTTGTTTTAACATGTTATAAAAATACGGGTTGTTACATTCTCCCCTCCTTAAAGGATTTCGTCCCCGAAATCTTCAAGTTACGAAGAATGTGTCCTACCATCCAATCATCCATCTACTCAATCATCAATCACAGGCATCCATTGTCCTTAAGAGATTTCTAATGCTGTATGAACATATGCAGAAAGTGTGTGTATATGTTCCTTGTCTAATGCAAATGATGAGGCCTGATTGATCTTCTTAATGCAAAATATGTTTAGTGCAATGAGTCCAACATGTATGCAAATAGTCCTAGTCACATAAACACTATATGTGTGCACAAACATCCATCCATATGCATCATCCATATGATAACACATCCAATTTCATCCATAAACAAGTATAAACACTCATGCATATGCAATATGGAAATGTGTCTGAGCCGATCTAGTGCTTACTGTGTGTTATGCAACCACGGGTAACCACTTGCGACCACTTGCAACCACTTGCAACCATCAATCATAACATGTCTCAAACACATGTTTCACCCAATTGTTCCTACCTAAAGATATAGCCGAATGATAGAAGCAAGTAAAAACTTTGTGTCTATCAGGCAATGTCAAAGCTGGAAATCTACGTCACATATATACTGAATAGGAGAAGAACTCTCTAAGCACCAGCCCATATCCTATAAAACCCAAAAAGTTTATTCAACCCAATGGACACCCTCAAGCCCCAACATGTATTACTAACATATAAGTCATACTCCCTATGGGGTTTGTAACAGAAATAGGATTGAGAATAGGACCGAGAGGTTATACTTAAAAGATAACATACAAGTAAGCTCTACAGGAAAAGAGGGATCAAGGATATACTCTTAAAAAGAGATATGATGCGCGTGTCTAGTCTTCAATCTTCTAAGACGTATTTCCTTGAGCTTAACTCCATTGTGCTTTGACCGTCTTTAGCTTCACAATTTCTTAATTCCTGTTTCCAAAATATGAGTTGGAACTCATTTCACTGTCGCCTCTCGTTCCACTTTCATTTATTCTTTTTCTAGTATACTCGGCTCAAACATAACTGCGTACTCATGGTTTCATGCAAGCTCTCCAAAATTCACTAGTGAATCTCGGATCTCGTTCACTTACTAGAAGGTATTCCACATAAATGAATTATCTCTTGAAAATAAACAAATGCCAACCATGTTGCCAAGTGTATTTACTAAGGTGATTTTCTATAACTCATGCATAAGCGAGATGAACCATCCGCCTTAGTGGAGAAAACTACTCGAGCAAATCAATAAGTGTATCAAGAGATTCTAGGTAACTAAGCATGGAAGAACCCTAAGGGTTACACTAGATTTCAAGGGCATTACCGAGACGAGTCAAGAGTCTAACTACCCTCTTTTCATACTCGTGAATGGTTTCATTTTTGGATAACCACTCCATCCCTAGAATCAACCCATAGCCCAAAAAAACATAAGCATTACTTCTAAACTCAACACTTAGCATAGACATTCCCAAATCCAAACGAGTCATGAATAAATGATCTGATTCCCTAACAGGATTTAAGAATAAAATGGGATCCTCTACTACGCTAGTACTAAGGTGAAAAGACTCAACTATCGAAGCAGAAATAAAAAGGATGTGATGTACCATAATCAAAAGGGTACGAACAGGATAGAAATATAAACTAGAATTTCCTACAGAAACATTTCTACCTTCTTGTTCTGAGCCTCATTCACCTTAACCACTCTTATCCCCTCTTATATAACGTGTTAACATGTCTCTCGAGAATTACCTCAATCGCACGACAACCCTACAAAGCTTGAAATAAGATTAGTCGCAGATGGAACTAATGTGACTACAGATGGAGGAAAGAAAGGAAAAGGGATTCAAATAAGGAAACAAAGGATAATGCTAATGGACTTTGGGGAATAGCCTTTAAAAATAAAACTTTTCTTGAAAAATGCTTCTTTGTAAATGGTTTTGAAAATAATTTCAAAAGGTTTTAAAAATGTTCGCCCAGTCTGGTAACCTTCTGCTCTGATACCAAATGTAACACCCCACATCCGTTAAGGTCACTCACAAAGGGAATGCCTTAATTTCAATGGAGCATTATGGGTACTGGAACCGAAATATTACAAGACAAACATATATAAAAGAGCGGAAAATGAAGTAGAAGTACTTCAAATCATTTATTAATTAGAATTGTTACAATAAAAGCCCATCAACTTCCAATACCCAAATACATAGCTAAAATATATGTCTTGCTCAAAAACAAAGAAGCATGAAAATAAATTGTAGTATTCTGCAATAAAGCAAAGCAAGCCATAGCCAAGAGAAATCCAAGCCGTACATGAAAGAGCCTTGGAGCTTGGTAAGATCCGAATTAAGCTGTATTCCCACCCTGTGAATCTAGGGGGAGGGGCGGAAGAAAAAAAGGTGAAACAAATCGGGTCAGTCATAAAGATTGAGTAAGTCCTAGTGACTTTCAGCATAAAAACAGGTAAAGATAACATGGCATGAATAAACTGAAAGTAAACATAAGCATGATGACAAGATAAGCTACAAGCACGATAACTAAGAATAACATCATAGGATTTCTGTCATGTATAACATTACAAGGTTCCCATTCAAGATGAACTAAGTATAGTTTCGCAAGATTTCTATCAAGCATCGCAAGATTTCTCTGCTTCACCACTAAAATGATATCTATTTTCTCTGCACCACCTAACTAGCGTCCCAACTAGTAATCTATATAAAATGATAAAATCATAACGTGATCCCAATCCCCAAAAATTAAGGTTACTTTCACTTGTACATCTATTATTTATTACCTAGATCTAATCTAGGGTTTTCTATCGAGCGCTTCCTAGATTCAACCAGGATTTATGCCACCTTGGTCGAACCTAGGGATTATGCTATCTATTGAACATTTCTCGGATTTAAGGTTTATGCCATCTAGGTCCCACCTAGGGATTATGCTACCTACGTGTGTCATACGGCCCCCAATGATTGTAGATACCTATGCTGGTCCCACCATGGGGTGTATCAAGACCCATGGTGGCAGCCCGACGCAATTCTAGAAGGCATGGGTTATACTACTGGTGTCCCCAGTGCCCTGGTTGTCTGCTCCGGAGTGTGTGCACACCCGCACCCCTTAGACCTACATTGTGCACCCACCGCCGTCCTTTGACCACTTACAATCAGCCCAGTAATCGTGCCCCACCCTTCCTAGTTTCAGGGTACTATTGATACCTGATTTGGATTACTGCTGAAATGGGTCCCCGTTACTAGGGTTTCCTACTGGTTATGTGTGTGGGCCTATATATACAGTTATTACCCACCTTCCCGTGATGCACTTAACCCACCTATTCAAGCGTGCTTATTAATGGTTAAGTTTGTGGGGCTATATTTACTAATATTACCCACCAACTCGATATGTACTTAACCCTCTCCGTCCATTACGTTAAGTTGGTTAAGTGTTTCATCTTGTTTTACTTAACCCTACCACACATCATGTTATATCGGTTAAGTGTTGTTCCTTGTGTTACTTAACCCTACCGCAAGCCTTGTTATACTGGCTAAGTGTTCTCCCTTGTGTTAACTTAACCCCACCGCATGTCATGTCATATTGATTAAGTGTACATTGACTTAGCCCACCCACTTATCATGTTGTGACGGTTAAGTGTTACCCTTTGTTGTTACTGGCTAAGTGCATGTTAACTTAACCCCATCCACCAGTCATATTATAATGGTTAAGTGTTACCCTCGTGTGTTTACTTAACCCTACCACGCATCAGGTTATATCGATTGGGTGTTATCAACCTATTCAAGTTAGCCCAACCCATCCGCTAGTCATGTTATAACGGTCAAGTGTCATTAGCCAGGCTATGTTACTTAACCCACCCATTAGTCTGATTAACAGTTATGTTGGTTAAGCCCACATTTATAAGTTTTACATGTTCTTAACTCATACCGGTTAGGTCCATATTCACATGACAAATTTCCGTGTCATCCCACCTAACCCTCTAACCATACCCACGTCTTATTATGGTTAGTATTCCTTAATTCATTCATTATGACGAACGAATCATGACCTCTCACACTAGATCGTGCATTTTGTGGCCACTGGATTTGCCGGGCGGTTCCGGGCAGATTTACACCACAAACTGGGTATAACCTCGTGTCATAAATCGTTACGCCTACAATTCGACCTTCGACCTCTCACATTAGTCTGACACTTTGTGGCTACTGGATTTGCCGGGCGGTTCCGGGCAGATTTACACCACAAACCGAGTCTAACCTCGTGTCAAAGGTTCATTAATGGTCATATTCCACCCAAAGCCCCAATATCAGTTCATGTGTTTAACATATATAAATGTTCATGATTCACGTTTTTGCCCCAAAACGTATTCCCAATTTTTTATCATAATTCACTATAAGGTTATGCCAAGTTATAGCCTTTATTTTACAACACATGCTAATTACCCAAAACCCAACTTAGGCGCGTTCTTATTAAACCTATACTAGGTCATAAATTATCATATATGTTTCAACTCCAAATTTTACATAATTAACATATGCCCAAGTTCTAGATTACATGTAAATTTGACATATGCCCAATTTGTACCAAATTTACATATGTTCAATTTAAGCCGTTTTACATGTATGCCAATTTACACTATACTAAGTTTCATGCCGCTTTACATATGTCAAGATTCATGATTTACGTGTTTACGAAGCTATGCCAAATTTACATAGATCATGTTTTATACCCAAAATTACATGTATACTACGTTTACACCAATTTACTCCTAACAAGTTCTAGCCAAATTACATATATCAAGATCCATGTCAAATTATATATATATATATATATATATATATATATATATATATATATATATATATATATATCAAGATCCATATCAAATTATATATATCAAGATCCATGTCAAATTAGATATGCCAATCCCCATTCTTGCAATTACAATTCTAATGACAATACCCAAATATCAAGTTTCATGTTAATGGTAAATTATCCCCAAACATCCAATTTTCATATTATGCCTTTGATTCCACCAAGCACATATATTCCACTAGGCAATATTCCAATATTTCCCCCATATACCATTGCACGTATATCGTAGTTTAGGCCTAGGTCCGAAATTGAACTAGGTTCATCAAAAGAAAATAAATAGGGGGAGGTAGAAGTTTCAATAAAAACAAGATCAGAGAGGAAACGACATAAAAGCATCATCTCAGGCATAAAGAATAGATCTTGATAATAACATCAACACGAACCATGAAAAATTGATTTACAACAGGCTGAGTAGACCATAAACTTGTCATGCGAATAAAGATAGAAAAGTTCTCAAGTTCGAGATCCAAGAAGAAACAAGAATTGAATCAAAAGTCCAATTTCATTTCATCACATGTCCATATTAAATTTAATTATTTTAATCTGAAAATAACTAGAACTTACAGAGCATGGCTAGTGAATTAAGAACTAAAATTGCCATAGAACATTGCCGAGACATTGATTTATCTTCTTGAATTGTTGTAGAATTGTTGTAGAAGCTTTAATCTCTAGTTTGAATCTAGTTTGGAGGCTAAGAGAAAAGTTTAGAGAGTGGCGGCCATGATCAAGAGGAAGTCCAATAGCATAATAGTGTTAAAATGATTTGATATGAATTAGGTTAGGTCTAAGGGTGTTTTTTTATAGGTGTAGCAACTAGTTTAGGCCCTTAGATTAACCCTAGAATCAATCCGGACCGTCAAAACACGTCTTAGGCTTCAAAAATGAGTTCTGGGTCAAACCAGGCCGACCAGGTCGACCTGTAAGGTGGGGGTTTGACACTATGGTCGACTTGGGGGGTAGGTCGACCCTATGGTTGACCTGGGGGTGTAGGTCAACCCTATGGTCGACCCCCCGGTCCAGTGCTGCCCGAAAACTGCTGAAACTTGTACAGGCCATAACTTCTTCATCCGAACTCCAATTTTCGAAAATTCGGACTCTATTTCTTGTAAAATTTCGAGACGAACGCAATGGCATAACCCGTTTCCCCTGATTCTGATTTTAAAATTTAATTCTGCCTTGATTTCTTGTTTTAACATGTTATAAAAATACGGGTTGTTACAATCATCTTGATGATCCATATAAGAAGATAGTGGAGAAAGTTATTCGACATGAAAGCTTGTTTCCTAAAGAAGAAAATGTTGTCGCTACAACCAAGGAAGCTTCGAAACCACAGCATGGTGGTAATAATAATAAAAAGAGGAAGTAGCAACAGCAGAAAGGGAAAAATGGTCAGAAGAAGTAGAAGGGCGAAGGGACTTGCTTTAATTGCTGGCAGAAGGGACGTTACTACCGAGATTGCAAGAATCCAAAACTAAAAAGAAGTACATTAAGTTTGGAAATCCTGGGAATGATAAGGATTGTTCGTAACTAGCTAAGGGTAAGCAGGTTATGAAGGCTTATGCTTTTGAACTTGTGTCATCTTCTTCAATCTCCTACTGTAGAGGAGAAAGGGAAGGGTGTTGTTGTTTAAGATACTCTTTCAATTAAAGGCGTTTCAGTTCGTGTGTTGTTTGATACTAGGGCATCTCATTCATTCATTTGTAATGAGCTTGTGTGCCACTTGGGTTTGGAACCCGAGATTCGTGGTAGACCTTTAGTTGTGACTAAAACGGTTGGAGTTAGTCTAGCCTTCGTATACTTTGTCGTGGTCTTGTGTTATCAAGTCATGGTTGCTCTTTTGTGTAAGATTGCTTTGTTTTGAACTTCGCTGGGTTTGGGATCATCTTGGGCATGGATTGGCTCAAAAGGTATGCGGCAAGAGTGAATTGCGAGAAGCTTAAGGTGGGAGTCGGGGATGCGGAAGGGAGAAAGGTTTTGATTCGATGTAAGCCCAAAGTTGGTGTCTTCGTGAGCTTTTTATATTCGCTTATGATTCCATAGGAAGACTTGTCATCTGTGCTGATCGCTAATGAGTTTGAGAATGTCTTTGAAGAAGTCAAAGGCTTGCAGCCGCATCGTGAGATTGAGTTCAGAATTGATTTGGTCGAGGGTGCTAGACCTATCGTTATGCCTCTTAGGAGGATGGCACCTAAGGAACAACGAGAGTTAGAGGTGCACGTTCATGACCTTTTGGGAAAATGATTCTTTCGTAGGAATGTATCCAAATGGGGTGCGCCAATTGTGTTCGCAACTAAGGCTGATGGATCCTTGAGATTGTGTGTGAACTACCATGAGCTGAATGAGGTGACCAAGAAGAACCAGTATCCGTTGCCAAGGATCGATGACTTGTTCGATCACCTTCACGAAGCCAATGTGTTTTTCCAGATGGATTTGGCCACGAGCACAACAAGAAAACACTGATTTAGCGTTAGATATTTAGAAGCGGAAAATTCTGTTGCTAATTTGCGACAAATTTCCATGTGATCTACAAGGGATTTTTTTATTATTTTTCAACTTTTTTCCTTTTATTTATTTCCGTCATCTTCTGTGATCCCTCACTAAATTGTTGAAAATTACGTCAAATTACCGACGGAAAATTTCTACTGCTATTTTCCCTGCAAATTCAGGTAGAATACCAATGAATATTTATCGATGCTATTTTGCAGTAGAATTCCAACAGATTTGCAAGAGATGTATATATTATTTTTCTAAGATACACTTTAGTGTTGCTTATTTAGAATTAGCGAAATAATATTTGCTCATAACCAATGTAATTACTAAATTCTTTACTAAGTCCTCTGCTTTCATCACAAATTTTAGTCAGTATACTAGTATATTTTACGCTAGATCCCAAAATTTTAAATTATTCTTTTATAATTTTTCCTTTAAGTAATGAAAATATCAGTTTATTATAATAATTACTTAATAATTAATAATAAAATTTAATACCTATGAAATGATATCTAGTATTTAATAATTAATAATAAAATTTAATCCTTTACACGAGTACTTTTAGCTGATTATCTAATATATTGCTTTACCCTCTATTGTACAAATCATCTTATATTTATGTATATGATTATTTAGTAGTAGTGGGTACATGTATATTTTATTTTCTCAAAGGGTTTACAAAACAAGCAGTTTGTCTAGAGACATCTATTATTGCATCCATTCCAATAGTACGCACTTTCCACCTTCTTCCCCCCAAAATTTTCATTTGTCGCTAGCTTGTTTTTCCTTTAACCTTTCATTCCCACCTCTCAGCGGCAAAACTTCGCTGAAGAATCTAAAAGAATTATTCCGCACCACATCGACAACTGAAGATATATTGAACACCTTCAAACCCTAGAGCAACTCCCAATTTCAAGCGATTTCAAGCCGGAGATCGCCTCTTTGAGAGTCATGCGCTTCACCGAGCGAGAACAGTTAGAAAAGATTTTTTATACTCAGATCCGAACCCGAAATCAGAAGAACAACAACACTATGGTTTCTTAATCGGGAAAGAGGAAGAAGGATTCGATTGGAAGGTTTCGTCCAACCCTACCCGCTTGCCATAGATCCCTGCAGACATTTCAGATCCATGCTCTTACAATCCTTAGTTTCGATTGTACGGATCCCGACTCCAACTAACCAAATTTCAATTTTTCATTCTTATTTATTTTCCTTTTGATGTGTGTTTATTGCGGCGAACCAAAAAGAAGAAAATGAAGGAGACAAGCTAAAAATATAACAGGTGTAGGACTCGATAGACATGTCTTCGTTCTCTCCTCTTGGACTGAGAAAGCAACTTCGTGTCTCGGACAGTTATTGTAGGAGGGTGGAGTTTCGCTTGAGTTGATATTGGAAAGTGTGCTTACAAGAACTTTATTATCCTTTACGGTAGGCCCTCTGTTTCTAAATAAATTTGATTATCTCCAACTAACTACACTTCCACACATCCATAATAATTTATGTTTGCTTTTGACGTTGGTAGAGTTAATTATCGAGAATGGTTATGCTTCCCAATTAAATTCGAAGTCACACTTTGATAATGTCACCATGCAGCTTATATTATTTGGAACATGAAATCAGCTTAAGCATCTCTTATGAATACCTAAAAATTTAGTCCAGTTTGGTTTACCTTCCTTAGTTGGGTTCCTGTCCAAACATAAACACGTATTTTTTAAAGACAAACAATTTGAAAAGTAAAATTAATATATTAAATGAAAACAAATTTATTTTATTTTATGTATTTTGAGAAATAAAAATGCAATAACAAAAAATGAATCTTCTCTTCATCTCTCTTTATATATTTCATAATGAATATGGAAAATGCAAAGTACAAAATTCAACATGAAACCAAACGGACCTTTACTTTTTTTGATGGAAATAAATATGCATTCTGCATATAGAAATATGAGCATGAAACGTGTTTTTGTTTTATTTTTGACACCAGAGTCTATTAATGGTTTCCACTCGGTGGGAGTGAAGGAGTGAGGTACTGCATAATGACTGGTCCTCATAGCCTGTTGGTAGAAAAGCGGAGGCAAGTAAATGCTAATATTGGTAACGTTTATCAGGACCAAGGTTTGAAATCCCGATTTCCGGTTTAGTTCCGGTCATGTAGAAAATTAAAAATACCGATCTTATTTTGAAAATTCCAGTTTAATTTTGGTTTACCAATTCCGGTACTTTTCTTTTATAAATAAACATATACATTCAATACACAAATATATACGCAATACAAATATACATTGTTACCATGGTAAAAGAACTATAGATCCTACGTAGTGTTACATATCAATTAACTTGTTTTCTTTTGAAGAGGGTTAATTTTATTTGTAATGTGTGCATTAGCCGTATAATGGTGATAGCTCACACAGAAAAAGCAGGAAGATCTCTTGGCCTAAGAAATTAATTACTGTAGCGTTAGTCTCACCTGCGACTATACTGAATTTTCACTGTTTCCAAAGAAAAAACAAAATTTGATTATCTTTTCCTTTTAATTACTCACTCTCCCTGTGAAATAGCGCTGATGTAGGTTCATTCTTTCTTCTCAACTCCTCATATTTCATTATTTTCGTTCAGACTCCTTCGAGAATGGAAAAAAATCATGGGTCTTTGCTTTGGACGAAACCGGTTTTCTAGTCGGATTCCATTTCGGTTCTGGATGGAACCGGAGCGGGAAGCCTGGAATACCGTGCTTCCGGCCAGAATCTCAAACCATGATCAGGTACCATCGTATTAAACATATTCGTATCTATTTGGTGTTGCTCCAGATGGACGAGTGAATTCGTTGAGTTTAACATCGATGCATGCTCAGGCACACAAACATATACTTTGAGTAATAGAAATGCAAATCCCTTCCCTTTTTATTACTGGTTCTAGAGGTTATAGACAAATATCTAGCTAACTTTTCTGTCTAGGTATATGCCAAGTGATAAAATATATACTTCATGATGTTTAATTTCTTGATGTGTCCTAAAATCAACTAAAATATACATGCTGCAAGCACTTCTTATTTGGTGGTCTCTTATATACGTGTTCAGTTGTTAGCTTTGGCATCATATCCAAGTTCGCTCCATGGATGCACAATGGGCCTTGGATGAATCAAGAACATTAAGCAATGCTTGTGGAACACTGAAAGCAAACAACGTAAACTAGTTTATGCTAAAAATTTGCACGTTAATGCTAACCCGTAGCATGTATTCGAAATTTTAACTTATTCTTTTTAAATGTCACCACTTGCTTGTTGCACGATCTCTGATCAATTTATGGCTCTTGCATTATGTTGAAATTGTCATGTTCTTACCTTGCTTGGTGTTACCACTACCTAAAGAGGACTGTTGTAAGTATGGTATCTAGCTTTCATGCTGTACATATTTATTTCTCGGTAATAGAATGCCGCAATATCCCACTGTGAACTATCTTTAAGGACAGCGGTCAATTTTAAATATGAATAACGCAAGCACTAGAGTGCCTTAGCATTTCATTACAGATTATGATTCGCTTGTGCATGGACATCATGTGTCATAATGAAAACTCTTTTTTTTTTTTTTCATTTTCTAGTGCAGGAACAATTCAGAATTTTGGTTTTGTCTCAAAAGACATGTACAACATAAGCTGCAGGAGCAGCAGCAGCAAAAACTACTGACAAGGTTATATCCAACAAAGCATCAAATCCTGGTCTTTATCGTCGCATGTAATTGCATAGTTGCATTCCTCCATTTTTGAAATATCTCCTAATGAAAAACCCTTATTACTGCTTCTAGGCTGACTTTTGTCATCTAGGCTTACTTTTTACCGTGCACTCATTGCTGTCTTCTTCACTTGCAGTGCAATTTTTCTGTACGATCATACTAGCGACCACCCTACTACTTATGGCATTTTGCAGTGGAACCAAGTTGAGAACCATCTCCATTGGCGGTTTGTGTTCTTTGCCGGGTCAATTTCGATGCTCCTATGTGCTATTCTTGTATTCGTATTCAGTATTTGTATAATTTCACAATGAAATATACATTGTCTTTTGTTATTCCATAATTTTTATGAAAGTATTGATAATGTATTGAATTTAATAACTTAATTATGCATTGTATTTGTATGCTAATTTATATTCTATGTCATTATTTGATTATGTATGGTGTTATTTACTTATTTTTGAATTAATATTAACTAAGCATCTTAATTAACATTGGCGTCCGTCAGTTGTAAATTAGTATTTTATTGTAGTTACATTTACCGACGGAATAGAAAGGGAATATAAGTGGGTTTTACAAATGTACAAGTGATTACCAACGGAAATAAAAACAACTGCCATCAATAACATTGCTAAAATGTTAGCATTTGTGACGAATTACTGACGGATATCTAAGATGAAGCAAAAGTTAAAATTATTCGTTTTTAATCCCTTGCTTTTTAGCAAGGGATCTTCGATGGATTTTTTTTTAAAATATGTATTAAAGAAATATATATCCGTCGGTAAAATATCGGTAATTTTTTTTAAAATTAAATAAAAATATATTGACAAATGACGGTAAAGTGTTGGAGAATTGACATTAACTTCCGTCGTAAAATGATCACTAAAATACCGACGTGAAATTTACCGACCAGTGTTATCCTTCACAAATCTGTCGCTAATACGTGTTTAGCGATGGATTTGCGACGGATTCGTCCGTTACAAAATCGTTGTTTTCTTATAGTGGAGATTCCACCAGTTGAGGGTGGTAAAGGATAGTGTGTCGAAGACTGCTTTAAGGATATCAACTGGTTTCTTCGATTGGTTGGTGATGCCATTTGATTTGACTAACGCGCCAGCATATTTTATGATCTTATGAATATGGTTTTCAAAGATCAGTTGAACATTTTTGTACTTTTGTTCGTGGATGATATTCTAGTTTACCGCCGAAAAGAGAAAGAACATAAGATGCACTTGCGAGTTGTTTTGGAAATCTTGCGAAAGCATCAGCTGAAGGCTAAGTTTTCGAAATGTCATTTCTGAAAGAGTGAAATGAGGTTCTTAGGCCATGTTGTTTCTGGAAATGGGATAGCGGTTGACCCCGCTAAAGTGGCAGCAATCCAAAACTAGGATAGACCTAAGGATGCGACGGATGTTTGGAACTTCCTTGGTTTTGCGGGATATTATTGTTGTTTTATCAAGGATTTCGCCAAGATAGCTGCACCATTAACAGGGTTTACGAAGAAGAGCCGAGTGTTCACATGGGATGCAAAGTGTGAGAAAGCTTTCAGAATCATGAAAGAGAGACTTACGCGTGCTCCTGTTTTGATGATTCGTGAGAAAGCTTTCAGAATCATGAAAGAGAGACTGATGAGTGCTCCTGTTTTGATGATTCCAAGTGGGAATGAAGAAATGGTGGTATATACCGATGCATGTGCTACTAGACTAGGAGCAGTGCTAATGCATAAGGATAAGGTTGTGGCATACGCGAGTCGACAGATGAAGCCGCACGAAGGGAATTATCCAACTCATGATTTGGAGTTAGCAGCGATCGTGTTTGTTCTAAAGTTGTGGAAACATTACCTGTTGGGAGTTCGATTCGAGTTGTTTACGGATCACATGTCATTGAAGTATATTTTCTCCCAAAAGGATTTGAATCTTCGGCATCAGCGGTAGATAGAGTTTCAAGCATCATTTGATTTTGGTATTCCCTATACTCCTGGTAAGGTAACACAGTTGCAAATGCATTGAGTCGAAGACACACAAGTTTGGGAGCGATGTTTACGGAATGGAAATACCTCAAGTACTTAGCATGGTTTGATTTCAGACCAAGATATGGGTGTGAACCTGAAATGTTGGCAAGCTTATCGATAAGACCTACTCTCAACGAAAGGATTGGCGAAAACTGAAAGCGAGTTGCAAAGCTTGTCGAGTTTATCCATAAGTTGGAACCAGAGTATAAAGAGTTCGAGGTCAAACGAGTGGGTTGGTTTCAAAAGCAGGAACAACTGGTTGTTCCTGATATCGACGGATTGAGAGATGAGATTCTGAGGGAATGTCATCACTCAAAGTTGATGATTCATCCTGGTGGTAATAAGATCTATCAGGACATGAAGCGATCTTACTACAGGAAAGGGATGAAAAGGGATACTGGAAAGTTTATTTCCATGTGCATGAACTGTAAGTTGGTGAAAGCCGAACAAAAGTAGCCGAGTGAATTGCTTCAGAGATTGGAGGTTCCTACGTGGAAGTGGGAGCAGATATCAATGGATTTTATTAATGGACTACCTCGAACCAGGGCAAGAAACAAAGGGATTTGGGTCAACTTTGATCGCTTGAGCAAGAGTGCAAGGTTTAATCTTGTCAAATCGACTATGACAACATCGAAATTGGATGATCTTTATATAAAATGGATAGTTCGATTCCATGGTATCCCGAAGAGCATAGTGAGTGATCAAGATCCATTGTTCATGAGTGTATTTTGGAACAGTTTGCAATAAGCTTTGGGAACTGAGTTGTGTTTGAGTACGGCTTATCATCCCCAAACCAATGGTCAAACTGAAAGGGTTAACCGAGTTTTGGAAAATCTCCTAAGTGTTTGTGTATTGTCTTTTGGGGGATCATGGGAAGACCATCTACATCTAGTTGAGTTCGCGTATAACAACAACTACTAGTCGAGCATTGGGACGACACCATATGAGGCGTTGTATGGTAGACCGTGTAATTCTCTGCCTGTTGGTTAGAGACTAGAAACAAGTTGATACCTAGGTCATAGATGATCAAGAGACATTGGATTGTATCAAGATCATTTGACAACGAATGAAAGAAGCCCAAAACCATCAGAAGAGTTAT
The DNA here is from genome assembly GCA_030737875.1 of Allium sativum. Classification (NCBI taxonomy): domain Eukaryota; kingdom Viridiplantae; phylum Streptophyta; class Magnoliopsida; order Asparagales; family Amaryllidaceae; genus Allium; species Allium sativum. The sequence continues at coordinate 528,084,376 of CM060923.1, read as the reverse complement.
GCCGATAAGCATTGAAAAGATTTAGAATTCGATGTTGGCGATATGGTATTCGTGAAGATTTCGTCGTTGAGACATGTTGTTCGGTTCGGAAGCAAAGGAAAGTTGGCCCCAAGATTCGTTGGACCATTTCCGATAATCGAGCGGATTGGAAAGCTCACATATAGGTTGGAGTTACCCGAGAAAATATTAAATGTGCATAATGTTTTCCACGTGTTGTTTCTAGGGAAGTATGTGCATGATTCGAATGTGGTGGTATCTCCAAAGAAGTATGAAGACCTAGAAGTAAAGACCGTAGCTATGAAACCTCAAGCCGCTTCGCGTTTTGAGGAATGACACGAAACAGCTTAGGAGGAAGACGGTTAAGCTAATCAAGGTACAATGGAGTGAGGATGATGAGGATTGTACGTGGGAGATGGAAGAGAGTGTAAAGACGACCCTTCTAGAACTCTTCATCAGTATGACCCATTATTGTCGTGTCAACTTACATATTTGTAGCTTGTACCATCATGGTTAAAATTCCGCATGCTAGGTTAAGGCTATAGATGCACGGCTTGATGGATGCTAGTTTGGATGGTAAATTGGCTGCACATGAATGATAGGCATGCAAAATTGTTTTGGTTGCTTGTGTTTGCTAGGGATTTCAGGGGCGAAATTCCTAAGGAGGGAGAATGTCACAACCCGCATTTTATGTATCGGAGGATCATAATTTTGTATATTTAATTTTCCGAGGGATGGATCATTCTCATATTTTGATATGTTGTTTATGGGGATGTTAGACATGTCCATAATTCTTACCAATTTTATTTATGATCGTTTTGCCCTAGTCGATTTTGTATAGGGCTTAACTTTTGACTGGGACCGAATCAGGTGTTGAGGTCGATTTCATTGGAAAGGGAATGGTGTTGCCATTCCCGCAGAGTGGTCACATTAAAGATTTGGTTCAACGGTTTGGGAGGAATCATTGTTTTTATGTTTCACAATTTCTATTCGGGTTTTGTAAGCCATAATGTGCTGATTTGGAGTGGCCCATTAGTGGGCTGGCAGGAGGCTATATATGAGGGGTTAGAGGCATAAAGAATAGTTTACTTTCATCATTCTCTCATTTGGTCGAGCTGGTGATCCTCCTTGCTCAATCAAATACACGTTTCCACCATTAAAATTTTAGATCTACGCGTGAAGATTGAAGATCTACATCAATCAAAGCTAGATCTACATCAAGGGAAAAGAGATTTCATCAAATCAAGGGGTTAAAGGTTGTTATTCGCTGTTCGGATTCGTGATTCATCATTTTTGAGCTAGATCAAAGGTTTGGTGAGTGATAAGCACCTCCCACACAGATTCAATCAAGTATATGGGTTGTTTGATCCTATTTCGTCATTTTCAGTTGTTTTCACCTAGATCTACATCATGGTAAGTTTATTTTCATTTGAATCACCATTGGATCTAACTTACCAATTTAAAACCGGTAATTCTTATGTTAATTCATATGTTTATTCAAGTTAGATCCATTGTTTTACTTTATGCATTGATTTATCATGATTTTTGGTGAATTTTATATGATTATTGACGAATAATTATCATTTTGACATTGTTAATCAGTTAATAAAGTGTTTATGGTTGAATTGGATAATTTGGATAGTTTGGTCGCATCGATGTTGTCTTTTGGTGATGATTTGGTTAAAATTGGAGCTATTTTTGGTCAGATCTGGAGTTAGGTCTTTTTTCCTTAGGTCGGGTTATGTTTCTTAGATCAAGTCGTTTTATGGACTGGGCAGTTTGGAGCACGGGCCGGGTAGCAATTCTGGAGCATCAATCGTTGGAAAGCCCGGTATTAGATCGTGGGTGCTAAATCGTTCTGCTTGGACCACTGGAGCATTGGTGATGTTAGATCGGAGAAGGACCTAAGGTTAGGTCGTTGACACTTAGATCATGGGCTCCAGATACGTGGAAGACGGATTGGCTCATAGAGCTTTGGACTTAAGACGTTTTAAGGAAGTAGGTCATGGAAATTAGGGCTGTCAATGAATACCCGAAAAATCAAATATTCGTCCGAATCCGTATCCGAAATATTCGTTATCCAGCATTATCCGAAAAGCGGATACGGATATGGTTATAGTAGTATCCGTATCCGAAAAATATCCGTCCGACTAATTGATGTAATATATATTAGTCAGAACAGAAAAATAGATCTAATAATTATTTTTGTAACTGTTGGATGTTACTATGATATAAATTTTAGTCCATTTTAGTGAAAAATGGTAGTTTTAGTGTTTAATTTTGGAATATTTTTTGATATGCCTATGGATATTAGTAAAAAAACAATGTTTCATCATCACATTTATTTACTTTTTGCTTTTTACAAACATTAGTATAAAATTTGTTTTATGTTGATCCAATTTTTTTTATTTATAATCTTAAATTTACTAATTACAGGCGGAGCGGATAAATATCTGATATCCGTTTGTATCCAAAAATTAAGCGGATATGGATATCCGATATCCGAAAATTAAATGGATACGGATATCCGAAAATAATTTCGGATACGAATATGGATATGGCGTTATCTGTATCCGAAAGCTTCCGTTGATAGCCCTAGTCGAAATAACCCAGTGAGGTTGGGCTATTAACGACCTAAGGAGGTTAGGTCGTTGGATTCGTGGACCAAACCGATGGATTAGGTCATGGTTCTGGCTCGCAAGAAGGAAGGTCTAGTAGAGTTGGGGTGGCCGATGAGATTAGGTCATTGTGCGACCTATATTAGGGAACGACCTGACTGTATTGGACCATAATTTGTTGTCATTTTGGTTCAATGATGAAGATGACTTCGAAGAAAATTTAATTAGGAATGTTTGAAGTGTTGTGATGTGTTCATTGATCGTCGTAATGCAACGAATGTAAAGACGACTCAAGGTGGTGAGTTCATGAATAGTGGTTGCTCGAGAAGGGGCTTGAGCTTATGAATAGTCATCGAGTTGAATGGCTAGAGATATCAGAGGCCGAGAAATTATCATTTTAGTAAGTTCTAGCAGACTCAAAATAGGTGTATAATAGGGACGCCTAGAAGGCTAAAAGTGACTGGTTGAGTACCTTGGGTAGCTCGACGAGCTTAGATACGTTTCATCTTATGGCGTATGGAGTTTTGCTAGAACTGGGGTTTACCATTAGCCCTTGACATTTGATAGTAAGGTGTTTAGCCGGTCATACGATTAATAATGGTTTCAAAGCAGGATTGGCGGTGATAGCCAGAGTCATGAGTGATGTCTGTTTTTCTTGTATCGTCTTGTGTAGGTTATTCAATGTCAAAGGAGATATCTCTTGGGTGCTTGTTTGACGTTGTTTTAGGACTTCGGTGCTTGTGCTTAGGGATGTCAAGATCAATCAGGATGGTCTACGCGTGATAACTGTTTGTCGTGAATGTACTGTTGTTTCTTAATGCTTGTTTGAAAAGGCTATCACTGTCGGATGTGGGGAAGGAAGGCTTGGGTTCCTCTTTAGTGTTTGGTAGATTGGTTGGTTAATCTACCTGTTCTCATATACTTTATCGATAATGTTAGATAGCTACTTTGTTGTTCTCATATACTGTTGTTTCTTAAGACTGTTGTCTGACTCAAGGTTTTATGTTTCCTTTATTACCTTGGGCTATTCATCCTGTTTTGGATGGGCAGACTAGGTAGTAGGTTACAGGTAGCAGAACTTAGTGAGGCGAGGATGCAGAGCGATGACGAACAGGAGGCTTGCGTATCAGTTTTTATTCTATCTAGTACTTGTTGTTTCCTCTGTTATGATTAGTGTTTTCCCTGAGTGTTGTAATGAGGCAAATCTGTGCAGATACTTATGTTGTAATCCAAGGGTGTATGGATATTCTTTCTTGTTGTTATGAAAGTTTAAGTGTCTGCTCGGAAATGCTTCACTATTATAGTCTGTTGTATATGTCATACTGTATTTTATCCTTGCACTTTGAGTTGTACGACGGGTACTGCATTGTATTATCTTACCTTGATGATCGTCCATATCTGCTTGACACACCTTTCAATGCATTATTCTTCTTGTTAAGTGCAGGAGTTATGGGCGGTCGTCACAGGTAATTATCGTTTACTTTCAAGTTCTTCCAACTTCTTTTTTACCTAAATCCGCAGTTTCTTGCTTGGTACTCCCAGTATTTTTGTTGTATTTATTACTCGCAAACATTATTTCTTCATATATTTCAATATCCTTATTATTGCTCGGATATGTAACCTTTCCGATTTCATCACGGCTTTGTACTATTTTGGATAAAAAATATCAGTACGACTAAATAATTGGTTGGTGTAATCATCTTCCTGCTCAATACAAAAGATCTGCCTTTATCCTCAAGTTGTACCAGTTTCTGCATTAGTGCTACTCTTTTCTATTCACTTTGGCTCAGCACCACTATTGTTCGCACTACAGATATTATACGGTTGCTACTTTTTATTACTAGTTAGTTTCTACTCTTCCCTTACTAGTTTCTAATTTACTGTCTACTCATAGACGTTCTCATTAGTTCAGTCATCTGTATTCGATGATCAATATTATAATTCTGATTATATAAGTACACCTGGAACAAACAATTTGGAACTTAACCGCAATCCAATAGTTGGATGTCCACGATTTCCAGTTTACATAGTTGGACTTGATACTTATGCATTGCAATCCTTTTAAACTGCTTATATCCATCGCTAACAAAGATTTATTTGAATAAAAATTAAAATAGAATATATTATATTACTGCATCCGGAATAGACAAATCAGAACTAAACCACAGAAATCACAAAAATAATTTAGACTATGCATTTAACTATTGAGTAAAATAAATGTAAGAATGTGAAATCTTCAGTGACATTAGTAATTGGTTAACCCATATTTTATTAATAAAATGATTATCTAAACAAGGATATTCAGAATCTTGAAACTATAACCTAATTTATTAGTCAAATATTTATTTGTTCCACGATAAGTGCACATTTTTAAGATATGTTTCTTGTGGTGAATTAGTAGTTTTTTGAGTAACCCAGTAATCATATGCTAATCTTTAAAATTTTAAAATTACACTTGAAATTTACTAATATGGAACATGCATTAAATTTATGAGATAACTTATGAAATCAAAATGGATTTAGCTATTATGAGATAGATTGATTGTGCATGAGGATATTATATTAGTAGACGCAATTAGTAAATCATTCCAAAGATAAAAAATTCATAGAAATTGTATGAAATAGAAAGTAACTTTGTTGAAGCTATCATTGACTCGTTATTGTTAATGTTTACTAACCATTATAAATGTGGCCTAAGATGTAAATTGATTCTCCACCATGTAACATTAATTTCCAAACTGGTTCACATTAAAACCTTTTTTTATTAGTTAAATTTATTGTTTTAGTCCACTTTATCATATTGTCGTTCACTAGTTCAAACCAAGGTTTTAAGTCTTAGATATCGGTTACGTTTCGTCTCGGCGATTTTAGAGACTTGATCTCGTATCGGGGGAGATCTCGAATGAGATGAGTCTAACTCGGGGGTTTGTCCCGGATTTCCATGTCGGGTCAGAAAACTCATATCGGAACAATCTCGTGGTATATGATATGTTAAAATCCGATATTCTTACATGATAATTTTCACAAATTCCATTATAAAAATAGTAACTTAAACTTGAATTGCAAAATCACCTCATCATTCTAAATTTACCAAAAGAACATTCATGTAAATCATAAAATGCTTAAAATATAAAAAATAACACAATACAAATAGATTAGTGCTCATAACTTATCATCCACGAACATGAATTGTTGTTAGACAAAGAACGTAAAAAGGATCCAAAATATAAAACAATTCAACAATTAGAACATAAAACAATTAGAACATAAAATACATAATTTCATAGGTAGCATGCTAGTAAAAAAAAAGTGAAAATCATATGCACTGCAGAACATATATGAATATATGATATGCTCATTTATCATGTAAAATATAAAATAGCAGAAAATTATCATGGTTGGGTTTAAGTTTTCTTAATTATTGTTTTGGTTTAGGAATGAATTTAAATTTTAACCAGAAAACCAAGATCTGGGGTGATATCTCAATATCTCAGCTTAGTCGATATATAGTTCGATATCGCAAGACGGTATATTTGAAAGGTGATTTATAGTGAGATTTGTTGTTTAGTTTTGAAAGGAGCCCAAAACGCGATCTCGGAGGCGATCTCGGGTGATATTTTTGAGATCTGAAACAGTGGTAATTCAAACATGTTGAAAAGTATGCATACGATAATGAGAGGAAAAACTGTTGATTATGATATGACCAAGCTTTATTTCATTACGCTTACTTAACAATTTCTCTAGTTGGTTAGTTTAAAAAATTTACAAGCTTATTTACGTATTTGTTTGCATAATGCAACAAGGTTCCTAATTAAAAATATTTTGTTGCCTAGGAAAGTTCATCTCAATTTTTATGCTTGATAACCATTCATATTGATGTGTATTGTTAGCACACTTAAACCAATACTATAATTGGTTCAATTGTACTTTTTATATCAAGACCTCAATATTGTCCTATGATATTACTTATCATCGAATTTTCCTTGTAACTATCACTAGATGTTTATTGTATCCTGTTGTAAATGTTTTGTATATGTAGTGAATTTATTAAAAAAGAATTAAAGTTACTATGAATTTATTATTGATCCATTATTGCAATAGAGCCGTTGAAAGTTATAATGGTAATTCACACACACACACCCCAAATATATATATATATATATATATATATATATATATATATATATATATATATGAGCCGTTATTATGATTGAGCAGTTACACTAGCACAACGGTCATATATTATGTGACTTTTTAACGAGCTGTTACAAAAACAAACGGTATTAAAATATTGCTATGAATGATAATAAATTAAAACTTATTAACATTCATCTCTTTTAAAACGTATGCAATTTACACGTTATAAATTGTAGTTTTTGATAGTTTCTTTTATTTATTATGTTATTAATTATGATCTAACTTTCCTCCTAGAAACATAGCAAATGTTACATTTTTTGCATTCTTCTATATAAGAAATAGAATAGACAAATCAAAACATAGAACAATTTTTTCAATTTCTTCTCTCTTAAAAAAAACCTCTTTATCTTCATTGAAAAAAAATTCATTACAAAAAGAAAAGAGCGGTATAATTTTTTTTAATTTGATTGAAAATCAGGCTCAGTTCGTTTGTGCAAGCTAATTAATATTGAAGAAGAGGTTATTTTACCCTAGAGGCGATGGCGCAAGGTACGAACTGCTTTGCACCATTGAGCAGATCGCTGAAACGTCTTCAAGAGAATGGCGTTGTCCGCGACTCAGCCGTTAGTTTTCCAACAAATTGAAGACGATCAGACAACTAATGGCTTCCGCTTCCTCTGCCGATGCAAATAACACCAACAATGCCATGCTTGCATCAATGTTCTGGTTCCCTCTTGTCACTACTACACCTTTAAATTTGAAGGTCTCCACTTCAAACGCTGGCGACAAAAAATGGAGTTTTTCTGACTATGCGAAAAGTCGTCAACCCTTTATCAACCGAGAAATGGCAATTGCCGAAAAAAGCCAAATGAAGCCAATGCAGATTAGATGGCGGTTTGAACAGAGAAATCGAATCAGTTGCAGACTTGAATTGGGAAGGACTACACATGTGAAAGAACTTCATACTTAATGGCCTCAGCGATGATCTGTATGACTATTACAATTCAGACAAATCAGCAAAGTAGGTCTATGAGGCTCTAAACAAAAAGTATGACACTAAATAGGCAGGCGCAAAGAAGTATGCAGTCAGCTGTTACCTCAAATATCAGATGATGAATAACAGGTCAGTAGAGATGCAGTCTCATGAGCTTTAGAAAATAGCTCATGAGATCATCTCCGAAGGTATAACTTTGGATGAACAATTTCAAATTGTTGTAATAATTAACAAATTGCCCCAGGATGGAAAGATTTTAAGAATGTGCCGAGGCGTGAGACTATGGAATTTTTCTTAGAGAGCTTGATCAGTCGCCTCTGTATTGAGGAGGAGGCATGCAAACAGGACCGGAAAGAGGAAGTGCTGGTTGTCACAAACAACAACACTAAAAAGACCAAACTAGTCGTTCTGAAGCGGAATGCGAGAACGTTCAAAAATCAAAATCATCGCACAAACATAAATGGAGCCCGCAAGGGAACCAAAAAGGACAACAGCGACCGTCCCAAAAGGGTGAACCTGGACAGTTGTTTCTCTATTACAACTGTGGAAAACCAAGTCATATGGCACACAAGTGTCGGAACAGACCAGTCCCTACACCACAGGCTAACCTGACTGGGAAGCCGTTAACAGCTATGATTACTGAGATTCACCTTGTTAGTGGATCAGAGGATTGCTGCGTAGATACTGGTGCTTCTCTCCATGTCTGTTATGATCGTGATATGTTTATTACATACAAGGCTATTGATGATCAGAAGGTGCTGTTAGGAGATTCTCACACCACTAAGATTGCTGGGGTTGGAAATGTGGAAATCAAGTATAACTCTTGAAAGACATTGATTATGAAAGATGTGTTGCATACTCCAGAGATGAGAAAGAATCTAGTTTCTGGCTTTCTTGTGAATAAGGCTGGCTTTACTCAAGTTATAGGGGTTGATTTTGTATACCTTAACTTATAAGGGAACTTTGTGGGTAACGGTTATGCTTGTGAAGGTAAGTTTAAATTTAATGTTGAATATAATAAAGTAACTAGTTCTGCTTATATGTTGTGTGATTTTAATATTTGGCACTCTAGATTATGTCATGTTAACAAACACATAATTCATAACATGAGCACCTCAGATATGATTCTTAAAATGTCAGAACCGATTTTGATAAATGTGAATTCTGTACTAAAGCTAAAATCACAAAGAAACCACATAAATCAGTTGACAGAGTATCTGTAACCTTGGATTCAATTCATTCAGACATATGTGAGCTTGATGGCACAATGACTAGACATGGACACCGCTATTTTATCACTTTTATTGATGATTGTTCTGATTTCACATATGTATATCTCATGAAAAATAGAAGTGATGCATTTGATATGTTTAAGACATTCAAAACTGAAATAGAAAATCAATTAAACAAGAAAATTAAAAAACTTCGTAGTGATAGAGGAACATAATATGAATCTAGTTCTATTCTAGATTTCTATAAACTACATGGTATTATACATGAAAGAACTACACCTAATTCACCTAAAATGAACGATAAAGCTAAAAGAAAAAATAGGACCTTTAACAAATTAGTAGTTGCCACTTTAAAATTTGGTGTAGCAAAACATTGGTGGAAGGGGGGGGGGTATATTATTAACGGTATGTTATGTACTAAATAAAATCCCTAAATAAAAAAGTAAAAATTCGCCTTTTGAAATTCTGAAAAATAACAAACCCAATGTGTCCTATTTTAGAAATTGGGGATTCTTGGCATATGTTTGTACTCGAGACCCTATGAGAATAAAATTAGCAGGTAGAGCATATGAATGTGTATTTATTGGCTATGCAGTTAATAGCAAAGCATACATATTTTATAATAAATACACATAATATAATTAAATCAAATGATGCTGACTTTTATGAAACAAAATTTCCTTTTAAATTAAGGACTAGTGGGGGCAAATCAAGTAGTTTATTGCTTGTAAGAACAAAACCTAATGAACATTCTTAAAATGAACCTAGATGAAGTAAAAGAGAATGAACCGCAAAAAATGTTGGTGTAGATTTTTGTGCTTTTACTATAGAGGAGGATCCCTTAAACCTCAAAGAGGCCTTACCTTCACTAGATGTCGATTTTTGGCAAGAGGATATTAATGATGAGATGGATTCATTGGAATCCAATAAGACTTAACACTTAGTTAATTGACCATATAGTTGTAAATCTATAGGGTGTAAATGGGTGCTTAAAAAAAATTAAAACCTGATGGCACTATCGATAAATATAAAGTTCGTCTAGTAGCTAAAGGTTTTAAACAAAGAAAAAATGTAAATTTATTTGACACTTTTTCACCTGTAACTAGAATTACATCCATTCGGGTATTAATCTCACTTGCTTCTATTCATAATTTAATAATACACCAAATGGATGTTAAAACCACATTTTTAAATGGTGAATTAGATGAAGAAATTTATATGAACCAGCCTGAAGGATTTGTAGTACATGGTCAAGAACATAAAGTATGCAAATAGATAAATCATTATATGGTTTATAATAAACACTTAAATAATGACATGGAAAATTTGATAACTTAATCATTTCACATGATTTTAAAGTTAATGGAAGTGACAAATGCATTTATTACAAATCTGAGAATGAATTTTGTACTATTATATGTATTTATGTAGATGACATACTCATTTTTGGGTCAAATATTCATGTTATAAGCAAAGTTAAATCTTTGCTAAGTGCCAACTTTGATATGAAAGATCTAGATGAGGCAAGTGTAATCCTTGATATTAAAATTACTAGGTTCGAAAAGGGACTTTCGTTAGATAAATATCATTATATTGAGATGATTTTGAAGAAATACAATTACTTTGACTGTAAACCTACATGTACGCTATACGATCTCAGTGCAAAGTATTTAAAAACACTAGTGAAGGTGTAAAATAGTCTGACTATGTGAGCATCAATGGCAGCTTTCGATATGTCACTGATTGTACTAGACCCGACATTGCCTATGTTGTGGGATTATTGTGCAGGTTTACCTATAAACCTAATATAGAGCATTGGCATGCAATTGAGAGGGTCATGAGATACCTAGAACGAACAATGAACCTTGGATTACATTATGAAAAGTTTCCAACTGTACTTGAAGGATATTCCGATGCAGACTGGAATACTTTATATGATGATTCAAAAGCAACTAGTGGCTATATATATAGCATTGCTGGAGGACCTATTTCTTGAAAACCTAAGAAACGGACTATTTTGGCTCAATCTACTATAGAGTTTGAGATGATAGCACTAGCCACAACTAGTGAAGAAGTAGAGTACTTGAGAAATCTACTAACTGGAATTCCTTTACGGGAAAAACCGATACCAGTTGTGTTGATCCATTGTTATAGTACCGTGGCTATTACAAAAATTCAGGACCGTTATTATAACGATAAGAGACGACATATATGTCATAAGCACATTACTGTTAGAGAGCAACTCTCTTCAGGTACTGTTAGGGTGGATCACATACGTAGTAATGAAAATTTGACAGGTTCTTTGATGAAAGGATTGTCTAGAGAGGAAGTCCTTAATACTTCTAAAAAGTAGGACTATTGCCCTTAGATTGTTACGTCATGCACAATGTTAACCCGACCAAATGACCAGAGATCCCAAGAACTAGGTTCAGTGGGTAAAAACAAGTTGTGTACTGATAGCAGCTGAACATGCTATTTTTTGTATATTAAGAAGCATGTATTCCTGAAGTGATTAGAGGATGAGTTAATAAAAACTCTTAATGAGATCTGTACTCAATTTGCAGTTGAGTACCTACCTTCAGGAGTGCTCTTGATAGACTCACTTATGTGAATGTAGAAATGTGGTCGTTTCTAATGAAGTTTTGGGCAAAACTTCTGAAGCGTTCACTAAACTAGGATAAACGTGCATGGCCATTAATGCACGAGCTTATTTGATTGCACAATAGAAAATGTTGTGTGTGGTCTGATGTCAGGAATAAAGTTCAAGACCACGTCTCACTTTATTAAAAACTGAATCTTATCCACTATGCAAAGGTTCATGTTGGAAAACACCTTTGTTTATCGACAAGCTTATGTTTTTAGAAACTTCTTGATTTTTTTTTAAATTCAAGTGGAGGATTGTTGGAAACGTTTTGTATATGTAGCGAATTTATTTAAAAAAATAGTAATTATGGTTATTAAGATTTATTATTTATCCATTATTGCAATAGAGCCATTGAAAGTTATAACGGTTATATACATATATATATATATATATATATATATATATATATATATATATATATATATATATATATATATATATATATATATATATATGAGCCATTATTGTGATTGAGCAGTTACACTAGCACAAAGGTCGTATATTTATGTGACTTTTTAACGAGCTATTACAAAAACAAATAGTATTAAAATATTGTTATGAATGATAATAAATTAAAACTTATTAACATTCATCACTTTTGAAACGTTTATAGTTTACACATTATAAATTACAGTTTTTTGACCGTTTCTTTGATTTATTATGGTATTAATTGTGATCAAACTTTTCTCCCACAAACATAGCAAACGTTACATTTTTTGCATTATATCTATATAAGAAATGGAATAGACAAAGCAAAACATATAGCAATTTTTTCATCTTCCTCTCTCTTAAAAAGAAAACTACTTATCCTCATTGAAAAAATTTCATTATAAAAATAAAAGAATGGTACAGTTTTTTTTAAATTTGAGTGCAAATCATGCTCAATTTGTTTGTACAAGCGAATTGATATTGAAGAAGTGGCCGTTTTATCCTAGAGACGACGGCGAAATGTACGAACTGCTTTGCACCGTTGAGTAGATCGCCGAAACGTCTTCAAGAGATCAATGTTGTCCGCAACTCATCCGTTAGTTTTCCGACACATCTTCATCTTAGTTGTATGACCCATCATAAAGTAATTATTTTAACTTATTTGACTAATATTTTTTATATTGATTGCTTATCTTTCAACTACTATATGCACAACTGTTTAGTGATGAACTGATATATTATACATCAAATTGGATTAACTGACATGTATTTCAATCGAGTTAAGTTAAAGAGTACACTAACTTGAATTGAAATTGCTTCAGAGTTGCTGAAATGGATGGCGAACATAGGCTGTTTTAGTTGGTTGATGTTGAAGAAAGCACCGAAACGGATGATAAAATATCCAAGGATGAAAATGAGTAGGACTGGCATACTATCCTAGGCTGGAGTAGTGCAGCTTATAAATTTGGATGTCGTACTGAAGTGTATTATGAAAAACAAGACCGACCTCTATAGTGGAACAAAGAGCGCTTCTGATGGTACCTGAACTATTTAGATTGAAAGGTAGTGTTAATTACTAATTTATATATTCCTAATTGCGTAGTAAATGTCATGGTTAAAAAGATAATACGTTAAAATGCAAATAATAAAGTGGATATATGCAGTTATAAATTTCGATTTTAACATCTTATAAACTTGTTCCTGTTAAATTGAATGGTTACTAATAATTAACTTCTCATGCGGCTCATGAAAAATTAATGTTGCTCAAGTACAACATGAAGCTGGCTATGCTCGCAAATATCATGGGTAGGGCTGCATAAAGTATGGATTGGGTCGGGTTAGACCAAATACTTCATCCGACCCGCATATATATGGGTTTAAGGTAGTTCAACCCGTATCCGACCCTATATGAGGTTGGATATGTGTTGGGTTGAAGTATGCGTTGGGTCAGATTAGTAGGGTTGGGTTAAGTTGCTTGAATATAATAAAAAAAATAGTATGAGGGAATTTTTTTGAAAATAATATTAAAATATTCAACATAATATATCATATTTTAACTAGCATAATGCATTTAAAATAACTGATTCATTATAGGACATATTTTATTAAAATTTCATTATAAAACACATCATATAAAATTAATTGACTACATAGTAAAACAAGTGTTTTATTTTAAAATACATTAAAATGCTTTTTAATTATATTTGTTAAATTCTATCGAGTTTGGATTAACATGAAATATGATTTTTTGTATATTTACTATATAATACAAAAACATTATTTTAGGATTATATTATTCTAATTCTAAGTAGGTTGATATTAAATTAGTTCTTTTAATATTGAGTTGGGTTAAAATAAGGTTGAGTTGTTCAAACCCGACCTTTATATCATATGGGTTACAAATTGTAACCTATATCCGACCCGAACTAGGATGGGTTGAGTTGGGTTTATGTGGGTTGGATCGGGTTGGTGGGTTGGATCGGATTGAATATGGATTGTGTGCAACCCTAATTATGGGCCTTAGTTGTTGATTTTCTACTTCATGACTAGCTGTATTCCACATATAACTTAAAGCAGATGTCAGTTAAAATTTTAGACTTGCTATTTGAATTTCTACGTTACATATATCCTGGAAACCATGATAAAATGTACTTAGTTCCTTCAAAATCAAGCGGTACATTCTTATGATCATATGGTTACATTGTATCATTACAGAGAATATATTCCTCGTTAGAAAAGAAAACTCTTACTTTCAATTTGTGTGTTTATTGTAGACATTACTCTTGAGCAACGTGATGAAAGAAAATTCTTACCTTAAATATGTATATGCATATGTACTTCTGCTTGTGTTTGCCTTTGAACCACCATCAACATTTGCATGTGCTTTGTCTTTTGCATCCTGTCTGCAAACATACTAAGCAGTACATGTATTGGGGCCGGACCCGACCCAGAGGGAAGCCCACCAAGCCCTCGAGCAAGGGCAGCCCACTGGGCCGGAGGAAAAATTATATTTTATTTGTTTTAAGTAGTTAATATGTGTGCATGCATATATATCATAAATCTGACATTGTTGTTGTGCCGTAGGTAGAGTAGTGGTAAGTCTTAATAGAAGGGCAACATTGTTTTGTTTTCGATACTGGCTGAGGCCTCATTTTTAAAATTTTACTTCTACCTTCACTCACAATTTGTCATTGGGCTTGTGTAGTTAAACCAATGAACCAGCTCTGATTGGGGCTTTGCATTTTGTATCATTCAGACAAGGCTGACTAAACGGAACTGTAGGTTGAATAATTGCCAAGATGACCTTTCATTAGAACATGTAGGCGTTGTGTAGGACTTTAAATTTTGTACGAAAGTTCGATGTCCGTTCTTGCCTAGGTCTGAGCATCAAATAATCTGAATCTTGAAAGTATGATCTTATGAAGTCGATCAAGTGATCTAAACATAGCTTTATGGAATTATGTGATAACGAGTATTGTGAAAACAGTAGATAATTTTCTCTTGGGCATCAACCCATTAACTCATGTAGGTTGACATCCTTTTCTAAAGCATTAAAACATTGCTAATGTTTATTTTATTTTCTTATTTTTCTACCAGCATAAGATCGATATAATTAGCAAGTGGATGACAGAATTACAATAAATCAAAACTAATATCCTTGCCATTTTATCCTTTTCTCCCGAAAAGTATTATACAATGAGTATGATGAAGAGAAGCAAAATCAGTCTCTAAAAATCTGTCGTATTAAGCAAACCCAAATAGGCACATCAACATTTCAATATTATTTTAAAAAAATAGTATCACATTGGTCTCATTTTGTTTGTCAGCTTAATTGATTGTCCATTCTCACTGTCCCAACCTTAACAATCCTCAAGTTTGCTTTTTTTTTTTTTTTTTCTTTCTATTTTTTTTTTTTTTTTTTTTTTTTTTTTCCGTTTTAGGTCCGAATGCTTTGAAGTAAACTGTTTAAATTCAAACATGGTGCAGTGATGTGATTGAGAAATGTAATTAACATATTTGTATACGCTTTCAAGTCTGTTAAGTCTATGGCTAAGTTTGATACAGAAATTTGTAGAAACGAAGAATTGTCTATGCTATTTTCCTTACAGTGGACAAACTTGATTCATTCATGGTAACTGCCCAATCCGTCTACATACAGAAACATAGAAAACAACTACAACTCTTAAAGGATGAACAAGGAGCTCTGTGAATATCACCTAAAATTCGAGAAGTAAGAGGAACAAATGCAGAGATGCATTCGAGTTCCTCTAATGACTTTAAACTCTGTAGGTTTGATAGGAATATTTAGGGTTTGTGCACTTTTAGAAGATGTTTTTTATCAGTTGTTGTTAGACCTATTATTCAGTTGGGAGTACAAGAAGGACTAACGAAATTAGTGGTTGTATAGGCTTTATGTGTATAAAATTTGTGCATTATGTACACATTCTGTATATATAAAATTACATGACCAATTTCTTTGAATGGAGTTGGATAGGTCACCGAGTTGAATATTTAGGAAATACCAGGTTCGAACTTATCGATTATACGTTTGGAAAGAAAGGTGGTTTTCTTTCTGTGAGATATAGCGTTTGTGTATTCTGTGGACATTATGTACATGTAGTCTATACCTGGGGCTTCTCCAAATTGTGATGATTGATACAGTTAGAGGTAGGTGGATGCTTGAAGTAGATTTGTTTAGGTATGTATGCAATGCATGCTTGCTATGATAACCATCAACGAAAATTTACAATAGAATTATCCTTTTGCATGTCCAGTTTTGTAGACTTGGATTTGAACACATTGTAATGGAAAGATATTGGATGAGAGTTACTGGATGAGGAGAAAAGTTTTTTTTCTCTCATATACTATGCACATCGTGTATATACAGGGGACTTAGTTTCTCCTCAACTGGAGCCTGTTTGTTACGACCCAGATTTTTAACTGTTAAATTTGAACACATTTAAAATTGGTTTTAAATGTTGATTTGGAAATTTAAATAACTCGAATTCAATGATTTTGAGTATTACTTCAACTTAAATAATAAAATAGTAAATTGAATTAATACTCAAAATCATTAAATTCTAGTTATTTAAATATCCAAATCAAAATTTAAAACCAATTTTAAACGTTTAAAACTTAACGGTTAAAAATCTGGGTTGTTATACTGTTGTTAAAAGAATATATTATGTAATATGTGTTGATGCACAAATGTTAGCGCAACTTCCAAGACAAGGAAACTAATCGTCTAGAATAGAAATAAATCCAGGAAAGTAAATTGACAAAGTGTTTATAGTGGTTCAGCCCGCGAAAGCCTACGTTCATTTTTGAATGGTTTTGCTTGTTTATTATGCTCTTTGTACAAGTTTACAATGATAGAAACAATAGTTTTGTGCCAATGCAATAGAAATGGTGGAAATAAGGTTTTAGTTCTTCTAAATTGGAGGTAAGTTCCTATGCAGCCCAACATAGAAGTGTCAAAGATGAAGCTTCTTCGAAAAGTGATGCGGTATGCTTGGGAGGATGTGGGAAAGTCTTCTCCTTCCTAGAGTGTTTAACGAGCTTGGGGACAACAACCTTCACGTTGTAGAATGGTAGGTATTTATAGGGGAGAAGAGGCAGGTGAAGCAGGTAGAAATAGGTGGACTGTGGGAGCTATGTCCGAAATTCGTACTCCAGGATCGGTACCAATACGGGGACTTAGCTACTTTCTTAAGAGTTTTCCCTACTTCGTTGTTTCCCTCTTAACCACCTTCGTACTCTGCGTGCTTCGTATCACCGAAGCTTCATGGCTTGGTATTCGAGGCTTGCGTTGCTAAATCTGTGTCCAGCTATCGCCCTACAATTTTGTACCTGGTGGTGACTTAGGGATAGGAAATGATGACATGGAGCAGGATACGAAATAAGGTATGAGTGGGATACGAAACACATTTTGATCGTGGGATTAAAAAAAAGGCTAATGAGGGGAATGATGATCCCGGGATTCGTATAGTGGGATACAGTTTGGACTTAGCGGGATTTTGAGGAGTTGTGAGGCTAGGACACAAATTGATGGTGAGTCTCAATGCCGATCCCAAAGTGTTTGTTTATTGTTGATCAGCTTGGTCGACCTAGGACAGCTATTCTTATACGACTCCATCTGGGCATGAGTCATGAGATTTTCGGCAATGCTTCTGGGATGTTGATTCACGCGATGCGCGAGTCGTGTGGGCTTGAATTGCTTTTGGTAGTTAGGCCAAAAGGTCGGTTAACACTTGCCCCCAAAGGATGTCTTGTGATAACATGACCAGCTTTAAGATGATCCAAGTATACTTGAGAGCCGGAAAAGTCTCCTAGTCATACCAAATGACTGGTCGTGACGTTTCCGTTGAGTAGCTAGGACGCTTTGTTGAAGCATGTTGATGTTTGTATGGAATTCCAGCATTGTTGAGTTTTTTTTATTACTCATATGGTAATCCTGCCTGATCACTTAAGTGAATGTCCATTTTTTGTTTGACTAAAGGAATAAACGTTAGTCATCAACGTCTGCTTACACCGAAGTGTAAACGAGTTGTTGTCGACAAAGGGTCGCGTATGCACTCACATGTTTGCACATTATTTAGAGCAATATGATCAAAGTATGAAATGGGTGACATGATGTTTAAGTGGCATGTCATGGGCATGTTATCATGCAAGTTAGCTTCCGAAAATCATCGAATCGAGACTCGATAATTTGGCACGTACTCTTGGACCGATTAAGATTGCAAGGACAAGATTAGTTAACGGTTTAAGTCAGTTTGGACGTTCGAGATTTCAAAATTGTGTGTCCACGATGTAGCCATAGCTCAAATGTGAGGCTGCGTAAGTTGTTTATCACAATATCATCGAATTGAGACTTGATCGTTTGGCGTGTAACATAGAATCATCTAGATTCCCAAGTATATGATCGCTTAACGATTCAAGTCAGCGTCAATGGTCAAAGTTTTGAAAACTTGTATATATGATAGTCATTTCCATTGGCATTCAGAAATGGCTCACCGTTCCTGGACTAGTCAAGTCTTCCCTCTCCCTTCTCCTCTTTTTCTCTTCTTATACCTTCCTTTTTTGTGGAATCAGTACCGATCTAGACTGAGAAATTTCTTCCTCAATTTTCTGTATGATCCCAGGAGTATAGAAGCGGGATACGCTTTTTGCTACCCCACTTCTACTTTTTGTACCTTGCGCTATTATCAAAAGAACCCTCAAATTTTCCAAACTCGTTTACAAGCCCTTGATCATCGCTCCTTATGATCATCCATTCCCCGTCCACGTCCAACTTTCATCAGAATCAGGTGGGTAACCCAATTTGGTTTGGTCAAATTGTTGATTTATTCATGGTTCGATTCGAGTTTGGAGAAGAACGGGGATCGTAATAGAAGTCGATAGAGAAGATGAGCGATGGCTTCGCCTAGGTAGTTGAGCACGAAATAAGAGATATGTTATCTCAAAAATAGGCCAAAATCTAGGGATGCAAAGTTTCCAAGGAGGGGGAGGAAATGACTCGTGGGGAGGTGCTTAGTGGTGGGATACGAAATTATGTTTCGTATCCCATAATTCTATGTTGTTCTTTACCAAGTATGGGATACGAAAATGGAATTCCATATCTGGGGACATAGCGAAGAATACAACTTTTAGGTAGATGAAGGGATGAGCAGAAAAGCGAGATTAGAACAGTTGAAAAAAAGGGGAGTGTGGGATACAAAATTTTGATAGAAAAAGAATACAAAATGAAGATTTTATATCCGTGACTTCATGAAATTTTCGTATCCTTGAGGTTGATAATGATGTGAGTTATATCCTTTGTGGTGGAGAATTCTAAGCATATGAGGGTACGAAATATAATATCATATCTCGAAAACGTAAGAAAACTCCAAATCCGGCACTTAAACTCTTAACTCGTGTTATCATGCGACATTGCTTGATTGGGTTGAGTTCAAAAACGGATGTTGCATTGCATAACGCATTAACATTTGAATGAAGAATTTTTTTGAGACAACGATTTGAACATACGCATAGAATAGAGCATAAACTCATACTATGGACACATGATTGAGCCGTTGCTCCTAGGATTTGATTCTTAACCCAATCACGTCGTAATCGCGATTCAACTTAAATTAATTGGCTTCGGTTCGTGATGACTATTGTTTAAGTTCATGAAATTAGAAACCGTTAATGTGTCCTGAAGGTTTCTTGTATAATTGTATCTGCACGCACAACACTTACGCATTCCATGATAGTTTACACCAACAT
Source organism: Allium sativum (assembly GCA_030737875.1). Taxonomy (NCBI): domain Eukaryota; kingdom Viridiplantae; phylum Streptophyta; class Magnoliopsida; order Asparagales; family Amaryllidaceae; genus Allium; species Allium sativum. The sequence goes on along the minus strand of CM060923.1, from coordinate 528,064,561 downwards.
GGGGGTTCATATCTTAGTGCGTTAACTAATGCAACTATTTTACAAGTGTAGGTTGCAATGGTAAGGAGAGGCTCAAGATGACTTCAAGGCTTTGCAACCGAAACCGCCGAAGCATCTCTAAATTCGAATGAATCTTTGTACAGTTTTAGCCCGTCGACCAACGACCGTGGGGATTTTGAAGCTTCCACCCCTTCTCGTCAAGTAGGCCCGTCTAGCATGCCCGGAGAAGAGGGAGAACATGCAGGATTGCAAAATTCGTGTGAGCACAAAGATGAGCGTGCGGTCCAAGAATAAGTAGAAAGGGTCCGTTGAGAGAGGAGGATGCCAGTGGTAACTAGGATGGTGTTTTCATAATGCTCCACATGATTGGAGATACTATGATTCTCGAGAATCCCCCCGATTTGGTTGTCTCGTGAATAGATGAAGCTTCGTTGAGGCATATATGTACGAAGTATGGAATATCTTGGGGTGAGGTTCAGGTTCTCGGAAGGGAAGGCAGGATGCACGCTCCACTAGAGGGATAGACTATTTGGAACTTGCATATGTGCTCTATCGGATGCGTGCCCCTGTCGTGTTCGTATATCTAAGATATTCTATATTTCTTTCAATTAGTGCTAACACAACTTCACCCAAATGCATATGCTTTCCTTCTTAGCACTTATATCATGTATGTAGAGTGGTTGGGTATAGAGCCGACTGGGGAAGACATTATGTATCTTTACTCTATGAAGAAGAAGAAAACGTTGTGTCGCCTTCCCTTTTTTGTTTAGAGGTGCAGCCCAAAAGCCACGTCATCCTGGGAGCGTGGAACAAACTCAACTACTTTAAGCACAACTGGTTCTATGTTCGATGCTCACTAGGATTTGAGATGAGGTGACTTGCAAGTCGTGCGTATTTTGAAACTTATGTTGTACCCCAAGTTAATTGAGTCGTAAGCTCCAAACTAACTTGGAATTTCACATGGTAAGTGTAACAACCCAGATTTTGGAACCAATTAAAAATATTATTTTTAATTTATTTAATGGATTTTAAGAATTTAGAATGATTTATTTTGAGACTTAACGATTTAAAATTTATTTAAATCGAAGTTAGAACAAATAAATTTATTTTAATTATAAAACGAGCTTGAAATGGCACGGTATTTTAAAAGTTCGACTTTAACTTTCAAATGAATATACAGAATTCAATATAAATCAGAATTGGACGAAACAAGAAACGTTAGAATCTATTTAACTATATCTTTCTAACAATTGTAATAAATTGTGATTTCACTTCACAAAATTGTACGTTATGTCCAGTTTAAAATTTAAAATAGTCCTTGTAGAATTTATATATTTTAATAATATATAGCCCTTAAAAATAGGCATTATGCAAACGACCTCTGTTTTTGACGAAACGCTATTGTTGGATCTGGAATGTCAAATTATTTAAGATTTAAAATTTCATAATTTTTGAAATTAGTATGTGAGCGTGGTGAATTTAAATGCTTTTTCAGATTAGTTTGAATTTAATAAGCCAGTTAAAAGATCATTTTTCAAACGGGCTCCAAATTCGACGAAATTAATTTTGTTAGGACTGTATTGTCAAAACATAACTAGATTTCAAGTTTCTAATTTTTGGAGTCAGTATGTGGCTTCATAAAATTATAATGTACATTGGAATTCAATATTGGCCGTTATATTAATTTATATTTTAATTTTGATAAAAACTGATCAAAATAGTCGAATTGTCTTATGAAACATATTCTATTGTGTCCAGAATGGGGGTATTTGGTTAAAAACGACAGTCATTGGGTTTAATTTGGAGTCCGGACGTTAAACAAGTAATAAATGAATTATTTAATATTATAATATATATAAATACTCAATCCCGTTGGTCAAAGCCCTAACACATATTCCACCGTGGTCATGTACCCTTACAACCGCCTCTCCCAATAACGAATGATTCATGAGCTCCCAATTTTAAATCCTCCGATCTCTTTTTTGGTGCAACAGACGACGATGGTCCCTGAAGCGAAAGTGACCGGGGATGTGAGGGCTAGCTACAGCCGGCGGCGCAGGACTTCTGGTGGGTCCGAGTGGTCTGATTTCTTGTCGAGGCGGCGCGTGGTTTAGGTGATAATGGAGGAGCGGTGGTGAGAGTTAGGTGATGGGACCTGTCGGAGTTGGTGCAGGGTGGAGAGGCGTAGGGGGTGGGTGTCTTTGATCGGCTGCCGGTCGCCTGTGGTGTCGCCGGTGAAGGGAGGAAGGTAAGTAGATTTCGTATTTTATCTGGGAAGAAGACGCGGGGTTAGTCCCCTATTTATGGTGATTAGAGAATAATTACGATAATTAGTTTATTTATTATTTTATTCAATTTTAAATAACGTAATCCAATGTATTAAAACCCATATCTTTTTCATACGAGATCGAAATTCGACGATTTCAATTGCATTGCGATCGTGACAAGAAACTCTACAACATGGAACTGACTAGAACGGAAATGGAGCAAGTTGAATTTTTAGGTAAATTAAACTTGTGTTTAATTTAGTTTAAAAGTAGAAATCCACTAATAAAAACTGATGGAGTGGAAATCAAAGTGAGAACCTTCTCACTCAAATATTTGTATAGTTATTTATGTTATAACTGAATGTAGCGATTGCCAGTATTGATTTTTATTTGTTTAATTGTCACAAAAACGTTGTACAGTGTCTGTTAGCTCACATTCACTGTTGTTTGAAAACCCATGGATGATTTGATTGACTGTGTTATGTTTTATTTATGATCTTGAAATAATGTTAATTAATTTGTGGTAGTTGAAATTAAATTATAAATACCCATTTATAATTCATACAGTGAAAATTAGTTAATTTGAAAAATAATTCAAATTGAATTATTTATGATTAAATTCATTATTCAGTAATCAATTTAAATTTATTATTGTTGTTTGAAAACCCCACACGGTTCTGGGGATGATAATTAATTACTTAATTCACACCTCCCTTCGATTTGACTGTATGTCAACTGATTGATTGACAGACTGTTTTAGGCGTTATTTAATTATTTAATGCTTACAAAGTTGTAAATTGCACTTTGGATGTGAATTGAATGTTTAACAGTTGTTTGTTACTATTTTTGAATACATGCGACGTATGGAATCCATATAAATAAAATTATATGGTAATTGATTGAGTCTGATTCCAATTCAGAATATAAACGAATATTTTAAAATAATACTCAATGAAGAATCAAAATATGATTTTGATGTCCGATTTTGGATGGACACGAAAATATTGATATATGAAGCCGAGTTAAGTAGATATACACCATTTTTACTTAAACGGTATTTTCTGTCGATTTTATTTATTTTATAATGAATATCAAAAAGGATTGATTTCAAAATCTGATATTTTGAAAATATTATCATTTTAATATTATAATGACATGGAATGTTCAATTTTGATTTATAATTGAAAAGGAAGTTGAAATCGTTTTAAAATGAATTTATAAACATTTTATTAAATACGTTTTAGATAGAAATCAACGAAATATATATTATATATTTATATTTAAATGGTTTGAATAGAACGTATCGCGCAGCGACTATTCGTGAATTTCGACCATTGACTTCGAATTGGCATAACGGGAGATCCGACCGTCAGATTCTATTAAAACTGGAACAGTTGGGTTCGTATCGAAAAGGGCTTTCCAATAAATATAAGAGATTTAAATTTGAACGGTTAGATTTTAAAATATGTCCAAATCAAATTCTAGAAAAGGTCGCTATGTGTTTATCTCAAATTTGGAGTAAACACCAAAGGTCCTCTTTCGAGCACTTCAACAAAAAGTATGTGGAGCCACAATCTCAAGAATAGAAAACATTAAAGAAAAACACAAAAGCATTTTCATAGTGGTTCGATTCAATAGGAATCTACATCCACTTTCATATAGGATTTCATTACCAATTTATCAATTACAAGTTTTGATTCACTCTTACAACAAGTTTTATCACTCTCTCACTTGTAGATCTCACTTGAATTCACAAAAAATATAGAGAAATGGAATGACAAGCGGAGATAAGGTATGATTGGAGGAGGATTAGAAGGTTTTCCTCAAGTGTTTGAACTTGTATGATCAATTTCCAACTCTGAGGTCTCTTGGATGAATTCTTTGATCACTTGGATGGATTTGATGTAAGCCATGGGCCATGAATTAATCTTCACTTGATGATGATGGATGAGTGTTAGAATAGTTGTGTAGAGGTTTTAGCAGCACTTCATGGCCATCGAATTCGCCCTCCCCCCCCCCCCCCTTCACCCATAGTGAAGAAGTGAGGCGTTATTTATATGTGATTTTCGGACCAGGTGGCAGTTCTGTAATTATGCAGGAAAAATGCCATGAATAATGATGACATGACTCGTGTCGCCATGACTATGGCGGTCTGAGAAAAACGGCATTAAGACCTACGACTTGGTTGGAACAGCGGCTTGGATGCTAAAAGGATACCACACCTTGCTTTATAAACGGCATGATTCCAATTACCTCCAGTAACTCACGGTATGAATACAAAGGAACCAATTGCCCCATTAATTTGGGAATGCGTCAATATGGTGAATTGAGTCACAACTTGCTTTACGGATGGTGTGAATACATATGGCAGACGACATGCTTTTCCCAAGAGATAACACCTGGCTTCAATCACTTTACAGCTGGTATAATCATGGCATGCGGCTTGAGTCTTCATCCATTTCTCATGACATGACTTCTTCAATGGAAACAACGTGCTACTTTGAATAAATAATGTGTGGGCTAGCCTTGGATTTATACTTTTCAATACGGGAACAAAAGGTTACACCATGCTTGGCACGTGCAAAGCAAGATTGCTGCCTCATCTTCCTTTTGATATTCCATACATACTCCCAGAGGTTTATATGTGATGAGCTGTGATATGCGAATTGAATTGTTTATGATGCGAAGTCTCGCTAATGTCAAGGGCTTGGAACGGTATGGCCCTCCTTTATATTTCCAGCGACATGGATTTATATTGTTTTGCATGGTTCCAATACCATAAATGAATAAGACATGATTAACCTTCCTGCTGTGACCATACATTAGGGCGACATTCTCCATTTTCCATATTGTGATGACCTGATTCACATAGTATGAACGAAATGGTCTTTCAGAAAGCCAATGTCATGCTTGGTCTAATGACATGTTTGAGTCACATGGTTTGGCTCTACAAATGTTAGCATAGCTCGGTGATCGAGCATGTCTTAACGACTTGATTGCGTTGTTGTAATGACTTAATAATTAATGTGTTCGAACGACTTGCTTTTCAAATCTGTGAATGACATAAAGCTGCAAATGGCGTAGTTATTCTTCACGACTTGGATATGTACCAGGGTCTTGGCTAATGTCGTTTGCAATATGAAATCAATGGTATGGATTACTTGACACATTTTTCATGTCGCGTTGACAACTTAGCTGGAGCGGCTTAATTTGCCTATATGGTTTGACATATACTCCATGTCGTATTTAACGACTTAGAGCCATGTCTTGGAAACGACTTAGTCCGGTTTTGATGACTTGAATGGGTACGGCACGGATTATGTCGCTTTGACGGCTTAACGCTTAGACCATAACCAGTCCAGAGCCCTTTGACGTTAATTCTTTGAATTGCGTTATAATAACGTTGTTAACGTTTGCCCCTCGAAGCTTGTATTTCTTGCTTACGAGAAATGTTGGCTTCAAAATGAACTCGAATGGTGTTAAGATCTAGTCACAAATCCTTGCTTGCTATGGCAAATCAAACTTTGAACTTATATGTTCCATGTCACATGTCCTGTAACTAAAACAGATATTTGCATGATTTTGGACTTATACTCACCATCGACTGTCCATACCTATGGTGGATTAGTTAATCACTGAAGATGACTTATAGGGAATTTTATTTTTGAATTGAATAAAGTATCTGCACAGAGTTTTTTATTCGATGGTTTATAACTTGTTAAACATTGTCTGCACAAATACGATATTCTAATTTGAAACTACACTAATGCTTAAAATAAACTAATCGACTAAAGCCGACTGTGGATTTTGAACATTATCATTTCAATGACTTATATGTCGGTGTACGATATTCCTCATTTGAAAAATACGTATTTGTGATTTATTATTTGCTTCTCTTTGGAGAAGTCTTTGATTATTGGTGCGTCGGCTTAGGAGGTCATTGTTAGCCTTCATTATAGGAAGAATTTTTTCTATAGCTCAGTGTTTTTTTGCTTTGCTGTTCAGTTTTGATGTTGGAGACTCCGTTGGATTCCCCGTGTTTTGGAGAGGTCATTTTAATCCAATGTTTTGTCTTCTCTTGTCGACGTTTCACAATGCGAACTCCTACGATCTTTGTGGTGAGGGCTGCATCGCTTCGTGCTACAAACTCCCATGCTTCATTTCACGTATAGTGAACTCCCATGCTTTTTTTCGCACAACGAATTCTAGCAAACCTCCGGTGGGTTGCATTGCCGCGCTTACTAACTCCCACGCTTCGTCTCGCTTCAACAAGCTCCCGCGATTTGTTTCACGCATACGGATTCCCGCAAACCATCGGGTAAAGGCCGCATCGCTCCGCCCTTACAAACCCCCATGCTTCATCTTACTTAAGCGAGCTCCTGCGCTTCGTTTCGCGCTTACGGATTCCAGCGAACCATTGGTGACTTGCCTCTGATATGGGAGGACTTTATTTTGCCTCTCTATGGGAGGACTTTGTTTTGCCTCTCTCTGGGAGGACTTTGTTTTGCCTCTCTAAGGGAGGACTTTATTTTGACTCTCTATGGGAGGACTATATTTTTGCCTCTCTATAAGAGGACTTTGATTTTGCCTCTCTATGGGAGGACTTGATTTTGCATCTCTATGGGAGGACTTTTATTTTTCCTCCCTATGGGAGGACTTTATTTTGGCCCTCTATGGGAGGACTTTATTTTGCCACTCTATGGGAGGACTTTGATTTTGCCTCTCTATGGGAGGACTTGATTTTTTCGTTGTTCCAGAATGAGAACATCAGTCCTCATATCGGATATGCTTAACTATGGTAAGCAATCGCAGCCATACTAAGAGGTTGTGACCCCTTGGAACTCGCAATTTATGGCATTGATTTTGGATATGCTTGTTGACCACTTCACTGTTTGACTCTTGGCAACTCCTCCCGCTCACACTTTAAGGTGGTGTTCTCCATCTTTGCATTATGCATATCAATGGCTAAAGCACTTGACATTTGAACTGGTGTTCATCGGGATTGCCTCACTTCGTAAGGCCTTCAGAGAGAAGACGCTTATTGGATATCCTGTAATGGAAAATCGTCTGTTAGCAAATTTTCGTGTAAATTTGGCAAGTCAGAGATTTATACAGTCAGGTAATACTTCATTCATAAAGCTATTGTTCGATACAATGCATGTAAATCATTACAGACTATTTATAAGAAAGTAGAACATAGCAGAGAGTAAAGTAATGCAAGAAGTAAAGTAAAGGCACTAGTGATCCTTATTCTGAGCCGTAGAAATTAGATCATCATCAACGGTTGTCTGTTGATTATCAGCCTTGGAATAGCTTGAGCAAAAGCTATGTTGCATGGATCGGACTGGTCATTTGAATCACCTTGCCCCTGGCTGGTTGCAGAAGGATTTGCATATTGGGAATCCTTCACATATTGTTGCAGATAGTTCTTCTCAATTATCTCTTCAGTCAATGATCTCAGGTGCCAACGCTCATTGATGTTGTGGCCTGGCTGATTATGAAACCAACAGAACTTCCCCGATTTGGTCAGATGATCATTCATTCTTATTGGCCAAGGCTTTGGATATTCCTCTGCATCCTTTATGGCAAGGTAGATGTTCTCAGGAGTGTCATTCAGAGGTGTTAGATCAGATGAGTCATGAGGACGAAACTTTTTATTAGCTTTGTTGTCATTTCCGATGTTGGCTCGCTTCTGCCCTTGAGTATTCTTCTGATCGGATTGAATATCTGCACTTTTAGGAGCTTCAAGGAATTGGTTACCACCAATGATCTGAAGAGATATAGGATTATCATCCACTCTCATGTACTCCTCTGCTTTCTTATAGAACTTGTCAAGCGTAGTCGGTTCCTTCATTTTTATCCATCTTCCGAATTCGCTTGTTTTGTCTATAGCGTCAAGTAGAGCCATGAGGACAATGCGTGGTTTCGTATTCCTTACTTCAGACAAGGCAATATTGAATTGAATGAGGAAGGTTTTAACGGTTTCCCCTGGCTTCTGCTTCATGGCCGAGAGCGTTATAGCGTCCTTGGCTTTGGTAGCATATAAGAGGAACTGCAACCTTGAACTTTTTGGTCAGTTCAGAGAATCGATTGATGGATTTGGGTGGCAGCTTTGTGAACCATAATGATGCAGCACCTTCCAAGTAGAGAGGAAAATATGTGCATCTCATCTCATTGGTCGCTTTAGCCGCACTCATCTGCCACTCGTACTTGAATAGGAAGTAGTTGGGATTAACAAGACCATTGTACGGAGGCAACATAGGAGGATTAAATTTCTTTAGACATTCTGCTTCAAGGATTCTTTCGGTGAACGGAGTCCTGTCAGGAGATAAGTCCCATTCTCTTTCATCATCTTTGTTAGCTTGATTCTTTTTCATGACTCATTCTATCATATCCGAGATGCATTTTTCAATGTTATAGCACTTTGTGAAGCTGAACTCTTTACCAAATGTTTATCTAGGCATACGATCTTGATTTGAGAACTTAGGTACTTTGCCTTCTCGATGAGGAGGTGCCCCCGTGTCGGGACTGGTAACCCTTCGAGCTTTCATCTCGGAATGATTTTTGGCTTTTGGTTTTGAGTTTCGACATTAGCTTCATCCTTGTCACTCAACCAATCATAATCGTCTTCGATGTTGTCGTTGTGGTTATAATCGAAAATGGGCGATTTATCATTCTCTTCAAGATCAACATGGAATTTTTGATGTGCTGAATTTGATCAAGCATTAAGGATGGCATCGAGCTTCTCCATCATCGCTTTAGTAGAGGCATCCATTCGGTTGTTTACGTTGACAATAACAGCTTTTAATTCATTTCTGGTCATACCGGCTCCGCTTTTCGAGTTTTCACCAACTTCAAAGAGGTTTGCGAGATATGTTTCTTCATTAGTAACATTATCGGCTTCTACTGCGGTTGTAGCAACCCGTATTTTTAATAACATGTTATAATGTAAATCAAGGCAGAATTAAATTCTAAAATATGAATCAAGGGAAACGGGCTGTGCCATTGCGTTCATCTCGGAAAAATACGCGAAATAGAGTCCGAGTTTTCGAAAAACGGAGTCCGTATGACCAAGTTATGGCCCAATGAAGTTTTCAGAAAATTCTAAGCCCGAAAACAGTTCAAATTCGAATTCAGATTCGAATTACAACCAATGCAGAATGGGCAAGAATTTTCCTGCCCCAGGCAGGATCGACACAGGGGTCGACACCAGTGTCGACCCCCCCCCCCATGGGTCGACACCCCTGTCGACCCAGGGGTCGACCCCCCCCTCCCTGGTCGGACCAATTTTTCTGGTGCACTATTTTGATATGTTGGGTCTTGTTCTGGAAGTTTCTGACGGGAGTTGATGGCTCAGATTCGATTTAGGGTTAATCCTATGGTCTAAACTACCCCTAATCTCTATAAAAAGACCCCTAGACCTAGCCTAAACCCTCATTAATAATTCCTACAACTAAATGCTACCCAAATGTTCACTAATCATGGCTTCCACCTTCTTCATGAGAGCATGAGTGTCTCAAATCAATCTATGTCATAAAGGAGCCATCTTTCTTTGTCTTTGGGGTTATTCCTTCTTGTTCTCAAGTCTTGAAGTGGAGTTTATCGTCTTTGGTTGCGGATTTGCTAGTGTGGCTTCGTCTCAATCTTATTTTATATTTATTCTATTCTTCATAGCATTGTAAGCCCAATGCTACTCTTAGATTCTAACTATGAAGTTAAATATGACATGTTGCAAGTTGAGTTTGGGCCTAAGTATGATATGTGCTTTGATCCTATCATGTTATGCATAAATATATTCTATGCATGTTTGTAAAGCTATCACCTTTGCCTTATGCATAGAAAGCTATGAGCTTTGATTAGAAATGTTGCTTAAAGCAACATAGAAACTCTCATAAACCTTGTGTTATCTTGCATATGATGTTATATGTGAATCACTAGCCACCATCCTATGTCATTTATGATCATGTTTCGCCTATTTGCTTAAGTTTGATATCATGCATGTTTTGAGGCCTATGATGTAATATGCAAGCTTATGAACATATTTATGCCTCATATGCCACCATGTTTAACTTGTGGCCAACCTTATTACCTTATGCCCTTTTGTCATGTTTTGTCAAGTTCCCTCTTTTGATATATGTTATGTTGTGCGAAACGTACATGCGAGGGGAATGCGTTGGGTTTTGGTAATATTAATGACATGAAACATGATTTTAAAATATGACATGAACATTGACTTGTGATTATGTTTATAAACATGAGTTTGGACATGACTTCTAGAGAACATGAGAATGGCCAACTCGAGGTTGGGTTGAGTTTGTAGCATAAATCTACCCGGAACCGACCGGCTTAACTAGTGGCTACAAGCAAAAGGACCCAATGTGAGTAGTTGGTCATGTCGCACTTGAAACTCGAGGTTAGACTAAGTTGTGGTGTAAAGCTACCCAGACACGCCCGGCTTAACTAGTAACCACAACAAGGTCTAATGTGAGAGGTTGGGTGCATTAAATTAATTAATGCCACATGGTAGGGTTAAGTCATGGACCACTTGAATACTTAACCAATTAAACATGATGGGTTGACGCGGTTAAGTCATGAAACTTGGGTACACTTAACCAACTTGATACTTGATTGGGTAGGGTTAACCACATTTAACCCGCTAGAAACCCTAGTTACGTGGTCCTTTTCACCAGTAACCCTCTTGATTGTATCATGATACCCTAGGGACTAGGCTAGGGTGGGGCACGATTACTGGGCTGACATGTAAGCGACCAAAACGACGGCTGAGTAGGTGCGCCGGTGTAGGTTCAGGTGGACTATGGTCGTGCACATGGTCCGGAGTTGAAAAAGCAGACACGGGCACCCGTAGGTTTAGACTGTGCGTGCTTGATTTGTGTCCGTGGTTGGCACCCTAGGGCTTGATACACCCTAGGGTGGACCTAGCACAGTTTGACTACACTTCGTGATTGGGCCGTATGACACTGACACTTGACGAGTTAGGCTTTTAGGGAGCCGATCGACTAGACCGTGTTGTTGGACCTTGATCTAAGTCATCTCGGGATATTGGGCCAAGATTGGGCCAAGGGATCTTTTCTTGTTGATACCTGACATAGATTGCTAGTACACACTTGGTGCAACTTATCCTTGTATATGTGATGCCACACTTGATCCATCTTGATAACTTTTCACCATGCCAGTTATCTCCCTACATCTCATCTCTGTTTTACATGTTCATTTAACTTTATTAGTTTTTATACTAATAGTAGATAGGACTTACCAGTCTTTTTGACTGACCCGTTTTCTTTCGCCTCTTTTCTTCCGTTCCCTCCCCCCCCCCAGGTTTGCAGGGTGGGAACACTAGTACCTAGCTGGATCTTTAGCTGCTTTTCTGGATAGCTCACGTATGGTTTGAGCATGCTATGGCCTTATGCTACTTTGGGGATAGTTACTTTATGTTTCTTTTTCAGTTTTCAGTTTATGTTCTAGACTTTGTTTTATGGGAAAATAATGATAAAGTACTTTGATGTAACTTGACTATGGTTTTGAAATGCTAGTTTTATCCGCTGCTTTACTACTCTGTTTTACTTATATGTTCTGTCTTGTGATATCTGCATGCATGTTTACCTTGTTTAACGCCCCTCCAAAGCTAGTGTGCTTGCTAGAGTGTCATTGGCAGAGGTGGGGTGTTACATTTGGTATCAGAGCATAAGGTTTACAAGATTTGAGCAAAAGTGTTTTTAAAACTTACCTTTTTGGAAAACTATTTTCAAAACCAATTAAGTATTTTCCAAGAAAAGTCTAGTTATTTTAAAAAGGCTATTCCCCAAAAGCCATTATCACTATCCTTCATTTCCTCGTTCTAAATCTATCTTTTCCTTTTTCAGCATAGCCGATCTTAACCTTCCCGAGGGAGTAACCATTCCCGGATGGTTCCGGAGGTACTTGGAAGCTAGGGCCAATGATGCGGGCCCAGCAAATACCCCCACCGTAACTGAGGTCCCTCCTCCTCCTCCCCCTCCCCAGCATCCACAAACGGATTTCGCAAAGGTTTGCAAGGACTTTAAGGCGATGGGTGGCAAGAATTTCATTGGGACGGAGACTTTTGTGGAGGCACGAAATTGGTTGAAAGAAACTGAAGATCTTTTCGCTATCTTTGATGTGGAAGACCATAGAAAGGTTTTATTAGCAGCATGGCTATTAAAAGAAGAAGCTGCTTATTGGTGGGAGGTCACCAATGCTACTAGACCTATAGAGACTTGGGCCGACTTTAGGACGAGGTTTGGGCTTAAGTTTCTATCATCAGCTGAGGCGAATCTGCAATTGGAGAAGTTTATATCTTTGAAGCAAGGGGACATGACAGTGAGGGAGTATGTGAATAAGTTTAACCAGCTCGCTTGATTCGGTTTGGACATGGTTAATACTCCCCAGAAGAAGGCTTTACGCTTTGCACGAGGGTTGAATGAGCCATTACAAGGTTTAGCACTATCTCATATACCCATGGGGGCCACTTTCGAAGGCCTAGTAGACATGGCATTGCTTCAAGGAGATGATAAGAATGGCAAGAAGGAAGTCAAGACTAATGAGACTCCAACCAAGAAGACGGACTCCAAGTGGGGAGGAAATCAGAGCAATCAGAACAACAAGAACAACAAGGGCAACAAGGCCAAGGCAAAGGACCCAAGAAAATGCAACTTCTGTGGGATTGTTGGGCACATAGCCAAGGATTGCAGAAAGAAGAAGAGGAAGCGGGGCGAATGCTTTCATTGTGGAGAGACTGGACACTTTAGCAAGGATTGCCCCAAGAAGCAAGGACAAGGGCAAGGGCAGAATCATCGTGCAGGAACTTCTGGAGGGCAAGTGCATGCTCTCAACACTGCTCCAGTTCAGGACCGAGGTAGTATTTCTGTAGAAAGTCTTGTTTATATTTATGAATTTCCTGTTCGCACTTTATTTGATTCTGGCGCATCGCATACATTTATTTCTTCTGACATTGTTGAAAGTTTGCACCTAAGTACTAGTCTAGTTGAGGATCCCGTCAGTGTTTCAAATCCAATTGGGGATTCCGCCCATTTATCTATGATTTGTGTGGATTTGAAGATTTCTATCTTGACCGTAGAATTCACGTGTAATGCTTATGTTCTCGGGTTCACGGGATACGGGTTGATTTTGGGCATGGATTGGTTGTCCAGTTATGGAGCCATCCTCGATTGTGAGCATAGGGTGGTGAGGCTCATAACTCGCCTCGGTAATACCCTAGAGATTTCTTGCAGCCCGCTGGATCCCGTCATGTTATGTTATCTTGAATCTCTTGACTCGTCCATCAATGATCTGCAATCTGTAAGGGTGGTTCGGGAATATCCTGATGTCTTTGAAGAGGTTAAGGGGTTACCCCCTAAACGAGAGATAGATTTTCGCATTTATCTTGTTGATAATGCCAAGCCAGTATCATTGCCCGTTAGGCACATGGCCCCACGAGAAAGAAGAGAGCTCAGTAAGCAAATCAAGGAGCTGCTTGAGAAAATTTTTATTAGGCGAAGCATTTCTGAATGGGGTGCTCCGGTGGTATTCGCTACTAAGGCGGATGGTTCGCTTCGTCTATGTGTTGATTATCGAGAGTTGAACAAGCTGACAAAGAAGAATAGGCACCCGTTACCGAGGATTGATGATCTCTTTGACCAGCTTGTTGGTGCTTTTGTTTTCTCTCATCTCGATCTAGCCACCGGATTCCATCAGCTTAGAGTGGCTGAGGATAGTATTGATAAAACTGCGTTTAGGACTCCAGATGGATTCTTTGAATGGCTTGTCATGCCATTCGGTTTGACTAATGCACCCGCCTACTTCGTAGATTTGATGAGTAGGGTGTTCAGGGAGTTCTTTAACAAGTTTGTTGTTGTCTTCGTGGATGATATTCTGATCTTCTCAAAGGATGAGGAAGAGCATGCTAGGCATCTCAAGGAAGTGATGGATACGCTTAGAGCGCATCAGTTGAAAGCCAAGTTCTCCAAGTGTCATTTCTGGAGAAGGGAAGTTCGGTTTCTTGGATATATAGTTTCTAAGCAAGGCATAGCGGTGGATCCCGCGAAAGTGGTTGTGGTTCAAGACTGGAAGACTCCTAGGAATGCAACCGAAGTAAGAAGCTTTCTCGGTCTGGCGGGCTACTATAGGAAGTTCATCAGGGACTTCGCTAAGATTTCGGCCCCTCTTACTAAGTTGACGAAGAAGAACTTAGTCTTTACATGTGACTTGGAGTGTGAGCTTGCTTTTCAAAGGCTCAAGAGAGCCCTTACCACAGCTCCAGTTTTGGCATTACCTGATAGTGGTAAGATGTTTACCGTGTACACAAATGCATGTGGCACGGGGTTAGGTGCTGTTCTGATGCAAGAGGGAAGGGTGATATGTTATGGGGGTAGGCAACTTAAAGTTCATGAGAAGAACTATCCCACTCATGATTTGGAGTTGGCGGCGATCGTCTTTGCACTCAAATCCTTGCGCCACTATCTTCTAGGCGAAAGGTTTGAGTTGTATACTGATCACAAGTCACTCAAGTACCTCCTCTCGCAGAAAGATCTGAATCTAAGGCAGCAAAGGTGGATGGAATTCTTGGCATCATATGACTTCGAGATAGCTTACACCCCTGGCAAGGGTAATGTTGTGGCAGATGCACTAAGCAGAAGGAGGTTGACTTTGAGTCCCTTGTTTATTGAGATGAAGAACTTAGAGTTCTTGGCAACCTTTGATTTCACGACGGCTGTTGAGTCGATGACGGGTTCATTAGCATCCCTTGAGCTTAGACCCACACTTCTTGATCAATTTGGGGCTTCCCAGAAGGAAGACCCGCGGATAATGGAGATCATGGGCAAGTTGATCCGTGGTGAGACGTCTAGTCACCTTGCTAGATATACTATTGATGACAAGGGTTGGCTAAGGCGTGATGGAAGGCTATGCGTTCCACAAGTAGGAGACTCGGTGCATAAAGTTCTCGAAGAAGCACATCACTCGAAGATGACTATACACCCTGGAGGAGATAAGATGTATAGAGATATGAAGCGCATTTTCTTTTGGGCTAGAATGAAGAAAGATGTGGCAGAGTATGTTTCAAAGTGCATGGCGTGCCAACAAGAGAAAGCCGAGTCAAAGAAACCAGGTGGGCTATTACATCCATTGGAGGTCCCGCAATGGAAGTGGGAGAGTATTTCTATGGATTTTGTGGATGGGTTGCCTAAGTCAAGGAAAGGGAACACGAGCATATGGGTCGTAGTTGATAGACTTACGAAGAGTGCTCATTTCATTCCTGTAAAGAGCAAGAGGACCGCATCATGGCTAGCATCTATTTATCTTTGGGAGATAGTGCGGTTGCATGGTGTTCCTTCTAGCATAGTTAGCGATCGTGACCCAATTTTCACTAGCCAGTTCTGGAATAGTTTGCAAGAAGCGATGGGTACGCGATTGAATCTGAGTACAGCCTATCACCCCCAGACGGATGGCCAAACCAAAAGGGTGAATAGAGTGCTAGAAGATCTTTTGAGGCTTTGTGTTCTTGACTTTGGTGGCACTTAGGAGGACCACCTTCCTCTTGTAGAGTTTGCTTATAATAATAGCTATCAAGCCAGCATAGGGATGGCACCATTTTAAGCTTTGTATGGGAGGCCGGGTAGGTCACCATCTTGTTGGTGGGAGACAACAGATAGGCTTATACTTGGACCCGATATGATACGGGACACATCCGAGAAAGTTGAATTGGTGAGAAGACGGATGAAAGCGGCCCAAGACAGACAGAAATCCTATGCTGACAAGCGAAGGACAGATTTGGAATTCGAAGTGGGAGACATGGTTTTCGTGAAGGTTTCTCCTTTGCATAATGTGGTACGTTTTGGAGCAATTGGGAAGCTAGCACCAAGGTTCGTAGGACCCTTCCCTATCATAGAAAGAATTGGGAAGATGGCTTATAAGGTGGAATTGCCCGAGAAGCTGGCCGGAGTGCATAATGTCTTTCATGTCTCGCATCTCCGAAAGTGCCTGCATGAGTCCGCTGAGGTGGTTGAACCAAGCACTCATGAAGACGTGGAAGTAGAGAAAGAGGCAACCTTAAGGAGAGCTCCGATTCATATCTTGGGAACAGAGATCAAGAAGCTAAGAAATCGAGAAGTCAAATTGGTGAAAGTTCAGTGGAGTGAAGCCGAAGAAGATGCAACTTGGGAAATCGAGGAGAAGATGTGTGGGCTTTATCCATTTCTTTTTGAGGGTACATTCTCGACCTCTTTTCCTTTTACATGTCTTCCTTTTTGCTATCCATGTTTATCCTGTTTATCTTGTTATCTCGTTAACCTTGTCATGAGAACCTTAGGTAGAAACCCTTTGGATGAAACATGTATTTGAAACATGTTAGGCTTGATGTTTGCAAGTGGTTGCAAGTGTTTGCAAGTGGATACCCGTGGATGCATGATACACATTAGGCACTAAGATCGGCTCACACACTTTCATATTGCATATGCATGAGTGCTGATACTTATTCATGGATGAAACTTGTTATGCTATCACGTGGATGTTGCATATGGATGAATGTTATGTGCACTCATGTAGAGATTATAAATTATGTTAGGAATTTGCAAACATATGGACTCATTTCACTAACATACTTTGCATTAAGGAGGTTTACTGAATCAGTAACCGCCTGATTTTTGCATTAGATAAGTACATATACACACACCTTTTGCATATGTTCATACAGCATTTAGAATCTTTTTAAGGACAATGGTTACTTGTGGATGATGTTTTGAGTAGATGGATGATGGATGGTAGGATACGTTTTTCCTAACTTGGAGATTTCGGGGACGAAATCCTTTAAGGAGGGGAGAATGTAACAACCCGTATTTTTAATAACATGATATAATGTAAATCAAGGCAGAATTAAATTCTAAAATCTGAATCAAGGGAAACGGGTTGTGCCATTGCGTTCGTCTCGGAAAAATACGCAAAATGGAGTCCGAGTTATCGAAAAACGGAGTCCGTATGACCAAGTTATGGCCCAATGAAGTTTTCAGAAAATTCTAAGCCCGAAAACAGTTCAAATTCGAATTCAGATTCGAATTACAACCAAGGCTGAATGGGCGGGAATTTTCCCGCCCCAAGCAGGGTCGACACAGGGGTCGACACCAGTGTCGACCCCCCCCCCCCATGGGTCGACCCCCTCGGTCGGACCAATTTTTCTGGTGCACCATTTTGACATGTTGGATCTTGTTCTGGAAGTTTCTGACGGGAGTTAATGGCTCAGATTCGATTTAGGGTTAATCCTATGGTCTAAACTACCCCTAATCTCTATAAAAAGACCCATAGACCTAGCCTAAACCCTCATTAATCATTCCTACAACTAAATGCTGCCCAAATGTTCACTAATCATGGCTTCCACCTTCTTCATGAGAGCATGAGTGTCTCAAATCAATCTATGTCATAAAGGAGCCATCTTTCTTTGTCTTTGGGGTTATTCCTTCTTGTTCTTAAGTCTTGAAGTGGAGTTTATCGTCTTTGGTTGCGGATTTGCTAGTGTGGCTTCGTCTCAATCTTATTTTATATTTATTCTATTCTTCATAGCATTGTAAGCCCTATACTACTCTTAGATTCTAACTATGAAGTTAAATATGACATGTTGCAAGTTGAGTTTGGGCCTAAGTATGATATGTGCTTTGATCCTATCATGTTATGCATAAATATATTCTATGCATGTTTGTAAAGCTATCACCTTTGCCTTATGCATAGAAAGCTATGAGCTTTGATTAGAAATGTTGCTTAAAGCAACATAGAAACTCTCATAAACCTTGTGTTATCTTGCATATGATGTTATATGCGAATCACTAGCCACCATCCTATGTCATTTATGATCATGTTTCACCTATTTGCTTAAGTTTGATATCATGCATGTTTTGAGGCCTATGATGAAATATGCAAGCTTATGAACATATTTATGCCTCATATGCCACCATGTTTAACTTGTGGCCAACCTTATTACCTTATGCCCTTTTTGTCATGTTTTGTCAAGTTCCCTCTTTTGATATATGTTATGTTGTGCGAAACGTACATGCGAGGGGAATGCGTTGGGTTTTGGTAATATTAATGACATGAAACATGATTTTAAAATATGACATGAACATTGACTTGTGATTATGTTTATAAACATGAGTTTGGACATGACTTCTAGAGAACATGAGAATGGCCAACTCGAGGTTGGGTTGAGTTTGTAGCATAAATCTACCCGGAACCGACCGGCTTAACTAGTGGCTACAAGCAAAAGGACCCAATGTGAGTAGTTGGTCATGTCGCACTTGAAACTCGAGGTTAGACTAAGTTGTGGTGTAAAGCTACCCAGACCCGCCCGGCTTAACTAGTAACCACAACAAGGTCTAATGTGAGAGGTTGGGTGCATTAAATTAATTAATGCCACATGGTAGGGTTAAGTCATGGACCACTTGAATACTTAACCAATTAAACATGATGGGATGACGCGGTTAAGTCATGAAACTTGGGTATACTTAACCAACTTGATACTTGATTGGGTAGGGTTAACCACATTTAACCCGCTAGAAACCCTAGTTACGTGGTCCTTTTCACCAGTAACCCTCTTGATTGTATCATGATACCCTAGGGACTAGGCTAGGGTGGGGCACGATTACTGGGCTGACATGTAAGCGACCAAAACGACGGCTGAGTAGGTGCGCCGGTGTAGGTTCAGGCGGACTATGGTCGTGCACATGGTCCGGAGTTGAAAAAGCAGACACGGGCACCCGTAGGTTTAGACTGTGCGTGCTTGATTTGTGTCCGTGGTTGGCACCCTAGGGCTTGATACACCCTAGGGTGGACCTAGCACAGTTTGACTACATTTCGTGATTGGGCCGTATGACACTGACACTTGACGAGTTAGGCTTTTAGGGAGCCGATTGACTAGACCGTGTTGTTGGACCTTGATCTAGGTCATCTCGGGATATTAGGCCAAGATTGGGCCAAGGGATCTTTTCTTGTTGATACCTGACATAGATTACTAGTACACACTTGGTGCAACTTATCCTTGTATATGTGATGCCACACTTGATCCATCTTGATAACTTTTCACCATGCCAGTTATCTCCCTACATCTCATCTCTGTTTTACATGTTCATTTAACTTTATTAGTTTTTATACTAATAGTAGATAGGACTTACCAGTCTTTTTGACTGACCCGTTTTCTTTCGCCTCTTTTCTTCCGTTCCCTCCCCCCCCCCCCACACCCCAGGTTTGCAGGGTGGGAACACTAGTACCTAGCTGGATCTTTAGCTGCTTTTCTGGATAGCTCACGTATGGTTTGAGCATGCTATGGCCTTATGCTGCTTTGGGGATAGTTACTTTATGTTTCTTTTTCAGTTTTCAGTTTATGTTCTAGATTTTGTTTTATGGGAAAATAATGACCAAGTACTTTGATGTAACTTGACTATGGTTTTGAAATGCTAGTTTTATCCGCTGCTTTACTACTCTGTTTTACTTATATGTTCTGTCTTGTGATATCTGCATGCATGTTTACCTTGTTTAACGCCCCTCCAAAGCTAGTGTGCTTGCAAGAGTGGCATTGGCAGAGGTGGGGTGTTACAGCGGTTTTGCTAGCGGTCTTCTTAGATTTAGCCATAATTTCGGAGAAGGATGCAGTTTAGAACTTTAATGGCAAGGCGTTCAATTTTGTGAGATTGTGAGAAGAGGTAGGAGATGCGAACGCGACCCCACGGTGGGCGCCAAATGTTTTTCCCAAATTTGGAATAAACACCAGAGGTCCCCTTTCGAGCACTTCAACAAAAAGTATATGGAGCCACAATCGTAGGCTTAGAAAACATTAAAGCAAAACACAAAAATATTTTTATAGTGGTTCCATTCAATAGGAATTTACATCCACTTTCATATAGGATTTCATTATCAATTTATCAATTACAAGGTTTGATTCACTCTTACAACAAGTTTTATCACTCTCTCACTTGTAGATCTCACTTGAATTCAAAAAAAGTGATAGAGAAATGGAATGGCCAGCGGAGATAAGGTATGATCGGAGGAGAATTAGAAGGATTTCCTTAAGTGTTTGAACTTGTATGATCAATTTTCAACTCTTAGATCTCTTGGATGAATTCTTAGATCACTTGGATGGATTTGATGTAAGCCATAATCCATGAATTAATCTTCACTTGATGATGATGGATGAGTGTTAGAATAGTTGTGGAGAGGTTTTAGCAGCACTTCGTGGCCATCAAATTCGCCCCCCCCCCCTCATAGTGAAGAAGTGAGGAGGTATTTATATATGTTTGCTGACCGGGTGGCAGTTCGGTAATTATGCAGGAAAAACGCCATGACTAATGGCGCCATGACTCATGCTGCCATGACTATGGTGGCCTGATAATAACGGCATTAAGGCATGTGACTTGGGCTGGAACAATGACTTGGATGTTAAAAGGATACCACGCCTTGCTTTATAAACCGCATGATTCCAATTACCTCTATTAACTCACGACATGAATACAAAGGAACTAATTGCCCCATTAATTCTTGGATGCCAAGCTTTTATAAATAATGGGTCCACTCTACAGCTGGTGATCAATATTGTGAATTGAGTCACGGCTTGCTTTATGGATGGTGTGAATACATATGGCGAACGACATGCTTTTCCCAAGAGATAACACCTGGCTTCAATCACTTTACAGTTGGTATAATCACGGCATGCGGCTTGAGTCCTCATCCATTTCTCACGACATGACATCTTCAATGGAAACAACGTCCTACTTTGAATAAATAATGTGTGGGCCAGCCTTGGATTTATACTTTTCAATATGGGAACAAAAGGTTACACCATGCTTGGCACGTGCAAAGCAAGATTGTTGTCTCATCTTCCTATTGATATTCCATACGTACTCCCAGAGGTTTGTATGTGATGAGCTATGATATGCGGATTGAATTTTTTATGATACGAAGTCTCGCTAATTTCATGGGATTGGAATGGTATGGCCCTCCTTTATATTTACAGCGACATAGATTTATATTGTTTTGCATGGTTCCAACACCATAAATGAATAAGAGATGATTAACCTTCTTGCTGTGACCATACACTAGGTTGACATGCTCCATTTTCCATATTGTGATGACCTGATTCACATAGTATGAATGGCATGGTCTTCCAGAAAGCCAATGTCATGCCTGGTCTAACGACATGTTTGAGTCACGTGGTTTGGCCCAGCAAATGTTAGCATGGCTTGGTGATCGAGCATGTATTAACGACTTGACTGAGTTGTTGTAACGACTTGATCATTAGTGTGTTTGAACGACTTGCTTCCCAAATCTGTGAACGACATGAAGCTGCAAATGGCGCGATTATTCTTCACGACTTGGATATGTACCAGGGTCTTGGCTAATGTCGTTTACAATATGAACTCAATGGTATGGATTACTCGACACGGTTTTCATGTCGCGTTGACGACTTGGCTGGAGCGGCTTAATTTGTCCATATGGTTTGGCATATACTCCATGTCATGTTTAACAATTTAGAGTCATGTCGTGGAAACGACTTAGTCCGGTTTTGACGACTTAAATGGGTACGGCACGGACCATGTCGCTTTGGCGGCTTACCGCTTAAACCATAACCAGTCCAGAGCCCTTTGGCATTAATTCTTTGAACTGTGTTATAAATATCGGTGTTAACACTATGGATGCAGTTCGGTGGCCGATATTAGAAACCAACTGTAAGGGCCTTATTAAAATTATTAAAAATATGAATAAATTATGTAAAATCATAGTAAATGATTTGAAATGATTTTTGATGGAAAATTCCACGTTTATAAAGATAAAAGATATTTTTATCAGAATAAATTTTTTATCAACTTAAGTAAAGAACTGAAAGGAATTGAAATGGTTCTAAAATAACCAGAATTTTCCAATGTATGAATATGAATGGAAAAAATCTTAGGAATATTTCATAATTGGATTTCGTGATTATACGGATATTGTTGAGGAATTTGGAAGATACAGATGTCGTTATTACCAATACGATATATGTTAACTTCAGAATTCGATATTGAATATAAGTCGATATGATTTCTATTCAGAGCCTTGTATTTAATATCAAATTGGATTTTGGGTTTGTCGTGAATGGTGTCTTTAATAACACCGTTCTTAAACCTAGTTGAGAAAAGAATTAATCTTTTAATTAAGATAAACAAAGTTTTCCAATTTATAAATATAAATTGGAATTAAATGGTAGTTGATTTTGGGTTCATTGTGAACGATGTTTTAAATAACATTCATTCTTAAAACCCAATTAACAGTGAAGATATGATTTCGAATTTGTAAATCCTTTAATTAAGATTTATTGGAAATTTTCCAAAGTAAAGTTTTCCAATTTAATACATTAAATTGGAATTGATTGGAAATTTGATTCATTAATAATCGAGATGAGCTTCTGTGAAGGAAAATCGTTACTATATATGGAATTTAAAAGGCTTTGCCATTATTCCATTTATATTATTAGTCTGATACGGAAATTTATATCGATTATATATTGATATGTTTTCCCGTGAAGATTCTGTAGTTATTGGAAGATGATTTAGGTTTATCATGAATTGTGTTTTAAATGACATTGGTTCTTTTACCCTGTTAAAGACAAGATTAATTTCTTAAAGTTGAATAATCATAAAGTAATGTTTTTTATATTAAAACCAAGTTGGAGTTTTAATGAATCTTTAATTAGATTGAAAGCTAAATGGAAATTAAATTTACCAAATTCAAGAAATGTTTCGAGATGGAGTACCACCAGTTTTACTCCAGGCGATAGTTAAATCTTTAATTAGATTTGAACGTGAAATGGTAATTAAATTTACCGATAACCTAGTGTGTGTTAGATGTGGAGTACTACTAGTTTTGCTCCATGGGATGAATAGGTTGGGATTGGAATAATAAAATAATAAATGATTATTTCGATAAAGAGATAATCCTGACTAGTTGATAAACCTTAATTTGGTTTAGAATTGTGAAAATATATAATGAAATCTTTTGAAATTGTTATCTAAAGGAAGATTAAAGAATAAGTTTAGAAGAACTTATTTTTGATAAAATTAATGGGAACCTTTCCCTTAAGATTTGAATTTTTTGAATAAAAGATTATTTTGAATTGGAATGAGGCATATGATGTGCTTTTATATCATTTTATTATTGATTATAAAATACGTGAGTTATTCGAAAAGACTGGGTTTATCCCATTCTGAATAACCGATACAACGACTAAAAGTCGATAATTTGAAGATGTGGTTGAAGACCGGAGATCTTCACATTGTTTGGATGATTACTGATGTCTTGATTGGGATGTACACCCAAGACAAGGTAATAAGTGGTGGTCGTCCAGACGTACTTGGGGATCGACCGGATATGCAAGGGCCTCTCTCCTGTATTGGACATATGGGACGAGGAATAAGGTGCCTTCGGTTTCATTCGGCCCCAGCGGACATGCAAATGGATAGTATGTCTGACATTGTATTCCTTTATACTATATTCGTTGATCTCTGCTAAATATATATCTGTTTGGTGGCGGAGAATTTATTCTCTTGCTTAACACCCTTCTCTGAGACGTACGAGCTTAGGGGTTACATATTGGTGGAAATCAGTGGTACGGTATGGGTTGACAATGTGGCATGCTAAGATGCAAATGATCAAGGCTTCTGTTGAAAAGCAGAGTCTTGTGGATGATTATCAAAGCACAGCTTTAAGTAGCATAGCGTTGTGTATAGCGTTAATTCGCGAGCCTTAAACCTCGGAATGAGTCAAAAACGGGATAAGGGATGCAGTGAGTGCATATATTTCTTTCTAGCTAGAAGTGGTATCATGGTATGGAGCCCAGACATTTTTACTTATGTGGATGATGGATGCGAGGCGCCTCGGATATGATAGGTCGACTACTGACCATTTTGGAGGTCCGATAGGACCGGGAAATGTGTTGCTCAGGAATAACCAAACCACTAAAGTAAGTGTAGACCGGCACTGCAGGATCTAAGGGTTGCCCGTAGGTGTGATCCTAGGTCATCTTGTTAGAGGTGATCCGAACAAGTAAGGAGGCCATCCCTTGCCTTGACTCATGATGGAAATCCAATTTCCAATATGACATTTTTCGGTTTTAGTTGTAAATCTATGTATCGCGACATAATATATGGTACTAGGTCGTCTATGATTGATACATTTATGTTTGAAGTTGTTTTGACACTATGCACTTACAGTAATATCAAAATTATTTGTTTTAGAGCTTATCAAGCATGTTTGGCTAATATAAGGTAAAAATCTATCCTCTGGCTTGCGTTGCATTGTGTGATGGGACCTGAGTCTTATAATAGCTTAATTTTACAAAAAGCATTGCATTGTTTACAAATTGTTTTATTTCAAAGTATTCATGGGAGTAAACCCATTCCGTGATATACGGCGTGGTCACGTTACCCTATTTCAAAGTAAAATTTAATATTTGTTTTGAGTTCTCACACCAGTCCTATGACTGACCTGGAGTTTATTATTTCCGCCTAAAGTCCAAGTGCCCTTATTTTCCACATGGGCATCTTGTAGTTTTAGTTTTTGTAGATATTTCTTTTCACATGATCCTAGTTTAGAGCTAGAGCTATATTCGGAAAGCTTTGTATCTGTGTATTTCTTTCAGTTGTGATAGTTGATGTTTTCCGCTGCACATTATATTTATGTATATATATTTTTTCGTTGTTTTGTAATTTGTAAATCTCTAATATATTTTTTTCATTGCAAACAATTTATTTGTACTATGATATCTTGTATTTTGATGTAAATTGTTGTAATATCAATGGAAATGTTTTCATATTTGTGTTCTGATGCGTCGTGTTCCAAAAACAATTCGGGCTCCTCCGTCTCTTCGGGGATTGGGGAAGTCTAGGTCATTTCAGTTGGTATCAGAGCTTTGGTTTAAAAAGCTCAAGAACAAGACACATTAGAACCAAACGAAAGAATTCATCAGAGATAGGATTAGTAATATCCTATAAGAATGACTCATTAGAGATAGGATTAGTAATACCCCAGAATGAGTTTGAAGAGTGTTATTTCTAAAAACAAATTTAGTTTTGAAATTTTATATCTTATTATACGTATTAGAGTATTTTATTTTATATTGAATTCGGACTATCGAGTATAAGGAGATTTTTAATATACGTCTGATCCACGTGTATCTGAACTCTCAAATATACTGGATAGATATAGAATCACAATCTAGTCGCTCGGGGGATGATTCTGGTGATGCGGCCGCATCATCAGTATTTATGTTCGAGTTTCGAAAGTGAGATTTCTATATGACTCCAATTGACTGGTGTGAGAACCAAAACTTAGTTAGAATTTATTATTTGTGATTTAACATTGAAAATATGATTTTTGAGTATATAAAAGATGTATATTTGAAAAGCTAATCAACTAATTGATTGCTGATTGTGTGGTGTGATTATAAATTTAACTAATAAAAATATTGGAATAATACAACCAATAAGAAAATGAAAGGTAAATTAAGCCAAATTGAATCAAATATTGGACTAAATTGAAATTTGATTGGAATTGCATAAACGTATACATATATATATATATATATATGTGTGTGTGTGTGTGTGTGTGTGTGTGTGTGTGAGTAAATTGGTCAAGCATAGAAGCTAAGAAGAGGAATAAAATTGTATGTCCGACAAATAGGTACATATTTTTAGTATTTATTGGGTCGTTGATGATTTTATGAGCCAATTGGCAATCCTCTTGGCTTTTTCTTTTCCTTTTTGATTGATGAGGTCCCTGTGAGGCAAGTTGTGGTTTTACCAATCAACCCGTACAAAGGGGGTTATGGCGGAATTTTTCAGAAATTTAGGATGTTAGCCAAAAAATTTAGAAATTAGAAAGTTCTTAGAAACTGAAAAGTTGAAGAACTTGAGTCAGGCAATGGTGGAGTTGATTAAGAAAACAACCTTCAATTCTATCTTCGTTTTCGAGGACGAAAAGATTTTAAGTAGGGGAGATTGTAACCACCCAGATTTTGGAACCAATTTAAAATTTTATTTTTAATTGATTTAATGGATTTTAAAATTTTAAATGATTAATTTTGAGAATTAACGACTTAAAATTTACTTAAATCGAAGTTTGAACATATAAATTTATTTTAATTATAAAACGAGCTTGAAATGGCGCGGTAGTTTGAAAATTCGATTTTAAATTTCAAATAAATATACAGAATTCCATATAAATCAGAATTGGACGAAACAAGGCACGTTAGAATCTATTTAACTATATTTTTCTAACGAATGTAAGAAATTGAGATTTCACTTTATAAATTGTAAGTTATGTCAAGTTTAAAATTTAAAATAGTTGCTATAGAATTTATATATATATTTATAATATATAGCCCTTAAAAATAGCCATTTTGCAAACAACCTCCATTTTTGACGAAACCACTTTTGTTGGATTCGGATTGTCAAATTATTGTCAGGTTTAAAATTTCATAATTTTTGGAATTAGTATGTGAGCGTGGTGAATTTAAACGCGTTTTCAATTTCAGTTTGAATTTAATAAGCCAGTTAAAAGACTATTTTTCAAACAGTCTCGAAATTCGACGAAATTAGTTATTTTAGGACCGTCATCAAAACATAGTTAGATTTCAATTTTTATAATTTTTGGAGTCAATATGTGGCTCCAGTAAATTAAAATGTACGTTGGAATTTAATATTGACCGTTATATTGATTTATATTTTAATTTTTATAAAAATTGATCAAAACAGTTGAATTGTCTTATGAAACATATCCCATTGTGTCTGGAATGGGGGTATTTGGTTAAAATCAACAGTCGTTGAGTTTGATTTGGAGTTTGGGCGTTAAAAAAGTAATAAATGAATTAATTAATATTATAATATATATAAATATTGAATCCCATTGTTCAAAGCCCTAACACATATTCCACCATGGTCAAGTACCCTTTCAACCGCCTCTCCCAATAACGAACGATTCATGAGATCCTAATTTTAAATCCTCTAATCTCCTTTTTGAGGCAACGGACGACGATGATCCATGAAGGGAAAGTGACCGGGGATGTGAGGGCTAGCTACATCGGGCGGCGCTGGACTTCCGGTGGGCCGAGGCGGTCTGAATTCTAGTCGAGTCGGCGTGCGGTTTAGGGGATAATGGAGGAGCGGTGGTAAGAGTTAGGTGATAGGACCTGTTAGAGTTGGTACAGCGTGGAGAGGCGCAGAGGGTGAGGGTCTTTGATCGGCGGTCGTTTGCCTGTAGCGTCGCCAGTGAAGGGAGGAAGGTGAGGAGGGTTTCACGTTTTATTTGGGAAGAAGATGCAGGGTTAATCCCCCTAATGACGATGATTAGAGAAAAATTAGGGTAATTAGTTTATTTATTATTTTATTCATTTTAAATAATGTAATCCAATGCATTAAAACCCATATCTTTTTCATATGAGATCGAAATCCGACGATTTCAGTTGCGTTGCGATCGTGACAACAAACTCTACAACATAGAACTGGCTAGAATGGAAATGGAGCAAGTTGAATTTTTAGCTAAATTAAATGCGTGTTTAATTTAATTTAAAAACATAAATCTTCCTTAAAGACTGACGGAGTGGTAATCAAAACGAGAACCTTCTGACTCAAATATTTGTACGGTTATTTATTTCATAACTGAATGTAGCGATTGCCAGTATTGATTTTTATTTGTTTAATTATCACAAAAATGTTGTACGGTGCATGTTAGCTCACATTCACTGTTGTTTGAAACCCCATGGATGATTTGATTGACTGCGTTATGTTTTGTTTGTGATGTTGAAACAATGTTAATAAATTTGTGGTAGTTTAAATTTAATTATAAATATCCATTTACAATTAAAACAGTGAAAATTAGTTAATTTGAAAAATAACTCGAATTGAACTATTTATGATTAAATTCATTATTCAGTAATCAATTTAAATTTATTGTTGTTGTTTGAGAACGCCACACGGGTCTGGGGATGGTAGTTGATTCATACCTAACTTGGATTTGACTGTATGTCAACCGATTGATTGACAGACCGCATTAAGCATTATTTAATTATTTAATGCTTATACAGTCGTAAATTGCACTCTTGATGTTAATTGACTGCTTAATAGTTGTTTACTATTTTTGAATACGTGCGACGTATGGAATCCATATAAATAAAATTATATGGTAATTGATTAATTCTGATTCCAATTCAGAATATAAACAAATATTTTAAAATACTATTCAGTAAAGAATCAAAATATGATTTAATGTATGATTTTGGATGGACATGAAAATATTGATATATGAAACTGAGTTAAGTAGATATACGCCATTTTTACTCAAACAGAATGTTCTGTCGATTTTATTTATTTTGTAATAAATATCGAAAAGGATTGATTTCAAAATCTGATATTTTGAAAATATTGTCATTTCAATATTATAATGATACGGAATATTCAGTTTTGATTTAGAATTGAAAAGGAAGTTGAAATCATTCTAAAATGAATTTATAAATGTTTTATAAAATACGTTTTAAATAGAAAATCGACAAAATATTATATATATATATATATATATAAATGGTTTGAATAGAACGTATCGCGCAACGACTGTTCGCGAATTTTGACCATTGACTTCGAATTGGCATAAAGGGAGATCCGACCGTCGGATTCTCCTAAAAGTGCGACTGTCAAGTTTGTATCGAAAATAACTTTCCAATGAATACAAGAGATTTCAATTTGAACGGTTAGATTTTAAAATATGTCCAAATCAATTTCGAGAAATGGTCGTTATGGATGCAGTTCGGTGGCCGATATTGGAAACAGACTATAAGGGCCTTATTAAAATTATTAAAATATGAATAAATTATGTAAAATCATAATAAATGATTTGAAATTATTTTAGACGGAAAATTCTACGTTTATAAAGATAAAAGATAATTTTATTAGAATAAGGTGTTTATCAACTTAAGTAAAGAACTGAAAGGAATTGAAATGGTTCTAATATAACCAGAATTTTCCAATGTATGAATTGGAATCGATTTGAATGGAAATAATCTTCGAAATATTTCAATATTAGATTCCGTGAATATACAGATATTGTTGATGAATTTGGAAGATATATATATATATCATTATTCCCAATACGATATCTGTTAGTTTCAGAATTCGATATTGAATATAAGCCGATATGATTTCTATTCAGAGCCTTGTATTTAATATCAAATTGGATTTTTGGTTTATTGTGAATGGTGTCATTAATAACACTGTTCTTAAACCGAGTTGAGAAAAGAATAAATCTTTTAATTAAGATAAATGAGGTGTAACGACCCGAGGGAATTTGACGACCGAATTTCCGATAATAATACACAAATCCTGCAATACTAGCCAGAACTCAAGTATCGAAACCACAAGATAGTTATTAGAAAGAATATTAGAGGGTGAGATAAGAAAGAAATAAATATAAGAACAGAAGAAGAAGAAGAACCATCACAACACAGAATCAGAGTCTCACATCGCAACGAAACAAAATATAATATGTAAATAAATCTTTCCTGAGAGCTTTAAAAATACTTACAATCATCAGAGTACGTCAACACATCTGGATAGTTAGATAACCTATCCTTATACACAATCACACAGTAGAAAATTTTATCATATCATACGTGTGAACTGATCCAGCTCGTCTCTTCACAGCATCCGATATGCTGAAACTGTACAACCCGGTCTAACCCAAGCATTACAAACACTAGGTCAATCTGGTGAACCAGAGTGAGAAAAATACACTAAGTTTAAGGGTGTCATCCAACTTGATTTAAAGTTAAAAATCCTTTCGAAGAAAAGGGTAATCGTAAGACCAAATCCACACATAAATACGGATGACTTTTACCTTACGATAACCCAAAATGTTTTGAAATCAATATTTTATTCTTATATTATAATAGTGTCTAAATATGAATAAATAATAATATAGCGGAATGCTTGCATCTCACGCTCCACATATATAGTATACAATCAAAACCGCAGGCGCTTATTAGAGAGTGGATTCCGACTATGACATGGTATGAAACCACTTACCGATAGTGTATCTCTAGAGGGGAATACACTGGGTTCAACAAGAACATCTTGCAACCCGGCCCACACATGATCAACCACTCATTTCGCTTGAGTGTATCGAATGTATATCACCAACGGTTGAGCTCAAACTATCGTTTCCTAAAAGGGATAATATCGAAATAGATTAAAGAAGGAAATGGATTTTCTCTAGATAGATGATTATACACCCTAATGGAAGCGACCCACATAGGCATGCTGCCTGCCCGATTTTTGTCATTTCCCGGTTGATGAGGCTTGAGGATACGCTTTTATAATCAGCACATCACATTCACTTCGAATGCCACATCGTTAGATCCATCAAAAATCACTAATTGACGTCAACAATAATACTTTATGTGTTGGCTAAAGAAGTTTCCTTCTCCGCATCCACTCTTGGTACAGTTGAAGAAATCAATGTATGTGACCTTTCTGGAAATACTCTGTTAGACATCCATCCCTACATGTTATCCAGGAATAGGATGAACCGAATCGTACTACATTCTAGGAATCACCCTGAGAATCTGTAGCGAGAAGTCCTTGCGAACCCGTAGATTTCAACCATGACAAAATCACCGTTTATCTCTACTTGCAAGTCAGAGATTTTAAGTAATCCTTCCGCTTATGAAGATCCATGGTCTTTATTTGCTCCATCTTGAATCAGCATCTTCAATGTATTCGTATTTGCTAGACGGAATGGTTTATGAAAATAAATTCGATCTCGGTCTTTCCGTACCAACAATCATATGGGCCAAATTTGTTAGTCGGTTATTTATCTACCAAATAAAACAACCATTCATCCATATTAAAATGTATTCACTAATTCACTACTCAGTATCATTTAGCCTCTTTAACGAACTGTCCGTTAATTATGTTCTTTAAATTTTCCAATATTTGAAAAATCGCTTTCACTTCTTATTATAAAATAAGAGTATTCTCCAAATTCATGTTATTCAACTTATAAACTTTTCAAAAACAGTTTAAAATGGCATTTTATGGAAATCATAACTTATGTTTCCCCAACTACTCTCGTTTATAATCTAATACCACCCTTTTAAAACCCTATTTAAATCTCGACCATATGTACTTAATTAATTATTTAGTAATCTCTTATAAAATTCTTTCTATTTACGTTAATAATTCTTTACAATATTTTGTATGAGCTTTGATTCTATTTTGAATAGAATCCTTATGATAATTCCTTAATATCTCTTTATTATCATATTACAACTTATTTTTAACAACTCAAATTCATTTGTTTAAAACCATATAAACAAAGCTTTTATAATCTCATATTAATATCTTATATAATTGTTATATCGATATAATTTTCAAATTCTTATATTGATATTTATCGGAACAATTGAAATTATCATCTGTAACCACGTTGCAAATTTCATTTCAATGCCATTTTACTTACATTTATTACATTCTCTTTAAATCATACTCGACTACTTATTTGCTGTCTAAAACAATATAGTAATCCTACCCGACACTCCTAGTTCAGTTGGTTAGAGGTGGGCGAATTGGGATGAGACATAGGTCTCAGGTTCGAGTGCCACCTCTGCCAATTTCTAGGGGCGACTACCTAGGTAGTGTGAAGGCACTGAAAAATCGGGATATATCGCTACCTGTGGGGTTCTCTAAG
The DNA here is from genome assembly GCA_030737875.1 of Allium sativum. Classification (NCBI taxonomy): domain Eukaryota; kingdom Viridiplantae; phylum Streptophyta; class Magnoliopsida; order Asparagales; family Amaryllidaceae; genus Allium; species Allium sativum. The sequence continues at coordinate 528,032,519 of CM060923.1, read as the reverse complement.
ACTGACAAGCAATATCTTGAGTGAAGTCTTAGGTTCCACACGTAAAAAAAAAAAATAGTAATCCTTTATAAAATCTTGTGTCTAAAATTAGTTCATCTCATTTGTAACAAATGTTACAAAACGCATTTACAACACTTAACTTTATTTACCAATTCGATTCTAAAACATTAAATTTCCATTTACAAAATCTTTTGTAAATTGATTATGATAACTTAGCACTTGTTTCCATTTCCACATCCTTTAACTTAATTTAAAAATCTCATTTGCAATTCATTTCCAACAATTAAATATTCGTTGTCATTTCCAAACTTTAATTTCATTTATAATCCTGTCTTCAATTAACATTCTGAATTTCGGAATATCACATTTCAAACCTAGGAATAAAACTTAGTTTGAATAATCATTCTGAGCTTCAGAATACCACATTCCGAACCATGGAATAAACTCACTTTGCCATGTCATTTCCCAACTTTTCAATTTCTATTATCCAATTCCTTTATTTTACAACTCTTTCACATATAAATCAACTCTTACTCGTATATTCGACTACATTATAATTTTGAAAAAAATCTTGATCAAGCAATCTATTTCAACCATCGAATTCAAATCCAATTTCAAATTCATATTTGTCATTCCCACCGAAACCCATTTATAAATCTCAATCCCATTTATAAATCTCATCTAAAATCTATATTCATATTTTCAAACCCGACCTCATTTAAAAAATATGAAATTCCATTCCTAAACCAATACTCATTTCACCTAAATTCGTTGATTTGTTATTTTATTCACGAAATAGTATTTAATCACATTTAGTGTATTTTAAAACAACATTTGTTAAAAATGATCATTTATTACAAAAAAACCACTCTTTAAACTCTTTTACACATGCTCATATATCCATGATTCAATTATTCCTTTTCAATTTTTTGAAATCGATTTAAACTTCCTTTACGACTGTAATGACCCGCATTGTCAGAGGTATTATAATTAATTTATTTATTTAATTATATAAATAGTGATTTAGGGAATTAAATCATCGTTAATTAAATTATAGTGAATATTTAATTATATTAAATAATTAAATAATATATTTAATTCAGAAATAATCAAAAATATTGGAAATCACAATATAATGTGAACTGGGTCATCCCTAAGATTTAATTCAGCTTAGAATTGAAATATATTGACGAATATATTCAATCGACGTCAGTTTGAACGTAGAATTATAATATAATTAAAAACAGAGCTTGAAATGGCGCGACAGTTCGCTATTTGGCGATTCGAACTTCAACTGAATGTACAGGACTCGTTTTAAGCCGGATTTCTACGAAACAAGAAACGTGTGGAGCTGGTGGAGTATATCTTTCTAGTGGAAGAGAAAAATCGGGATTTCGTCGTGTAGATTTTGATTTACGTCCAAATCAAATTTCAGAAAAGTCGGTGTGGAATTCCTTTATATTTAGCAACGCTTTATATACGTTATTAAAGGGATTTTCAATGTAAATTGAATATCGAATCAATCTGGACTCGGAATAGCGAGTATATAATTACCCTCGAACTATATGATATTCCATTGTGAATACATACAATAATATTAATTTATTGATATTTAATTTAATTATATTTAAATATATTTATATATTTATATGGGTCATCCAGAGCTTTAAAAATAGCCACTTTTGCAAACGAAGTCGGAATTCAATGAAACGAATTTTGTTGGATCCGCAATATCAAATAGTTGTTAGATTTCCAGTTTCGTGATTTTTAAAGTCACTGTGTGGCCATACGGATTTTTAAAGTGTAAAACAGTCAGTATTTTGACGGTTAAAAATACACGGTGTGAGCATACGAAGTCGGAATTCGACGAAACCAGTTTCGTTGGGACCGTAATGTCGAACTCTAGCTGTATGTCCAGTTTCGTGATTTTTAGGTATCATGTGTGATCACACGGATTTTTAGAAGTCAGAAACGAATATAAAGGATTAAATAAAATAATAAAATATTAATATAAAAATATCTAGATATTTTAGTGGCCATAAATACACCCCAACCAATCCTTTAACCTAATTCAACTCTCTTCTTTAGTCAACCGAAATGTTGGCCGTCGGTTTTCTTCCACATACGAATTTGAAAACTTGTAAATTCAAAATCAAATACAAAAAACTCCTATAAATCATTGTAGATACACAAATGGATTCGAATACTGGATCTTTTCAACACAGTAGGGGATTTTCTGGTTCGAGTGTCACTTGGTGTCGCTGGTTTTACTACAGCGTGTTAGGGTTCATCGATTCCGGAGTTTGGGTCATCAAATGGAACGCCAATGGTTGTTGTCGGATTCAGAGCATCGTTTAGCATCGGTGGCAAAATAATTGGTGGATTCCGATCAAGAAGATGTCGCACGATCTTCTGTTGTGGTGCGGACCACTATAGCGATGCATCAGAGAAAGAAAGGGCGAGTTTGGATCTGAGGGTATGGGAGGATCAAGCTCGCGAAGGGAAGAAGAATGGTGGTTTCAGTTTTTGATTTCGTGAATCATGGTGTGGGTTTTGGTCTTGCAAACGATCGGGAATGGCTGTGGTGTTTTGGAGCGGGTGTCTGGAGTACCAACGGGGAAGACAAGTGCGGTCTTGGGCTTGAGGGTGTGATGGGCTGATATGAAAAGGTTAAAGCCCAAACCTTTTAAAGGGAATTGAATTTTAGTTTGTTTAAAATAATGAATTAACTTGTATCTTTAATATCTTGGTCATACGGAGTCAGATTGACGAACCGTAAGTTGCGTTGGGATCGTATGGACGGACACTACACAATGGAACTGACCGCGAGTCGATTGGAGCACGTTACAATTTATGGCAAAATAAATTGTTCGTCTGAATTAAAGACAGTTAATCGTTTTTAACGATAACAATCCAATGTGAGTAAAACTCACCAACTCTGAACAGTTATATTTTTATAATGTATTTTTAGAACTGTTAATCATCTGTTGATTGCTATGTGTTGGTTGATTGATTGAACTGCTAGTCAGTTAGTGAAAATTATATATATATATATATAATTATAATTATATATATATATAAACCGTTAAATATTTATATATTGATTCTGCTATCAGAATAATTTATATTGAACTGAAAGTGATGATAATCATATTGTGTAACATCTGTGGATGCAGGGAGACAGGTTGGAGGAATCCGACTGGATTCCTCAATAGTTATTTTATTGTTTTTCATATATTGTTATATGATGTGATATAAAATCTACGTGCGATTATATGTACTTGGACGATATTGAACATCGTGATTTGATATGATTGAATACCATAACATACCGAAATGTTGATAAGGGGATTTTCAAAGTGATATTGAAAATAGAATATTTATAAAATGGGATATAAATAAGAGATATTTATAAAGTGGAATATTTATAAATAAGAAATGTTTATAAATTGGAATATTTATAAATAAGAGATATTCAAAAAGGAAATAATTACAAACCATTTTCTTTTTGAATGGAAAGGCCTATGTGGCGGGTTTGGGGATTTTCCCGATGCTCCCGTTACAAAGGAGGTTATGGCGAATTTTTCAGAGAATTTAAGGAGTTAGAATATTTCAAGAATAAAATTGAAAAGGAAATATTTGTAAACCATTTACAAATAGAATTGAAAAGGAAACGTTATAAAAAGGAAATCATTTTTAAAGTGTAGAACCGTTATTTAAAAGTAAATCTTTTCAAATAAATAAAACGTTGTTAAAAAGGAAATCTTTATAAAGTGAATAAAGAAAATCGAATATGGTATTCGAAAGTTAGTAAAACGAATATGCTATTCAAAAGGGGTTAGTCGAGTCGAGTTAGTTGAATAGAGTTAACTAGTTCGGTAGAGTTAACCAGTTCAGTAGAGTTAACCAGTTCAGTAGAGTTAACCAGTTCAATAGAGTTAACCAGTTGGGTTAAGTAAGTCAAGTTAACCAGCGAGTTAAGTAAGTCAAGTTAACCAGTTGGGTTAAGTAAGTCAAGTTAATCAGTGAGTTAAGCAAGTCAAGTTAACCAGTGAGTTAAGTAAGTCAAGTTAACCAGTGAGTTAAGTAAGTCAAGTTAACCAGTTGAGTTAAGTAAGTCAAGTTAATCAAGTCGCGTTGATCGAGTTAGAGTTACTCAGTTAGAGTTAATCGATTAGAGTTAAAACGAACTAGAGTTAATCAAATATAGTTATTTGAGACAGAGTTAGTCAAACATAGTATTCAGGGTAAGTTGCCATCTCGTACGACTGCTAGCGTAACTCGCAGGGCCGTAAATAGCCTAAGGCGGTCGGATGTTGCCAAAGGGAATCAGGCGTAACCATTGTGATCGTTGCGATCTAGAGTCAAGCAAATGGAGTTAAATCGAATCTAGTTATTCGATAGGAGTTAATCAAGATGAGTTAAATAAGTTAAGTTAATCGAATCAAGTTATTCGATAGGAGTTAATCAAGATGAGTTAAATAAGTTAAGTTGATCGAATCTAGTCATTCGATAGGAGTTAATTAAGTTAAGTTAAATAAGTTAAGTTAATCGAATCTAGTTATTCGAGAGGAGATTATCGAATATAGTTTATTCGAAGGAGTTGTCAATTATTAGTTATTCGAAGTGAGTAGTCGAATATTGGTTATTCGAAGTGAGTATCGAATATTGGTTATTCGAAAAGGGGAGTTATCAAATCGAATAGATTAAAGGAGTTAATCGAATATAGTTTATTCGAGTAGAGTTAGAGGAGTTATCGAATATAGTTTATTCGACAGGAGTTAAGTGAATAGTTAGATTAATCAAAGTGAATTAGTTAAGTTAAACTAAGTGAATTAGTTAAGTGAATTGGTTAAGTTAACCAAAGTGAATTTGTCGAGTTAATCAAAGTGATTAGTTCAGTTAATCGAGTTGAATTTGTCAGTCGAGTTAATAAATGGAGTTAGTCAAACCAAGTAAAACCAGTTAGAGTTAATTAATTAAGGTTGACCAGTTAGAGTTAATCAATCAGAGTTAATCAAATAGAGTTAAGTAAAATTAGAACTGACTAGAGATTAGTAAATTGAATGGTTTTCTAAGTGTCTATCTGATGTTGGTTTCGGCCTTCGGGATTTATACTTAGGGAATTGTTCTCATACTAGTTCACAGTCAGGGACTGATAGTTGGGGAATAGTAGTGATTTGTAAATAAGCAAATGGAAAACGTTTTCTAGTGTTAATAACATATATTTTCTAAACATAGAAAATAAGGCAATGTGAATATATATATAGATATATGTTGATGATTTACCGATATAATTTCCATCTGGAAATAATATCGCTGTTTGCACACTTGTTTTTCTTTGATGGTTAAATCACAAACTATCGAAGTTTTGACCATTTTAACGTTGTTAATATGGAGAGACCGGTTAGATTATTATCCGAAGAACCACTCTGTATTAGCATAAGCGTTGCGAATCATATATGCCAAAGATAATTGAAGACGGAGTAAAATGCAAGGGCTGTTGTATAAGTCTTAGATAATAGTGACTGAGATGGATATACTGAATAGTGCCTTCGGTTTGTCCAGTCCCAGGGCAACTTGTATGGACGAAGGTCTGACAGAGTATATCCAATGGATCGCGTAAGTTGATCTGTTCAAACGTATTCACGTTTGGTGGCAGAGGAATTCGTTTCTCTAAGCTGTATACCCGTGTTATTTTTGGATAAATCAATTTGTGATTTGGCGGGTATGACGATGTGACATTCTAAGTGAATGAGGATGACTTGTGTTGGTGAATGTCTGACAGAGTATTTCCAGAGAGGTCACGTACATTGATTTCTTCAACTATACCAAGAGTGGAAGCGGAGAAGGAAACTTCTTTAGCTAACATGTAACGTACTGTTGTAGACGCCAATTAGTGATTTTCGATGGATTTGACAATGTGGCATTCGAAGTGAATCTGATGTAATGATAAAGTGTAGCTTCTAGCCTCATCAACCGGTAAATGACAGAAATCGGACAGGCAGCATGGCTAAGTCGGTCGCACCGAAGTAGGGTGTATAATCACCTATCTAGAGAATATTCATTTGCTTCTTTAATCTATCAATGATGTCCCATATATATATATATATATATATATATATATATATATATATATATATATATACGGGAACGGTTGCTGATCCCAACCGTTGATGATGTACATTCGATACACTCAAGCGAAATCAGTGGTCGGTCATGTGTGGCTGAGTTACAAGATGTTCTTGTTGAACTCCAGTGTATCGTTCCTAGAGTACACTGATCGGAAGGTGGTTCCATACCTTGTCATAGTTGGAAATCCATTATCCAATACGTGCTTGCGATTTTGATTGTATACTATATATGTAGAACGTGAGATGAAAGCGTTTCTGCTAGTTGATATCTATTTGTACATAGACATTATTTAATAACATCTTACATCTTTATTATTTATATTTTATGTATTTATAAAAAATGTATATTTTACTTCAACTGTTATCTTTACAAATCAAAAATCGTATTTCAAATCCATATAAAAATATATTTATATCTGTAAAACCGCTCGAAATACATTTAATATCAATTTCGAAAAATCATTTCTTTTAATTGATGGTACTAAAAGGAAAATCACTACTATAGTACCAAATCGTGAAATATAAACCAATTTCATATTCAATAACATACAATATAATCATATTGATAAGCGTTATCAATATTTGTGAGGAGTCCCAATGTGTTGTTCCCTGCAAAACAATGGGATACCACAATTCAAATTATTCGATTAAATATGATCAAAAAATATTCGTTTTCCATCTAAATAGATGCCATAAAATGTTCAATAATAACAGTCAATAGTCACTGTAATAGTCAATACTCGCTAATATCAAAAATGCAAGCATTCAATTATTTATTTATAATGTTTATATTATTATAAATATAACCACTAAGGTAAGTTAATCAATTGGATTTAATCGGTAGAAATAACGATTAGTTTCAATTAAATTAAACAAACGTTTAATTTAATTGTTTCAATCAATATATGAATAAAATCAACAAACAAACAAAAAAAACCATTAACAACCATAGCACACAATTATAAAATCCGACTTATATAAAACATAAGTGGGAGGAACTGAGCGAGTTTAACTCACCTTAGTTTCCATTCATTGCTCAAGCGGTTTGGTTAAATTAAATAAACGTTTAATTTGGTTAAAATTCCCAGGACCACTAGTTCTGTCCAAGTCAGTTCCAAATATAGACCTCGTCATCACAATCCTATGGCAACTAGTTCGGTCAAATTCTATTAAGATAAGAAATAGTTATTAATGATTAATGTTTATATATTTTAATTAAAAAATTAATATTTTAATTAATATTAATATTGGCTTGTAAAATAATTTGAACAGGCCGGTGAGTTTCATATTGTTTTAGAAGAAAAGCAAAAAAACAGGCCGACCTTTTCAAATGTAGATCCGATTAAAACCTATCTCTTCCCTTTTTTTAACTATCCTCTGTTCTCCAGTCCTTCTGCCTTTCGAACATTTCACTGTTGCCTGCTTACGTGCATGCACATCCTCCTCTCCTCCCCATTTTCTTCTGTTAGTCCATGCCTCACGCTTGTGGTTTTCAGCTTCTCCACTCCCCCCACGTGTCTCCTACCCCATCCTCTTCTACCAGTGTCGCGCCATCTTCTGACCGACCCCCTCTGAACTGACCTTCGGCGAACCCCATCACCCTCTCCTTCAACCCCCCTGCGTTAGCTGCTGGAGCTCCATTCGACGACATCAGCTGCGTCTCAGCATGTCCCCAACACCTTCCCGCTATAGACAGTTGCCCTCCCCCATCACTGAACTAGTAGTTCAATTTCCATGCAACCCAGTCTCCACCAGCAATCTATCAGGATTGCTCCACGCAACATCAACCTCGCCTAAAAGCACCGGTAAACCGAGTTCCATCTAGAACATCCCATCTACGCGCCGAACCACCTACCAGTCTTGACAGTGCACGTAAGGGATATTATACTGATGTTTTCAGTTTGTTTATTTACATGGACGCTTGCGTGATTTGAATGCCAAGCTGAGGAGGGTTTGATTGTTTATTTTTATTAGTTGATGGAAGCTCGCATTTCATTTGAAGAAGAAGAATTCTGTTTCGTTCATTTTGTGATGGAGGTGGCATGGGTTTGTGCTTTTGTAAAACGAAGGGGTTAAAGGAAAAGGAGTAGCGAGGTCCTTTTTATAAGAGAAATAGCGTGGAGGCCAAGTCGTTTAGCTTATAGGGTTTCAGAAATTCTTAGGTTAGCTGATGGGTGTGTTGTACTTTGGGTATTACGTGGTAGCGTTTCAGAATAAGGAAGGACGAGTAGGATAGAAATCCTAAAACTTTGTCGGTAAGTTTTGTAGTGCATGCTGACGGTACATTTCAATTCAGAGGAGGTTGTAGGGTCTGAATATGTAGTCTAAACCGTATATTTCGTTTTCAGCTAGCCCTGGCATGAGTTTTCAATTCATAAAATGAATAGGTATGGTGTACGTATGATTTGATAACACACAGTTGAACAAATATTGGGTAGGCCAGTGATGCTTCATTTAGAGTTGCTAGGATCCATAGTTTAGGTTAGCTCAATTTTCTTGCCAAGATTTTAAATTTTTTAGGCTAGTAGTAGGATGTAGGTATGAACGAAAGGTCCCAACGTAGGAAAGTTGAGTTGATAACACAAAACAGTGAGGGTGACAGTCATGAAATCGGCATATCATGGTGGGCAACTGAAATAGGGTAAGGCGTACGATTCCTTAAGCATGAAATTTATATTTTTAATTATATGGTTGCATTATCCTACTGTTGATTGTTATTCACCATCAACCATTAAATCCGTATAGTCATATACAAACTCCAAACACCATAGAAATGGACACACTGCTACGTCTAGATGTTCCGGTCCCAATAAAATTAATTTCATTGAAAACATACTCCATTTGCTAAAATGGCGTTATTAAGACCTCAATTTATTCATCGATTCACCCTTAAATTTCGTCTACTGACAAAACAACTCCGTTTGACTTCAAACTGGAAAGCTAACAATAACTAATTATACGCATTCCAGTCAAACTCGTTTCGTTGAAAACGGAGGTCGTTTAAAAAGAAAACTATTTCTGAGGCCTATATATTATCGATAAATTTCAATTAAAATTTCAAAATAATTCAATAAATTATTATTATCGTAAATATCCTAATAGAACAACATATGTAGCTTCAAACATAAGTTATACAACTTAATATCATCAATTCGAGTTTAAACAGTTCCCAATTTATATTAAAACCCTTTTAAATTTATAAACAAACGTTATATTTTATTAACGATTTCCATATCGACTATTTTAAAATTTGATTTGGGCATAACGAACAATCTATAACATGAAATACGAAATTTTCTCTTCCATTAGAAAATTATAATCAACAAGGATCTAACGTTTCTTATTTCTCCTTTATATTCAGTTGAAGTTGGAAACTCAATATTACGAACTACTGCGCCATTTCAAGCTCGTTTTATATTATATATAAATTATAACGTTTATACTTCAGTTTTAATAACGAATTAAATATGAATATCCATTAATATTCTAAATAAAATATTTAAAATAATAAAATAAATTTAAATATTCGCTACCACAAATATGGGACATTACATTCTTCCACCCTTAAAAGAATTTCGTCCCCGAAATTACTAAAGTAAGAAAGAACATTACAAACCCATTTACTATTCTAAACCAACTTATTTTAAATCGAAAACCGATTCATTATAGTAAATATAAATTTTCAAAAATATCGAAATTTCTAACACATAAAATTTATGGAAAAATTCGGCAGAGTCTCCCCTGTACGGAGTGACATCTGCGGTATCGCAGGAACAAATAATATATATACATCTACCCACATGGTCTAACAATAAAAAAAAATTTATATTTTTGCATAAGCGTACCTTTTTACGAGCGCTATTGAGTATACTTGCTCAATTTAATTCAATTTACGGAACACAAAATCAATCCTCATGGCCTTCTGGCACCTGTACTTAACTCGGTTCAACATATAAGTAACAAATATATGTAACTCTTAAATAATACTTCATTAACTGACAAACATAATTGCACAAATTCTCAAAACCAAACATGAACACCATTTATTTTCAAATATAGGGAAAAATTATTAATTTCAAATCATATGCAGTTTAGTTCCAATTTAATTGCACTGGAATTCATTTTCTTGGTTTTCAATTCATTTAATTTATATTGAACATTAACATTTACTTTGGTTTAACATATTTAAATGTCAGTTGATTAATATCCGACTGATTTTCTATTCATTTATTATCCAATCAATTTCCAAGCCTAAGATTAATTTAATTTAAATACCATTTCTTAATTTAATTTCACTTAACCAACTTAAGTACCAATTCAAATTCTTAATCCAATCTGAATTTATTCAGACCAACCAAACACAATAAACACACCAATATCTCAATAATTTGAGAAAATTATTTTCTTTCTATACAAAAATATATTTTGGGTAAAATTATTTCGCTTGCCCTATTTACAAAACAATATTGTGCTCCTTACAGTTCTATGCTTTTCAACACTTGGACCGATCAATCAACACAATACAAAACATTTGTATATAAAATTTACATATACGCTCTCATATATATATATAAATATATATATATAGACTCAACTCAATCTAGGGTATTACTAATCCCATCTCTAATGAGTTACACCACAGAGCCAAGGTTATTATTAAACCAATAGCTCTGATACCACTATTACAATCCGAGGGAATTCGACACCTGAATTCCGATAATAATACACAAATCCTGTTATACTACCTATAACTCAAGTATCGAAACCACCAAATAGTTATTAGAAATAATATTAGAGGGTGAGATAAGAAAGAAAAAAATATAAGAATAGAAGAAGAAAAACCATCACAACACAGAATCAGAGTCTCACACAGCAGCGGAACAAAATATAATATGGAAATAAATCTTTACTGAGAGCTTTAAAAATACTTACAATCATCAGAGTACGTCAACACATTTAGACAATTATATAACCCGTCCTTATACACAATCACACAACGGAAAATTTTATCATATCATACGTCTGAACCTATTCAGCTCGTCTCTTCACAGCATCCGATAACCTGAAACTGTACGACCCGGTCCAACCCGAGCATTACAAACACCAGGTCAGTCTGGTGAACCAAAGTGAGAAAATTATACTAAGTTTAAGGGTGTCATCCAACTTGATTTAAAGTTAAAACCTTTCGAAGAAAAGGGTAATCGTAAGACCAAATCCACACATAAGTACGGACGGATTTTACCTTAAAATAACCCAAAACATTTTGAAATCAATATTTTATTTTGATATTATAATAGTGTCTAAATACAAATAAATAACAATCTAGCAGAATGCTTACATCTCACGCTCCACATATATAGTATACAATCAAAACCGCGGGCGCTTATTGGAGATTGGATTCCGACTATGACAAAGTATGGAACCACCTACCGATAGTGTATAGTGTATCTCTAGAAGGGAATACATTGGGTTCAACAAGAACAGCTAGCAACCCGGCCTACATATAACCGACCACTCATTTCGCTTGATTGTATCGGATGTATATCACCAACGGTTGAGCTCAAACCACCGTTTCTTGAAAGGGACAACATCGAAATAGATTATAGAAGGAAATGGATTTTCTCTAGAAAGGTGATCAAACACCCTATTGCGAGCGACCCACATAGCCATGCTGCCTGTCCGATTTTTTCATTTCCCGGTAGATGAGGCTTGAGGCTACGCTTTTATAACCAGCACATCACATTCACTTCGAATGTCACATCATCAGATCCAACAAAAATCACTAATTGATGTCTGTAACAATACTTTATGTTTTGGCTAAAGAAGTTTCCTTCTTCGCTTCCACTCTTGGTGCAGTTGAAGAAATCAATGTACGTGATCTTTCTGGAAACGCTCTGTCAGACATCCATCCATACACATCATCCATGAACAGGATGAACCGAAGGCACCCTCCTACTGCATTCTAGGAATATCACAATTGTTTCCATTTCTATAACATTAAGTTTCCATTTACAAAATCTTTTGTAAATTGATTACGATAACTTTGCATTTGTTTCCATTTCCACAACTTTTAACTTCATTTAAAAATCTCATTTGTAATTCATTTCCAACAATTAAATATTTGTTGTCATTTCCAAACTTTTAATTTCATTTATAATCCTGTCTTCTGTTAACATTCCGAATTTCAGAATATCACATTCCGAACCCCGGAATAAAACTTACTTTGATTAATCATTGCGAACTTCGGAATACTACATTCCGAACCATGGAATAAACTCACTTCTCCATGTCATTTCCCAACTTTTCAATTTATATTATCCAATTCCTTTATTTTACAACTCTTTTATGTATAAATCAACTCTTACTCGTATATTCGATTACATTATAATTTTGAAAAAATTCTTGATTTTACAATCTATTTCAACTATCGGATTCAAATCCAACTTCAAATTCATATTTGTCATTCCCACGAAACCCCATTTATAAATCACAATCCCATTTATAAATCTCATCTGAAAATCCTTATTCGTATTTTCAAATCCGACCTCATTTAAAAAATATGAAATTCCACTCCTAAATCAATACTCATTTCACCCAAATCCGATTATTTGTTATCTTATTCACGAAATAGTATTTAATCGCATTTAGTATATTTTAAAACAACATTTGTTAAAAAATGATCATTTATTACAAAAATATCACTCCTTAAACTCTTTTACACATGCTTGTATATCCGTGATTCAATTATTCCATTTTGATATTTTGAAATCCATTTAAACTTCCTTTACGACCGTATTTTAACATTTAAATAGCCAACATTATAAATATATATCGTTTACGCATTTATTTAGTAATATCTTACATCTTTATTTGTTATATTTTATATATTCATAAAAATTGTAAATTTTACTTCGATTATTATCTTTACAGATCAAAAATCGTATTTCAAAACCATATAAAAATATATTTATATCTGTAAAGCCACTCGAAATCCATTTAATATCGATTTCGAAAAATCATTTCTTTTAATTGACGGTACTAAAAGGCAAATGGCTACTATAATACCATATATTTATATCTGTAAAACCACTCGAAATCCATTTAATATCGATTTCAAAAAATCATTTCTTTTAATTAACGATACTAAAAGGAAAATGGCTACTATAGTACTAAATCGTGAAATATAAACCAATTTCACATTCCATAACAAACAATATAATCATATTGATAAATGTTATCGATATTAGTGAGGAATCCAATTGGATTCCTCTAACTTGTTATTCCCTGCAAAACAGTGGGTTACCACAATTCAAATTATTCAGTTAAATATGATCAAACAATATTCGTTTTCCAACTAAATAGATGCCATAAACTGTTTAATAATAACAGTCAATAATACCTGTAACAGTCAATACTGGCTAATATCAGAAATGCAAGCATTCAATTATTTATTTATAATGCTTATATTATTACAAACATAACCACTGAGGTAAGTTACCTCAATTGGATTTAAATAACGATTAGTTTCAATTAAATTAAATGAACATTTAATTTAACTGTTTTAGTCAAGATATGAATAAAATCAACAAACAAACAACCAACCATGGCACCCAATTATAAAACCAGACTTATATGAAATATTGGTAGGAGGAACTGAGTGAGTTTAACTCATCTTGGTTTCCACTCATTGCTCAAGCGGTATGGTCAGATTAAACAAACGTTTAATTTAATTTAAATTCCCAGCACCTCTAGTTCTGTCCAAGTCAGTTCCAAATATAGACCTCGTCATCATGATCCTATGGTGACTTGTTTGGTAAAATTCTGTTATAATAAGAAATAGTTATTAACGATTAATGTTTAAATATTTTAATTACACAATTAATATTTTAACTAATATTAATATTGGCTTGTTAAATAATTTGAACAGGCCGATGGGTTTCATATTGTTTCAGAAGAAAAAAAACAGGCTGGCCTTTTCAAATGCAGATCTGATTAAAATCCATCTCTTCCCTTTTTATAACTGTCCTTTGTTCTCTAGTCCTTCAGCCTTTCGAACATTTCACTGTTGCCTCCTTATGTGCACGCACATCCTCCTCTCATCCCCATTTTCTTCTGCTAGTCCTTACCTCACGCATGCGGTTTTCAGCTTCTCCCTTCCCCCTACGTGTCTCCTCACCCATCCTCTTCTACCAGTGTCGCGCCATTTTCTGACCGACACCCTCTGAGATGACCTCCGACGAACCCCATCACCCTTGCCTTCAACACCCCTGCGCTAACTGCTGGAGCTCTATTCGACGACGTCAGCTGCATCTCAGCTCGTCCCCAACACCTTCTCGCTATAGACAGTTGCCCTCCCCCATCACTTAACACGCAGTTTAGTTTCCATGCAACCCAGTCTCCACCAGCAATCCATCAGGATTGCTCCATGCAACATCAACCTCGCCTAGAACCACTGGTCACCCGAGCTCTGTCCAAAACACCCCATTTACACGTTGAACCACCTACCAGTCTTGACAATGCATGTAAGGGATATTATACCGATGTTTTCATTTTTCTTATTTATATGGGAGCTTGCGTGATTTGAATGCCAAGCTGAGGAGGTTTTGACTATTTATTTTTATTAGTTTATGGAAGCTCGCATTTCATTTGAAGAAGAAGGATTCTGTTTCATTCATATTGTGATGGAGGCGAGATGGGTTTGTGCTTCTGGAAAACGAAGGGATTAAAGGAAAAGGAGTAGCGAGGTCCTTTTTATAAGAGAAACAGTGTGGAGGCCAAGTCGTTTAGCTAATAGGGTTTCAAAAATTCTTAGGTTAGCTGATGGGTGTGTTGTACTTTGGGTACTACGTGGTAGTGTTTTAGAATAAGGTAGGACGAGTAGGATAGAAATCCTAAAACTTTGTCGGTAAGTTTTATAGTGCACGCTAACGGTACATTTCAATTCAGAGGAAGTTGCAGGGTCTGAATATGTAGTCTACACCATATATTTCGTTTTCAACTAGTCCTGGCGTGAGTTTTCAATTCACAAAATGAATAGGTATGGTGTACGTGTGATTTGATAACACACGGCTGAACAAATATTGGGTAGGCCAGTTATGCTTCGTTTAGAGTTGTTGGCATCCATAGTTTAGGTCAGCTCAATTTTCTTGCCAATATTTTAGTTTGTTTTAGGCTAGTAGTAGGATGTAGGCACGAACGAAAGGTCCCTACATAGGACAGTTGAGTTGATAACACAAAACAGTGAGGGTGGCAGGTATGAAATCGACAGGTCATGGTGGGCAGCTGAAATAGGGTAAGGCGTACGATTCCTTAAGCATGAAGTTTATATTTTTAATTATATGGTTGCATTATCCGACTGTTGGCCATTATTCACCTTCAACTGTTAAATCCGTATAGTCATATACAAACTCCGAACACCATAGAAACAGACACACCGCTACGTCTAGATGTTCCGGTTCCAATAAAAATAACTTCGTTAAAAATAGACTTCATTTGCTAAAACGACGTTATTTAGATCTCAATTTATTCATTAGTTCATCCTTAAATTTCGTCTACCGACAAAACAGCTCCGTCTGACTCCAAACTGGAAAACTAACAATAATTAATTATATGCATTCTAATAAAACATGTTTCGTTGAAAATGGAGGTCGTTTAAAAAGAAAAGAATTTCTAAGGCCTATATATTATCGATAAAATACAATTAAAATTTCCAAATAATTCAATAAATTATTATTATCATAAATATCCAAATTGAACAATATATGCAGCTTCAAACATAAGTTATACAACTTAATATCATCAATTCGAGTTTAAATGGTTCCCAATTTATATTAAAACCCTTTTTAATTTATAAATAAATGTTATAATTTAATAACGATTTCCATAGCGACAATTTTAAAATTTGATCTCGACATAACTAACAATCTATAACACGAAATCTAGAATTTTCTCTTCCATTAGAAAATTATAATTAACAGGTTCTAACGTTTCACAAAAATCCGACTTACATCGGATCCTTTATATTCAATTGAAGTTGGAAACTCAATATTACGAACTACAGCGCCATTTCGAGCTCGTTTTATATTATATATAAGTTGTAACGTTTATACTTCGTTTTTAATAACGAATCAAATATGAAAATCCATTAATATTCTAAATAAAATATTTAAAATGATAAAATAAATTTAAATATTCGCTACCACTAATACGGGACATTACATGAAGTTTTCTAATTTATAAATATAAATTGGAATTAAATGGTAGTTGATTTTGGGTTCATTGTGAACTATGTTTTAAATATCATTTGTTCTTAAAACCCAATTAACAATGAAGATATGATTTGGAATTTATAAATCCTTTAATTAAGATTTAATGGAAAATTTCCAAAGTAAAGTTTTCCAATTCAATATATTAAATTGGAATTGAGTGGAGTTTGATTTATTAATAATCGAGATGAGCTTCTGTGAAGGAAGACCGTTACTATATATGGAATTTAAAAGGTTTTGTTGTTATTCCATTTATATTATTAGTCTAATTCGGAAATTTATATCGATTATATATTGATCTGTTTTCCCTCGATGATTCTATAGTTAATGGAAAATGATTTGGGTTTATCGTGAACTATGTTTTAAATGACATTAGTTCTTTAACCCAGTTAAAGACAAGAATAATTTTTTAAAGTTGAATAATCAAAAAGTAATGATTTTTGATATTAAACCAAGTTCGAGTTTTAATTAATATTTAATTAGATTGAAAGCTAAAAGGTAATTAAATTTACCAAATTCAAGAAATATTTCGTGATGGAGTACCACTAGTTTTAGGCCAGGCGATAGTTAAATCTTTAATTAGATTTGAACGTGAAATGGTAATTAAATTTACCGATAACCCAATGGGTGTTAGATATGGAGTACTACCAGTTTTGCTCCATGGGATGAATAGGTTGGGATTGGAATAATAAAATAATAAATGATTATTTCGGTAAGGTTCGATAATCCTGACTAGTTGATAAACCTTAATTTGGTTTAGAATTATGAAAAGATATAATGAAATCTTTTGAAATTGATATCCATAGGAAGATTAAAGAATAAGTTTAAAAAAACTTATCTTTGATAAAATTAATGGGAACCTTTCCCCTAAGATGTGAATTTTTGAATAAAAGAATATTCTGAATTGGAATGAGGCGTATGATGTGTTTTTATTGCACTTGATTACTGATTATAAAGTACGCGAGTTACTCGGAAAGACCAGGTTTATCCCATTCTGAATAACTGACACGGCGACTAAAAGTCGATGATTTGAAGACGGTGGTTGAAGACTGGAGATCTTAACATCGTTTGGATGATTACTGATGTCTTGATTAGGCTGTACACCCAAGACAAGGTAATAAGTGGTGATCGTCCAGACGTACTTGGAGATCAACCGGATATGCGAGGGCCTCTCTCCTGTATTGGACATATGGGACGAGGAATAAGGTATCCCCGGTTTCGTACAGACCCACAAAGGACGTGCAAATGGGTGGTATGTCTGACATTGTATTCCTTTGTACTGTATTCATTGATCTCTGCTAAATATATATCTGTTTGGTGGTGGAGAATTTATTCTCTTGCTTAACACCCTTTTCTGAGACGTACAAGCTTAGAGGTTATATATTGGTGGAAATCAGTGGTACGGTATGGATTAATAATGTGGCATGCTAAGATGCAAATGATCAAGGCTTTTTTCGAAAAGTAGAATCTTGTGGATGATGATCAAAGCACAACTTTAAATGTCATAGCTTTGTGTATAGCATTAATTCGCGAGCCTCACAACTCGGTATGAGTCAAAAACAGGATAAGGGATGCAGTGAGTGCATACGTTTCTTTCTAGCTAGAAGTGGTGTCATGGTATGGAGCCCAGACATTTTTACTTATGTGGATGATGGATGCGAGGCACCTCGGATATGATAGGTCGACATACTGACCATTTTGGAGGTTCGATAGGACCGGGAAATGTATTGTTCATGAATAACCATGTAACGTCCCGCATTTTTATCGGTTTGTATTTTAATATTTAAATCAGTTTGAATATCGAATTCGTAATATAAGTGGATTTATATATTAATTAAAATGAAGTTGAACGTATAAAAATATATATAATTATAATCGAGCCATAATATCGCGGCAATTCGTAATTTAACGTTCCAAACTTCAACTGAGTGTACAAGATCTGTTATTAGTCGAATTTTTGCGAAACAAGAAACGTTGGAATCTATTGAACTGTATTTTTCCAATAGAAGTGGAAAACCAAGATTTCATATTATAAATGGGAAGTTATGTCCAAATTAAATATTCATAAAAGCAGCGGCATATTCGTTTATGGCCATAACGGTTATTTAAATTTATTTAAATATCGGATTCAAATTTGGACAAGATTCTTTTGAGATATAGTGATAAATTAATTTTTAGAATTTTACTGTAATTTTTAGTTAATTAAATACGCAACATTTTATTTGTAGTATTTTGCACCCAATATCAATATTTTGGGATTTCACAATATAAGTTGATCTATCGATATTATTATATTTTTGGGATCGTGGCACCTTGCTGAATACGATAGCAGTTTTATTTTTGTCCATAGCGATCCATAAATAAACAGAATTCTATGTAGTTAGTACCACGTTAACTTTAACCATTTTGTACCCAACATAACAATTAGATAGGTATTATCAAATTATAGATAGTCATAAAACTGAAGTATAACAATACTTTTACTAATTATCGGGATAACTAATATTTAAAAGAGTTGGGCTTTATGTATATAGTTTGGTTATGACATATTATCAACTGATCACTGCACTAATTTAGATCACCTACGTGCATTCCTTCCTTTGAAAACAAGGATTAATTTATTTGAAGTCCTCGTCATTTGTTTTAAAAGGATACGCTTGAGGTTGTAATCAATAAGATTCTGGACAATCCTTACTATTGACTGTCATTCATTTCATGTCACCTATTACTCTTACACCACAACAACTAGTTTTACCATCAGTAACATCCTCCTTAACTTAAAGCCATAATTAGATGGCTCGGCGGCACTAAAGTTATTTTTATTCAGTACTACGTATCTACTTGCTAAATATATATATATATATATATATATATATATATATATATAACTTAGCTTAGCCTGTAAGCTACATATTTTATATATATATGTAAAATCCTTTATAGTAGCCTAGAGTATAAGCAATCCAAATACTTAGTGCCCAAATATATATAAAAGAACCTACCTTACAACACCAGTAATACATTTGTCATGCCCTATTCAAGCATCTACAAACCTAACTGATGCTACAACTCGATGGACAATACAGTAGACATGAAATGAAATGAAAACTCATGTAAGCTACTCTACAAATCAAACCACTTAAATTCATTCCTTCATTGCTAAGCTTCAAGTCACCTATCATAATGATATAGTAATATACCATATGAAATGAAATCACCGCTGAACCCCGAGATGTCACCATCTTCCATGTACTGGGTACCATATTCTTTCTTAGCTATTAAGCGTTGTAACACTACAAATATGCACACGCTGCCATTGGCTTTGATCTTTCCATCAAATACAAAACGCAAATAAAAGTTCCAGAAATCTCAAGTAAATAAACAACGAGCTTTGGGCTTCGAGAATGGTGGCAGAGACCTTCTCATATGAATGGATGAAGTTTTATAGTAGATGGGAACGTTGTTTGTGAATAAAGTACCATGTGAACGTTGCATAGGGGACAATTTGCCTGGCAGGCTTGCGGGTTTGTACGTGTGAAGGGTGGAAGCATGCAGATGATGTGGAGTTTTGTGAAGGAATTAAAATATATGAATACTATTTTTTCCATTTCTTAGCATAGAAGCTTGCGTACACTTTTCCTTTCATAGCACAGTGAACCATCACCCTAGGATGGTACAATACAGTATTGACCTATAAACACGCAGCCACCACATCAATTTAATGAAACCACGTGCCTAGGAAATCATACAATAATTCTACCTATAAGCTACTACTTGAGGGTTAAGGAATCGTGCCTATAAAATGGTGCCCCACTTCCTGTTTTTCGTTTCTGACAATAAGACAAGTTTCAATGGCATCTAAAATTTAAACCATATGAAATTCTTCAACTAAAATTCGTGAAACCATTGTATTTGGCTTCATTGAGTAACTCTCTTCGATTCTACATCAATTCTACGGGTGCAGTGATAATAAGAGGGGGTGGATCGGAACTTGTGTGACGGTGTGAGGAGTAATGGGTTAAGGGAGTACTGTGGATCTCGTTTGCATTTCTCGTGAAGGATGCGGTAAGGAAGGATGAAGGGGAACTTCAAAGAAAATGCCTAGAAGCTAGACAGATAAGTGGTTGAAGAAATTAGGCGCAGTGGCATGCATCACAGGCGCACAGCGTTGGGAGTGCATGAAGGGTAGACGTGAGGAAGGGAGACTTTGTGGTGGAGTATAGTTGAAGGCGGATGGTTTTATTACTGGAGGGGCTAACATGTGCTTTAACATGCATTGAAGGTAGCATGTGATTTAGTCCACACATGGAAATCGGCAAAGGAATAGACAATATTTGTTTCACCTAGTTTGTGTTTAAGGGGTGCGCATGGTGTTCACGCATGCAGGTACCATGAGTGCACCGAAATCAGAAATATATAAAACGCTGAGATACAAAAGGGTTGTATGCAGTTGGAAAAAACATGGATTGTGGTTGATGGCGGATGGTTGAGGTGGAAAGAAGAACTACTGTAGTTTGAGTATTTTCGTTTATCATGTAGGAGGTAAGAAGTATGCGTTGGCAAGCATCCGTCATAGTGGAAAGAGAAATGCAAAGAACAACTTGTTTTTCTCCAAACGTAGAAGAAGTTATAGGAGCATGCGAGTGAGGAAGAAAGAAAACAAAATGACGTGGTTTGAAGCAATTAAGTGCACGTTCGAATTTCTGTCAGATTAAAACGTCTGGTGCAATCAACTGACGCAAATCGTTATTTAACGGTTAACGCGCAAAGGTGAGTAAATTCACTAACTCTAATCTATTTTAAAATATTATAATTATATTTTAATAATGGTTGAATGTTGTGTGATGTTCGTTTAGGTAGATTACAATTAAATTGGTTGAAATATATATATATATATATATATATATATATATATATATATCATTGCATATGTACACATCATTAGTTGAACATTGATTCCATTGATCATAATATTCCCTAGTATGGAATTAGTGTTAATTGTGTTCACTAACATCTGTGGATGCGAGAAACCGGTTGGAGGAATCCAACAAGATTCCAAAATATTTATATGTACTATTTGTTTTATATGCACTATTTGAACCCAAATGACATTTAAAACCCCGTGTGAATATTGATGTTGAATGGAAATTCAACACTTGTTTTGATTTAATCAATAAATAATATCGATTAAGAAAGTGGCAACAATCGACCATAAACCCATCGTTTTATTAAGAAGTTGATTGGCCGTCAGGCAAATCAACGAGGTTAATTATAAAAATTATATTTTTACAATTAAAGTGAAGTTTTAAACTGTAATAGAAGTTATATTATAAACTGGTATTTTATAGTTCATTTTATAAAGAAAATGTAAACGATTATTTGACATTTAAAATAAGTTATTAAGCTTCAATTATCTTGTGAGTGAATAATTTGGATAATTATTTTAAAGCAAACAGTTAAGAAATATTATTAGATTAATTATATTAATCAAATGGTAAGAAGTAATTAAAATCAGTTAACAAATTTACTGATGGATTGAAGTTGATTTAATCAACTCTTTATTTGGAAAATGATCATTAGATTAATTGATCTTCAATTAATCTAATGAAAATAACTTAGTGGTAACTGATTAAAAATTAATAAGATTCCTTGTTAATTACCCTTTTTAATTAATAAGGTATTAAATAATTATTGAACCAATATAATTAGTTATTACAAAGTAAGAAACCGATCTATTTTAGATTAATGATGAAGTAAACCATTTACTTCAGTAATGATGAAGTAAAATATTATTTAATTATTTTTAATTGAATAATTGTTTCTTAAATGGACCTCATTTAAGATGTTATTGAATTGGTAATGAGATGTTACTTGCATTAAGTAAAATGACTCAAACAAAAGTAAAATTCCAAGAGACAAAGAACGTAAATGTATTTTGGTAAAAGAAGTTATAAATATAATTGTATAACGAAG
This sequence comes from Allium sativum, assembly GCA_030737875.1. Lineage (NCBI taxonomy): Eukaryota > Viridiplantae > Streptophyta > Magnoliopsida > Asparagales > Amaryllidaceae > Allium > Allium sativum. Next base: position 528,010,147 of record CM060923.1, on the reverse strand, counting down.
ACGCAGCAAAGAGTTAGTTTTTAAATAAATAGTTGTAAACAATTGAGTTTTCAAATTAAGGATATGGCGTCATAAAACCATATTTAAAATAAAGCAAGAAATACGATTTGACGGATTATAAAGTATAAGCGGCTAGAGTTACGAACTTATATATATTCTAAGATAAGAATGTTGTTAATCAAGGTCTGGGAGGTAATTAAGTACGATTTGACGCATGATAGAGGGTTCTCGCTTCGCGTTAGGTGGCAGACGGGAGACTCTTGCCTCTACATGTCCCTCGTAAGTAAGGGAGAGTTGGTTGTGAAGTCGAAAGGCTGGTCGTAAAATGAGTTGGTGGGGTACCAGTGTAAGCCATTGTGCGATGTTAGCCCGCCGCCTTCGGGGTTGAGGGATGGTTTAAAAAAGGATTTTTAAAGTTAAACGATATGGTTGGAATTTACTCACACCAGTCCCATGACTGACCCAGAGTTTATTTTGTTTGTTTTCCCTAAACTCTTGGGTGCCCAAATTTGTATGGGAAGTCAACTGTTTCAGGATTTTACAGATGCACTTGGAGGAGCTAAAAGCAGGAGAATTCACTGTTAGTTATTTAGAGATTATTTCTGCTGTGATGTATATGAGTTAGACTCTGATATGGTATGTATATACAAATTCAGTTTTGTATTTTAAAGATATGTTGTATAATAAATTTTATTCGTTCCTCTATGAGATTCGTGTTTACTCTGATTCTGTTTAGTTGTGTTCTTCTTCTTCTATTCTATTAGTTCTATCTTATCTTTCTCATCCTCTTATTTCTTTCTATTAAAGATCTGTATTTTCGTGCACTCTGAGTTGAATGTGTAGGATATTAGTCAGCTCAAATTGGTACGGATTTACGGGCCTTTACAGTTGGTATCAGAGCTATTGGTTAAGGGATTACCTTAGCTCTGTGGTGTGACTCAATAGTGATGGGGATAGTAATACCCTAGATTGAGTTTGAGTGTACAAATATGAGCGCGTATTTGTAGATTGGTATAAAAACTGTTTTATATTGTGTTGGTTGATCTATTGAGTGATATATAAATTCGAGATCGACGCGTTTAGATGACGTGGTCGATAGGGATTTATAAACGCTTGGATAGTGAAATTCGACATAGTATTGTCTTAAAAAAAAAGCTAGGTAAACGAAATAATTTTACCCAAATATATTATAATATAAAAATAAGTAAAATATATTGAAATCATTAATATATATATTGGATGTGTTGGTTGTTAATATAATCGCATGAGATTATAATTAAGTTGATTATATAAATAACCAATCGAAATATAAGTATAATGCAAAATCAGATGAGCTAAATCTGAATTTAAAACAAGAATTGAAATAAAACTCTAGAAACTTGGAGGGGTTGTAAATGAATTTTGAATTGAATATATGGAAAAATTAAAATCTTGGGAGAGATTTGGAAATGTATTTCAAGCATTTGGAAAGGATATTTGGAAGTAAATTTAAAGATAAAAGTGTTTGAAAAATAAGTTATGAATGTGGTGTAGTATTGAACTCACTTTAGCAGCAGGAAAATAATATCGATGATGGATGGCTACATCATCAGTATTCATTCTCGAGTTTCTAAAGTGACGGATTACTACAAAATATATTGTTTTTAAATTGTTTTGAGAAAATAAAATTTGAATCCTGAAAGGAATATTTATTCTAGAAAGGCGAAGCTGTTTAAAAGCTCCAGGGACGATATTGTTTTGAATTAAACAAGTATACAAGATGAATTTGTAATAATGGGAATAAATTTTACTTAAGAAGTTAAGTAAAGATTGTCAAAGCAAATGGAGATTAACATAAACAGTTAAGGAGAAATTAAATTTGATGGAAAAAGGTACTGAAATAAAATTTGGAATTCGATTGAAGCCAATTAAGTGAAAATCGTGTTGGAGTAGAATTTAATTTCGTGAAGAAACTGAATTTCTGAAATAAGACTTTGGAAGAAAACTGAACTTGGCTATGAAATTGGATTGTTGGATAAGAACTTGGATTTGAGATTGGAATTTTTGTTTGAAATGGAATTTGGCTTAGGCATAAGAAAGTGATTGTTTTGAGGATAAATTGTTTGGAGATCAATTGGAAACGCATGGATATATGCTGAAGTGATAACAAATGGAAGTGTTAGAATTGGATGCCCAACCAAGAAGGTACATGTTTATATTTTATATGAGCATGAGATTTTTATAAGTCTGTTTGGCAAGCCGTTTGGCAGTTTGATTTTCTTTTTCCCAGAGAGGCAAGTTGTAGTAGCACCGAATGAGCCGTGTAGAGGAGATGCTAACGAAATTCTCCGAAAATTTAAGCTGTTAGGAAATTTTCAGAATTTCCAAAAATATTCATTAATAAGAAATTAATATTTTAATTAGAATAAATCGGTTCTGTTGGAACTGAATTTAAGAAATTAAATAAATGATTTTTAATCTGGTTATAATATGGATTGTAGCATTTTCCCTACCTTAGTAATTTCGGGGACGAAATTCTTTTAATGGGGAAGGATTGTAACGTCCTGCATTTTTATCGAATTGTAATTGAATATTTAAATTAGTTTAAATATTGAATTTCCATATTAAATAAAACGAAGTTGAACGTATAAAAATATATATAATCATAAGTGAGCCCATAATATCGCGGTAGTTCGTAATTTAACGTTCTAAACTTCAATTGAGTGTACAAGATCTGTTATTAGTCGGATTTCTACGAAATAAGAAACGTTGGAATCTATTGAACTGTAATTTTCCAATGGAAGTGGAAAACCAAGATTTCATCTTATAAATGGGAAGTTATGTCTAAATTAAATATTCAGAAAAGCAATGGCATATTCATTTATGGCCATAACGGTTATTTAAATATATTCAAATATAGGATTCGAATTTGGACAAGATTCTTTTTAGATGTAGTGATAATTTAGTTTTTAAAATTTTACTGTAATATTTAATTAATAAAATACACAACTTTTTATTTGCAGTATTTTGCACCCCATATCAATATTTTAGGAATTCACAATATAAGTTGATCTACCGATATTATTATATTTTTGGGATCGTGGCACCTCGCTGAACACGATAGCAGTTTTATTTTTCTCCATAGCGATCCATAAATAAACAGAATTCTATGTAGTTAGTACCACATTAACTTCAACCATTTTGTACCCAAAATAATAATTAGATATATAATATCAAATTATAGATAGTCATAAAACTGAAGTATAACAATACTTTTACTAATTATCAGGATAACTAATATTTAAAAGAGTTGGGCTTTATGTATATGGTTTGGTTATGACATATTATCAATTGATCGTTGCACTAATTTAGATCACCTACGTGCATTCCTTCCTTTGAAAACAAGGATTAATTTAATTGAAGTCCTCGTCGTTTGTTTTGAAAGGATACGCTTGAGGTTGGAATTAATAAGATTCTGGACAATCCTTACTATTGACTGTCATTCATTTCATGTCACCTATTACTCTTACACCACAACAACTAGTTTTACCATCAGTAAATATCCTCCTAAACTTAAAGCCATAATTAGATGGCTCGGCGGTACTAAAGTTATTTTAATTCAATACCACGTATCCACTTGTTAAAAAATTATATATATAACTTAGCTTAGCCTGTAATCTACATATTTTATATGTACATGTCAAAGCCTTTATAGTAGCCTAGAGTACAAGCAATCCAAATACTTATTGCCTAAGTATATATAAAAGAACCTACCATATAGCACCAGTAATACATTTGCCATACCCTATTCAAGCATCTACAACCCTAACTGATGCTACAACTCGATGGACAATACAGTAGACATGAGATGAAATAAAAACTCATGTAAAATACTTTAAAAATCAAACCACTTAAATTCGTTCCTTCGTTGCTGTTAGATCAAAATTTGGACCTAACACCCAAATTATTCTGAATCTTATAGAGTTTCAACTGAAGAATGAGGAAAAAGAAAATAACACGTAGAATTTATAGTGGTTCGGCGTTAACGAGCCTACGTCCACTTTATATATTATTGATTATACTTTGGAAGCTAATACAATCAAGGATTTCTCTCAATACTCTAGTAGTCTGACAATAATGGCGGATTCAGTACTCAATATTGCCAAAAAGCTCCCAAAAAGTGCCAAGCTCTGGGCTATTTATAGCTGATTTTGTCAGGCGGGTCGTGGTAACACGTGGCACGAATCCCGAGAACATCGAATCGCATCGCCTCCGTTGAAGAAATAGTCAAATTAGCCGTTGTAGATAGGTGTCGCGATCCCCTTGAAAATCGGATCGTGCAGATGGGGAGAATCAGTCAAAATGACGGTTAGGGACATGTGTCGCTAGATCCATGCGTCTCGGATCGCTGAAGACTAGCTCACGCTTGAACGGGTCGGAGGGTTCGCCATGCATCAGGGGATCGTATCGTTTTACGCTGGGCAACAATATAAGTTCGGATCGAGTCGCATAGAGGTTTCGTTTCGCTGATGAAACAGGGGGCGATCCGACGAGATGCGATCCGATGGTGGGCGAGTCGATAGTGCGCGATCCGTTCCTTCATGCATTTGGGCATATAATTTCATACCTTCCTCTTGTGAGTGAACCTGGGTGGCTTGGTCAAAAAGCTAGCCAACAATTTGCCCCCTCGAAGTATGTTTTATTGATGATGGAACATGTTTCGAAGCAATAGAATCGTATTTTCACAGCGAGTCGCGAATCAGTGAGCAATTCCTTTTCTGGGTATTTTCAGAGCCTTCATTACTGAATTTATCGATTCAAATCGCATGCTCGAGCCGCGGTCCGTTATCAAGATATTCGTTTCGTTCTTTGGTGTGCACTTGGGCCTCTTCATGGAACGGAACGAGACGGGCTCCTCTTCGAGACGTGGTGGGCTTTTGGTTCGCGGCCTGCCTATTTTTGTGGATCGAATAGGACAAAGAAGGGGAGACAAACGGTCGCCCTTTTGCCTATATAAGCCGACCCCCCCCTTCTTCACTTTCTTCCTTCTTTTTTCTATCGTATCGTTTCGCCTGCATTGTTGAGGAACGAACCCTAGTTATTCAAATCTTCAAAAATCCGACCACTTTCCCATTTTTTAGAAAGGTAATTCCACCGAAAGCACCCTTATTCGTAGGCGCTGTTGTTTTATGAATTTTTTCGAGTGGTTTGAGGGAGAAACGATGGAATTTTGCGATTTTCTGGGGGATCCAGCGAGGCGCCATGGCTGATGGGCGTAGAGATTGGAGTTTGGAAATGAGAAGGAGAGGAGGAAGACGAAGGAGGAAGGAGAAGAGGGAAGGCCGGTTCGGATCGTGGGCAAGGAGAGGAAAGGAAGAAGATGAAGGCGAGTGGCGAGACGGAGGGTCGTGGTGACGGCAGAGGCGCGTATCGTGGGGGGCTGCAACGATTCGGCAAAGACCCCGATCACTTAATTTCACGATCCGTGAAGGGGCGATCCCTTCGCCCTGCGATTTGAAGGGGGCGATCCCTCTACTCTGCGATCCGAAGAAGGGCGATCCCTCTACATGGCGATCCGACTCGTAGTTCACGATCCAAAGAAATTTCAAACTTTAAACGATGCCTTGTCACCATAAAATTCTGAACAGTTAGGCTAGGGCCTTGACGTTGGACTTTCTGGACTAAATGACCATATAATTTGACTGCATATGACGACTAATATTTTGATGATCTTGATAGCTTTCACGCTTTATTTTTAATGCACACACAAGCACACACACCGGCACTTGCACACACGGGGGACGGGTAGTATTAATCTCATTGTTCATGTTTTCTCGTCCTAGCAGTAATGTCGAATAATCAATCTTCTTCAAGATCCGCAACAGAAGCGGAATCCGAGGTTCCTGAGCAATACAACCCCGAGATTCCTCCAATTAATCCAGGAGGTGAAGATTCTAGATCTGAGTACGAGGCCACGGAATCAGATCCGTCCGAAAGTACTTCATCTAGCGAAGAATCTGAGATAGATGAACGAGCTCCCGACGAGATTCCCGGCGCGCTCAGAATAGATAAATTTTCTGACTCTTTAGCATCTAAGCTCGACGACATAAAGCTTAAAAGAATCTGCTTGAGACACGGGATTCCTTGGGATGATGTCTTGACACCCGGAAGCGAAGATAGACCCCACCTAGCTCCGGAAGGATATATGGCAATCAGTCGAACCATGTGCTTGGTAGGAGCTATTCCTCCGTTTCCTCCGATCGCCATCGAAACTTTAAGACGACTGGGTATTGCTCCGATGCAGCTTCATCCTAACGCCTACGCATCTCTATACACCCTATATGTTGCATACGCGGAGATCCTACACGCCGAACTTAAATTCAGAGATTTGACATTCTTCTTTCTTTTCAAGCACCGTTCTTCGGCAACTCCAAATTTCTCTTTCTTTGAATCGGTGGCGAATAGGAAGGTCATGTACGATGGATATAGCAATATAGGGGATCCTAAGTATGATTGGTTTTATATAAGGAGACAGGCCGGATGCTCAAGAAGATGGCTCAAATCAAGTAAACTTTAAGCTTCTAATCGAATATCTTGTTCAAGAAGTCTAGGCGTTAACATTCTCCCCCCTTTTTCTTTGTCTTAAACAGATCACGTCTTCCTGAAAACGGAGGGTCCGCTATACAACAATCGATTGTCCATTCTTCTACAAAGCAGATCCGATTTTTTAAGGATCAAAAAATGCATTACTGATGAAAATCTTCATAAGCATCATCTTCTGGATAGAAGATTTGGACTTGGCACTGGCGGCAAACCTTATAAGTACGTGCCCCCAACGGAGGGAGAGGGAACTTCGCAAGCGGTAGAAACAACTAAGTTTCGCAAGAGTCCTTCTCCGATAGTCATCCAAGACGATGAGGACCTGAACATATACAGAGGGGATGAGGTCCGCAGTGACATGTCCAAGGAAATCCCGATTTCTACTCCAATCAAAACCGCTGCTCCTGATGATTTGACAGAAGAGCAGTTATTTGACGAGCTGAACAAAATTCCTCTACCCGATGACGTATATAAAGAGGACTTTGAAGCGGGGCCTTTCTTCCCAGCTTCTGAAGAGGCCATCGCTCCAACCAGAGAACAAGAAACTGGTCAGATGAGCCTGTCTTCAGGCCCGGGTCTGTTAGGGGGGATTATATGGGATGCACAAATCACACACACTATCTGACCCCGCACTCTTATATCGTGAGTATTCAAAGTTTTAATATGCTCTTCTCTTTTTTGCAGGAACGATGTCCCGAAGGAAATCTTACTCTTATCGTTCTCTTCGTGAGGGCACGCCCATCCTTCATCCGGGTACTGAGCACTCTCGTGGCCCTTCCTTCCTGTTATCCGGCAGTTCCTACAGGGGGAAAGAAACTTCCCAAAGAGTTAACTCCTCCAAAGAGTGCACCTTCCCACATTCGGTCGTCAAAAAGGCATCACGAATCTAAAGATAAGGGCAAGGATCCATCCAAAGAGTCTGAAAAGGAAAGGAGTGACATCGTCCCTTCCAGCCAGCCAGAGTTGGCTCCCCCCAGGTCACGGGATTACATGCATGGTCCCGAGATTCAAGGTAGGCTGGAAAAGCTGCGGGAACAATTCCCAGACATATTCTTTGATCAGATGATATTTGTTCCAGCCTTGGAACCGGTCCCCAAGAACTGGGATAGCGAAGTTGTCGGGCACATCCGCCATGTTGCCAGGCAATATGAGATGATGAAAAAAACATGCAGTTAACCTTTCAGAAGTCATCCGATCGCTTGAAATAGAAGCACACAGATCTAAGGCGAAACTTGAAAACAACGAAAGGGCCAGGACCAAGATGGAGAAGGACCTGGAGGATGCTCAATCCCAGCTTGCTTTAGCACGGAGGGACGCTGAAAATTATAAGATTGAATTAGAGAATGCTAAGCAGCGCTTCCATTCGGAACTTGACTCCAATAGCCAAGAGAAAATGGCCTTAAAGAAGGAGGCTGAAGACCTCAACATAGCTAATATCGAGTTGAAAACAGCAAAAGGCCATTTTGAGGCTGAGAGAGCTGCTTGGGAGGCAGAAAAAGCAAGTTTAAAAGAAAGTTTGGCTTTGGCGGAAGAAGAAAAGGTGATTTTAAATGATCAGGTCTCGGATGCGGAGAGACGGGCAGCTCTCGCCGAAAAGAATGTTGAAAGTGCCATCGAATTGGCCACTGCTTCTAACAACAAGCTCCTCGATAGAGAGAAGGAGATCGAGGGGTTTGAAGAGATGATTTTTGATTTCCTTGGCCAGGTTCTCAAAACTCGCAACATCTCGTGGATCCCAGATTACCACGTTACTTTAGCCAATTTATGGGATGCCATTGTTGAGGGTGAAAAGCATAGATTGGGGGTCGAAGAAATTGATGAGGATGAGTTGACGAAGAGCATCTTAAGGGATAATGAGCTTGAGGACCTAGCAGAGGGTCGTCGTCTGATTCTAGCGGAGATGGAAAAGGAGAGGGCCCTGGCTAAGGGTAAAGGCAAAGCTGATGAGGGTTCGAGTTCAGCTGTGGAGCCCAAGACCTCCGGGGTTGAGGAATACCATCCCGATGATCCATTAATCCCTTTGGGTCTAACTCCCGTGGTCATTGGAGCCTCTGCAACTACTCAAGAGGGAGCATCTGCGGAAGGTATCTCTCTCTTTTCCCCACAATTTGTCAAAGCAATTGTGAATTGTCGTCGTCTAGTAGAACAACCAATTGAATTAGTAATGTGTGTTCCTCCTGATACAGGTGGCGAGCCCGTCGACAAAGGTGCTGAAAAAGAAAAAGAAGTGGAGAAGGAGGCTGTCTCGCCAAGTCCTGGTATTGATATATCAAAGCAGGCCGAGGTCACAACAGCAGAAAGAAGCATCCCGGCACCTAGCACTGACGTTCCCAAAGATGTTGAGACCATCGAAGCCTTGAAAGACATGGATGGGCGCCATGTAGATGATGAAGAAGACATTATCGGCGCCAAAAAAGCCGACGACGATGATGATGAAACCTTGGCCAGCCGAAAGGCCAGGCAGGAGAAAGAGTTGGCCTCGAAGAAGGTGCGAGATGAGGCTTTGGACGTAGTCCCTCTTGCAGAATTCGATCCCAAAACTGGGATGATTGTAAAAATCTAGCCCAAATCCATCAGCCGACAGCTTCATTTTGCAAATCCCGATGACTTCCCGGCTTCCCTTTCTGAGAGAAGGAAGAGAAAAGAGGTGGAAGAGGAGTCTTCGGAAGAGTCGGATGTTCCTCTCATAGACAAAAGGAAGAGGAAGAAGGGGGATCAGTCCGATGCTGACAAGGCGAAGCTGGAGAGACAGAAACAGGAGAAGAGGCCAAAGCGTAAATAGGATATTGTTGCTTGTTGATTTTTTGTCTTTAGGTTTTCCACTGGCCAGGAAGTGTAATTGTGAGACTGGCCCTCACTTTTCTTTCTAGGTTGTTTTTCACTTTGTTGGTTCGCAGTATATAAATAAAAGTTTATCTCTTTTTGCATCATTGTGTACCTGTTTTCAAATAAACTTTCCATGTTTAGTCATAGGCCATCTAATAATAATTACAAATCAGTCAATCAACAGAAAGAAAAATTTTCGTGCTGTGTTGCTGTATTAAAGTTCAGTATATGTATATGAGTATATGTGCCCCCAATCAGTTGTTACCATAGCGCCTGACTAGGGTTTACTATGGATTGGTTAGTATTGTCGGCAGGTTGCCCCCTATTTCTGAATATGGGGGACTTAAAGAATTTCATAGGATAATTGTTCTTGTGGTACCGAATTTCTGGCACCTTTCTCAGCGCTTACTCACAGACTTCTTTATACTCTCCTGACGGTTGCCAAGGTTAGAGTTTGGATTCAGTAGTTCAGTCGGTCCCCGATCCTTTAGCAGGGAAGAAGTTCTTTCTCAGCGCTCAATCGGAGACGCTTTTATACTCTCTCTCTCTGGAGAGTTAGAGTTCGAGCTCAGCGATTCATTCGCTCCCCGATCCTTCAGCGGGGAAGGAGCTCTTTCTCAGCGCTCAGTCGGAGACGCTTTTATACTCTCTTTCTCTCTGGAGAGTTAGAGTCACGGATCAAGCAGTCTGCAATCATGCACTCTCATCAAACTCGTCCTAGGTTTTCATTTTAATCCAAGCTCCGAGGATTGAAATCAGTCGGACAAGCAGTTGGAGCTTTTGCTAAGGCTTTGAGTTCCTCCAAACAGTCTACGGGAGGAACAGCTGGCAACAGACTTCGGGTACCTGCATTATTCACGCCGCTTTCCATAAAAATAAATAGGCAGATAAATAAGGATGCAATAAAGGTAAATAACACACAATATATTTATAGTGGTTCGGTCGAATCATGACCTACGTCCACTTTATAATTTTTTGCTTCAAGGAATCAAACTATTCTAGGCTAGTCGTGCCTTATACATGGTTTTTAACAAAGCAAAAGAACAGATTTGAAACTTTTATGCTAAGTATAGCCGCAAATGTTGGGCATTCCACGCTCTGGGGATTTCCCTTCCATCTACGGTTTCCAGCTTGAAGGTTCCATTATCAAGCTTGCTCAGAATGGAGTACGGTCCTTCCCACTTCGCTCCCATATGAGTTGGGGGTGGAAAGACACGTTTCAGAACCAAGTCTCCGGGTTCCCAGGTTCGGGCTTGAACCTTTTTGTTGTAATATCGAGCGATCTGTTGCTTGCATCTCAAGGCGCACAGGTCTGCCTCATCCCTCTTTTCTTCGATCATATCTAGGGACTCAAGGAGCAATTCATTATTGGTCATCGGATCATAATAAGTCACCCGGTGAGAAGGTACCTTTATCTCAACCGGGATGACTGCTTCCGTTCCAAAGGCAAGGGAGAACGGGGTATGTCCTGTTGCTGATTTATGTGTTGTCCTGTAGGCCCATAGTGCCAAGGGCAATTCCTCAGCCCACATGGCTCTAGCCCGCTTCAGTCTTCTTTTCAGAATAGACTTAATCACTTTATTCGCCGCTTCAACTTGTCCGTTCGATTGCGGGTGCGCCACAGAGGTGTATAGATTCTCAATGTGGTATTTTTGGCAGAAATTTCTGAATTCAGCACTATCGAACTGAGTTCCGTTATCCGTTATTACAATCTTTGGAATCCCAAATCGACAGATGATGTTTCTCACGATAAAGTTGATCACTCGTTTGGTTGTGATCGTAGTTAGTGGCTCAGCCTCGACCCACTTAGTGAAATAATCCACGGCCACAATGGCGAACTTTGCTCCGCCCCTTACTATGGGGAGACTTCCAATGATATCAATTCCCCACATAGCGAAAGGCCATGGGCTCATCATTGTTTTTAACTGATTAGGAGGTGCTCTAGATATCTTCGAAAATCTCTGGCACGCATCACACCGTCGTGCGTATCTCACTGCATCCTTGTTTATGGTAGGCCAGAAATAACCATGCCGCAACACCTTTTTTGCCAAAGTTTGCCCTCTAGTGTGGTCGCCACATTCGCCTTCGTGGACCTCTTGTAGCACACGTTTGATGTCATCGTGGGCTAAACACTGAAGGAGGGGCATTGAAAACCCTTGTCTGTAAAGAACTCCGCCTTGTAGAACGTATCGGGCGGCTTTACGAATTACCTTACGCCTCTCGGTTTTCTTGGTTGGAAGCGTTCCATTCATCAGAAAATTCTTTAGAGGGGTCATCCAAGACTCCCTTTCTGGTTTCGTCTCTAGTATTAGGTCGATTTCCATTTGATCTATGCTAGGGGACCGAAGTACTTCAATGGGGGCCAGCCCAGTCACTTCAGGGTCGTCGGAACTAGCCATCTTCGCCAACTTATCCGCCTGCTGATTCTCTGACCGCGGAATATGAGATATGCTGTAGTGATCAAAATCGTTCGGCAACTCTTTCACTTTCTTTAAGTATAAAATCAATCTTGCACTTTTAGCTTGGAATTTTCCAGTAACTTGGTTCACAACTAACTTGGAGTCGCAGAAGATGTTCAGCTTTGTGACCTCTAATCCCTTTGCGATCCTCAATCCGGCTATCAGAGCTTCATATTCGGAATCGTTGTTAGTGGCATGAAACTCCATCCGGATTGCATAGGTTATCAATCGTTTCTCGGGGGTTTCAAGCACTATTCTAGCGCCGGATCTTTCATCATTCCTAGCGCCATCAGTATACAATCTCCAGGCATTGGGATCGAAAAGTAATTTTGAAGGATTGTCCTCTTCATTGGCTACATCTTCCTCCGGTACGGTAAACTCTGTTATGAAGTCGGCTATCACTTGCCCTCGAATTGACCATCTGGACTGAAAGTTCAAATCAAATTGACTTAACTCAATATTCCATTTGAGTAATCTTCCAGATGCCTCTGGTCTCTGTAGGACTTGCTTGAGTGGATGATCAGTGTATATGGTGATAGGATGCGCCTGAAAATAGTGTCGAAGCTTTCTAGAGGCGATCAGCAAACTATACGCTAACTTTTCTATCCTTGGATAATTACGCTCTGCTGCCGTCAATTTTTTGCTCACGTAATACACAGGTCTTTGGACCTTATCCTCTTCTCTTACCAACGCTGAGCTGATCGCATGGGATGACACTGCCAAATATACGAATAAGTCCTCGTGATCCATTGGCTTAGATAATATCGGAGGTTTCTCCAGGTGTCTGAGTAAATTCTGAAACGCTTCTACGCAGTCGGGTGTCCATTTGAAGTGGCGTTTCCCTCGCTTTATTAATTCGAAGAATGGGATGCACTTATCCGTAGCCCTGGAGATAAATCTGCTTATTGCGGCCACTTTTCTGGCAAGGCTTTAAACATCCCTAATTTGCCTAGGTTCCTGAATGTCTCTGATTGCCGCGATCTGGTCTGGATTAATCTCAATCCCACGGGAACTGACGATGAATCCCAAGAATTTTCCGGAGGCAACACCGAATGAACATTTGGTTGGGTTGAGTTTCATTCCGTACTTTCGAAGAATGCCGAACATCTCTGCCAAGTCAGTAGTGTGTTGAGAAGATTGCTTGGACTTAACCAAAATATCGTCGACGTATACTTCCATTGTTTTCCCGATCTGGTTATAAAACATTCTGTTGACTAAACGTTGATATGTAGCGCCCGCATTCTTCAAGCCAAAGGGCATCACCACATAACAATATAATCCCAGATCCATGATAAAACTAGTGTGTTCTTGATCTGGAACATGCATCGGAATCTGGTTATATCCTGAATAAGCATCCATAAATGAGAGAAGCTCATGACTCGCCGTCGAGTCTACCAACTGGTCAATCCAAGGCAACGGGAAACTATCTTTTGGACAGGCTTTGTTCAAATCCGAGAAGTCGATACACGTTCGCCACTTCCCGTTGGCCTTCTTTACCAGGACTGGATTCGAAATCCAGACTGGGTAGGTCGAGTCTCTGATAAATCCATTACTCTTTAGCTTTCCAACTTCTTCTTTCAAGGCAGCGGACCTCTCTAGGCCCAACATTCGCCCTTTTTTGCTTTACCGGAGGATGTTTAGGGTCAATGCTTAAGGAATGGCTCATGATTGATGGGGATATCCCACACATGTCCGCGTGGGTCCAAGCAAATACATCCAAGTTGTTTTTAAGAAATCCGTCAATTCTTTAGCGAGATTCGGATTTAACTGGGATCCAATCTTAAGGACCTTCTCCGGGTCACTGTCATCGATCGGTACATCCACAGTTGTCTCGTTAGGAGTCGCCATTCTGCCCCGGGTTCTTGATCCTCTCTGGGATCTATATCCTCGGGCATCTCTCTGGGCGACTCTCCAACGACTATCCTCTTTGGTTGCTATAAGGTCTCCGCCCCCGTAGGGGGAGAAGCGCCTTTAGTTTCAATATCCCCTCCATTGCGAAGTAACTTTAGCTCGGCAACATAACATGCTCGCGCAGCAACCTGATCCCCTCTGACGATACCAATGCCAGCTTCTGTGGGGAATTTCAATAACAAGCACCAGGGGGCTATACAGGCTCTAAACTTTGCGAGGGCCGGTCGGCCCAAGAAGGCATTGTAGGGTGATTCAACATCCAAAACCACGAAGGGAAGGATTCTCACTCTCTGGCGTTCTCCTTCCCCAAGTGTAACTGATAACTCTACATAACCCATTGGAGCGGTAGATGCTCCGTTGAATCCACGGATCCATCCTTGGCAGGGCTTCAAGTCTTTTATTTCGAGATTCATCTGGTCAAATGTCCTTTTGAAAAGAATGTTGACAGAACTCCCGTTGTCCACTAAAACCTTATGAATAGTAGCTGGTCCAATAGGTACTATAATTACAAATGGATCTTCAGTCGGAGCATGAACTCCAATGCTTTCTCGTTCCCGGAAAACGACATCGTCGGTCATCATCTTTTGTTGCTTTACCGGGATATTGTCCTCAGGGTTGCTACACTCCCCTACCTCGAGGTGTTGCTTGGCTGCATTGACATATTGGTCTAATGCCTTAGAGCTATGCCCGGCAAGATAAAGTCCTCCGATTACGGTATTGATAACAATGTTCTTTCCCTTTTGTTGGGCAGTCGGCCTAGCAACAAGTTGATTCTGGTTCTGATTTGGGGCCTGTATTGCTTGCCCCCTGTCTCTGGGCGTTACTCTGTATTCATCTAACTTTCCTTCTCGATGCAGCCTTTCGACTACATCTCTTAGGTGACGGCATTCATTTGTCGAATGGCCGTGAATCTGATGAAAGAGATAAAACTTTCCCGTTTCGCGTTCTTTCTCCGTCGACTCTCTGGGAGGTGGCCTCTTATTCTGGAGGACTTCATACGCATTCATGAAGATATTTTCCAGAGTATCATTTATTGGTGTATAACTTTCAAAGGCCCTGGGACGAGTCCTTCTCTGGGAGTCGTTCCCTCGGTTCCTCTTCCGGTTGTTGCCGTTACCATTATTATTGCTGTTACCCGACTGACGACCACCCTGATTTCGATTCCCGACATTAACCTCGACTTTCCCCGAGCTGTCTCCTGTCTGCTTTATAGCGACATTGCTCTGGATTTCCTCCTTATCATTTGTTTTTGCCTTTCGGTTAGCATATACCTCTTCCCGGCGTAAATGTACGTTAGCTTTTTCGTAGAATAACTCTCTAGTATGGGGTGGTTTGCCTGCCAGGTATCTCCCGAATTCAGTGTCTTTATCTACTCCGTCAATCAATGCTGCGACAACGGTCGGTTCATGGGGATCTTTAACCTCAGTAGCGGCCAAATTGAAACGATCCAGGTACACCCTCAAACTCTCGCCTGGTCGCTGCTTGACAAGGAACAAGTCAATCACACTTTTTGTTTTTTGTGCATAGATACGGAATTGTTCTACGAACTTCTCACTCAACTCCCTGAAGCTAGAAATCGATCTTGCTGGCAAACGAGTAAACCACAACAATGCTACATCCTCCAAGAATATGGGAAACGCTTTGCACTTGATAGCGTCAGAGGCTGCGGCAGCGGTCATTGACCAAGAATATCTCATCAGATGCTGCACAGGATCAGACCTACCCGCATATCGGTTCATCTGTGGCATGTTGAAACGCCTCGGGAAAGTCGCATCCAAAATATCATCAGTGAAAGGGGTGTGACTGCGGTCAATTCCCCAATCTTCATTCCGTTGTCCACGGCCATCTGCCAGAATCTGATGGATCATGGCTGCAACATTTGCACTGGTTAGCGGAGGTTCAGGGTCAGCGCCTCTGGTTCGGCGGGGTTCTCTAATCTCTCTTCTGGGAGCAGTCACAAAATCCGAGGCTTAGATAGGGCTCCGTTGCCCCCTGTTACCATGAGCATGTGCGCGGCGATGGGGCTGAGGCAGTCTGTTATGCACAGGACTGTCCACATCTCGAGTCCTGGGAGTTGTGGCTTGATCGTTCACATTACGGTTTGAGGGCCCCGCCTCCAGTGCTCCTTCTTCCCATGATGGCAGGGTTCCGAACTGAAGCTGCTCTATGTTTTCAGCTCTCTCATACGGTCGCCGTGGAGGTCTCGGCGATTCCTCAGACGAAGAAGAATATCCTGGAGTGAGTGGACGAACCGGCGGCGTCCTTTGCCTTGCGAGCTCATCAAGCCTTCTATCCATAGCAGTCAAATTTTGTCGTAGGACGGAGCTTTCCTGCCTTTGGGCAGCCAATTCATCAAATAGCCTCTCCCACATTTCGGAAAAGCGAGAGAGATCCCCTCAGTAACGGGAGCAGCAGGATCATATTGATCATCATCACTTTCTCTTATGCGCAAAGAGCTTGAGCCAGGTCGAGCGGAGGGGCCAGGACGGTAGGAGCGAGTCATAGGCTCCTTTCCAGGTCGAGTTGTAGTCTGATCATCAATTCGAATCGCTGTGGTTCGAGGATGGCGGCTCGCAACGCCCCCCTGAGATCGATTCGCGGTCGCGGTGCGTGGGGGATTCGAGACGTTGCCTCGGGATCGAGTAACAACCCCTTCAGCAGTCCGGATCGCCTCGTTCTCGTCGACTCGGAGCGTGGCGTCTTCATCGGATCGGTTCGCCCCCTGCGCTCCGCGATCCAGAGTCTCCTCATTGCCTAGCTCGTGCACACTTTCTTCAATTGTTTCATTGGTTTGCGAAGCTCGTGCTTCCTTAGATCTTTTTCCAGCCATGATATCCGAATCGCTGGAATCTTCAAAGAACTGAATAGTGAAACTTTAGGATTGTTTTCTCAGTGAAAGCACCAAAAATGTTAGATCAAAATTTGGACCTAACACCCAAATTATTCTGAATCTTATAGAGTTTCAACTAAAGAATGAGGAAAAAAGAAAATAACACGCAGAATTTATAGTGGTTCGGCGTTAACGAGCCTACGTCCACTTTATATATTACTGATTATACTTTGGAAGCTAATACAATCAAGGATTTCTCTCAATACTCTAGTAGTCTGACAATAATGGCGGATTCAGTACTCAATATTGCCAAAAAGCTCCCAAAAAGTGCCAAGCTCTGGGCTATTTATAGCTGATTTTGTCAGGCGGGTCGTGGTAACACGTGGCACGAATCCCGAGAACATCGGATCGCATCACCTCCGTTGAAGAAATAGTCAAATTAGCCGTTGTGGACAGGTGTCGCGATCCCCTTGAAAATCGGATCGTGCAGATGGGGAGAATCGGTCAAAATGACGGTTAGGGACACGTGTCGCAAGATCCATGCATCTCGGATCGCTGAAGACTAGCTCACGCTTGAACGGGTCGGAGGGTTCGCCATGCATCAGGGGATCGTATCGTTTTACGCTGGGCAACAATATAAGTTCGGATCGAGTCGTATAGAGGTTTCGTTTCGCTGATGAAACAGGGGGCGATCCGACGAGATGCAATCCGATGGTGGGCAAGTCGATAGTGCGCGATCCGTTCCTTCATGCATTTGGGCATATAATTTCATACCTTCCTCTTGTGAGTGAACCTAGGTGGCTTGGTCAAAAAGCTAGCCAACAGTTGCCAAGCTTCAAGACATCTATCATAATGATACTATAACAACCCATATTTTCAATAAATTGTTATAACATAAATCGAGGCAGAATTAAATTCAAAAATCAGAATCAGGGGAAACGGGCTATGCCATTGCGATCGTCTCGGAAAAATACGCAAAATAGAGTCCGAGTTTTCGAAAATCGGAGTCCGTATGACCCAGTTAAGGCCCATTGAAGTTTTCAGAAATTTCCATGCTAAAGACAGATTTAAATTTCAAATTAAAATCAGGGATTTGGGCTAATCAGGGTTAGGCGGGAAAATTCCCGCCAGGGGGCCCATGTCGACAGGCATGTCGACAGGGCACCCAGGGTGTCGACTGCCCTGTCGACAGCCCTGTCGACAGGGGGTGCCCAGGCAGTCCAGCCTGGTGCACCATTTCTGATTTGGGTTGGGTCAAGTGGCTTGGTTCTGGAGAATTCTAAGATCTGACGGGCCAAACCTAATCTAGGGTTAATCCTAGGGCCTAAAACACTCTAATTCTCTATAAATATACCCCTAATCCTACCCTAAAGCCTCATTAATCAATCTTGCAACTAAACTATGCCAAATTGAAACCCCAAATGGCCTCCATCTAAAATCCCTAGCCTCCACCTTCCTCAAAGTTTAATCCTATGATGATATGATGATCATACAACCTTTTCTATGTTGTATGAATGCTTAATAACTTGCATACTTCATTAAGATGCAAGTTTGATTTGCTAAAGTTTGTGTTTTTGGGATTTTGCAAAAGGGTTTTCTTATTTGAGGCTTTGTTTTGGTTTTTAAAAGGGCTTCTTCATCTTATTTGGTGGATTTGTGGCTTGTTTATATTTGTAAGCCCTCTTACCTTCACTTTACAAACTTTAAAGTTAATGTTTGGTGAAAGTTGAGATTTATGTGAGTCTAGTTGATTATGCATGCTTATGCGAACTCACTATGTCATGTTTTATGTGATTCATAAGTTATGCATGCATATGCGAGATTTCTATGCCATGTTTTACATGTTTCACAAGTTATGCATGCTTATGCGAGCTTATTATGTCATGTTCTACATGTTTCATGGGTTATGCATGTTTATGCAAGATCACCTTACCATGTTATGCAAGTTTAATGGATTATGCATGTTCACCTTACCATGTTATGCAAGTCTAATGGTTTATGCATGTTCACCTTACCATGTTATGCAAGTTTAATGGATTATGCATGTTCATCTTGCCATGTTATGCAAGTTTAATGGATTATGCATGTTCACCTTACCATGTTATGCATATTTAATAAGCTATGCATGTTTATGCGAATTCACCATGACATGATTTGCAAGTTTAACATGTATGCATGTTTATTATGACATGTGAAGTTCACCATGTATGTTATGCCAAGTTACCTTTTATACCCTTATACGTTATGACGAATATGTAAGCGAGATAATGACGTTGGGAGGGTTTGGGTAAACTTAAAAATACATGAAACTAAAAGATTGGGAATTTACCTATTAAGTTAGGTCTACCCCTTGGGAATTTACCTATTAAGTTAGGTCTACCCAAGTATATGTTAACTTGTAAATATGTTTTGAAGTGGACATGACATTAGATAACATGATATGGCCAACTCGAGGTTAGACCTAGTTGTGGTGTAAATCTTCCCAGGTAACCACAACGTGGGGTCTAATGTGGGTAGTTGGTCATGTTGCACCATAAGACCCGAGGTTAGACCTAGACGTGGTGTAAATCTTCCCAGGTAACCACGGATGTCTAATGTGAGAGGTTGGGTGCGTTAAGTAATTAATGCCTCATGATTAGGGTTAAGTCATGGCCCACTAATACTTAACCAATAATGGGGATGCGAGGATTAGATGGGGGTAAGTGGTTACACTTAGCTAATCTAATCCAGGTTTAGTGAGGGGTTAAAACCACACTTAACCCTCTTAGAAACCCTAGCAACGTGGTCTGTTCCAGCAGTAATCCCAGTTTGGTATCACTACAACCCTATAGCTAGGTTAGGGCGGGGCACGATTACTGGACTGATGTAAGCGACCAAAGCGACGGCTGAGTGGTACAGCGGTGCGGGTCCGGCGGGCTACGGACGTGCACGTAGTCCGATGTTGGACAAACTCGAGGCACGGGTACCAGTAGGCTTAGACTGTGCATTATTGCTTAGGTGTCTGGGGTTGACACCCGAGGGCTTGATACACCCAAGGGTGGACCCAGCGCAGTCTGACTACATCCATGTGGGCCGTATGGACACCAACACTCGAAGTGTTAGGTTTATAGGGAGCCGATCGACTAGACCGTTGGGCTGGGCCTTATACTAAGGTCACTTCATGTTATTGGGCCAAAGTTTGGGCTGAGGGATCAAGATTTGTTTTGTGGGTTTGCTAGTACACTGTGGTGCAAAGATTAATCTCGTCTATGTGATGTCACCTTTATCTGTTGCCAGAATGTTCCTCTCAGTTTCCATCATACTGTTAACTTTATTAGTTTATAGATTGATCGTAGTAGGGCTTACCAGTCTTTTTGACTGACCTGTTTTCTTTCGCTTCTTTTCTTCCGTTTCCCCCCCCCCCCCCCACAGGTTCTCAGGGAGGGACTACATCTGCTTAGTGGATCTTTGACTTGCTTGTTGGATAGCTCATGTATGGATCTGAGCTAGCTGTGGCTTATCTTTTATTTCTGGGGATTAGTACTGATGTTTACTATGTATTTTGTTATCACGTATCTAGACTGGAGTTGTATTTTGGATCATGACATTTTGATATTATGTACTTGACTATGTGGGTTTTCTGTGATGATGATGGGTTTTTATCTGCTACCGCTGCTTTACTTATATTTATTTTTATATACTCTGTCTTGCTATATCTCTGTGCATGTTTACCTTCACAATAACGCCCCTCCAAAGCTAGTACATTCTAAGGAGTGATCCTAGTGGAGGTGGGGTGTTACATTTGGTATCAGAGCGAGGTTAACAAGATTGAACAAAAACTTTTGAAAAAAAAACCCTTTTCGAAAAACTATTTTCAAAAACCTACTAAGTATTTTCCAAAATAAAGTCTAGATTATTTTAAGGCTAATCCCCAAAAAGCCATCAGCGTTATCCTTCGTTCCCTTGACCTAATCTTATCTTATCTCTTGTTTCAGTATGGCTGAGAATCTTGACATCCCAGATGGAGTGAACGTACCACTCTGGTATAGGAGACTCCTAGAAGCTAGGGCGGCTGCTGGTCCCGCCAACCCTACTCCCACTCCTCCTCCTGTGGTTGAGAATCCTACCCCTAATATCCCTCCTCCGGTGGTCCCTGCTCCCCCTCCTCCAGCAGCTAATATCCCCCCTCCCGTTGCTAATGTTCCTCCTCCTCCCGTTGCTGAGGCTCCTCTTCCTCCTCCTCCCCCTCAGCATCCTCAGATTGAGTTTACAAAGGTGTGTAAAGACTTCAAGGCAATGGGGGGCAAGAATTTCCTAGGCACAGAATCTTTCGTTGAAGCTAGGAATTGGCTGAAGGACACGGAGGACTCGTTTGCCATTTTTGGAATAGATGACGAGAGGAAGATCTTATTGACCGTATGGCTTCTGAAGGATGAGGCGGCCTATTGGTGGGAGGTCACCAATGGGACGAGGCCCGTTGAGACTTGGGCCGATTTGAGGGCTAGATTTGTGACCAAGTTTCTATCTTCAGCTGAAGCAAATTTACAAATGGAGAAGTTCATTGCACTAAAGCAAGGGGATATGTCTGTCAAGGAGTATGTGAACAAGTTCAATCAGCTGGCCCGCTTTGGTTTGGATCTAGTAAACACCCCGGAGAAGAAGGCTCTTCGATTTGCCAGAGGATTGAATGAGCCGCTACAGGGCTTGGCAATGTCACATATTCCGCATGGAGCCACTTTCGAGAGTTTGGTCAATATGGCTCTGCTTCAGGGAGAGGGAAAGAAGGAAGTCAAGTCAGGCGATACTCAGGCAAAGAAGGCTGATTCTCAAGGCAAAGGCAACCAAGGTCAAAGCAGTCAAGGAAATCAGAATAAGAACAAGAAGGGCAACAACAAAGGCAAGGGGAAGTGCAATTACTGTGGCATAGCTGGGCATTTTGCTAAAGATTGCAGGAAGAAGAAAAGGAAGCTTAATGGTGGATGCTTTTCTTGTGGAGAGGCTGGGCACTTCAGCAAAGACTGCCCAAAGAAGAAAGGACAGGCTGGATCTTCAGGAGGGCAAGTTCATGCTCTCAATGCCGCTTCAGTTCCCGAGAGAGGTAGTGTTTCTGTTGAGAACCTTGTTTATATCTCTGACCTTCCGGTACGTACCTTGTTTGATTCCGGTGCATCACATAGCTTTATTTCATCTGATCTTGTTGATAGTTTGCACCTCAGTACTAGCTTAGTGGATGATCCCGTTTGTGTTTCGAATCCCATTGGGGGTTCTGCTCATCTATCCATGGTATGTGAGGATCTAAGGATCTCTATACTCAGCGTTGAGTTCTTGTGTAGTGCGTATGTTCTAGGTTTCAGGGGATACGGATTAATCTTGGGCATGGATTGGCTGTCTAGATATGGAGCCATTCTGGATTGTGAGCATAGGGTTGTAAGGCTTGTGACTCGCCTGGGCAACACCTTAGAGATTTCATGCAATCCGAAGAATCCCGTCATGTTATGCTATCTAGAATCTCTCGACTCATCAGAGGAGGCCCTTCAGTCTGTAAGGGTGGTCCGAGATTATCCAGATGTGTTTGAAGAAGTTAAGGGGTTGCCCCCTAAACGAGAGATTGACTTTCGCATCTACCTGGTAGATAATGCTAAGCCTGTTTCTTTGCCCGTTCGGCATATGGCTCCGCGTGAGAGACGGGAGTTGAGCAAACAAGTGAAAGAATTGCTTGAGAAGGGCTTCATCAGAAGGAGTATATCCGAATGGGGAGCGCCTGTGGTGTTTGCAACTAAGGCAGATGGCTCTCTCCGACTCTGTGTGGATTATAGAGAGTTGAATAAGCTAACTAAGAAGAACCGACACCCGTTACCAAGAATCGATGATCTCTTTGATCAACTTGTTGGTGCTTCTGTTTTCTCTCAGCTTGACCTTGCTACGGGTTTCCATCAGCTCAGAGTGGCTGAAGACAGTATAGACAAGACTGCATTCAGAACTCCAGACGGATTCTTTGAATGGCTTGTTATGCCGTTCGGTTTGACGAATGCACCCGCATATTTTGTGGATTTGATGAGTAGGGTGTTTCGGGAGTTTTTGAATAAGTTTGTCGTGGTCTTTGTTGATGATATTCTGGTTTTCTCCAAGGATGAGGAAGAGCATGCGAGGCACCTAGTAGAGGTGATGGATACACTCAGAGCACACCAGTTAAAAGCCAAGTTCTCCAAGTGCCACTTTTGGAGAAGGGAAGTCAGATTTCTTGGGCATATCGTATCCAAGCAAGGCTTAGCGGTAGATCCCGCTAAGGTGGTTGCAGTTCAGGATTGGAAGACTCCAAGGAATGCAACCGAGGTGAGAAGCTTTCTGGGTCTTGCGGGTTTCTATCGGAAGTTCATTAAAGACTTCGCAAAGATATCCGCTCCTCTTACTAAGTTGACGAAGAAGAACTTAGTCTTTGCTTGGGATATGGATTGTGAGCTTGCTTTTCAGAGACTCAAAAGAGCCCTTACCTCTGCACCAGTTCTAGCCTTACCCGATGGTGGTAAGATATTTACCGTGTACACTGATGCTTGTGGCACGGGATTGGGTGCCGTTCTGATGCAAGAGGGCAGAGTTATATGCTTTGGTGGAAGGCAACTTAAGGTACATGAGAGGAATTATCCCACTCATGATCTAGAGCTAGCAGCGATTGTATATGCGCTCAAAGCATGGCGTCATTATCTTCTGGGAGAGAGATTCGAGCTATATACCGATCATAAGTCTTTAAAGTATCTCTTTTCGCAGAAAGATCTGAACTTAAGACAGCAGAGATGGATGGAATTTTTGGCTTCCTATGATTTTGAGATATCCTATACCCCTGGCAAGGGGAATGTTGTAGCAGATGCGTTGAGTAGGAAAAGGTTGACACTAAGTCCTCTGTTTGTTGAGATGAAGAATTTAGAGTTCTTAGCGACCTTTGATTTCTCTTTGGCAATGGAGTCAGTGACCGGTTCCTTGGCATCGTTAGAGCTCAGGCCTACCCTCCTAGATCAAGTTGGGGCTTCGCAAAAGGAAGACCCTCAGATAATTGAGATCTTGGATAAGCTGGTTCGAGGGGAGACATCTAGTCACCTTGCTCGATATTCTATAGACGATAGGGGTTGGCTGAGGAGAGAAGGAAGGCTTTGTGTCCCGATGGTAGAAGACTTGGTGAGGAAAGTTCTCGAGGAAGCACATCGCTCCAAGATGACCATACATCCAGGGGGTGATAAGATGTATAAGGACATGAAGCGCGTTTTCTTCTGGCCCGGAATGAAAAAGGATGTGGCGGAGTTTGTCTCGAGATGTGTTATTTGTCAAAGAGTAAAAGCTGAGTCGAAGAAGCCCGGTGGGCTATTACATCCGCTAGAGGTCCCGCTATGGAAGTGGGAGAGCATTTCTATGGACTTTATTGATGGGCTTCCAAGGTCCAGGAAGGGGAATACGAGCATATGGGTCATTGTAGATAGGCTCACGAAGAGTGCTCACTTTATCCCAGTAAAGAGCAAAAGGACAGCATCTGGACTAGCATCAGTATATCTTCGTGAGATAGTGCGACTACATGGGGTCCCTTCCAGCATAGTCAGTGACCGAGACCCCATCTTTACTAGTCAATTCTGGAACAGCTTACAGGAGGCTATGGGCACGAAGTTGAACCTGAGTACGGCCTATCACCCACAAACAGACGGCCAGACAGAAAGGGTGAATAGGGTACTTGAGGACTTGTTGAGGCTTTGCATTCTAGATTTTGGTGGTGCTTGGGAAGACCATCTCCCTCTTGTCGAGTTTGCATACAACAACAGTTATCAGGCGAGCATAGGGATGGCACCCTTTGAGGCTTTATATGGGAGGCCGTGCAAGTCACCTACATGTTGGTGGGAATCCACGGATAAGCTTATACTTGGACCCGACATGATTAGGGATACATCCGAGAAGGTTGAGTTGATTAGAAGACGGATGAAAGCGGCCCAAGACCGGCAGAAATCCTATGCTGACAGGCGAAGGTCCGAATTGGAGTTTGAGGCTGGGGACAAGGTTTTCGTGAAGGTTTCTCCTTTGCGGAATGTGGTCCGATTTGGAGCTGTTGGGAAGCTAGCACCGAGATTTGTTGGACCCTTCCCCATCATTGAGAGAATTGGAAAGATGGCATACAGAGTGCAATTGCCCGAGAAGTTGTCCGGAGTGCACAATGTCTTTCATGTCTCGCACCTCCGAAAGTGCCTGCATGAGTCCGCTGAGGTGGTTGAGCCTAGCATGCTTGAAGACGTGGAGGTAGAGAAAGAAGCAACTTTAAGGAAAGCTCCGATTCGTATCTTGGGGACAGAGACCAAGAAGCTAAGGAATCGTGAGGTCAGATTGGTGAAGGTGCAATGGGTTGAAGCCGAAGAGGACGCAACTTGGGAAACCGAGGAGAAGATGCGTGGGCTTTATCCATTCCTTTTTGAGGGTACACTCTCAATCTCTTCCCTTTGTTAGTATATCTTTCTCTTTGCAATCCATATTTATCTAGTTATCGTGCTAAGCTTGTCATGAGAACCTTAGGTAGAAACCCTTTGGATGAAACATGTGTTTGAAGCATGTTATGGTTGATGATTGCAAGTGGTTGCAAGTGTTTGCAGGTGGTTACTCGTGGATGCATGATACACATTAGGCACTAGATCGGCTCACACACTCCTCATATTGCATGTGCATGGGTGTTTATGCATATTCTTGGATGAAATTTGTATGCAATCACATGGATGTTGCATATGGATGTATGATTGAGCACGCATGTAGTTATTATACATTATGTTAGGGATTTGCATACATATGGATACATTTCACTAACATATTCTGCATTGATCATTGCATTAGATAAGTACATATACACACACTTTTGCATATGGTCATACAACATTTAGAATCCTTTAAGGACAATGGTTGCTCGTGGATGATGTTTTGAGTAGATGGATGTTGGATGGTAGGATATGTTCTTCCTAACTTGAAGATTTCGGGGACGAAATCCTTTAAGAAGGGGAGAATATAACAACCCATATTTTCAATAAACTGTTATAACATAAATCGAGGCAGAATTAAATTCAAAAATCAGAATCAGGGGAAACGGGCTATGCCATTGCGATCGTCTCGGAAAAATACGCAAAATAGAGTCCGAGTTTTCGAAAATCGGAGTCCGTATGACCCAGTTAAGGCCCATTGAAGTTTTCAGAAATTTCCATGCTAAAGACAGATTTAAATTTCAAATTAAAATCAGGGATTTGGGCTAATCAGGGTTAGGCGGGAAAATTCCCGCCAGGGGGCCCATGTCGACAGGCATGTCGACAGGGCACCCAGGGTGTCGACTGCCCTGTCGACAGCCCTGTCGACAGGGGGTGCCCAGGCAGTCCAGCCTGGTGCACCATTTCTGATTTGGGTTGGGTCAAGTGGCTTGGTTCTGGAGAATTCTAAGATCTGACGGGCCAAACCTAATCTAGGGTTAATCCTAGGGCCTAAAACACTCTAATTCTCTATAAATATACCCCTAATCCTACCCTAAAGCCTCATTAATCAATCTTGCAACTAAACTATGCCAAATTGAAACCCCAAATGGCCTCCATCTAAAATCCCTAGCCTCCACCTTCCTCAAAGTTTAATCCTATGATGATATGATGATCATACAACCTTTTCTATGTTGTATGAATGCTTAATAACTTGCATACTTCATTAAGATGCAAGTTTGATTTGCTAAAGTTTGTGTTTTTGGGATTTTGCAAAAGGGTTTTCTTATTTGAGGCTTTGTTTTGGTTTTTAAAAGGGCTTCTTCATCTTATTTGGTGGATTTGTGGCTTGTTTATATTTGTAAGCCCTCTTACCTTCACTTTACAAACTTTAAAGTTAATGTTTGGTGAAAGTTGAGATTTATGTGAGTCTAGTTGATTATGCATGCTTATGCGAACTCACTATGTCATGTTTTATGTGATTCATAAGTTATGCATGCATATGCGAGATTTCTATGCCATGTTTTACATGTTTCACAAGTTATGCATGCTTATGCGAGCTTATTATGTCATGTTCTACATGTTTCATGGGTTATGCATGTTTATGCAAGATCACCTTACCATGTTATGCAAGTTTAATGGATTATGCATGTTCACCTTACCATGTTATGCAAGTCTAATGGATTATGCATGTTCACCTTACCATGTTATGCAAGTTTAATGGATTATGCATGTTCATCTTGCCATGTTATGCAAGTTTAATGGATTATGCATGTTCACCTTACCATGTTATGCATATTTAATAAGCTATGCATGTTTATGCGAATTCACCATGACATGATTTGCAAGTTTAACATGTATGCATGTTTATTATGACATGTGAAGTTCACCATGTATGTTATGCCAAGTTACCTTTTATACCCTTATACGTTATGACGAATATGTAAGCGAGATAATGACGTTGGGAGGGTTTGGGTAAACTTAAAAATACATGAAACTAAAAGATTGGGAATTTACCTATTAAGTTAGGTCTACCCCTTGGGAATTTACCTATTAAGTTAGGTCTACCCAAGTATATGTTAACTTGTAAATATGTTTTGAAGTGGACATGACATTAGATAACATGATATGGCCAACTCGAGGTTAGACCTAGTTGTGGTGTAAATCTTCCCAGGTAACCACAACGTGGGGTCTAATGTGGGTAGTTGGTCATGTTGCACCATAAGACCCGAGGTTAGACCTAGACGTGGTGTAAATCTTCCCAGGTAACCACGGATGTCTAATGTGAGAGGTTGGGTGCGTTAAGTAATTAATGCCTCATGATTAGGGTTAAGTCATGGCCCACTAATACTTAACCAATAATGGGGATGCGAGGATTAGATGGGGGTAAGTGGTTACACTTAGCTAATCTAATCCAGGTTTAGTGAGGGGTTAAAACCACACTTAACCCTCTTAGAAACCCTAGCAACGTGGTCTGTTCCAGCAGTAATCCCAGTTTGGTATCACTACAACCCTATAGCTAGGTTAGGGCGGGGCACGATTACTGGACTGATGTAAGCGACCAAAGCGACGGCTGAGTGGTACAGCGGTGCGGGTCCGGCGGGCTACGGACGTGCACGTAGTCCGATGTTGGACAAACTCGAGGCACGGGTACCAGTAGGCTTAGACTGTGCATTATTGCTTAGGTGTCTGGGGTTGACACCCGAGGGCTTGATACACCCAAGGGTGGACCCAGCGCAGTCTGACTACATCCATGTGGGCCGTATGGACACCAACACTCGAAGTGTTAGGTTTATAGGGAGCCGATCGACTAGACCGTTGGGCTGGGCCTTATACTAAGGTCACTTCATGTTATTGGGCCAAAGTTTGGGCTGAGGGATCAAGATTTGTTTTGTGGGTTTGCTAGTACACTGTGGTGCAAAGATTAATCTCGTCTATGTGATGTCACCTTTATCTGTTGCCAGAATGTTCCTCTCAGTTTCCATCATACTGTTAACTTTATTAGTTTATAGATTGATCGTAGTAGGGCTTACCAGTCTTTTTGACTGACCTGTTTTCTTTCGCTTCTTTTCTTCCGTTTCCCCCCCCCCCCACAGGTTCTCAGGGAGGGACTACATCTGCTTAGTGGATCTTTGACTTGCTTGTTGGATAGCTCATGTATGGATCTGAGCTAGCTGTGGCTTATCTTTTATTTCTGGGGATTAGTACTGATGTTTACTATGTATTTTGTTATCACGTATCTAGACTGGAGTTGTATTTTGGATCATGACATTTTGATATTATGTACTTGACTATGTGGGTTTTCTGTGATGATGATGGGTTTTTATCTGCTACCGCTGCTTTACTTATATTTATTTTTATATACTCTGTCTTGCTATATCTCTGTGCATGTTTACCTTCACAATAACGCCCCTCCAAAGCTAGTACATTCTAAGGAGTGATCCTAGTGGAGGTGGGGTGTTACAGATACAGTAATCTACCTTACGAAATGAAATCACTGCTGAACTCCGAGATGTCACTATCTGCCATGTACTGGGTATCATATTCTTTCTTAGCTATTAAATATTGTAACACTATAAATATGCACATGCTGCCATTGGCTTTGCTCTTTCCATTAAATACAAAACGCAAATGAAAGTTCCAGAAATCTCAAATAATAAACAACGAGCGTTAGGCTTCGGGAATGGTGGCAGAGACCTTCTCATGTGAAGGGATGAAGTTTTACAGTAGATGGGAACGTTGTTTGTGAATAAAGTACCATGTGAACGTTGCATAGGAGACATTTTGCCTGGCAGGCTTGCGGGTTTGTACGTGTGAAGGGTGGAAGCATGCAGATGACATGGAGTTTTGTGAAGGAATTAAAACATATGAATACTATTTTTTTCATTTCTTAGCATAGAAGCTTGCGTACACTTTTCCTTTCATAGCACAGTGAACCATCACCCTAGGATGGTACAATACAGTCTTGACCTATAAACACGCAACCACCACATCAATTAAATGAAACCACATGCCTAGGAAATCATACATTAATTCTACCTATAAGCTACTACTTGAGGGTTAAGTAATCGTGCTCTATAAAATGGTGCCCCACTTCCTATTTTTCGTTTCTGAAAATAAGACAAGTTTCAATGGCATCTAAAATTTAAACCATACGAAATTCTTCCACTAAAATTCATTAAACCATTGTATTTGGCTTCATTGAGTAACTCTCTTTGATTCTACATCAATTCTACGGGGTGCGGTGATAATAAGAGGGGGTGGATCGGAACTTATATGACGGTGTGAGGAGTAATGGGTTAAGGGAGTACTGTGGATCTCGTTTGCATTTCTCGTGAAGGATGCGGTGAGGAAGAGTGTAGGTAAACTTCAAAGAAAGTGCCTAGAAGCAAGACAGATAAGTGTTTGAAGAAATTAGGCGCAGTTGCATGCATCACAGGCGCACAGCGTTGGGAGTGTATGAAGGGTAGACGTGAGGAAGGGAGACTTTGTGGTGGAGTATAGTTGAGGGCGAATGGTTTTATTACTGGAGGGGCTAGCGTGTGCTTTAACATGCATGGAAGGTGGCATGAGATTTAGTCCATGCATGGAAATCAGCAAATGAACAGACAATATTTGTTTCACCTACTTTGTGTTTAAGGGGGCGCATGGTGTTCACGCATGTAGGTACCGTGAGTGCACTGAAGCCGTAAATATATAAAACGCAGAGATATAAAAGGGTTGAATGCAGTTGGAAAAAACATGGATTATGGTTGATGGCGGATGGTTGAGGTGACGAGAAGAACTACTGTAGTTTGAGTATTTTCGTTTATCATGTAGGAGGTAAGAAGTATGCGTTGACAAGCATCCGTCATAGTGGAAAGAGAAATGCAAAGAATAGCTTGTTTTCCTCCAAACGTAGAAGAAGTTACAGGAACATGCGAGTGAGGAAGAAAGATAACAAAATGAAGTGGTTTGAAGCAATTAAGTACACGTTTGAATTTCTGTCAGAATAAAACGTTCGGTGCAATCAACTGACGCAAATCGTTATTTAACGGTTAATGCGCAAAGGTGAGTAAATTCACTAACTCTAATTTATTTTAAAATATTATCATTATATTTTAATAAGGGTTGAATGCTGTGTGATGGTCGTTTAGGTAGATTACAATTAAATTGGTTGAAATATAAATATATTTCATTGCATATGTACACATCATTAGTTGAACACTGATTCCATCGGTCATAATATTCCCTAGTATGGAATTAGTGTTAATTGTGTTGACTAACATCTGTGGATGCGGGAAACCAGTTGGAAGATTCCAACTGGAGTCCTCAATATTTATATATACTGTTTGTTTTGTATGCATTGTTTGAACCCAAATGACATTTAAAACCCCATGTGAATATTGATGTTGAATGGAAATTCAACATTTGTTTTGATTTAATCAATAAACGATATTGATTAAGAAAGTGGCAACAATCGACCATAAACCCATCGTTTTGTTAAGAAGTTGATTGGCCGTCAAGCAAATCAATGAAGTTAATTATAAAAATTATATTTTTATAATTAAAGCGAAGTTTTAAACTTTAATAGAAGTTCTATTATAAACCCGTATTCTATAGTTCATTTTATAAAGAAAATGTAAACGATTATTTGACATTTAAAATAAGTTATTAAGCTACAATTATCCTGCGAGTGAATATTTTGGATAATTATTTTAAAGCAAACATTTAAGATATATTGTTAGATTAATTATATTAATCAAATGGTAAGAAATAATTAAAATCAGTTAACAAATTTTGGAATGAATTTGATTTAATCAACTATTTATTTGGAAAATGATCATTAGATTAATTGATCTTCAATTAATCTAATGAAAATAACTTAGCGGTAACTGATTAAAAATTAATAAGATTCCTTATTAATTATCCTTTTTAATTAACGAGGTATTAAATAATTATTGAACCATTATAATTAGTTATTATAAAGTGAGAAACCAATCTATTTTAGATTAATGATGAAGTAAACCATTTACTTCAGCAATGATGAAGTAAAATATTATTTAATTATTTTTAATTAAATAATTGTTTCTTAAATGGACCTCATTTAAGATGTTATTGAATTGGTAATGAGATGTTACTTGCATTAAGTAAAATGACTCAAATAAAAGTAAAATTCCAAGAGACAAAGAACGTAAATGTATTTTGGTAAAAGAAGTTATAAATATAATTATATAATGAAGACGCAACAAAGAGTTAGTTTTTAAATAAATAGTTGTAAACAACTGAGTTTTCAAATTAAGGATATGGCGTCATAAAACCATATTTAAAATAAAGCAAGAAATACGATTTGACGGATTATAAAGTATAAGCGGCTAGACTTACGAACTTATATATATTCTAAGATAAGTATGTTGTTGATCAAGGTCTGAGAGGTAATTAAATACCCCAACTTGAACGACTTCACCATTTTCGAGGAATGATACAAGTTTGTAACGGAAAGAGATGTCAGGATTAGTTATAAAGGAGATATTACAGCGTATTGCAAGTTTTTGAACTATAACGATAAATTAACGTTGTGACCAAGCTTAAGCGTGATTTTTATATATAGCACTATTCCCTAGGGAATGGAAACAATTTGGTCTGAAATCCACTTATTCTAAGTAATAAGAAAGTAACGGTGTTTTTCCAAAGAAGCGTTGAAATGCTATGTAGGGTTGGGAACAAAGACGAATAATTGAGATTTGATATATTTCCCGTATTAAATGGAAATCTTCAAGTGTGGAAATTGATAAAAACATTAATGATAAAATATGACGTTCGACATTGGTTTTAGGTCATATAAGAAATGATAATCAAATATTGAATAAATTATATACATATATATCGCTATTTCCGAAGTAAAGGAAGGCTAAAGGAGTTTCGAAATATGATAAAATACTTCCGAGAAAAGGGAAACAAAGAAGAGTTTATAAAAATATGGGAAGTTAGAAAATAAATATTTATATATATAAAGAGCCAGTGATTGTGTGATGATTGGTTGTACATTTGAATGGATGTTTGTTTTTACTTCGATAGTTAGATAACCGACCATCGAAGTGTTTTGACCATCGTTGTCAATATGGAGAGACCGGTTGGATATATCATCCGAGAACCACTCCGTATAGGCGTAGGCGCTGTGAATTAGATTATGCTGAAGACAATTGAAGACAGAGTGAAATGCAAGGGTCGTTCTGTTTCAGAATTGTGCTTCCTGTTTGTCCAGTCCCAGGACAACTTGTATGGACGAGTGTCTGATAGAGTATACCTAACAAATCACGTACGATTGATCTCTTAAAGGTACTGGTGGTGGAGAAATTCGTTCCTCTTATCTTTTTATACCAGTGATATTTTTGTAAATAGATTAGTGAATTGGAGGGTTTGACGATGTGGCATTCAAAGTGAATAGTGATAAGATGTTCTGGAGCGATTATAACCTCAAGCCTCACAACCGGGAAATGATAAAAATCGGGCAGGCAGCATGGCTATGAGGGTCATTCCCATTAGGGTGTATAGTCACCATCTAGAGAAAATATCATATTTGTTCTTCTTCCTTTTCTGTATCTTCGGATAACGGTTATGTGGGCCTAACCGTAGGTGGCAATATATTCGATACACTCAAGAGAAATGAGTGGTCGGTCACGTGTAGGCCAGGTTGCAAGATGTTCTTGTTGAACCCCAGTGTATCCTCTCATAGTACACTGATCGGGAGGTGGTCCCATACCTTATCATAGTTGGAATCCAATTTCCAATAAGCGCCCTGCGGTTTTTGATTTTATACTAAGTGTGTAGAGCGTGAGATGCAAGCGTTCTACTATTTGGTTATTTACTTGATTATACATTATTATAATATCACTGGATTTTGATATCAAAATATTTTGGGTTATAGTAAGGTAAAAACCATCCATGTTTATGTGTGGGCTGGTCTTACTATTATCCTTTTGTTTCAAAAGGATTTCTAAAGTTAAACTATATGGTTGGAATTTGCTCACACCAGTCCCATGACTGACCCAGAGTTTATTTTGTTTGTTTTCCCTAAACTCTTGGGTGCCCAAATTTGTACAGGCAGTCAAGTGTTTCAGGCTTTTACAGATGCACTTGGAGGAGCTCAAAGCAGGAGACTTCACTGTTAGTTATTTAGAGATTATTGCCGCTGTGATGTATATGAGTTAGAGTCTGATATGGTATGTATATACAAATTCAGTTTTGTATTTTAAAGATATGTTGTATAATAAATTTTATTCGTTCCGCTGTGAGATTCGTGTTTACTCTGATTCTGTTTAGATGTGTTCTTCTTCTTCTATTATATTAGTTCTATCTTATCTTCCTCATCCTCTTATTTCTTTCTACTAAAGATCTGTATTTTCGTGCACTTTGAGTTGAATGTGTAGGATATTAGTCAGCTCAAATTGGTATGGATTTATGGGCCTTTACAAACCAATCCACTAAAGTAAGTGCGGACCAACACTACAGGATCCAAGTGTTGCCCGCAGGTGTGAACCTAGGTCATCTTGCTAGAGGTGATCCGAACAGGTAAGGAGTCATCCCTTTCCTTGACTCATGATGGAATTCCAATTTCCAATACGACATTTTTCGGTTTTAGTTGTAAACCTATGTATGGAGACATAATATATGGTACCTATGCCGTCTATGATTGATACATTTGTATTTGAAGTTGTTTTGACACTATGCACTTAGAGCAATATCAAAATGATTTGTTTTAAAGCGTATCAAGCATGTTTGGATATTATAAGGTAAAACTCTATCCTTTGGCTTGCGTTGCATTGTGTGATGGGACTTGAGTCTTATGATAGCTTTATTTTTCAAAAAGCATTGCATTGTTTACAAATTGTTTTATTTCAGAGTATTCATAGGAGTAAACCCGTTCCATGACATACGGCGTGGTCCCGTGATTTACCCAATTTTAAAGTAAAGTTTAATAACTGTTTTGCATTCTCACAGCAGTCCCATGACTGACTTGGAGTTCATTGTTTTCGCCTAAACTCTGGGTGCCCTTATTTTCCTCACGGGCAGGTTGTAGTTTTGGTTTTCGCAGATATTTCTTTTTACAGGATCCTGGTTTGCAGATGAAGCTATATTCGGTAAGCTTTGTATTAGTATATTTCTCTCACTTGGGATAGTTGATGTTTTCCGCTGCACATTATATTTATGTATACATATTTCTGCTATTTTATAATTTGTAAATCTTTGATATTTATTTTTCCGTTGTAAATTATTTATTTTTACTCTGATATCTTGTACTCTAATGTAAATTGTTGTAATAGCAATGAAAATGTTCTCATGTTTGTGTTCTGATGCGTCGTGTTCTCAAAACAATCCAGGCTCCTCCGTCTCTTCGGGGATCGAGGAATTCTATGTCGTTTCAGTAGGCATTCCACGAATTTCGATAAGTGGCGAGTACTTGGAGCGAGTTCTGGCATTGAGGGAGGTATCAAGTGGATACCTAACGCTCAAACTCTGCTGTCAGACCATTTTCTTCATCTATTGGATTTTCTTCGTGAGGCTTCTCAACGAGCAGTAGGGACGATGATGAAGGAGAGGATGAAGTGGCGAAAGATGAAGGAGGAAAAATTCCTCTTGGTCCACAGGAAGAGGTGCCTCTTGAAATTCCTTCTGATGTGCCCCCGGTTAAGGAGGAAGTTGCAGAGGCTCAAGAGGATGTATACAGCGACAACAACGATGAGGAGGAGCCCGTCGAAGGGCATGGTTCACAAACCTTTCCCGTTCCCTCTCTGACTGAGGAGACGAGGCTAGGAGAGGCTTTTGAACCAAGTTCTCAAGCTACAACCTCTGGGATCTCCATTTCGATAGAGGTTGTACACATGTTTAGAGGGTTGGATCTGTTCCCCAAAGAAACGGCTTCTTTTGGGCTTGGTGTCTCTAGTCTCGAAAGTTTATTGCCGAGTAGTGGGGAAATTATCCCTTTAAGCAAGTTAACAATGGGTCGGGAATACGTAGGTTATACACACTCACAAGCAGTGCATAAGACTTAACTCACGCGTGTTTTATATTTGATTATGATCCAAAATTTTCCACATGCAGGTGCCATGTATCAGGAAGGTTACAGAGATTGTGATTGGAGATATTCTCAACGGTTGAAGAAAGGTGTTATAAGTTGTTACTACCAAATTCACCACCAAAACCAGATATAGTTGAAGGGGGTATCAGAGCAGCATTGGCACCGAGATCGTGTTTCGAGAACAAATAACCGACAACGGTTTATTGCGACAACCGGTATCGAAAGCAGAAAGTGGATGATTTGGTCAATGTGCTATTGGTACGAACACAAAAGGAAAAGGGTTGGTACCGATACAAAAGGAGATAGTGGCAAGGCAATGCCGACACCGAAAGCAACGAACATGGGTTCAGCTCTGAAAGCGTACCACTTGAAGTCGGAAGAAAATAAAAGGGATGGCCGAAAGCTTAAGACCCAAACCCAGAACTACGAAAGAAAGGCATAAAGTCAGGCTAAGAGGAAGCAAAGGGCTATCGATATCTGGTACCGATATCGAAACCAGGAAATAACTTCCAAATCGTCGGAAGGCATACCCAAAGCATGTTGTCGCAAAGCCGACACTAAGGATCGAAGGAGCAATCAAGAGTGGTCATAGCATCTCTACAGAAAGCAATCAATTTGGTTATGATTCCGATAGGGATGGATTCTGACACCAAGAAGAATGCTAAAATAAAGACAAGTACTCAGAAGCCACGAAAGCAAGGCAAAGTCCATAATTTGCTATCGGAACAGAGGGTCACCACCGAAACCGAAAGCAACTAGAGAAGCTATCGATACCAATTTTCTTGATATCGATACATTGTATAGAAGAAATATATGAATCACAAGTTACTATGACCCTCATACCGAAGGCAAAACAGATCTGATAACAAAGCCCAAAAGAGGAAAGAAGACCGAAACAAGGGTTCGGCACCGAACGTAATGACGTGGCCTACACCAAGTATAGTTGCGAATTCAAAAGCGGGTTGCTACTAATCATCACCAAAATGGAACCCAATATGCCTATAAATAAGACCTCGGGATCTCACTTTTGGAGACTTTTCTCATTCCCCGCTCTTGCAAGCTTTCCTTATAAAGTAAACCCTAATCTCTAAATTGATTTGGGGATTTTACTTAGACACTTCTATGTACTCAACAAAGTGATTAACAAGGAGTGAATCAATACTTGTGATCAATGTCATGAATTTCTTCATCATTTATGTTGCTAGTTTCTACAAGGTTTCTTCACGACAACGTTCCATACATAAGCCAAATTGCCCAAATTACCCTTCTACAAGCCATTTAGCTTTCTAACTTGCGTTGCCCTTAGGTAACCCTTGTCCCAAGGTAACTATTGGTTTTTGAGCCACATAAGCATGATGCTCACCCCTTGAGGGAAGTGTAACTAATTTTCGGGCTCAAAACCTTGATACTAAGAAACAGTGAACTAACTCAAGCTTGTAGGAACTGAATAATCCCTTTACATTCCCTAGGTCTACATCCTTAGTCCAAATTCTGGTATTGACAAAAAATATCGTTAACATTTTGGCACTAGAAGGAGGGCTTGAACCTCTTATCTTGTGGTTAATAGTCACATTTCTAAATGTGTTGTTCTGTCTCGGATTGGACTAAGTTTTGAAGAAGCAAAACCATGGGCAAAGGGTCCTAATAAGAATCTTTTGGATCTCAAATGGCTATGTCAGATATTACTGACCCAAGAGTGGTGGAAGAGCAAAGGCTTAGACAAGAAGCTTTACAAATCAGAAATAAGAATATGGAAATAGAACCTTATGACCCCTATCGTTGAATCATTAAACCCTTCCACATAGGACCAATCCCAATTTTTGCTTTAAGAAACCCTATGTCAACGTAATATAACTTATTCACTCTAAAGGAACCATATTTGAACAAGGAATAATAGAATATTTCAACCACTTCGCCTGCAAATGGTCTAAATGAATTGCACTACAATATCAAGAGATATTGAAAAGAAATTTTGAAGACACAAGTGAAGCAACAAGGATAAGCATCAAGAGGGCTAAACTCCAATGGCAAAGAGAAAACTTTGAGTCAAGGGTACCTAAAGAGTGCCACCTTACCACTTCAATCAAAAGTATTTACTTCCTAACCAAACACGAGCTTAATTTTTAGCCATTGGAAAAGAAGAAGCCTAAATACGAAAGGAAATTAGGAGGGCATTACTGCCGTTACCATATGATAAATAGGCATGAAACCAATCACCGTCGAGTCCTGGAAGGCATGATTATCAAGTTTTACAACCAAAGCCAATTGCAAAACTTTGTGAAAGGATCAAATTAAGTTTCAGAAAGGTCTTCTCGAAGAAAGAATGTCTACATGGTTGGGTGCACAATCTCCTTAAAAATTTGGAACCACCTGAAATGGGTGAAGCTATCTACAATGGTAGAAAAACCCTTCTCATCGCCAAGTTGGCAAGGGCAAGGCACCTCTCGAAGGGGTTGGTGTGTAAGCCTTTCTCCGCGCCCAAATCAGAAAGAGGCGGGTTAAATCATCAAAAACGTAAGCCTCCGATCCACAACAGAAATGGTCAGGACGGAGCATCTAAATTAGCACACCCTGCCTCTGCTTGTAGAAGTGTATTCCCTGCCTCTGCTATGAGCTAAGCATGACCTACATCTGCTCATAGAAGAGCATGTCCTACCTCTGCTTATGTTCCTCGCATCCCGCAAAAGGGAATGAAAACCCTTATCTACGCCTACAGTGGCCAGGTTAAGGTACCCCTTACAGAGGGGTGGAGTGTAAGCTTCTATCATCGCCTATGACGGATAGAGTAGAGCATCAAAAGAGTAAGCCTTTAGCCGCGTCTACGATGGATAGTTTAAAACATCTAAGCCCTTATCACCGCCTATGACAGCCATGGTAAGGCGCTTCCTAGAGGGAGGTCTGGTAAGTCCTTAGGCCCTGCTTGAGAATAAGCTAGCCAAGTGCACCGGACGCACAGGCCCAGAGAGAGGCCAACAAAGCACGTACATCCTCTGCTTTGACAATCACAAGCCCAGAGAGTGGCTATATAGCATGCACATTCTCTGCTTTGTAAATCAAACCCGAAGGGATAACAAAACTATAAATTGCCAAAAGGGGATTTATGGTCTTTTATCTAATACCCGAATCTAGGTTATGGTTCGGGACTTCTGTTATTACCAAATATGGATTTTTGGTCTTCTCTTAAATACCTGAACCTGTGTTATGGTCCGGGCCTTCTAACTAATTAATAGAAGTGGATTTCTGGTCTTCTATTAAAAACCTAAATTTGGGTTATGGTTCGGGACTCCTGATTATTGCCAGAAGAAAAATTCTAGTCTCCCATCGCTAATACCCAAGTCTGGGTTTCGAAGCTTCCAACTGCTATCCCTAAATATGTATTTCTAGTCAGCTCTCATGGAATTCCTGAATATGGGTTCCAACAGTTTTATTTATGTTTATAGAAAAGAGATTCTGGACTTCCGACCAAGTACCCTAATCTGGGTCAAGAGACTTTAACTCTTATCCCCGAGAAAAGGGCCTGTTATTAATACTCGGGATTGTTACCCTAGTCTACTACCCAAAATGTTTCCAACAAGGATCATGACCTTCCATCTTGCTCAGGAATATTTTCTTTGCTCACATATGCAAAGTCATTACCCATAATTCTAATAAAATATGTTTTAACGCTTACAACAATCTGTCAACCCATCGATTGACATACAACTAAACAACTGGGATTTGTGTATGTCCAATATCATCCCAATACCCGTGTGAGGTTTTCAAACAACAAACACTGATTATTATTTGTGTAGTTGGGCGATGTGTAAAATATATCGTCCCAATCAATATCAGTCAAATATGTGTACATAAACAAATCGTCCGATTTGTAAATGAATATTTATTTTATTCATATACACGTTAAAAATTATATTTTTAACTATAAAATATTTATTTCATCTCATGAATATTTTATACAGTTCATTTATACAATAAAAATGATATTTTTATTGTTCTAACATTTTTAGAAAATTTCGGCAGCATAACGACGCGATACTAGAACCGAAATAAGGTCTGGCCTTATCCCTCACCTAATAATGGTTCGCGCCATATACATGCCAATTCAAATAATTTATATCATTCCTAAACCAAATTCAACCAAATAATCCAACCAACCGGACAAACATGGTTTCAAACAAAGGTGTCGGGTGCTACTAAGCACCGTCTACATCCTATATATATTTAACTAGAAAATAAATTAAAGTGAGAAGTTCTCACCTTTGGGATCCGCTCCTCCATTTTATATTTCTGAATTTCTAAACAGTTCAGATTTTCACATAATGTCAACGCAATCCCTTTTCACGCTGTTC
Source organism: Allium sativum (assembly GCA_030737875.1). Lineage (NCBI taxonomy): Eukaryota > Viridiplantae > Streptophyta > Magnoliopsida > Asparagales > Amaryllidaceae > Allium > Allium sativum. The sequence goes on along the minus strand of CM060923.1, from coordinate 527,970,686 downwards.
ATAGTAAAAATCACATTTTTAATATGATGTTTATACATTAAAAAACATATTTTTAATCAACGATATTTATATTAAAAAATCACAATTTTATTTTGCTATAATATATATATATATATATACATATATATATATATCACATTTTTATACTGTTAAAAATTATATCTTTATATTGCCTCTATATATATAAAGATCATATTTTTAATCTACTACCTATATAGAAATCATATTTTTACACCGCTACTTCATATAAAAAATATATATTTATATCGCTATATATTTATATAATAAAAATCAGATTTTTATTTCGCTACATATATAAAAATTCTATTTTTATCCTACCCAAAATATTATTTCATACATACGATAAAAATTATATTTTTATCTAATTAAAATAATATTTTTATATCGCTACTCATTATAAAAATCAAATTTTTATATAAAAATAAAATAAAAATCAAATCTTTTTATATTATTCACATGAATGAAAATCATATTTTTATATTATGAAAATTCATATCCTTTCCATTTTAAAAATCTCCTCTTTTCGATTTAAAAAAAAAACTTAGCTTTCTATTTATTTAAAAATATAATCTTTACTATTTTTAAAATATAATCTTTCAACATATAAAAACATAATCTTTCAACATATGAAAATTCAGTCTTTCTACATATAAAAATTCAATTTTTCTACTTATAAAATTCAATCCTTCTACATATAAAAATTCAATCCTTCTAAATATAAAAATTCAATCTTTCTACTTATAAAAATTCCATCCTTATACATATTGTAACACCCTACATTTTTAATGTAATTAAAAATGTTTATATGCATGATAGTGATATGCAGTTTAAATTAATACATACGTTGAAAAGAAGAAAATTTATACGATAACAATGTATATAACAGAAAAAGATAATAAAATAAAGATACTTAATTTAAATATCAGGAATTAAGTAAAAGAGATGTCATCATTGCGTTCGCCTCAAAATTCTGGTTCAGATGGATACCAAGTTTGCGTAAAACGGATAACATATGAAGAAGTTGTAAGCCGCAGAAGTTTATATACGCGTAAGATAATATATATATATATATATATATATATATATATTATGCATTGACATATTTAAGGAAAAGAAAAGTAATATACAATAAGGAATGCACGTTTAAAGAGGAGAATGGAAATACATTCATATGCGCGTTCATAAATTTAGTTTAAATTGTAGAGATTATCATGCACTTAAAAGGTTCATAGTATTTGAAAAAAGAAAGAAAGCATTAAGTACTCTTTTTGGAACCGACAAAGGTTGAAATAAATATGGCACGTTTTTCGAATTAAATGTTTGGAGACTAGATGCATGCACCTGTGATTAAGGAGACTAGATGCATGCACCTATGATTAAGGAGACTAGATGCATGCACCTGTGATTAAGGAGACTAGATGCATGCACCTACGATTATTTATAGCAAACATGTTAATAAAAATAAAAATAAAAAAGGTTAATGCATAATTATGACATTGATAAATTGGCTTGAGGTTGACGAAATGTTAAGTATTTGGTATTATATATATATATATATATATATATATATATATATATATATATATATATGAGAGGCAACACTAATTCGAGATTAGGGGATTTGTTCTACTGGTAAGAAATGAAATTGGTAAATTAAGGACATCAATGTTTTATTTAGGGATAATATAACAGTTACATTAAATATGGAAAAAGAGAGTACATGTAGTAAATGCATTTAGGCATTTCAAATATGACATGAATAGAAAAACAATGAATAAATAGCCATCAATAATGGCTATGAGAAGGATAAAATAAAAATAAAAAGATATTAAATTCCCTTTAGTAAAATAGTTAACACATACTATATTTTCTACGATTAAAAATAAAATAAAACTAAAGGCATAGTTGGATACCATATTTGATAAGAACATGAGTGTAAGTAAACGTATGATATTTATTTACATAAATAAATAATAGTTATGTTAAAAAGGTAGAGAAAAATAAATTATTGCCTTGTTTAAATAAAAGAAAAAGGGAAACAAATTTTATACGGTTAAGGTATAAACAAAGGAATGGTTTTGCTAAATAAACCTTCATTAATGTTCTTTAACAAATAAAAGAGGGCTAGATTCGTAGTTTGGCACCTATATAAACAACCCTAAGCTCATTGTAAACTTCACAACAATTCGTGGCGAAGCCATGGCTCCCTTCTCTCTCATTTTCTTCTTCTCCAAAAGATCTTGGATCTATTCTCCCCTCTTTTCTCTACAACATCTATTCTTTAAAATAAAAAGAATAAGATCTAGAACAACAATGAAATAGAAAAGAGATTCAAAGCTAAAGAGAAGATAATGGATTCAGATTTGCGAATTTATGCCGCAAAGAGAAATCAAAGATGATTCAAAAACAGAAATCCAAGCTAAGCAAAAGAGGGAAAACAATACTAGAGTTATCCAGTACTCATTTTGAAGACGACAAGCAATGTGAGTGGTTTATAATACAACTTCTGTATAATATTATTATTTATCGGTCAAACATTTCCCATGTAAAACATGCGATGAAATTATTGTGAAAGATTGGACCTGTAATGTTTTCATATGTTAAATTATTATATGGTCACGTTCCTCCTTTTATCCTTCCCTCTTTATTTCTTTATAATTAGGCTATCTCGAGCCTAGATCTATCATGAAATGAATACGATTGAATATTGCGAACGAAAAGGGGAAACACTAGATTTTGGGATATGACATAAATTGGAGAGTTTGGTTATGAATTACAAAGGGGTTTGGATATAGTATACCATTAGCAAGGTTTGAATGTGTAAACCAAGTCGGGAAGTATAAGTATGAACACAATTTGGGTTTTAGCATAAGATTGTCATCATTGAAAAGATTTGAACTTGTTATTTAGCCTATGACACTAGAATAAAACATGGATTTGAATTTGGGGATTTAATATGTTAGTCATATTTTTATAGGACTCGAACTTATTTAAAAGTATGAATACCATTGGAAATAAATGATTTGGAATTGGTAAACTTGAATAAAAGTTGGGTAATTGGGTTACATGTAATTTGGTATGAATCAACATTAAATTGGTCTAATAAATGACCACTTGAATAAGCTTAAAAGTAAATTTGAACTGCATAACATGAAATTTGGGGGTTTGGGTGAAATACGAATATTAATAAACCTTTGACACGAGGTTAGACGCAAATGTGGTATAAGACTGCCCAGAGCCGCCCGGCAAATCCAGCTGCCACAATTGGACGTCTAATGTGAGAGGCCAAAGGAGGAAATTTGAGCGTAACGGTTTATGACACGAGGTTGGACTCAAGTTGTGGCGTAAGACTGCCCGGAACCGCCCGGCACATCCAGCAGCCACAAAATGTTAGTCCAATGTGGGTGGTCATACATCGTTATGGCATAATAAATGCATTAAGGAATACTAACCATAATAAGACATGTGGGTGACAAGGGTATGGTTAGAGGGTTAAGTGGGTACAGGTAAGTATAGACTTAACTTTAGTAAGACAAGATATGTATAAACATGTAAGTATAAGACCTAACCGTAGTAAGACATGTGTAAAATATGGAAACAATAATAATAAAAAGGTTAATCTGAACTAATGACGGAATATGGGGAATGATAAATAACCTATTACAAATTTGAATAAGAACAAAAAAGGATAATAGGTTAGACTTGTCCTAGGGACAAAAGGGGAAAATATGACTTATGGGATACGATAAGTTATAAGAACGAAAAAGGGAAGAATAAGATAACTTATATGAGGAGATATACTTAATTATAAATTAAGCGGTTTGAAAAGGAAGAAGAAGTAAATTTTGAATCATATATGTTGGTTGGGTAGAGTAATTCCCGAGGTGCCAGTCTGATGTTGATCTCGGTCTTCGAGGCTGGTATTTAGGGGGTTGTTCCCCCAATCAGTATATATGTGGGATAAGGTATACTTAACAATGAATTAAATATAACATGTTGTTGTGACCCAAAAAGGGAATAATTTATGAAATTGAAAGACAACATGTTATAAGGCTTATTAATGGACTTAAGTAAGTTAAGTATAAATTCAGTTGATAACCAACGGTAAACATAAATTAAGTATCAAACCTTGGTTAAGAGAATCAAGTAATAAACCTTAGTTAAAATAACTAAGTAGATAACGAGAAAGAAAACTAAGTAGTAAACCTTAGTTAAAGTGGACTAAGTTGTAAATCTTAGTTAAGAAAAATGAACGATTGATAGAACTAAGTAGTAAACCTTAGTTAAAAGGACTAAGTAGTAAACCTTAGTTAAGAAAACGACGATTAAGGAAACTGAGTAAACCTTAGTTAAAAACTAAGAGGGCTAAGTAGTAAACCTTAGTTAAAGAAACTAAGTAGTAAACCTTAGTAGAACACGAGAAAGAGCGTACGGCCGTCTGATTTTAAAGAAGGCTCCAACGAATTGGGTTACAAAGCCCGAGGCTTCGAGGGGACGTGAGGGTACTCTTGGTATCCCTCTGTGAGGCTGCAGATGATCCTCCTGGGCTCACAGAGGTTAAGGTCTGCGTTAGAAGAACCAAGGGTATGCCTTGGTTGCAATAAATGGCAACCTAAAGACTAGGATGGACCAGCGTGATTCGGCGAGACCAGTAGCCCTGTGATAGCAACTCGTCGTCTACCTACCATCTCGAGTCAGTCGAGATACGCACAGCGGAAAGGCGGAGAACTCCTACGAACCATATACTTGCTATCTAGTTGTGGTTGCGGTTGCGGTTGGCCATAGGTTAGTGGGGGCATAGAGGGGCCGGCATATAGTTCTCATTTTTCAAGGATGGCCTTTCATTAGTTGAGGGAGGGGTCGAGTGGGACCATAGCCACTAGAAAAACAGACCTTAGCATCTGCATCGGTAGACAACTTAAAGCTCCCGACCGAGTTCCGTGTTTCTTGACTTGCCCTGCCACGGGACTCGGGTAGCACATATAGAGTACATGTGCATCTAGTCATCGAAAAACGGTTCACGATACTTACGCGGGGAAGGTCTAGGAACATATATTGCTCTGGGTAGTGTGTCCTAGACTAGAGGGCATATTTCGTTAGGTAGCATAATCCCTAGTAGCCCTAGGTGGCATAAACCCTAACCGAATTAAGGAAACGTGGCAGTCCAAACAATTACGGAAATGGTGGCACTACGCTGAGGTAGTACATAGTTACATAATGAAGTCCGTACGATAAATGGAAAGGGACTGTACACATACATGGAAAAGATAATACGAGTAGGGGGTATCCACATATACGAGATATTAGGTTACTATACTAGTATGTGAATAAGAACGACATGAGTTTAGCCTTAGGTGCTAATGACGAGATTAACCTAATAACTAAGAAAATATACGGAACGGTATATGTAGTGTTACACAGAAGTTTATTATAAGTCCTCTCACACAGAACTTATGTTCTGACCCCCTCCTCATTACATACTTCCAGGTTAGGTTCATGACAGAGATGGTATAGCTTTGGATACTGGTTAGACAGTATGATTTATAAGGTAAAGCTATTTTTGAATATATTATATTTTAATTCCTTCCGCTGTGAGATGCTCTACGAGTTCTGACATGTTTCTTTATCTCTGCCTTTTTCTGCAGGATACTAGAGCACCCAACTCGGGTTTTGATAGATCGAATTTGAAAAATTCGGTCTGTATTGAATCCGGGTTGTCACACATATAAAAATTCAATCTTTCTACTTATAAAAATTCAATCTTTATACATATAAAAAATCCTATTTTTATTAACCTAAAAATCCTATTTTTATTAACATAAAATCCCCTTTTTATTAACATAAAAATCATATAAATAAAAAAAACAATGCTATATATTAAAAAAAACACTTACAGGTTTTAGCGAGGAGGGGGGTTCAGTGCATCGCAGGTGGTCAGTGGTGGGTGCTGGGCTTAGTCGCGGCGGAGGGTAGCTGGCGGTTCTCTGGCACGATGGTGGTTCGACTTAGGCCTTGGAGCCTTGGGGGGTTCGGTTTTTAGGAGAGGGAGGAGGAGAGAAGGCGTAGCAGGAGGAGGGGGCCGCAGTTCAGTAGCGGCACCGCTAGAGGCGGGCGGTAACGCGACAACGGCATGGGCGATGGAGGGTTTTGGGGATCCGTTTTTTTTTTCTTTTTTATTCTGAGGTCAACAGGGTAGAGGGAGGGAAAGGAGAGGTATATATTATATTTTATAATTTAATAATATTTTAATTCATCAATTAGTTGTTTAACACCACGAACTCCAAACAAATCCCAACGACTATCGCCCCTAGCTAATTATCCCCATTCCGAACACAATGGGATATGTTTCGTAACCAAATTCGGCTGTTACGTTTAGTTTTCGCAAAATTTGAAATATAAATCATTATATTTTAATTTCAAACACACATTTAATTTACTGGGGCCACATGCTGACTCCAAAAATCCCAGAAAAATGAATCTGGCTATGTTTTGACGATACGGTCCTAACAAAGTTAATTTCGTCAAATTTGGAGACCGTATGAAAAACGGTCATTTTCCAGTCGATTAAATTCAAACCGAATTGACCAAACACGTTCAAATTCACCACGCTCACATATTGACTCCAAAAATTATGAAAATTGGAATCAAGCAATATCTCGACATTCCAGATTCAACAAAAGTAGTCTCGTCGAAAACGGAGGTCGTTTGCAAAATATTTATTTTTAAGGGCTTTATATTATATAAATTACATAGCGACTATTCTGAATTTTCAACTGGACATAACTTTTTATTCCCGCTATGAAATCTGGATTTTTCAGATTCTTGGAAAGATATTTTCAAACAGATTTAAATATTTCTGCTTTCACTAAAATCCAGTTTATTTTGAATCCTGTACATTCATTTGAAATTTGAAATCGAATTTTCAAACTACCGCGCTATTTCCAATTCCTTTTATAATTAAAATAAATATTTATATTCTAACTTCGATTTAAATAAATTTATACGTTCTAATTCAATTCAAAATAAATTTCTAGTTGTTATTATTTAAAATAAATCATTTTAAATATTCAAAATTCATTAAAATTTCCAAAATAAATATTTTAAATTGGTTCTGATTTTCTGGGTTGTTACATTTGTAGTCCGAATAATCACATGATTCTACAATAAAAGTAGTGCAATAGAACTCCTAGTAAGGGGATACTGGAAAACACAAACTCAAGTTATAGCGATAAACTTCTTTTTCCAAGTAGGGTCTTGGGTCCATTCCCAAATCAAGCGTATTTCAAGCACCTAAAGATAGGTGAAGATTTTCCAACCCTTGTTTTAAAGGAGGAAGGATATTTAGACTTCAATTACTATGCCCAAACACAGATTCAAAATTATTATCCTGTTTCCAAAAAGAAAATTTTCCTAATAAATACTCAAGTAGATACCCTGAGCCTTTTGGATGGAGCCTTATGACAAAGGTTATGTTTCCTCAACATCTCGCACTGGGAGGCTCTTTAAGAGAACCTATTAAATAGAATGGCTATTCCCAAAACATGAAATATGAATAAACGTGTTTCTTGTCATATATTCATTTGCTATTGGACAATAGTACAAATACTGTCTCATAGATAATAAACAAACTATCATATATCCTGCAAAGCTAACACCAAATGATGTGTGTTAAGTTTGTGCAGAACAAGGCAATAGGACTCCTGGAAGAGAGAGTTCTCAGCAAAAGCAAAGACTACGTATCAGGTGATAGCTACACAAATTACAACTCTATTTACAATACCGTTCTGCAAGTTACCACACATAAAATGTGATAATAGCAAGTGTCTTACATTCTTCGTATTTATTCATAAGAGAGAGATTTGCTAAGTAAGCATGTTCTTAAAACGGGAAACAACAAAGTTTTAACATTAAAACTCAGATGTTACTATAATCAAATCCTCATAAACTCAATTATGAGCTATTTGAATATTTCTCAGGGTAAGAAACGACTTTCTTAACTTTGTTCAAAGAGTTAGCAGTAAGGGTAAACTTATGTTACACTTACCTCTAACCTCATTACTATGTTCTTTTTTAATCAAAACAATGCTTGACACATTATAAGTGAAATAATGAATGCTATGTAAATATTACTTTTATCAACATGTTTCTTAGAAAACGAGGTCCTGATTTTTGAATTACAAGTGACTACGTCTAGGCTTTGAGATATTTATTATGGACCTCTAAATTTCTATTACAAGTATCTAAGACTTGATTTTGAGTTTGCCATTCCACATTTTCAAAAGTTGAAAATCTTAAGATTTAGAGCTACCAGCTTAAGGATCCTTATGGATACATTATTTGGTTAATACGTTACATATTTAAACTCATGAAAGACTCGTAATTTTTGGGTTTAAACTTTAATACTACCATTTAAGAAGGTTTAACATTCTTTCTAACATCCTTATCTTGAAGTATACAAAACTAATAACAAATACTCCTCTAATGCTTCTTAATTTACAGAAACACAGTACAGGAATCAGAGAATTTTTGTCTCGAAAAACAAAAGTCTCTTTATACTAGGAGGCTAACTGTTTATACTAAAATTTGCACCAGCTAAATATAAAGAGGCAGAAGCTCATAAACCAGAAAAACAAACGACTTGAGGTGACAAAGTCAGAGCTAAGTTGGAAAGGTTATTGGATAGCTAAATCAGCATTAATAGCAAACAGGGTTCAAATTAAGCCAAACACCAACACCTGGTATCATTGGAAACGACACCAGAAATATAAGTCGAAGAATATGGAAGCGACACAAAAAGCAAAGAATGAAGGCTATGACACTAGTACCAAGAGATATAAGGTTCAAGAGGGAACCTACGACAACGACAACAAAGAGTTCAGAAAGGAACAACCACGACCGCGGTACGAAGAAAGCAAGAGAAAAGGAAAATAAAAGTGTGGTGTCGACACCAACAAATGATGAGCAATTAGTTTGGTATCGACACCAAGTTAGGCGGGTAAGCATATAAAATCGACACTGAAAGAGAAATGAGGTTAAGGCGTACCAAGGCAATGAAGGCATTAGATGAGAAGATCAATACCAAAGTAATATAAAACCAAATGACCTCAAAGGTGGAACCATGGATTTGATACTTAATGTAGAAAGCAATTGATCCAACATCAAGGCCGATACCGAAACCATGGAAGGTGATACCTGATAGGGAATACCAGAAAGGTGATAATAGAATGGTGATGACACCGACACCATAATGGTTACGACACCAACACCAGAAAAGTGATACCAAAAAGGGGACACCAAAGTGATGATAGCATAATGATGACATCAAAGTGGCGACACCAAAATGGTGACGACACTGACACCAAAGTGGTGATAGTAGGATGACGACACCAGAGTGGCAACAACGGAATGGTGACAACACCAGAATGGTGATGACACTAACACTAGAGTGGCGACAGCGAGATGACGACAGTAGAGAGGTAACACCAAAAAAGTAGCAACAAAAAGTGGCAACAAAAAGTGGCACCAAGAAGTGGCTATACCATATGGCCATAGTAAAAGGGGGCCCAAATCCTCTATAAATAAGCCCCCAATAGTCACATTTTGGGGGACTTTTCCTCATTGCACAATTTTGTGCTCATTTCTAAGAGAGCTAACCCTAATTTGTAAATCAAATTGGAGATTTCTTATGTAATCTCCTCCATGAATAAAATCATCAAAGGCCTTAAAGTGAACGTAGGTTCAATCCGAACCGAACCACTATAAATTGTTGTGTTCTCTACTATTTTGCATACTATATTGTGTTTTCTTGTGCTTATGCGTATCGTCTCTCCTCTCCTCAATCTTTCCAAAAATTACTTAAATACCCCTTATGCGTATTATAGTTCCAATTAGTAACGATTGTTGTAGCCCCATCCCAAGGTAACTGTCGGTCCTTAAGTTTCATAAGCGTGATATTCACCTCTTGAAGGAAGAGTAACTAATCTTCGAACTAAGTGTCTTGATACCTAAGGAGTGGCGAGTTCAATCAAGCTCAAAAGGACTAGATTACCGAAATAACCCTTCATAATCCCTTTAGCTTTCTACTTGTGTCGAGTTCATGAAGCCCTTATCTAAAGGTAATTATTGGTTCTTGAGTCTCATAAGTGTGATACTCACCTCTTTGAAGGAAGAGTAACTATTCTTCAGGCTTAAGACCTCGATATCTAAGAAACGGTGAATTAACTCAAGCTTGAAGGAACTAAATAATCCCTAAATACCCCTAGGTCCATACCCTTATTCCCTTATTCCAGTGTTGACGAAAAATATTGTTAACAATTATGATTTCCCTAATTTTTCAAATTTATGCAAATATAACTTGTGGTTCTAGGTTTATATTAAACCTCACATATTCCTTTACCTTTCATAACGTCTTTCAATTACATTACCCTTTTTCTTTCCGTTTTTCCAATTTACTTTTCAATTATAAGCATATGCATATACATTTGTGTGTATATATACATACATATATATTTTAGAGCAGGATGGTTGTGCAGCGTGTTATACATACATATATATAGGAAATAGTTTTATGTATATATATTATTTCCTATATATAGAAAACTATTTCCTATATATAATTTTCAAAAATACATATACATACATATATATATATACACACACATACAGGGAGCGACTATAGTGACACAAAATTGGACACAAAATATTGTACACAAAATCTTGACCATAAGAATTGTTTGCCTTTATTGTGAGGTGGAATTCAGAGGATGATTTAATGGTTCAGATTTTGTGTGTTTAATTATGTGTCAACATTTTGGGTTCATTTAGACTTTCCCATATATATATATATATATATATATATATATATACATACACATATACACACATATACCTTTTTTTATTGATAGCTACAATAACTTTGTTGTCAATTTTTTTTGGTGAAAACGTGAACTTCCGTATAATCCCTGCATACATATTATCAAATTCTAATTTTCAAAAAAAAAAAAGAATATAGTAAACAAATTATTTTACCAATTCAAAATATCCTCTATAAATATTATTAGATCAAAATATCACATAAAGTAGGATCTAGCAAATTATTGTTATTAACTGATTCATTTTTTATTGCTTAATAATAGAAATGAAAAACTAATCTAACAGGAAAATACATATCATAATTTAGAAATAAAAGTAAAGTAATATTATAATACTTTGATGTCATATTTTTTGGTGTCAATGTGAACTACCAAAAATACATTTGGTGTCACACTTTTCGAACGATCTCGGAATTTGATGAAATAAATTTTATTGGATTCAAAACGTCGTTAAATGGAAAGGTTCCAAATTTTATAATTTTGGATGAGAGCGTGCGAAAATAAACGCATACCGGGTCAATTGATCAAAATTAAGCGAAAATGCAGTAAAAAGGTAAAACGGATGGTCAAACAAACTCCAAATTCGACGAGACCTATTTCATTGGATGCATAATTACAAAATATACTAGGGTTCAAAATTTCGTGTCAAACAGATTTACGTTTGATCACACGAGCGATTGACGCGCGATAAAACAAAAACAGGCTTCGCTTATAAAACAAAGCCAAAGCACAAAATGAGGTGTCACCTCCTTAGGCCAGTCAAGTGTGTTTTCTCCTCCTTTTTACCTTGACACCTCAGTGATCCATGTAGTTTTCTCCTTTATAAAACACCTCCTTTTCTCCTTCCTTTTCTCACTTTTTTCCATCTTTTCTTCCTTAAGCTTCTTCTTTTTCCTACCTTTCTCCCATGGTCAGCGCCACCTCTAAGCCAACCTTAGAATAGCCACACCCTCTCCACCCTCCTCCCCACCTGCGCACCACCCCTACAGCGCCCCCTCCTCCTCGTGGACCCCACCACCTCTAAAACCCCTAAAATCTACCTAAAATCCCTAATTTATACTTCTAAGCTCCATTTGCACCCAAATATCCACTCCCCGTGAACTCCCAGTCCCAATCCTGGCCCCACTAATACCCACCCGACCCCACTCCAGCCCCACTAGCGCGTTGACCCCACATTCCCGAAGCCGTGGGCCCCATAAGCCTTTCCAGGCCAAAAAACCCTTAAAAATTCAATTTTTCCTCTTTCGATTTCAAGAGTAAGTGTGTGTGTGTGTGTATTAGTTGTTGGTGAATTGGTACTAGAAAGGTGAAGTCCTGAATTTGCAAAAGGTCGAGAAGTCCTACATATAAAGTGTCGTGGTGTTAAATAACTAGTGGTAAGAATCTCTAAACCGATTAAGGGCGGGTTTAGTTTTAATTTCTATTGTGAATTGTTTGAGTTTTATATTGATATATGATGGATGATTTTGGTTTATTATATGGTTTAATGATGTTTAACATGATGAAAATTTGATTTTCAAGTCTTATACATGTAGTTTCTTGGGTATGTGGTACCTAGAACCAATAGTGTTGACCTTGGAAATTGACTTGAATCTTAAATGGTTATCGATTGGGAAAATTAACTAGATATTAGTTATTGGGTTTGGGTATGAACACCACTGGGTATTGAATCATTTGATTGCTAGTGATTGATATTTGATTAATCTACTGATTGACAAACCCATATAAGCACTAATGATTTAAGGCTTATATGGTGTATAAACCATGATATGTGGATTGGATGTTATAATTGGTTGTTGATGTGTGATAGATATGTAGTTAATAAATAGTTTGGAATTACAGCCGATATAAGTCTATTCATAGCGCTTTCTGTGACGTCGTTGATTATTGATAAAGTTGATTCATTTAATTATGAACGTGAAACCAAATGAATGATTTTGGAAAGATGTTTTCATAAACAAATATGAAATGTAAGTTTGATTTCAAGGAACTAGAAAATATTTTAAAATAAATATTTTGAAGTAGTAAATTGTTCATAAAGGATGTTTTATAAACAAAGAGAACTTTGATGGCTTAAACCCCAATGTTTAAATGATTTGGAAACTAAAAGTAATATGATTTGAAAGTACTTGTGATTATTATTGCGAATTGATTTACCATTTCGGGATATAAAATGATTTAGTACGTGGCTAAAGATTCACGTAACCCATAACTAAAAGTATGGGTGGCAGGACCTTAATTGATCATTGGTCGGTGCTGTCTGCTCCGGTTAGTGGAAGATGCACTTATATATCGAGCGAATGATGGTATGTGCCCTTTGCCTTGTTGATGGGAAAAACCTCCGGATATTTGGTTGCATACGTTAGGGGTGAGAATTATCCGGTTAAATCAAATAAACCAACCAAAACAATTTGTTTTGGTCGGTTTGGTTCTGTTTTGAAATTAAATTGGTTTGTAATTGTCCCGGAAAAATATTAAGTTCGGTCATCGATTTAACCATATTAATCAAACTTTTACTATATTTTCAAAACTATCAATAGCATAATAAATATTTTAGGTTAGTTTAGTTATTTAAGTAAATTTTGATCATTACCTATGTGTCAAAATTAATATTACAAAGCATAAAAATCATAAATAATTGTACTCTAATCATATACTTATAATTTATTTCAATTTATAGTGAATATTTCAAACACAAATCGAAAAACATTTTTAGTTCGGTACAACCAACCAAACTTAATTTGATTGGTTTGGTTTTGATTTTTATTGTTTTTAGTTTGGTTTGACAAATTTCATCATCGGATAAACCAAACCAACCAAACATTCTCCCCTAGCATATGTTTTGTTATGCATTAATTGTGATTTTTTTTTTCTTTTGGGGATATGCATTATGAGCACATAAAGAGCATTTTTCATTTGTACAGGTGTAATCAAAAATTGCGCCAATATGAATAAATCTTCGGGGCGCAATCCACGATTGTGCACCGAAGATTTTGCTTTTTTTTTTTACAACAGTCGAACGACCCCTTTCCTCCTCATTTCTCAAACTCTTCCATTTACAACCCAAAAACCCTATACCTCAATTAAATCAAAACCCAAATTTCTTTAACTAAATTCAAGTTCTCAATTAAATATGGTAAGCTCTTCAACACAAGAAAAGCTTTACGTAATAATCTCTTTAAATTATGTCTCGTTCTTTAAGAAATTGGATTTAGGGTTTTTTGATTATCCTTGTGATTTTGTGCACAGTTGATTCATTTCTAGTTAATGATGATCTATTGTTGTCTAATACGTACAATCGTGGATTTCATGATAGTTTTATTGAGATTCGAAAAAAATTAGGTTTAGGGTTATGGGTAGTCATAGAAACTGAAATTTTATGGTAGTTTTGTAGAATTGAAGATTGCTAGATCATTTCATTATACTAAGTTTGTGTGGAAATGAAGATTGGTATTCATGTATTTGTTTTGGAGAAACATAATACTAAATTTATTAGCAATGAATTATTGTAGATTACATGGAGATGTTGGCCGAACCCATAGACGGGAGCGTCTTATATTTACAGTTCGAACATCGTTCAAACAATATGGAATTGATGTCGGTAAGCATAGAGCACTCATCTCTTAGTTGTTATTGTGCGTGTTAAACTAGTTAAAAAATCAATTTTGTTATTGTGTGGCAGGGCAAAGATCCTGTTGAAACCATAGAGCACTCGTCTTCGTTAAAAGTCGGTCACTTCAAATCGTGCCGGTGTGTTAGCACTTCTTGAATGAGCGGGCTTTCTTTTGATACATCGACTCAGATCCATACAAAGTGACCGCCATCTCATAATGGCTTTGATTGATCGATGGAGAGCTAAGACATCGTCATTTCACCTTAGATGCGGTGAAATGTCGATCACATTGGAGGATGTAGCGGTTCTGCTTGGCGTACCAATCGATGGTCATCCATTCACACAACCTGTACCAACTGATTATGCCAAGACATGCGAGAGACAGCTAGGACTATCTCCTCTAGGAGATGCGTGGTGGGGGTCCGAGATGATTATTATGAAGTGGTTTAGGGCACAACTAGTGGCGGACATTCCTGAGGATGCTTCGCAAGTACCAGTGGAGCAGTGTGCGCGTACGATAATAATTCACATTATCACGTCACGTTTGGTATGTGACCATTCGAAATCTCGGGTGTGGCTTAAATGGCTACGTTACTTGGAGGATTTTGATGTATGTCGGCAGTATGCTTGGGGTAGCGCCGTGCTTGGCTACACGTATGCGGAACTATCACGATTGACTTTAGGGCGGGACGATTCCATTGGAGGTTGTCTAACATTAGTGCATGTATTACATCTTATGTTTTATTACACGTATACATCTTATGTTCTGTTATACACATATGCATCTTAGGTTTTATTATACGTATACACATTTACAGATTTGGTCTTAGACGTATCTCCCTGTTGGGAGAATAACAATGAAGAGGTTGGAAATTGATCTTTCTTTGCCTTTTGCTTCGAGGTACTATTACTAGAATTATAAATTGCAGATAGTTATTTTCTTAAATTGCGGTAATAAATCTTGAATGTTTCTAATAGGTGGGTCGGCCCGAAGAGCTCATTGGCGACGCTCAGACACAATGTTAAGTTCTATCGTAACGAGTTCGATGTACTCGATTACGATACTGTTTCATGGACCGCCTACACCGAGGTGTTTCCTCATCTACCTCCATTGTGTCGTGCTTCTATCCATTTTTGGACAGCACGCATGCCGCTAATTTGTTTCAGGACGTCTCGAATCATCTACCGGAGAGTGATGAGACACTTTGGCTTGCTACAACACATTCCCGAGAACCCTCCGCACTACATGGTTGAAGTCGGGAACAACGAGGCCTATCAGGCGATAATCAATACATGGAACCATCGCTATGATCATGTGCAAGAGTAAAGTGCGGCTGCGGTATCCGATATGGAATACTACACATGGTATTGGAGCATCACACGCCGTTGTATTGTTATTCCCGTAGACCTGCCTTTAGATGTTCCTCAAGGCACAGAACCATACATCCCTGGAGCGCCGCTTGAGCGAAGTCTGGTATGTACATTTTGTTTAACGTCAAACCATATATAAATTGACATGCTCATAATTTTTGTATTACAGACTGGTGGAATTTACCATGCGGCCGAGTTGGTTGATGAGTTAGCGGCGGAGGTGCCGGAGCCATCGAAGTCAAAATGCTTGGGCATCAAACGCATTCTCTAGACGATTTTAAGGAAGAACAAGTTTGCACGACCGTCACCGCCTCTATCTTCACGTCCTCCTGCGGCTCCCACTCGTAGGTCCACTCATAAGGGGAAAAAGGCTTTAGCTTCATCTTCTCAACCTTCCCAAATGGAACACGTGCTCGGTCCTTCTCAGCTAGCCCAGTCGCAGGATCCAACTCCTGGGCTTCCCAGTGGTCAAAGATGGAAAGTAGGAGTGCGTAAGAAAATAAGAAATTAGTCATTGCATTTTGGTTTGTTTTAACTTTACATTTTGGCATGTACTTCGAATTAATTTGGTGGTCGTTTTGAAAGTATTAGTGGTTGTAGCACGTTTGAACTATTGTTGAACTTAATGGTTGGAATGAATGGTTTTCTGCGGTCGGTTCCAATTTGTTTATTTGGTTGTAATTGGTTTATTTTTCTGTTTATATTGAATGATTGTATTGCTTTATCGGTTTGTGTTAACTTATGGTATTGTTTGTGTCGAGTGATAGTGTTAGTCAATGCATTGAATGGTGTTATTGCTTTTTCTACCTGTGTTAATGAATTTTATGTTGAAAATCTACCTGGGGCGCATTCCTTAATCGCGCCCCAGGTAGATTTTCAACATCATATTGCTCTCGTCGTCTCTTGGCGCAATCAATAATCGCGCCAAGAGATGTCGAGAGCAATATGATGTTGAAAATCTACCTGGGGTGCGATTAAGGGTTGTGCCCCAAGTAGATTTTCAACATCATATTGCTCTCGACATCTTGTGGCGCGATTACTGATTGCGCCAAGAGAGGACAAGAGCAATATGATGTTGAAAATCTACCTAGGGCGCAATTAAGGATCCCGCCAAGAGAAGTAAAGAGCAATTTTGCTCCCTGTTTGTCTACAATATGAATCCGGGATACAAATTTGGTTTCGGCTCGGCTCTCAACTTGTCTACAATCTGAAAGGAAATTGCCCACTTCTCGACAAATCAAGACAAACTCAAAATATATTAATTCCAACCATTCAATACAATTCCAAATACATTAATTTCAACCATTCAAACGAACTAAAATTAGTACACTATCGCACTTGAGGCAAACAAACAACTAATTACCCCCTAACGACAATTGTTCAATAATATTTTCGAGACGTCTAATATCTTGTTCGATCTCGTTTGCATGTAGTGCTCCCCTTGGGAACAAAGGTTCGTCTATCCATTCTTTGTAATTGCATCCATTTGGATAGGCTGGACATGTCCGCATGCGCCGACCTATATTGTTGCCTTCCGCGCGAACCGCAACTTCAAAGTTATAACCGCAATAGCAATGGACTGGACAAGCATCAACAAATGGTACTCGATATGCCTCAACTTCGAGCAGTGGTTGAGTGATCGTCTGTTCGTACGAGAGTTGAGCATATGGCAATTGATCTTCATGTTAAGTTTGTACGTTCATCCATTCGCTCGTTGGTTGTTCCTCAAGTCCCATTAGGAAGTCGAGTTCGTCTGCAAGCTCTTGTAATCTCATCTCTTTATACGCCTGCTCGTCGGAGTTTGTGGATGATGGCAATGAAGGCATTTTGTATGAGGTGATATAAGTGTATGGGGGTGATATAAGAGAATGAGGTGATATATAAAGGTGTAAATTGTTTATGAATGTTGAATTAGGACAAGAGCCCAAGGTTTTGGTCAAAAAAGCAAAAGCAGAGCAACTGTTGCCTACAAAAAGCAAAACAGTGTCCACTTTGAGTGGGGGGCTGAAGAAAATCTTCGGGGCGCAATCATGGATTGCGCCCCGAAGATTTGTTCACGTTGGCACAATCTTTGATTGCGCCTGTATAAATGAGCAGACATAACATCCACCTACGTGGCAAAAGGGGGTTATATTTGCAATATTTTGCAAAAGGTGGTTAAAAGTGTAATAAAAGGGGGTACAAAATGAAAAAATGCTCGTACATAAAAATCAAAATTCTCAAAACTCATTAATTTAAATTTAGATTTTATAAATTTTCGTTAACATAACGTCGTTTTTAAAAGAAAGTACAGTTTAAAACTGCATCATACTAAAATGGTTAAAAATTGCATTTCACAAGTACATTGACAAACCACACCTATTAATCAGAGCATTTTTCATTTCTGGCCTCCTTTTTTTCCCGCTTTTAGCCTACTTTTGCAAATTGTTACAAATATAGCCCCCTTTTGGCCACGTACAAGAAATTGTGTCTGATCAGTTATATTGGCGCAATCAAAGATTGTGCTAATATGAACAAACCTTTGGGACGCAATCCTTGATTGCGCCCCGATAGATTTGTTTTTTCTTAAAAGCTGTCAAAAAGGATACTGTTGTGTCTGATCGTAGGCACAACTACTTTGCTTTTTCTTTTTTGACCAAAACTTTGGGCTTTTGTCCTAATTCAACACTCTTAAATCATTTACACCTTTATATATCACCTCATTCTCTTATATCTCTTCATTCTATCACCTCATACACTTATCTCGCCTCATACAAAATGGTTTCTTTGCCATCATCTGTAGACTCCGACAAGGAGGCGTATGAAGAGATGAGACAACAACAACTCGAGTTCCTACTGGAACTTGAGGAACAATCACCAATCCAATGGACGAACGTACAACCTCAACATGAAGATCAAGTGCCACAAGTTCAACTCCCGTACGAACAGAAGGTCACTCAACCATTGCTCGAAGTTGAGGCATATTGAGTACCATATGTTGATCCTTATCCAGTCCATTGCTATTGCGGTTATACCGTTGAAGTTGTGGTTCACACAAAAGGCAACAATATAGGTCGGCGCATGCGGACATGTCCAGCCTATCCAAATGGGTGCAATTACACAGAATGGATAGACGAAACGTTGTGCCCAAGGGCAGTAGTATATGCAAACGAGCTCGAACGAGAGATTCGACGTCTCGAAAATATTATTGAACAATTGCGGTTTAGGGGTAATTAGTAGTTTGTTTGTCTCAAGTGCAATGGTGTACTAATTTTAGGTCGTTTGAATGGTTGGGATTAATGTATTTGGAATTGTAATGAATGGTTGGAGTTAATGTATTTTGAGTTTGTCTTGATTTGTTGAGAAGTGGGCAATTTCTTTTTAGATGAGTCGAGAGCCAAGCCGATGCCAAATTTATATCCCGGATTCATATTGCAGACAAACATGGAGCCAAATTTATATCCCGGATTCAGATGCGGCCTCTTCATTGTTATTCACCCAACCGGGAGATATGACTAAGACCAAGTCTGCAAACGAGTATACGTATAATAAAACATAATATGCATATGTGTATAATAGAACATAAGATGCATACGTCTAATAAAACATAAGATGTAATACCTGCACTGATGTAAGACAACGTCCAATGGAATTGCCCCATCCTAAAGTCAACCGTGATAACTCCACATATGTGTAGCCAAGCACGGCGCTACCCCAAGCATGCTGCCGACATATATCAAAATCCTCCAAGTAATGTAGCCATCTAAGCCATACCCAAGATTTCGAATGGTCACATATCAAACGTGACGTGATAATGTGAATTATAATTGCACGCGCACGCTGCTCCACCTGTACTTGCGAAACATCCTGTGGAATTTCCGCCGCTAGTTGTGCTCTAAACCACTTCATAGTAATCATCTCGGACCCCCACCATGCGTCTCCCAAAGGAGATAATCGTAGCAGTCTCGCGCACATCTCGGCATAATCAGCTGGCTCAGGTAGGGTGAATGGATGTTCATCGATTGGTATGCCAAGCAGAACCGCTACGTCCTCCAATGTGATCGTCATTTCACCGCATCTGAGGTGAAACGACGATGTGTCAGGTCTCCATCGATCAATCAAATCCGTTATGAGATGTCGGTTAATTTGTATGGATCCAAGTCGATGTATCAAAAGAAAGTCCGCTCGTTCAAGAAGTGCTAACACACTGGCATGATTTGAAGTGACCGACTTTAATGAAGACGAGTGCTCTATGGTATCAGCTGGGTCTTTGCCCTGCCACACAATAATAAAATTGATTTTTTGACTAGTTTAACACACACAATAACAACGAAGGGATGGGTGCTATATGCTTACCGACATCAATTCCAGGTTGTCTGAACGATGTTGAGACTGTAAATATAAGACGCTCCCGTCTACGGGTCCGGCCAACATCTCCGCGTAATCTACATATTCAATGCTAACAGATTTAGTATTATGTTTCTCCAAAACAAGTACATGAATACGAATCTTCAATTCCACACAAACTCAGTATAATGAGATCATCTAACAATCTTCAATTCTACAAAACTACCATGACATTTCAATTTCTATGAGTACCCACAACCCTAGCTCCTAAACCAAATTTCTTCGATTCTCAATAAAACTATCATGAAATCAACAATTGTATATATTAGAAAACAATAGATCATCATTAACTAGCAATGAATCAACCATGCACAAAATCTCAAGGATAATTAAAAAACCCTAAATCCAATTTTTGAAAGAACGAGACAAAATTAAAAGAGATTATTACCTAAAGCTTGTTCTTGTGTCGAAGAGCTTGCCATTTTAATTGAGAACTAGAATTTAGTTGAAGAAATTTGGGTTTTGATTTAATTGAGGTATTGGGTTTTTGGGTGTAAGTCGAAGAGTTTGAGAAATGAGTATGAAAAGGTACGTCGGCTGCTTTAAAAAAAAACAAATTTATCGGGGCGCAATCAAGGATTTCGCCCCAAAGGTTTGTTCATATTGACGCAATATTGCGCTAATATAACTGATCAGATACAAACGGAAATAATAATAATAATAATAATAATAATAATAGATCAGAAATGAAAAATGCTCTATTAACGAAGACTTTATTTGGGCTGCTCCTGCTCCAGTCCCTGTCCCTTGCAGAGAAACATTTTCTGGGAAGCTTCTTCTAAAAAATGCAGGCTTTCACGTCCACGCATTCTCTCTCCCTTTCTCTCCCTCACCCGCCCAACTTTTTCGATTCATCCCCACACAAAACCCAATACAGCGGTTTCCTCCCATTTCCGAACTCGAAACCTATTAAAATCTTCATACCTGCATGCACATCCGCTGCACCGCCCGAATCCGAATGCGTTAATTCCATAGAAGGCGAGGACGAGGATGAATTCGAGATTAAAGTTAGGAAAGTGGAGAAGAGGAACAGGAGGATCGTAGAGTCTAGGATTCGAGTGGATGCGGATCTCGAGACCGTTTGGAGTGTGTTAACGAACTATGAAGGGTTGGCGGATTTCATACCCGGTTTGGCTGTTAGTCGGTTGATGGAGAAAGGAGACAATTTTGCCAAGCTGTATCAGGTAGTAACTTACGTTCATTTTCTGTTTCCTGATTATTTCTGAAGTACCTTTGAACTTTTGATTGGATGAATGTCTTATACGTTTGTTGAGACAAAGAGCTTGGTTGGGATCAATCTGTAGTATAAGGACTTGAAATTTGAAAACAGTTTTAAGTAGAGCTTTGAGCCAGTAACAAGGAGTAAAAATATACCGATAGGCAAGTTAACAATCCGATCGTCTGCAGCATTAGCCCAGTGGATAAGAACTTGTGTCGAGGTAACAACGATGTGAGTTTGAAACCCAGAAGGCATGCTAAAAGGGTTTATCATATGCATACGCTACAATTAGTCGTTATATGGTATCTGCGGATCGGGCTATATGCACTAGAGGGTTTTACGGCTTCGGTTGGTTCCCCCGAACAAATTCAAAAAAATAAGTTAACAATCCGATCGAAATTCGGTTGTCAGAGTTGGAAGAAAATAAACAATTATTTTTACTTACAACTTACTGACTTATCTACAAATTCCTGATCAAAAATTCATTTCGTTTGGAAATTCATCATATTTTATAAGTATCTTATTCCTGGAGTCCAATGTATATTTGAGTGAGGGGATCAGCTTACACCACCCCACCCCCCCCCCCCCTTTGTTAAATTTGCTTCGTATTGCTTGTACTTTAATCATGTATAAAAGGACCTTGCTTGCATTTCCATATTCTGAGAACTTTAGCGCAAAGTTTGCTACTTGAATCAGCATGGAAATGGGCTATGAACATCTCACTTAAACCATTTATAATGCTTCTTGATGTCTTTGTCATCTGTTCAAGACGATGTAAGACTAAAGTTGATGTGTTAAAACTTAAAATTTGATTATGAGGGATGTATCTTCGACACTTTACATTATCATCATCATCATCATCATTTGAATTTTAAGTTTCTTTTGTAATAATGGTGTATTAATGTTGATAGTTTAGCTTGGTATTCAACAGATTTAGGAATAACACTTTGTTTTATGTCAAATACTTTCTTTGGATTGCCCCTTTCAAATATTTGACCTCATGCTTTTTGTAGTATTGGCCAATGTATGTTAAGTACTAAGAAGATATCATTTGATGTCCTTTTCTATTTCCATTGAGGACATAGTTGGGAAAGAAGAATATGAATTTGTTTTCTTATGTATAAAGTATTCGATGACATTTTTTCATTGTTCATGTACTTGGTACAAAGATTTCCAATATAAATCTAATCGCTTTTGAGTTTGTATGGATTTCTTATAAGACATATGTGACAACCCGCACATCTCGATATGCCTAAAAGCCATTGTATCGATAATTGCCGGATCGTCGGGTTCAATAAACTAGTATCACAGACTAAGATAACAAACAAACCATCTAATCACAATGTATCACAACAAAAACAATATACAGATATATAAAATCTGAGGACAAATAATAGCAATTTCTAGAAAATGTCAATACGTAAGTCCTAATCAAAGTATAACATAAAAATATCCCTTAAAAACCGATCATTGAAATAACTCTAATGCTAAGTAATACTTGATAAGAGATAAAGGTAGAAAGTTAAGCTCCAAGTCATGCACTACTGTCACAAGAACATGCCAGTCTCCTGCTGCCGTGTCCACTTGTTGGGGAGGTAAGACAAAATTGGAATGAGTCAAGCAGTCTGATGAATGAGAACAAGACTAATATGATGATTAAGTGCAATTAATTTGAAAAGTATTCTAAATAATGCAGAGTGCATATACTATATACGTGCATTCATAAGGTCATATTACTAAGGTTGCTTATCTAATATAGTAGGTCCAATCTATAGGTCGAACCTCACATCTACAATCGACCAAATCAGGATCTACTATCCTATTTCTACTCATATCATGCTTAGAGAGGGAGAACACAAAATGCATACTTGCATCGTGAGTCATTACATGCACATGTGCTCATCTCTCGATCATAGTGGCAAATGTCTCATTATTGTGTTGTTGCAGTGTCCACCGTGTATGAACTCCAATTAGTACCGAGCTGGCGAGCTCCAACTAATATTGATTCCTATAACCATCTTTTTTGGGTCAATGTTCATCCGTACCACATTTGCATAAGAAAACGTGCACCATCTCGATCGTTAGGATCGGGCTCTTTGGGTTGTGTTTATGTCGGTGCTACATCTACCTAATCGTAACACTCCTGAGTTTAATGCGAGATAAACAAATCTCTCCCTAAATATCCAAGTTCAACTAGGCTTTCATATGAACTTATGTTTTCCAGGATCATTAAACAATAATCCTGCAAAGTTATAGCAATAATAATATAATTATTATATAATTACGACTTTATTACCTTAGTTGCTTGGCGAAACTCCTTTATTGTGACTTCAATGATTACGCTCTTTTTCCCAAATCGTTTTAGAAATTAGGGTTTCCAACCCAAACTTAGGATTATAAGATTGAGAAATCAAAAGTTGGTCCCTTATTCTGCACCCCTGGAGTCATATATATAAGTGTGGGTTGGCCCTTCGGTTGGCATATAGGCTCCGTTCCGACTTTCTGTCAAAAGTGCTTATGGAGGCTTCGTGGGTGCGCTTTTCGTCAATCCTTGGGAGAGCAACTGTAGGGCTGTTGCAAGAGCTTTCGAAGTAGGCTTTCGGAGGCAGAAGTCTTAATAAAATGCTGCGGAGACGGATTTTTTCTGGTGATGCCAACAATTTCCCTTCCCTTCTTGTGCGATGATCTGCTGGTAAGGGCCCAAGCTTTCATGTATTCCCGTTTCGGATAACCAGTTCAGTTAAAGCGCTTAGCGGATGCAATACGGTTGAGATCTAAAAAGTCATAGTGGGGATAAAGCGAGGAAATAACATGATATAGAGGATGACTATAAAATAGCACATGTAGATCGTTGTAATGTTTTTACGAACGTAAAAGCTATAATTAGATGAAAAACTAGCACTTTGTTTAACTATAATTAGTACATTCTTAATTTTAAATGAAAACATGTACAAATATTTGTAAATAAAGTTAGATTACTATTTAACTTAATTAAATTTCATAGAATATAGTGTATTTTTGTTTCTGAAAAGATATATTAAAAAATTCAATTAAAAAACCTAACTTCATAATTTTTATATTGCATAGATGTCATTTTTCAATTCGTTTCTTTCATCAAATATATAGCGGGAATAGTGTAATATAGCGGAAATAACTAGATATATCTTGTATAGCGGAATATAGCTGGGCTTAAAGCGGAGAGACTATATGAGGAAAAAGCGCAGCAGTGGTAATCCGCTGCGGGATATAGCCGGGTTGTACCGAGGTAATAGCGGCATTAGTTGCACAACGGGTAATCGAAAGGTATACTGAGCTTAGCCTTTACGCTTGGAAATTGCATATCTGGGGTTGTTGCCCTTCGAGTCAAACCGATAAGGGATTTTTGGAAGAAGCGGCAACCTCTCTACTCTTGATTCTGAAAGTGTATAATGAACTTTCAGTTTCATCTCTTCCGAAAAATGTTGTCTTCTGCACTCTTCACATTGATTTTGGCCTTCGGCTTTTCCTTGTTTGTTTTAGTGCTAACAAAGACATTGCTAAAATAAGAAAAACGTGATTCACAATAACAAAAGGAGTATCGCTTTCCGCATTTGTTGACACGCTTTTTTGTCGAAGCTGTCACACGTCAAGTATTTAGTGAGCAACGCGCTCAAGCGTGAAAAAGCACAAAGCAGCAGGGTCGAAGTCGCGTCGCAAATACAAGGAGACCCGAAACCTCTATTAGATGGCATCCTACGAGCCCAATGAACTCTTAAGCAAAACATCATCTGAGCCGAAGGCGAGCCGTTAAGCTGGTCCGGGCACAGCGTCGGTGGGGGGTTCGGATTCCCACAGTCTCGGTGGCGATCGACCTAGCCGGTTAAGTCGAACCAGTGGGCACCGCCTGATTCGTCCGATTTTCTGTATACCGGAATCTCATATTGCTTCACTTCGGACCAGCAAAATAGCGGATTCCTTCACTTCGCGTTGAGGAGCTTCGACACCCTAAAAACGACAAGGTTTCAACATCAAGAAGTTAAACTTCCTCATCAATTTCATACCCCATGAGGGGTTCGAAATTTCATATCCCTTCAGGGAGTTCGAAATTTCAAACCCCCTGGAGGGGTACGAAATTTCGAACCTCCGGGTGGGGTGCGAATTTTCGCACCCCTGGTCAGGGGGTGCGAATTTCCTTATAAGGGCTGCTTTCAGGGGTGCGAAAATTGGTTTCTGTGGGTCCAACTGCTCACCTACTCCCACCTAACCTTCTCGTATAAGTACCCAAAGCCTTAGCCTTCATTTGGATCCTTCTCCCTTGGAATTTTGGGACCTTGAAAGCTCTAAGCACTCATTAATGACCTCCAACACCTCCTCCATGGCCATTGGACATGGCATGGATAATTGAAAGGAGGTGCATACATATTCCATAGCTTGTTGGAGACTAGTAAGCATAGTTACAAGGTCTCTAGACCTCTTGGGCATTAAAGCTTGTTTTGCTTATAGTTGACCAAGTCAACTCATCTCAAGGACGAGGAAGAAGGATAATTAAAACATGAGTGCATGTTTTCCCTCAACACTTGAACATTAGCAAGAGTTGTCATGCTACTTTTGAACTTCATGGACACGAGCACTAAACTTGGATATTGTTGACCAAGTCAACGCTTCTCAACGAAGAAGAAGGAGAAGGGCAATTTGGTCAAAGTGTAGGAAAAACATATATTTTGTTATTCTATTGTAACATTTTGAACTTAGCTATTGTCCGAACTTGTACAACTTTGTAATCGATAAAAGATATGTTAAATGATGATTATAAAATGGACGTAGGCGTTAGTGCCGAACCACTATAAAAGTTGTCTCCCCGCATTTACATTATTTACTGCTTATTTGGATAATTGTTCACACATACACATTAGGTGTTGGCGTGCGA
Organism: Allium sativum; assembly: GCA_030737875.1. Classification (NCBI taxonomy): domain Eukaryota; kingdom Viridiplantae; phylum Streptophyta; class Magnoliopsida; order Asparagales; family Amaryllidaceae; genus Allium; species Allium sativum. Next base: position 527,944,299 of record CM060923.1, on the reverse strand, counting down.
TAATTTTGCCCATCAACAACATTCATATGTAATCATGGTGGTGTCTTGAGCACGATGAGAAGCTTTAGTGGAAATAAGAAGCTTGTTCGATTTGATATCACACGTTTTGCAACTGGCTTTCTTTATACAAACAAAAGAATAATCTACGAGCTATGTTCACATCAAAGTAGGTGGGCAAGGGATGTGAAAGAAAAAGGCTTGAAATACAGTTTTGATGTCCTTTTTTTGGAACGATGTCTCTTACACACTTAGAATGATGTGTATGTTGGTTTATGTCTTTCAATTTGTTGATGGTGACAAAAGAACTATTATGATATATATATATATACACACACACACACACACACATATGCATATGAGATAGGCTAATATAGTGTGACATAGTGGAAAGACGTGCTCCTATCTAATAAGAGGTCAGGAGTTCAAGGCCTACTCTAACCACCATGTTGCTATATTAACCTTTTTTTTAAAAAAAAAAAAAAAAGAGATAGGATCAAGAGCACATCAAATAGTACAACATCCTTAAAACTTGATTTTCACTACATTCTTGTTTCTCTCTTCCCCACACTAACTTATTTAATTATAAATGCATGACTATTATTGGTGTGCAAAAAGGGTACCACGAAAGAGGGATGTTATGTAACCCCTCTCTCTCTCTTTCACACACACACACACATATTGAATGTTCTGGGCACCCCTACCCGTTCGTGAGCTACGATAATTCATATCCAACAAGAATTTGTAGATATACAATCTACATATATATTATCATCTATCCAAAATTTGAGCTCGTTCCGACGTTTGTAGAATAATATATATGATGTTTAAATTTAACGGTTCGAATAAATGTCTGAACGATGAATAATTGAGTTAAGATTTTGAATATGTTATGAATGTCGGAACGAGCTCAAATATTGGATAGATGATAATATATATGTGAATTGAACATTTACAATTTCTTGTTGGACTTGGATTGGTGTAGCTCATGACCAGATATGGTTGCTAAAGGGGTGCTACGAAACAGGGGTGCACCAGAGCACCTCTCTCTCTCTCTCTCTCTCTCTATATATATATATATATATATATATATATATATATATATGTGTGTGTGTGTGTGTGTGTGTGTGTGTATGTATATATGTGTGTGTGTGTTCACACACACACATGAGACAATGCATAGTGGAAAGAAGCTTTTGGAAAAACATTCGATGAAAATCAAGGTAAGTGCAAAAATATTTTTGCAATTATTGACAAAAAATTAGAATGTCAACTTCATCAACTATTGCATGTTTTAACATTCTGTAAATCCACGATTCTTTTACAAAAATCACACCATTTAGCATGATGAAGAAGTCACATCTGGATTGTGTAAATGTGTCAAAAATAATCTTTAAAACAATGATAAGCGAAGGCTATGGATGAGTTGTCATTGCATACGAAAGCGGAAAAACAATTTGGTGTGAACTTGACAATTTAAATCAAGGGACAAAATCATATGGTAAGCTGTATGCATGTTTCAATAATAAAAATTTAAAAATTATTCTTAAATCTCTAATTTTATATTACAGATAAGGCTTTTTTGAAATTCAATATTTTTATATTTGACAATTGAAATGTGATTATTTATTTACTTAATTAGCGAGTGGTGGAGTTTATATGGTAATTTGGCTTCTACATTGCAAAGTCTAAATTTTTTAAGCCTCACTTGTTGTGCATCAGGTTGCAACAGAACTCGGAGTGTTTTGAGCATGTAATAATTGTCTTTTTTGTTTATTATGTTTAAACTAAATCTATTCAAACATTGAAATGATGACATGTTATACCTTTTGTAATAGATTCATAGCAAAAAAGTACCAACTTGAGCATTAAATATTTCAAATACTTGTGTTTACTAAATACGATCAAAAGTTGAAGAACCACTGCAAACAGAAGGATTTGATTAACCCTATTTCTTTGAAAGATATCGATGATTCAAATGATTGGATGACGGATCATGTGAAAAATAATTCCGATGCGGAAGACGATTATGTTTTTTGAATTTCATTAACATAGGATGTTGTGCAATGTACCTGGAGTTAGAGAAAGAGCACACTTGACTAGACAATGTCACCATGTTACCAACTCAAAGGAAGAAAAGTCTCAAGCACTACATGCATTAAAAATGGGAAGAAAAAAAAGATGCTAATTTTGATGACGTTTTGAAGGAAGATGACTTGGATCACAATTTGAAAGAGGATGAAGATTATGAACATAGTTTGGAGGAGGACGAGGAGGAGAGCTTTGATGTCGATGATACGAGTGATTAGAAGTTTATGCAGGTGTAAAACTTTACTTAAGATTAAGTGATGTACTTTTCTTATTTTAACTATTTTTGATGTTTATAGACTGGAATTGAATGAGATTGTTTTCTTAGTTTGGTTTATGATAATGGTATGGAGTTTTAATCGCAATATTGCATATTTATGCAAATTTTTGAAGCCAAAATTCGAGTTTAAACCATTTTTAAGGTGCATGTTTTTCGCAGTAAAACAGCAAAAATGGCACTCAATGCATTCAAAAAAAAATTGTAGGCCTAAAAAAGCACTAGACGAGAGCTTGAGGCTTTTTCTTTGTGATTGCTTTGCATAGCATTCCCCCAAAGACATAATCTAGAGAAATATATCGTAACATTCGCTTCATTAACAAGTCATGGGTGCATGCTGTTTGTATGCTCAAACACCGAAAGATAGGATGTACTAAAAATAGAATATCAGTTGGGACCGCTGCAGCTCATCTAGCGTTACATATAGATATTCAAGGATGACAATACCTAAATCGTAATGAAGTCCATACATGCCAATCTTGCTTGATATCTAAATCTAGTCGTGTTCTTGTTATTTTAAAAAAATGTAGAACCAAACGGTTATAATGAAAAGACGTGTATAACAAAAACGTGCATCTCCTCAACATCTGTATAACCTAGTATATACCTTTGTACACATGTAAGCGTAACAACACTGGTAAATGCTCTTAAAATATAACTCGACTCATCATATGCATTGTCAGTGCATGTTCTGATCAGCCAACCTCTATATAACAGTCAGCATATAAAGTCTAACTAAACCAATTTCAACTCAAAATTTTGGAAAAACCGAAATATAAGTATAGTAGACCATGATCTTTCAGTAAGAACCTCTGCTGCACAATGGTCTACATGAGCAAATGTAGGCAACTGTAAAAAATTACCAAAAGATGATGTAGCCATAATCGGTTTATGTAATGCAAGGAAGTAATTAGTATTGAATTTATGTCAACTACCACATAGAGCTATGTGACGGACCCTGTGCACTTAAATAAAGCATAGCAGCGCTCTTTGAAGGCTATGCTATTTCAGTTTAGGGTAATAAACAGTGTCTACTTTGAGTCTTGTTATTTTCTGCTATATCCGCTAAGTCTAGATTTTTTAAGCGTCCGCTTTAGCAACATTAGTATAGAAAGATCGATTTGACTAGTTTTCTTTAAACCAAATCAAGAAAGTTAAGGTAAAAATATATTTTTAAGGCGTAAGTGCATAATATAAGCTAGAAATATATTATAGTTACCAAATTTAGACTGCATACATCAGTATTGTTATATAATACAGAATCATATTTCCTTTCCCTGCATAAATGATGTGAGAATAATAATAATAAATTAATATGAAGTACTTGATTTTATATTCAGTGCAGCTTTTTGCATCTTCTCTGTACCCTTGCTTGATCCTTAGTGTAACTTTTTATACCTCGCTAAATGTTTTTTAACTATACATGACCAGTCTATATAAGTAATTATTTAAGTTAACATTAAACTAACAAACCGATAAACGTTTATAGTTTGGCAACTTGTCTAAGTTCGGAGATCATCTGCGGTCAGCTTAGCACATTTTTCCATTAAGAAAAGGTTGCAAACTAGTTCCATGTACCAACACGCAGAGTTATGGTTTTACGTCGAATGAAAATAGATATATAGGTATGGCATCAAGTTCGCGAAATATACCAAAACCTTCATCGATTCTGAAAAACCGTTTACTGAATTTTATTTAAATCCATAAACATAATCGATTTCGGAAGAAATTGATTGCAAATTTACATTGTCGTTCATGGTCATCTCCAAGAAATTGTTTGTATAGACTTCCAGTGCACCGTTTCAGCCGGCATCCCGGCTGCCCAAATACCGATTAAAAATATCTTATTCTACCACATGCAAGCATCGTAGGTGGAGCTCTTAACTGTTATGTAACGACGGTCGGAACAAAACCCCCCTTCCTTGCACGCATATGAGCTGGCACACAACTCGCATATAACAAAAGGAATCCCTGTGGTTACGTGCCTGTCAACTCATATTTGTACTCAACTCCTTCGATTTATTTCATGATGTGGGATTATTAATTTCAACCTGTCATTCCTCATTAACAACATGCGAGACAATCCTAACACATGCAAGCATCGTAGGTGGAGCTCTTAACATATAAAAAAGCATATCAAGCTTTGCATGTATGTGTGTGCATGCATGTGCCTGCCGTCCATTTCAATACTAGTACCTTAGTACAATATATTTCTACTGGCATGGTGTGTTTTTATTATTAATAGAAAAAAAAATCAATATGGTACATATGCAGTGTTCGTCACTTCAGTTCAGATTATGATTCATTCCACTTGAACTAGTCATGCATATTATAGTACATGAGGCCTATGGTGGTTGTTAGCATAAATTTGAGCTGATTGTGATTTCATTTTTCTTTCTTTATAAATGATTAGATTTACATAAGTTGTAATCGGTTGTATAGCATTTAATAACGAATAATGAGGCAGGTAGGGCAGCAGGATCTTGCATTGGGATTGAAATTTGATGCAAAGGGAGTTGTAGAGTGCTATGAAAAAGAAGTTGAAATTCTTCCATTTGGGAGGAGAAGAGACATCGAATTCAGGATGGTTGAGGGTGACTTCAAGCTATTTGAAGGCAAATGGTCCATCAAACAGGTTAACCCTTAATTGAACTAGAACTGCTGATGCCAAGTGAATCTTCTCTCGAATTTCATAACCAAATCAGAGCATTTGATCTATTACTGTTTTCTCCCATTAATTTTATTTGTTCTGCAAGGCTTATTCTGTAATAACACAGGTTGATAATGGCGAATGTAAAGATGGAGAGTTTCAGACTACAATTTTGTATTTTGTTGAACTAGAGCCAAAGTTCCGGTTGCCAGTTCGACTTTTAGAAGGAAGAATTAGCAACGAAGTTAAAATTAACCTTTACGCCATTAGAGAAGAGGCTCAAAGACTTCAGAACCACGACGTCGATAAAATTTCAGATGTTAATGCATGGTATTATCATCCACCTTTTTTTTTTTACTGTAATGCCTCAACCACTGCTGGATGATTCATATAGATAAAAAGTTTAAATATGATGTGTTTATTTGCAGGGAGAGCATAAAAAATACTTCTAACTTTGAAGAAACCTAGCAACAAAGCGTTCGTTCAACCCTTGAAGTTTGCAGTTACATGTTCGTAGAATACTGGAGCATTATTTGCAGCCGTTGCTTGAAAAATCTTCGGTTGTGGTGCTTCTAGTTCTAGTTAGCTGCGTAGACAAGAAGCACCAAATGGTTGCATTTTTGTAGAAAAATTGAGGATAGAAATGAAATTCCCTCCTCATTCCTCTATTTAGACATCTTTAATGTAGTTATTGTGAATTCGATTAATCTATTGACATTGTAATCATGTTGTACATTTCTTATTTTTCTGTAACACAGTACTTATGTATCTTTAGTACCCTCACTGGAGCAAGATCAAAACTTTTCATATATCTATTTAATTTTCTTGTAAGTGTAATACATCACCTATTTGTATATCTAGACTTCAGATATGGTCATAGCATGATTTCTTGCCAAGTCTAATGCAACATCTATTATGTGCATGATAAATGGATAATATTAAGGACAAACGAAACAATAGAAGCAAACAATGAATTCAGGATTGATAATGTAATCTGCTTTCAATCAGAAACAAACAGCAGGATGATAAAACATCAACAAGAATTATAATTTAACATACAGCAGTAAACCATCCCACAACGAATAAGCAATGGGTTTACATGCAATCAGTATCAGAATCATCTGTAAAACAAATTAAAGCACAGCATGATACAAGAAGGACAGTAAAATGACATCTCAGTCCTCCGCCAAAGCACAGCCGACCAAATAACTTGCTGGTGCAGGCATGGATTTAGCCTCGTGCCACTCCAGGGGTATAATCGTTGGATCACAAAACCTCACACTGCTCAACTCAACCACTCCATTTACATATGCATCAGCATCATATTTCAGAACCCTTCCTCCTAAAAGGTACAATAAATTCTTGTACCCCACAACCCTGTACGCAAATGGTTTTAAATAGCGAGCGCGAAGAACAACCGAAGGCAACATGCCGATCATGATCCAGTCTCTTGTACTTGCATCTAAAACTTTAACGCTGCCATCATCGAATATGGTGTATACAGAACCGTCTATAACAGCAGTGTTATCGAGCCAAAGCAATGAAAATGGTAACATATCACTGTCGACGATTTGCCATTTTTGGTGCGCTGGGTCAAAGATGAAGTATGAGTCATACACGGAATTGTGAGCTTTCTTCCCCACAACGTGAAATTTACGTCCGTGGGATATGCTCATACAGTCGACCAAAGGACATGGCATTTGAGGCAGTTCATCCCACCTACATGATCCAGAATATAACCAAAGAAACAAACAAATCCATTGTGTGTGTGTGTGTGTTTAATCACCTTTCGGTCTTACATTATATCATAGAAAGAAAGTTAATGTATTTTATGTCAGGTGCTACTGCAAATATGTCACGGCAACATGCAAATTTTAATGGATATATTGCGAGAACAAGCAGTGGAACAATTATCTCACAAATGTAAGTAGTAATCCGTGTCTTCATTCTGTCCATGATGCTGAGGTATACTCCTACGGTGTTTTGTATAGAAAATGACAGATTTTGGTTTCCAGTGAAACATTGATTTGTTCAAGATTTTAAACGACTAGCTAGAAGAAGAAGAAAAATACTAAATTTGAATAACTAATCAACTTAAAAGGAAACGTTGAGTCAAATATGTGGTACTTACGAATTTGTCTTAACGACATATTATTCAATTTCATCTCGATTTTATACTGGAAGTATACTTTAAAGTCTTTTACCCTCGGCTAGGAAGGTCATGTTGGACCTTATTATTGCACAAAAGACAGTGATTTCAAATCTATTTCTCATCTGGGGGATGTTCTATTACTTGATACAACTCAAGAACATGCACAATTCACAACAATTGTACTGTTCAGTTAATCGATGGGGAGGAAAGTAATACATGAAAGCACATGTTTAAGCTTTCTACCTATAGCATGTGTATCGATAGAAAACAGAAGGCAAGAAAAAAGCAAATAAATAATCAAAAGATGGAATTCATTGTGTCACTCGTCCGTGTCAAAATAGACCTTTTCATAAATAAATAAATAACAAACGAAAAGGCTGCCAGATAGATAAATAATCCAAACTTTTAAAGCTTAGCCCATTTGTTTTGATAAATGGCAGCAAAATTTTAAACTTAAAGTTGTTATCGTTTTTATCATCAACTAACATCAGTGTTAGGTTAGAACTTAGATACATATGCAATGGATATCATACAATATCACATTCAAAAATTATACCATATTCAATGATAACAGGACACAAAATGTCTACCTGTCTTTGTACGGATCATAAACTTCGGCAGAAATCAGGCCTTCCCCTAATTTCCGTGTAATTCCTCCGGCTACATAAACTTTGTTATTGATAACATCACAAGCAAAATTTGTTCTTGCAACCCTCAAAGCGCTAACATAACTCCATTTCCGTTTAAAAAGGTCAAACATCGCAACATCGTTTATGGCAAAACTAGTTAAACGTATACGCCCTCCAATAACTAGAAGCCGTTTACAAACAGTGACACATGAAAATGCCTCAATTTCTCCAGGCTTTGAGTTGTCAAATGGGGGAATATGGTGCCATTTATTGGCGCATGGATCATAAACCATGCAATGATAGTTAACCGTTGGACTTGTAAATGCGAAAATCCAATTTCCACACCAACCTTCGGAAGATTTTAAATTTGCATACTCGGTGCTTCTTATCGCTTGTCTCCACTTCTTGGATACACATTGTAGCAATCCATGATATCCATGAGATATCTTTGCTAAGCATCTTAATGCTAAATCATCAGGCAATCCTGGAATTACGTCACCAGTTACCATACTGGGATATAACCTGTGTCAACATACTAGATAGTTGAGGGTTGTATCTAAAAGTTGGACGGTTAAGTTTCATTGCTTTATACTAAATAAGGTAAAAGCAACTTACCTACTTTATCAACTTAAGATGTTCTGTTGAGTTACATTTTCACCAGCAATCTAGTAATCGGTTAATTCTAGTGCAAACAATTCTAATCAGTGGCACAAGGGCAAAGCGTAATGATTCAACGTAAATTAAAGGAGAATAAAAGACATAGTATGTGTATTTGTGTAGCATAGGCAGCACCTAATTTGGCTCCCTGCTCTTATGCCATAAAAACTTGTTTTAGGTGAGCAATAAATTTCATAACGAACCAAATAATTATGTATTGAACATCAAGAAAATCAAATAATTTAGGAATTACACAGGATAATAGTAGACAAATAAAGATATTTGTGCAACCAATAGACGCACAAAATTAGCAAGTTTGAAGAAAGAATACTCACGCAGAACCCATCGATTCAGGCAAGCAAATCTGGGGAAATGAAAGGGACGAACGTGATTAGGGATCTATTTGCTCCAATCTTCCACGGATCCTTTGACTTAAAATTTCCTGCATGCATTAATTAGTATTAGTGTCTTTCCTGGAAAATGGTGCCGCTTAGATGTCTACTCCAATAATGAGTCATCAGGTCATTTAATATTAGCAAAGGCTAATCTGTAATTGCCGTTTACTGTATGGAGAAAAAATTTATTGCATTTAGCAGTATGTAAAATTTAGTATTATTGTAAAGTCAAATCCTATTCTAAAAAAATTATTCGGAAATGCTATTTTGCTCGCTTTTCATTTTGTCAAAAATCACGGTAAAGACAAGAAAATAGGAGGCTCACCCCTTGAATTACACAAATACCCCCTGAATTCAATGCTTGCTACCCCTGAATTCCGTATTTACCCCTATTTCTTACTTTTTAACAAAAAAAAATTCGGATATTGTAGCATTTCTCAAAATTAATTAGTAGCCCCACTTTTAAAACACTAGTAAATCATGTTTTCGGTGTGTAGTCTCCGCTGAATTAGAAAAAATCAAGGCTAATTCTATTTAAACCCTTACTATTGCTGAGTTGCCCCCCCCCCCCCCCCCCCCAATTGGAAAAAAATGATATACCCACGTTTTAACTGAGTAGCCATCCCATATTCCAATAATACCCTCGTATCTCAAAACCAACTTTGTTAAACCCTAGCACCAAACCCTCTACAGCGCCGTTCCTCTTTGTTCCGCCGCATCAGCAGCCTCACCGCGTCACATCGCCTCCATCGAGTTCTACATCAGCGCCGCCTCATTTCCTCTCCATCGAGCTCTACAACTCTGAAGGTATTCTTCCTCTATTTTAACTAGTTCTAATCGATGTGGTATTGTTGAAAATGTTAAAGAATTGAGAGTTGATAACGAATTGAGGAAGGACTGTTATTGTATTGTGGTTGTTTTGAACTCCACGCAGAGTCCTTTTTTTTTCAATTCAGTTTTCCACGTAGAGAACATACGGGGAAGGGAAAAAAAACCACGGATGAGACAAACGTGGTTAGTACTAAAACCACGGAGAAGACCTACGTGGTATGATATACTTCCACGCACAGTCACCCCGTGGTTCCTCCTTCTACCACGTAGAGTGCCGCCTTCGTGGTAACTGTAAAATTGAAAAAAAAAAGTAGGCATTGTTATAGTCACTGGTTTAATCCTACCTTATTTGACATGCTAATGGTTATAGGCACAAACAAGTACAATGTACATGTTTTTTTTTTTTTTTTTTTTTTTTTTTTTTTTTTTTGCATCTTGCATATTGTTAGCCTGCTTTGTGACCAGGCTACCCAAAGCAAAGATCATGTTGACACACCTCTGGGTAAATGCTGTCTCATATGGAATCTCTGGATAACATCGCTCTCCGGCATTGGAAGCATCATCAGAAGACACAAGGCAGTTAGGTCAAAATCACAACATCAGTATAAACTGGCCCAAAACCCCTATCAAATGACCTCATTTGGATCTATTCACCTCATATACTCGTAGCCCTTTGAATTAGCTTCAGTTTGAGCTTTGGTTTGGCTCAATCGGACTTACGGTTTGAAAGTTACGCCCATTTCCGTGAACGAGTGTAAGCTGGCATATGACCGCGATCCGATCCGCCCTTGCCTACGCGATCCGATCCGCCCTTGCCTACGCGATCCGATCCGCCCTTGCCTACGCGATCCGATCCGACCTTGCCTACGCGATCCGATCCATGACCGCGATCCGACCTATGACCGCGATCCGACCTTCGGACCTGTTCAAACGTAGCTTGTTTTGACCTATTCTCAAGGCTACTGACTCTCCTATTTTTCTGGATCGCCTGCCACGTACCCCATCACGAACCAGTCCTCCCAGGAGCTATCCTACAGCTATAAATACACCTTCAGAGGGCATTTTCAGGGGACTTTTTGGCATCTCCTCATCTATGGCTGCCATGGCCAACACTTCTCCATGAATAACCACCATCTTCCTCAATAAATTCAATGGATTCGGAGAGAATTATTCATTGAACTCAAGTGAGTGAAAGACAATATTTATTGTAATTGTAATCTACGAGTGAAATGAGAAAATATGAAGTGGACGTAGGCTCGTTAATGCCGAACCACTATAAAAATCTCGTTGTCTTGTTTTTTTCTCTATTTTTCGATTATTTCTTCATATCCTATGCTCAAAAATACGACGATTTGGGTGTTAGGACCATTTTTTGGTCTAACATTTTGATGCTTTCATTGAGAGTTGAATTCTCAGCCTATCGGATTGCTATTCATTATTTGGATTTGAAAGTTCGAAGAAAACAGTCCGCATTTCTACCATTTTTGAATATTTCGTTGATTTCAGAAAATCAGAGCTTCATACCTTCGGAAAAAAAGCTAAGGGTTCACAAGCTTCACGACCAAATGAGGATAATAAAGAAAATGTGCCGGAGCAGGTCGAGGGGATCGCGGATCGCGGATCACGGATCGTGGATCGTGGATCGTGGATCGCGGATCGCGGATCGCGGGGAGACCACGATCCGGTCTTAAGATGAACCCACGACCCGACCGAGCAAGGAAGTCGCTATCCGACCCGGTGATACTTCCACGACCCGACCTGAAGCAATTGTTGTGAACATATCCACGAACTGGAGAAGACCACGAACCGATCCGAAGCTGGAAGGTTGGAGTATCCCGATCGCCAAGCTGGACCACGAACCGGAGGACAGTAGCGAACCGCGACCCGGAAAAATGACGACGAACAAGGGTCACGACCCGATCCAAAAAAGTGACAATTTTTGGAAAAAATACAATTTTCAGATCATTTCAGAAAAGGCTCCATGTTCCAAAATCAAAAAAATCGTGCGGTGCCCACATTTCAGAAAAGGCTCCATGTTAGGTCGATCGCCGCCGGGACTGCGGGGCCCCGGACCCCCGCCGGCGCTGTGCCCGGACCCGCTGACGGCCTCGCCTTCGGCTCGGAGCACGGCCTCGCCTTCGGCTCGGAGCATGGCTCATCTTCAGCTCAACATATATGTTGGCCAACAGCATTCATCAAAGCTTGTCAATGAAGAATAAACGGATTGTCGAAGAATTTGACAACGGAATGGCAACAATTAGAATTCCTCCAGAAGCCATGACCTCTATCTACCGATGTTATTGAATGTGAGGAGTTGTTGAAAAGATTCGACACGTCGACTATGGCAGTATAAAAAATAATGATGGTCTCATAACAGCCTCCTCTTCCAGAGCTCCGATGGTGTAAAGATCTCCCCAATGCAACCGATGATGTTCCTGAACGAGTGGTGATCACCTAGTTACGTGACTTAAACCTATCCAACAGTCGGGTTACCAGATGACATTGACATAGAACAATCCGGACACTATTCTGAAGATGACTCAGAAGATCCCAATGACCATGATTCTCAATAATGGGATACCCAACAACAAAGATTGATTGCCATCGAATAAGGCTTGGATCAACACGCTTTGGTGCCCAGAGCCAGATACCAGTTGAATCACTGCAAACCATGATTGGACCTAGGGATCCTTGCCCGGATGATAGCAACATTGACTGCTCACCAGCCACTATATGACCTTGGTCAAGAGACGAGAGCTCGAGATCAACGCAAATATGAACCAACCATTAGCTATCCACTTCATACAACAGTTATGACAGAATGTATGAACATTACTTGAAGCCTTGCAAGCCATGCTATTGCATTCTAGCTTATCTGATCGTGGTCTCAACCAACCAGGTCTAGCGGAATTCAGAGCTTACATAACATCTTGGTGTTAACCGTTAAATATCCCTACCGAAGACGGAGTGAGACTGGTCTATGGTGACCAAGTTATTGGAGAAGCCGACTGATTAGGAAGGATGGAATATGCTACGCAACAGAGATTGCGTGAAACCCAAAGACGCTTCCCCTCCAGATGAAATGGAGTGTGAAGGAGGTGTCAATATTGCGAATAATGGGAGCATCGCAAAAGGAATTGCCAAACGACCTGCCCGAAGACATAGATTCCAGAGAGGATGGTGATTCGGGATGAAGAAGGGTGACATCTAATAACACAACTGCACGTGTTCCGACTGGTGACGCCGACCTGACTAAGGTCTTCACATCAGATCTCCTTTAGACCTCTTCCGAACGAGAGAACTTATATGCTTTCTATAGGCGAGCCTGGATGTGTTCGCGGGATTTTATCCCAAATTATGAGTCATTTCTTGAGTATAAACCTGAAGTGTGCTCCTGTCAAGCAAATAAGACGTATGCAGTAAGTTCACTATCACGGGATTTTATATGGAGTTGCCATTCGAAATGAAAGATGAAATCAAGCACCTGGAAGTTGTATACAGACGATGCAAGAAATGATCGGCAATCCAACGCCGAAGTTTTGCAGATAACCCCCGAAGGACGACTCGAAAGTAATTCCAGTCGGAGAAACCACAACTCGCAGCTTACCTAGAATGGGAAGAAGAGTTATTGGATGGATTGAAACGTTACAACATACCTCATTTTTCATACACAGAAGATCCAAATTCGAATCATCTGGTCGAATAAGAAAGTTCCGATAATCCAGAAAAGATAGAGATGATCCCCATCAAGACACTATGAAATACAACCATTGATAAAATGGAAGTTGATCCAACGTTGGAGACCGAACCCGGAAGAGAGTCATGGTTAACTCCATGATAAACTTCCTACAGCACATAATGCATCTAACAAGGTGAAGTGAAAGGCGTGCAATCGTTCTTTATGCCTCGAGATATGACATGCAACTCGACATTGCCTATTTCTCCTGGAAGGTTGTCCCAAAACAAACACCAACGAGTGCAATTGCCGAATTCACCGTCCTGAATGATTCGACCAAATCACCAGTCAGCCACCCATTAGATGGGAGATGTACATGAATGAAACTTCTGGCGAACGGCGTTCTGAAGTTAGAAAATGAAGACTCATACTTCCACTCTTTTCATCGATTATCTGCCAAGCAACTCACTCCCCTAAGGCTGGGGGCAACTACAGATTTGAGCATAAATTGCTCGAGATTACATCATATAATTCAGAGCTGATACATCAAGAATTTGCCTGGCCAATTGACTTAGTCTTGCCTGAAAGTTAGCGAGTTGAAGATCTAGAACGCTTACGCATGAATGCTGGTTGATTGTCGGCGCACCAACCCTTGTCCCCGATATGGGATCGAGGGTATATCAGCAAATTTATGTGATATGATTATCCCACCAGCAGTAATATCCTATTTCCTAGCATGGAAAGTGCAAAAATTTCTATAAGCATGAATCCATTGTTCTCATGCTAATTTACAACCTAACACCAATGCAAAGATGTGCTACCATTAGCAATCCAGTCATGACTTCCTGACACTCCATCCTTACCCTCAGTACGGGGGCAAAAAGACGATTTGAAGAAGATGCGACCTCATCACTCGCTTATAGTACCTACCTAGCCGCCTTTGCCATCTCAAGACCCCGACCAAGGTCTATTCATTTTTTTGGGACTGCCACCCCCATGATAATATGAAAAGATAACCCTCATCAACTAAAGGACTTTGGCAACCCTTTATTGGCAGAGATAGGGCGAAGTAAAATGGACCTGCAATGAATATGCAACGCCATTTTTCACTCAGAATGATACTCATTCCTTTAACAGGATTATTCTATAACCATGACTGTTATATTTGCATGATTTATGAGTTATTGATGTAATTAACTCAGATGAATTAATATGTGGATGGTGTAGGTATCCAGGATTTGCTACCGATCAAACTTGTAACACCCGCATATAGAGCCATAGAGCAATACTATAACAAGCTCGACTGAACTGCTCGTTTACAAAGCCACGCTCTTCGTCTAAAGAATGCTGTATAGCTCAAGGTGGATCCGGGATGACCATCCAATCTTTGCCTCACACGTGGCAGACCACAAGACAATTGAACATAAATCATTGAGTTACAAAGTCATAGTCCGTCTCCAGATGGACGCGGTGTGACCGCCTACATGGCTCGATCCTATGCTCGACGCCACCAGATTACATGAATTCAAATAAAGGAGGCAACACTGCCTCTTAATTTGCTTACTTTTCAATCATAAAATTTGCTTTCACATGCTTTCCGAGTTACTGACGTGACTAATTCGTGCGGTGTGAATAATGCAGGTACCCGAAGTCTGGTGCCAACCATTCCTCCCGTAGACTGTTCGGAGGAACTCAAAGTCTTGGCAAATGCTCCAACTGCTTGTCCGACTGGTTTTAATCCTCGGAGCTTGGATTAAAATGTAAACCTAGGACGAGTTTGATGAGCGTGCATGATGGCAGGCCGCTTGATCCGTGACTCTAACTCTCCAGAGCTGAGAGAGAGTATAAAGGACGCGAAGATGACGTCCACAAGGCATGGCGGTGTACCATGATCGGAGCCGCCTGAGCAAAAGTCTAACCTTGGCGACCGCCAGGAGAATATAAAAGCGTCCATGATTTGGCGCTGAGAAAGGACTCTTACCCCGCTGAAGGATCGGGGAGCGATGGAACAGCTGAGTCCCAACTCTAACTCTCCAGAGTCGAGAGAGAGTATAAAAGCGTCCATGATTTGGCGCTGAGAAAGGACTCTTACCCCGCTGAAGGATCGGGGAGCGATGGAACAGCTGAGTCCCAACTCTAACTCTCCAGAGTCGAGAGAGAGTATAAAAGCGTCCATGATTTGGCGTTGAGAAAGGACTCTTACCCCGCTGAAGGATCGGGGAGCGATGGAACAGCTGAGTCCCAACTCTAACTCTCCAGAGTCGAGAGAGAGTATAAAAGCGTCTATGATTTAGCGCTGAGAACTTCTGCTCCGCTGAAGGATCGTTGAGCAGATCATGAACCGAGCTCGAACTCTAACCCGCTGAAGGATCGGGAGAGTATAAAAGCGCTAGAGATTCAGCGCCCCAGCAACTCTAACCCGCTGAAGGATCGGGAGAGTATAAAAGCGCTAGAGACTTAGCGCCACGGGAAAATTCCTCCCCCGCTGAACGATCGGGGGGGGGGGGGCAGGATGGAAGCTGATCCCAAATCCTCCATGTCCGGACATGGGGGCAACACAGTTATGGTCCTAATCAACCCTCAACAAGACCTGGCCAGGCACTAAGTTAATGATTGATTGGGGGCATACCTATACATACATACTACTTTACTGCACTTTTACTTATAAGTTGCACTGATAACTTATAATGTTTCATGACTTGTTTGCTTATTTGCGTTTCAAATGTTTAAATGCATAACTAATTATGGAATGCTCGCAGGTACAGGATAATGCGAAAGGACTCTCACCCCGCTGAAGGATCGGGGAGCGACTGAACAGCTGAGTCTGAACTCTAACCTTGGCGAACGCCAGGAGAGTATAAAAGCGTCTCCGATTGAGCGCTGAAAAAGAACTCTTACCCCGCTGAAGGATCGGGGAGCGACAGAACAGCTGAGTTCGAACTCTAACCTTGGCAACCGCCAGGAGCGTATAAAAGCGTCTATGATTAAGCGCTGAGAAAGGTGCTGGAGACTCAGCACCCCCCATAATTTCTGCTCCGCTGAAGGATCAGGAGAGTATAAATGCATGACGACATATGCCACTCAAGGGATCCTATCCCGTCACACGACTGGGACCAAGAATGAAAATGGAGCTCGAACCACTCGTTTCCGGGAATGGGGGGCAGCACACGAACACAGCAGTACAAAAAGAAATGGAATTTCATTCACTAAGTACAGGCTCACAAAACAAAGCTGGACAAAATGCGAGATCCGAACTTGCACAACAACAGCAGACCAGTAGGGAATAACTAAAGGGCCGCGTCCAGAAGGATGACGTAGGCGTATAATTCTAAGCTGCCTATGCGACTCACGGCGACGACAGAAAAAGAAGCCTGGATAGTGAATTGTTCAGCGACATGTTATACAACTTCATACTCGCAACTGGAAGGACCTGGCGAGGCCCTGAGATTTTTTTATGTCTACCCTACCTTAGTACGATCTTCAGCGATCATTGATTCCTTGGCCTTAATACGATTCGACGTAATCGTGGAATTCTGGACATTTATGAATTACAGGCTTCTTGTACCGTCCCAAACACGTCCTACTCCATGCTTGGATAGTATGATCGCTTGAATTCTGAAAGTGACTTCCTCTTCTCATGTATACATGTCTGAATTCGAAAGGGAAGTGATCCGACCGCATGTCTTTCGCACTTACCCTATAACTGGGGCCATGGCTATTGAAAATATTTACAAACGACATAACTTAAGTGCCTGTGTTTAACTTGTGTTGTGATCCTAACAGGCCCCCTTGAAGACCAGAAAGCAGATGCAAAGAGAACGTCCATCTGCTGATCCCAACTTACTTCCAGAATGAGAAGCTCAGATAAGGCTGGATATATCCCACGTAATAATTGAACATGATGCAACCATTTCGTCCCCGACCTTTCCCTTGATGCAAAGAGCAAACGGGAGCACTCGAGGCGACTACAATCTGACCCTTCACCGCTTGATTTCTGTCCTCGGAGCTTGGATGGGAGACTAGGGCTTAGCATGGGCTGAATACCAACAATTCATTTTTGCACTCAACTCCGGCTCTTGATGCGAGAAGTGAACATGAATCCAGAGAAGACGTGAATTCGAAGTGTATTGCTCAACAAAACCCCCTGTGGATAGGGGGCACATGGTACGAGCCTTGAGCAGCATAGTTCAGTTACTCGATGCCTCTGTTCCCAGCCGAATGACAAAAGCCTGATTGACGGCTAATGCTCGTGTAGAATCAAGAAGCCCGAGGCCGACCTTCACCTATTTCAGGAATGAACTGGAAGGCCGAGCAACAACCATCAATTCGCTGGAAATGATAAAATTGAAGTTCAGGTAGTGACGAACTTGGCACAGTCAGATATCAACCATCAGCTTGGGTTGAACACAAACCAATCAGCAGGCGCGCAACATGCGGTTTCGATTCCTTGCGTCATGGATGGAAACACGGGCAATGGAACAGCTACCTGCAACATCCTAGATGAGAATGCAAGAATTGCACCAAACTCAGATCATGCACGACCAGTTTTAACTCCAACTCGAATGAATACTCGAGCGACATTTCATACTCAGCTCTAAGAAAGAACGCAACAATTCGAAATACAAGAACCCGGTCAGGTCGAATGACTCGAACCATGACCCGGGGGCAATATCGACGTGGAAACAAGAAATCAGCAAAGACCCCCTTTGTAATCTCAGATTCGATGCTGGGGGCACCATCCAGGATCTTGATAATGTGCATCAATTCTTTGATGGCAACCTGCTCGCTAGTTTGATTTGGCACCTCTCGAGAGGCGGCACTTCTCGAGATGATATGGATAACAACAATTACAGCCCTCACACGTGGGACGTCAGGATCCCCTGTTATTCCCCTGAACTTTAAATTTTCTCTATAACAAGACTTGCTCAGAGATTTTGATGAATTCAACCCTGAAGTGGATAGACTTTCATGACAGAAAGGTGTTAGCGTCGAGACGAATGACCTAGATGTCTTCCTGACTAAAGAATGGGGTACCTTCTAATTCCTGAAACGATAGGGACAAAGGAAAAGCCCTGGAAAACAATGACAAGAATGTGCAATTCCAAAGAGAATCTATACCACTTATCGAGCCCATGATCTTGTTTGTCAAGCACAATTGAACCGAGCATGAGAAAGAGACTCAATAAGACTGTGATAACCATTTCGGACTATGCTGAAGCATAAACGGTGGGGCCCAACTAACTTCATAACGACATTTATTCACTCGCATTCAACAACCTTACTTGACTCCGCAACTGATCTGATGAGAGTAGCCGAAGTCGCTGATGCCCGATGAGGCAATCCTCACTATCTGACTAAAGAGAAGAGATGATATCAAAGCAAATGTGGTTCAACCATTCACATATACAATTCCGATTTTTGCTAAATTGAGAAACAGTACAGAATGATCTGGGTCGACTAAGATTGCTGAACCTACAACTCTTACCAGATGCAATGACAGGATGTATAAAATCTTCAAGATTAAATGCCTTATTGACTCAACTCAACCCCCATCGATACTGGGGACATAAGTACCGACCTCGCTTGTCCTCCGATGGCACTGAGAGCACAAGTGTCGGTTCATAGACCCCCCATCGATACTGGGGGCATAAGTACTGACCTCGCTTGTCCTCCGATGGCACTAAGAGCACAAGTGTCGGTTCATAGACTAACTTTGAAGACAATCCTGGCATGAAATGAGATTCAAAACATGTACGTCATGCCTCCGGAGTACAATCTTATTCATCTTTGCCGACCAAGCGATCTAGCTTGTGGATCGAATGTGAACTTAAAGACTCAAACTGCACCGAATGGAAGGTGTGACAAACCTATCTACTACCTCGCGATGGTGACGATCCTATAGGCACTTGTCCACATAATTTTAACAACATCCCTTACTGACTACTTCATATGTGAATATTGGATTAAGGAATGATCCGTAACAATTGTGGATTCTCTCGACTATGATCCAGAGTGATCATGGCTTTTGAATTCCTTTATGTTACGATTCAATACGATTTTAAGATCCTGAATCAATATCAAGATATCAGGCTAGTCCAAACTTGAGTACAAATGACAAATTCGTATGTTGATTCTGATGTGCTTTATCCCAACAGTCCAGTTGTTAGCTCAGAGCCCAAAGATTCTTACATCGCCCCATGATTTGGGTGGCTACTTCATTTATTGACTCATATGTAAAAGAAAGTCCAACCCTACCACGCGCTTGGCTTGCATAGAGTGATGATGTTGTTTGGCGACGACCTATGCATGTAGGATCACGCTCGGGAGCCGACAATTTAGCATGACTTCTGACGGATGAATTAGATCTTTTGATTTGACAAGGTTTAAACAATTTCTTGATCGTCTCGAATACTCCTCTCATAGAACTTAGCCTGATTAGCTCCAATGGAAGCAATGCAACAATTGGATAAAGCCTTCTCAAGGACAAATGATATTCTAGAAAGATTTAGCTTAACATATTCAAAGCACATCTCAACCTCGATAAGATGTACTTTGGGGGGCAAAATGTTAGCCTGCTTTGTGACCAGGCTACCCAAAGCAAAGATCATGTTGACATACCTCTGGGTAAATGCTGTCTCATATGGAATCTCTGGATAACATCGCTCTCCGGCATTGGAAGCATCATCAGAAGACACAAGGCAGCTAGGTCAAAATCACAACATCAGTATAAACTGGCCCGAAACCCCTATTAAATGACCTCATTTGGATCTATTCACCTCATATACTCGCATCCCTTTGAATTAGCTTCAGTTTGAGCTTTGGTTTGGCTCAATCGGACTTACGGTTTGAAAGTTATGCCCATTTCCGTGAACGGGTGTAAGCTGGCATATGAACGCGATCCGATCCGCCCTTGCCTACGCGATCCGATCCGCCCTTGCCTACGCGATCCGATCCGACCTTGCCTACGCGATCCGATCTATGACCGCGATCCGAACCATGACCGCGATCCGACCCATGACCGCGATCCGACCTTCGGACCTGTTCAAACGCAGCTTGTTTTGACCTATTCTCAAAGCTACTGGCTCTCCTATTTTTCTGGATCGCCTGCCACGTACCCCATCACGAACTAGTCCTCCCAGGAGCTTTCCTACAGCTATAAATACACCTTCAGAGGGCATTTTCAAGGGACTTTTTGGCATCTCCTCATCCATGGCTGCCATGGCCAACACTTCTCCATGAATAACCACCATCTTCCTCAATAAATTCAATGGATTCGGAGAGAATTATTCATTGAATTCAAGTGATTGAAAGACAATATTCGTTGTAATTGTAATCTATGAGTGAAATGAGAAAATATGAAGTGGACGTAGGCTCGTTAACGCCGAACCACTATAAAAATCTCGTTGTCTTGCTTTTTTCTCTATTTTTCGATTATTTCTTCATATCCTATGCTCAAAATACGACGATTTGGGTGTTAAGACCATTTTTTGGTCTAACACATATTAATTTGTCATTTTAATGTACATGTTTTTTTTTTTTTTTTTTTTTCATTTTGCATAGTACAATGTACATGTTTTTTTTGTAACCAGTCCATTTACTTGATTAATTTTTCATTTTATACAGATGGGCTGCATACCTATGACAACATCGGAAAGAAAGCGACGAGCGGAAAAAGCAGCTGTACAAACAAGTGCGGACGTGAGCACCGAAGAACAGGAGGATGTGGATCCTTCACAGTATGAGGTAGCTGCACGGGGTAGTGATGATAACGGAGATGGTTCAGACTCTTCAGGGGAAGATGAAGAAGGAAATGGGTCAGATTCTTCGGGGGAAGAAGGAGACAAAGATGATTCAGACTCTTCAAGGGAAGAAGGAGATGAAACAGGGGAGGATTCTGAGACAGGTGATGATGATGAGCCAGAAGGTCAAGCGGAGGAGGAAGCTGAAGCCGAAGAAGAATTGCAGGATAAAGCTGGACCAAAAAGTAATGATGTGATTAGAGAGTTCGATTCCCATGTTGCTTGTATGGTATGGATTGGTCAGGTATGTGTCCGCAATTTTTTTATGAATGTAAATTATTTATTTATGTACCGAATGTAAATTATTTATTTATGTATTGATTCTAAGTTTTATTTGTGTAGGATCGAGCACCTCTCACTTGTGTCAACCATGCGCAGAAGGTATCGGAATGGAGTATTCCAGATAATGTTACTAGGTTCAAAGCCCTTATCGACATCACTGGTTTGGTTCCTATTGTTAGCACGTGTTACAAGTGTGTGAACAAAAATTTGATTTCAGCTTTTGTAGAACGATGGTATCCAGAGGCTAATACTTTTCATTTACCATTTGGTGAGATGACCATTACTCTTGATGATGTAGCTTCATTGTTGCACATTCCTGTCGAAGGCAAACCTATACAGAGCATGGGGTATGATACAGAACAAGCGGTTGCTTCTGTTACGAAGTATCTAGGTCTTAGTGCAGCGGAAGCTAGAATGGAAATGAATGAGAGGGTTGGATATAAATTAAGCTTGTCAATGTTGTTAGGTAGATTTGAGGATGTTAGTGATGAGTGGAATGATCGTGCAGTTAGGCGTGCTGCTCGTGCTTATCTTTTGTATGTGCTTGGCAACACAATATTTTCTGACAAAAGCAAGACTCATGTGCACTTATCTCTTTTGGAACCGCTAAAAAATTTGAATCGTGTCAACACATATTCTTGGGGATCAGCGACACTAGCATTCCTATATAGACAGCTTGGATTAGCGTCTCGGATGGGGGTCCAACAGATTGCAGGATTTCTATGTTTGCTCGAGTCATGGATATTCGAACATTTTCCTTGCTTCCATCCTTCTACAAAGTTGTACTATGAGATTTTACCCCGTGCAGCTCGCTGGAATCCCTCTACTGATACCGGTGCGTCAGTCGCTGATCTACGCATTTTTCTTGATAATATTCAGATAGAGCAGGTACCTTTTATGAATTATTCAGCTTTCTACTTTTTTCCATCTGTACGTATTGAGTTTTTTTGATAATTCAAATATCGTTGAACAAGTTATTTTTGATCCGTATATATGTGCTCGGCATTATCATCCATTTCATGGTATATCGTGGTATAGGGGGTGCATTCTATGCTTAAATGTTGTGGAGCCGTACCATCCCGATAGAGTATTGTGACAATTTGGTAGACTGCAGAACATACCAATGGCTCCTATTCCTCCGGTTGCAATAAACGAACGGCGTGGTACAACCTCGACTACATACACTCGTGTGCGTTATCATTTTTTGGAAAGCATATGGGAGAGTTGGTATCATCATGTGATTGCAGAAGACTTTTCATGATACTTGTTGTAGACTCTTCATGATGTTCATGGCTTTTTGAATGAGGGTAACCCTCAAGTGGACCTTGCTAGAGTTGCCGCTGGACGTTTCATTCATCATCATGTTTAGTTTGCTTGTAAATGGATTATTTTGGGCCTTGCTTTATGTACGGGTTTAAGGATGTTTTTTGGTATGTATGGATTTGATATGCAAGGATGTTATGAAGTTTAAGGATTTGATATGTATTTGATATGTATGGATATTGTATGTATTTGTTATGTACGGATATGGTTTTTGGTATGTATTTGATATGCAAGTATATTGGGATGTCTTATTTCTTGTTTTTCATGTTTTCCTGTTTTCTGGTATGTACGTGATATGCTAATATGTTGGAATTTCTGTTTTCTGGAATGTCTGGTTTCTAGTGTATATTTTTTTTTCAAATTTTTTGACCCCCACATAGAGCACATACGTGGTCCGGAGAGAAACCACGTAGAAACCATACGGGGAAGTAAAACTAATCACGCAGGGTATAAGCGTGGTTTTTTCACATACCACGTATTGTTTCTACGACCTGGAACGTAAATCACATATTGCTCTTATGTGGTAGCTGGAATTGTTAAATAAATATTATATTATACACTCGCGCTGTTTCTTTCTTAAAACAATGTCATGCACACAGAGGTACGTACAAATATGTTGGCAAACACATGAGATGGTTGGAAGTACGTATGTGGTTCTTCTATCTTCCATGCGTAGTCTCAACGTGGTTAGCCCTTGAACCACGTATATACCACGCGTGGTTTTCTTTCCAACGGCGTAGAGCCACCCCGACCTGGAACCTGGATCACGTAGGCCCTACCAGTGGTAATTTAAATTCTGAAAAAAAAATAGAAATTGCAACTTAATTCTGTGCCATTCCATAAAGAACCATAAAACTAACATTGTCGTTCAATAGAGTTCCATAAAACTAACAATGTCATTCACTACGATACAAAACAATGTCATACAATACTATGCCATTCAATACATAACAATGTATACTCATACAATACAATACAATGCAATTCAATTCCACTCAACAGTTTGAGTTCTTTCTTCCCATGCTTGCCGTCGATCTCCGTAAATATCCCCCCAACTAGCTGCGTCCGGATGTCGGTGGGTCGACCATTTTGAAATTATAGGTGGCACCGGATGCTTAGGTTCCAACTTTACCTACAAAAAATATTGACAATATATGACGAATTTTAACATTGAGTAAAATATGTATGATAACTATTACACTTACTTGAACAAAATGATTATCATTAACAAAAGCAAATGCAATTTCTACACGATGAATAGGAGGCAAAACTCTTCCTTTTAATGGCAGTATCGTTAAATTAAGCCTTTCACTAATGCTAATTACCACTACGCTATACTTTGTCGCCACAATATAACCCATGTCCGGCATTGTCATCCATTTGTCCAGTGGTGCAAATCCATCTTCATAATGTTGTAATTGCGCAAGTAACTCTTTGCATCAACCATTTTCTACGAAAACTTTTGCATATAGATCTTGATTTTCATACAACTCGTCGTACAATTCTTGCCTAACTTGAGACCAAGACGATTCCCACATTCCTACTAGTGCCGCAACACAACGAAATCCGCAATTTCCATCCGCCTCAACATCAATAATATCTTGTACATACGGCTTTAATTGCCAAGGAATTTGGGTGATGTAACGCTTCATATGTGTACTACAATGGTCATATTGCAACGGCTTTCAGATTTGAAGTTTTTGCTTCTTTGGTTTGTTAACACTCAGTTGACTAGATGGGTCATGTGATGTCAAAGTACCGACTAATTCAAACGAAGACGGCATTCTCTTTGTTGACGTATTCAACGATTTCTTACTTTCTCTTCCTTTGGTTTTCACCTTACTAGTTGGTGAACTAAGCATGGACGTTTGTGGATGCACAACTTCCATCAACTTTTTGTAAATATGAAGTTGATGAGAAGTGTCCATTTTTTTGACATCGTTCAATAGAGTTTCCACTTTGTCAACAATACCAACATCATTACTCTTACCCGGTGGAATTATATTTAGCCGTGTCCAATGTACATCAATTAAATCAAGAGGTATTGGGGTAGAAGGACCAAGACGAGCCAATTCATGGGCACATGGAAGTCCGTGTGTTTTTCGAATGACACAACCACAAAGAAATTCATCGTCTCCAACCGTTTTCATCCGTACTAGTTCTGAATAAAGTAAATCAAGAGCCACATTAGAAATAGCACCACGTAGGAACTTGAACTCTCTAACATAAAATACATGTTTCACTCTACTCAAACTTTGCTCGAATGAGGCATTTAGCTCGACAAAGGTTAACTTTAGTAAGGAGTGCATTTTTACCCAAACTTGCTCGAAGTTACAATTGGAAGTAGCTAAGTGCTTCTTTAACTTTGAGTGTGCTGCTTCGGCCCTGCATTTAGTAACCATTGTAAAGAAATAGTAATTAACAGTTAACTTTCATACAGGAAATAATATAAGAAAAATACCTATTTGATGTATAGTTTCCGAAATGCATATATTCATCGGTCCACATTTGTATAAAACGATCTTTGTACGAATCCAACCAACTCTCATGTACATACTTCAACAGAGATCCATGATTGCTATACTTTTCATGTAGCAACTGTAAATTTTCATTGTATTGCATACTATTTTTCGAACACACAAGTTCATTCCAGTCCCCCAAAAAAGATTTTCTATCCATTACATCCATTTCTTTGAGAGTCTTCTTCTTTCCCATAAATGTAAGAATGTTATTTTTAATATGTCACTTACATAACATATGAGCGGATTTGGGAAAAACAATTTCAATAGCATTCATCAATGCCAACTCTCTATCAGTAACGAATACATTGGGCATTTCCACATCACAATCAATCATAACAGACTTCAAACGTTCTAAAGCCCAAATATAATTTTCTTCCGCTTCGGCAACTAAGTACGCTATTGCAATGCAAAATGTATGATCCGTAGATGTGACACCAACAATTTCAAGTAGTGGCATATTGTATCGATTAGTTTTATAGGTACAATCAAGTATTATAACTCGGGGGAATGTTCGTAAAAAATCCAAGCTAACGGGATGTGCCCAAAATATATCTTTTATAATATCGGTCCCATCTAGAGTTCGTCTATGCCATTCAAAATATCCAAACTCTTTTAGTTTTGAAAGCAAATATTGAACTTGTGTTCGCCCACTTTGTTCTATAAGGTTTTGTGCATGAATAACATTGTATATGGTTTTGATAGTGGTACTATTCGACGGATCGTTCCTTTTTAAAGTATGTAGAATTTCCTTAGCTTTAACCATATTCCTATGCATATCCATCACTAACTTAATCTCCGCCGCACTTAATCTTCCTGCATATGAATGACCTTCACTATGTTTTAGTTCCGAATGATTATGAACTCCATTAACAACTACCAAACGCCAATTGTCCACCGGCGGAAGTTTCACTCCTTTAAGCCTAAACGGACAATTGCATTTTTTGGTACCCGTCAATCTATAGTTGTCAGGGTCTTTAACTTTTTTCCTAGTGTACACACCACTACATTCACAACCAAACACTACTCTCGGTTTCTTAGTAGAAGCAACAGTGTCGGATTTAACAATTATTATAACAAAACCAAGACGTTTACCGGTGTTACGAACCCAATCAACTAGTTGTTGCCGAGAAGGATAAATCTGAAAAAAAAAGACATAAACATATCAAAATGCAAACTTATTATACCGAAACAAAAATAGAAATAAAAAATAAGCTTACATCAAACGTTGTAAATTCATTGCTATAATCCATCAATATTTCATTATTCACGTCTACATCAGACGAGTAATCGCCATCCTGAAATCAACAATATAACTCAAGTCAAACAAACAAACATTAAACTGAACAAAAAAGAAAACTCCATGGTGGCAATAGAAACCACATATAACCCCTACGTGGTTCTGTAAGAAACCACGGGTTACTTCTACGTGGATTTCGTCAGAACCTAGTAAACTCTCTACGTGGATTGTTTATGAACCACGTATCAGTTATACGTGGTTTCACGTCGTTCCCTGCATTTTTCTCTCCGCGAACTGCTGATTACTTTTGACGAAATTTGATTAAAACAAAATTTTTTTACCTCTTCTATATCGCTTAGAAGTGCTGTATACTCATTAGAAGCCATTCCCAAAGATTAAAATCCGAAAATTTGAAGATCTTTGATTGAAAATTGCAAAATTTAGGGTTTGTGGGTTAGTTTGAACTTTGAGAGGATTTAGAAATGAGTGAGGAGAGAAGGCCAATGAATGAAAGAGGAGGGGGTATTTTTGACCGATGAAAAAATTTAAAAAAGGGAGGGGGGGCAACTCAGCAATTGTAGAGGTTTAAATAGAATTTTACTCCGACGTAGGGTTTCTGCATGGTTTTTCAGGATACTTTGTAGATGTCCTACATGGTTACTTAGTGTACCACGTAGTATTTCTACATGGTTCCTTGAAGGTCCACGTAGGGCTACTTCGTGATGCACTGAGGAACCACGTACTGCATCTACGAGGTGCCCTGAAACTGGAAAAAAATATAACAAAAGAAGTGCATTTTCGTCCTTTATTTTTTTGATGAAAATGGGGGCTACTAATTAATTTTCTCGGTTGGAATCAAGGTTTTAAATCTCGGATATCGGTCTTGTTTCGTCCCGGGTTTTAGAGACTTAATCTCGTATCGGAGGAGATCGCGGATGAGATGATTCAAACTCGGGGGTTCATCTCGGATTTCTATCTCGAGTCTGAAAGTTCATATCGGAACAATTTCGGGGTAAATGATATGTTAAAAAATGATACTATTACAAAACGATTTTTATGAATGCTGTTAAAAACATAGTAACTTAAACTTGAATTGCAAAATCACTTTATTATTCTTAATTTATGAAAGATAATCATACTCTAAATCGTAATTTGCTTAAAATAGAAATACAACATAAAGCAAATAAATTAGTGCTTACAACATATGATCCATAAACATGGTTATTGTTAGACATAAAACATTAAAAAGATCCAAAACTATAAAAATTTCAACATAAATAGAATATAAAATCATAATTTCATATGTAACTTGTACGTAAAAAAGACGAATATGAAAATCATAAGCATTGTAAAACATATATGAACTACAATATGGTCATTTAACATGCAAAATGTAAATTAGCAGGATATTATTGTGGTTAGATTTGAGTTTTTATTTGTTGTTTTAGTTCAGGCACAGATTTAAATTTTAACAAAAAAAAAACCAAAATCTCGGACGATATTCCGATATCTCATCTCGATCGGTATATCATTCGATATCGCAATATCTCGGGCGATATATTCGAAAAGAGATTTATAGTGATATTTGTTGATTCATTTCAGAAGGATCCCAAAATGAGATCTCGGGCAATATTTTCGAGATCTGAAACAGTGGTTGGAATAGAATTAGCCTATTGTAAATATCTCATGATTTGTATATTTGGTAGGTGTTATATGTAACATAAACTTAATCCCTTGCGAATCTTCGTGGTTTTTCTTTTCGGATTGTTTTATTATGAGAAAACCATAATTTTTAGTTTTTAGAATGCTTGATATTTGCGAATGGGCATCGGATCACAAATTTTGACGATGGTATTCAAATATAATCTTTTCGAATTAGCTAACCGGAGACCTTTCTTGCACTGCACCAGGTTTAAAGCTTAAATTTAGGTGTTGAATGATGATCACCTAAAAACCTTACCTATGGTCCTCTATCAGTAAGTGAGGAGTTGGATGCTCATATTCAAATACTGATTAATAGGGACTCAGAGAATCATGCAAATCCACTCTTGATTTGTGGCTTTCAAAAATTAGGCTCCAAGTTCAAAGACTCAATCTTGGAAATATCAGATACAAAGCCTCCTTCGATTATTAGAAAATGTGGTATCCAAATTCGGGCATTTATAAATTTTGAAGTCCAGAAATCCCAATTTTGAAAATAATAGATACGAGTCTCTTTTAGCTTCTTTAGAAGACCCGAAACTCTGATTCAGGTATTTAAACATTTTGCAACCCAGAAATCCTAACTCTGGAGATAATAGATATAAAGCTTTCTTCGACTTGCTAGAATACCCGAAATTTAGATTTGAGTATTAGAAATTTAGAAATCTAGAAATCCCAACTCTGAAGATAATATGTACGAAGTCTCCTTTGTCTTATTAGAAGATCCGAAACGCAAATTCGAGTATTCAGAATTATAAATGTAGAAATTCTAACTTTGGAGATAATAGATACGAACCCTCCTTTGGCTTTAGTAGTGCCCAAAATGTTCTCTTTCAGTTTTATTAATTATGAAGTCATCTTTGGCTCTAATAGACGTTCGGAATGTCCCCTTCCGGTTTTTGAAGTACGAAAGAGCTTTCTTTTTTATCTTTTGCCATTTTTAGGCGTTTCCCAAAGTAGAGACTTGGCATGCTTCGGGGTGCTACTTTTGAGCCTTCGTCCCTTTTGTGGGACGGAACATAAGCAGAGGCTTAACATGTTTGTGCTTTATTCAAAACTGGTATGTACTGGGAGTAGATTACCTAGCATTCCTCCAGAGGACGCCTTAACTACGTCAAGGACTTTAGAGACCAGGCTCGTATGTCCTGGGTTTACCTCGGGGCCAGGCTCATATGTACTGGCGTACCCCTCCCCTTCGGGGAGGAACCTAGGAATGCCTAAGATTTGGTCGAGTGTCGGATGTCCTGTACTTACCCCTTCCCCTTTTCGGGATGCGCCCTACGACGTCGGGGGCTTTTTTGGTTAATCCATTTATGAAGATCATCTTACCCTTGACCAAGTAGAATTTTTTACTTTTGGTGTGTACCATTATCCATACCCTATGTAGACATTCTCACTTCAAGATAAAATTCCTTTTTATTGAGTTCATTCCCTTCGTTCTTTACATACTTATCAAATTTCTCTTTCTTAACAAAGTTATAATTGATTTTTCTAGGGCTTTGCATTGTTCGGTCTTATGTACGTCGACCTTGTGATAATTGCAATAATTTTTTCCTTTCCTTTTTTCAGCTCGTAGTGATTCCTTTTTTAATAGGCCAATATTTGAATTCTTTTCATTGCTAAATAAATTACCTTGACAGAGGTAGTTAGATTAAGATCCTTTACTGTTTCTGCCTTATACTTTGTCCTGAAAGAATTGGTCTTGGGTTTCTTTGAAGACTAGATTTAAAATTCCTTTACCCCTTCTAGGTATCCCTTGTGAAGCACAAAGGGATTCAACATTCAATTGCCATTTTGGTAGGAAGGCATAGTGCCTTATCATTATTCCCTTTCAAACTCAATCTCCAGATTTTATTTCTCATCCTCATAAACAAGTTGTTGTCCCTTTATAAAATCGTTTCGTAGGTGAAGATTTGTGTTGCTCCATAATGGAAGGGATTTATTGCAATGACCCAGAGTTTTAACCGTTAAATTTAATGTTTAAAAATGGTTTTAAATGTTGAATATAAATTTTAAATAACTAGAATTCAGTGATTTTAAATATTAAGTTAACATGAATAATAAAATAATGAAGTTAATTCTGAGATAGTCGGAATTAGTTGGACTTGCAATATATTATGAATTGACAATATAAAAGGATTAATTAAAGTTTATATTTGAATTTATATAAAAAAATTTGTTTATTTAACAACGTTTGAGCGCATATTTTATAATTTAATTATAAAACGAGCAGCAAAATTGCGATAGTTCATAATTTTACATTTTGAACTTTAAATAGATATACATAATCCAATATAAGTCAGAACTCTGTGAAACAAGAATTGTCTGAATCTAATGGATTATAATTTTCCAATAAAAAAGAAAAATTGAGTTTTCATATTGTGGATTGTTAGTTATGTCCAAATCAGAATTTCAAAAAGGCGCTATGAAATCGTTTATAAACCATAACGATTTATTATATAAAATAAAAGGGACTTTTAATAAATTGCATATCATTTAAACTTGAAGATTTAAAATGTCGGGTTTAAAACTAAGTTTAAATTATAATATGAATTTGTATAAATTATGTTTGAATATATATGATGATCATAATTTTATATCAATAAATTTAGTTGTTTTTAAAATCAGTTATATTTTATCGGTTTAATATGGAACTTAAAAATAACCAATTTTCGAACGACCACAGATTTCAATGAAATGAATTTTGTAAAATTCTTAATAATTATTTATTGTAAGATTTCCAGTTTCACAGCAATTGTGGTCATTTTGTGATCGTGCGCAAAATAAACGTATATTGTTTAACTATTTGAAATTAAAATGATACTTTCACAAACGATCTCAGAAATGGAATGAAACTAGTTCCACCGTGTCCGAAATATTAAATTATTATAGGATTTCGAATTTTGCTTCAATCTGAGCTCATGTGTGCTTGTGCGAACTTTAAACGTCGAGCGTTAAGCGCTAAAAATATCATCAGTCATTTTCAGAAAAATATACTTAGTCACCTCAAAATAAAAATCTTCAGTTCCCTCAATTTAATACTCATCAGCCTAAACCTACCCTACAATGAACAATATCACATGCCTAACTGTACGTAACGAAAGTGACTTCGAAGCTATCCTATTTCCTTCATGCACATACATACACATATATATATATATATATATATATATATATATGTGTGTGTGTGTGTGTGTGTGTGTGTGTGTGTGTGTATGTGTGTGTGTGTGTGTGTGTGTTGTGTGTATGTGTGTGTATGTGTGTGTGTATGTATATATGTATATACACACACATACATACATACAACATCACCTTAACTTATTTTTGCAAGACTACAAACATTCTCCTCAATACAAGAATCTATTTTTATCTCTTAATCCAGCAAGTATTAACGAGTGTGTTCAATTAGAGAATGGTAGTGGGTAGAGAGATCAATCTTCGACCGAAACCTGGCAAGGCGCAGTAGCCTGTGGCGTCATGGTGGAGGAGATAAACATGGGTAATGGAAGTAGAGGTTTCTCGTTGGTTCCGGCGAGTGTGGTGGTTATGGACTGTAACGACCCGCATTCCACGCATCGTAGGATCGTAGAATATTTACTTCTTTCACATACGAAGTCGTACGGTCATGTAACTTTGGGAGATGACTATTGGGGTCATTTCCCATGTTCATGATTTTTGCCGATTTTTGACTGACCGTTTTTCCCCTAGCTAGTCTTGCTTCGGCCATAACTTTTGATTGGAAAGGAGTTTTGACCCGAAACCACTTCCATTAGATCCGGATGATGGTTTACCTTTCCGTAGAGTGATCATATGAGGAAAACGGACTTAACGTTTGGGAGATATGGCTGAAATAGGGTTTAGAAGGTGAAAAACTGTTTAACCGAGCCAAATGAGGTGATTAGTAAATGGGCCCATAACCCATTTCGGGATTAGGGTTATGTGGAGGCTGAAATGAGTTAGGTTTTCATTTCATTTCAGTTTTCTAGCCGCCATTTACCTCCTAAGAACCCTAATAATGGCCTCCAACCTCTAAAACATCTCCAAATCACTTTCTAATCAAGGATTAAGCTTAGCAACATCAAATCAAAGAGAATTAGCACAAGAATCGAGGTAGAACTGTTGTGTTGCATTTGGAACAGTGCTAAACAGAGATTCATTTCAGATTTGGTATTTTATTTGTGGCCAATTGAGTGAATTGCACAGTTCCTCACTAATTATGGTTAATTAAGGGTAATTAGTGTTAATTAGCGAATTTAAACATGATTAAATTATGGAAAAATATTTATAATTTCGAAATATTGTTTTAGGCCTTTCTTAGAAAATTTGGTTAATCTGGTTAAGTTTTACTAATCATATCATTAGTTTTGCTTAAACATATTTAGGGGAAAATATGGGATTTTGGCTATGTTTGATCCATTTTAACCTATCAAATTATCGTTTTGGTGTTTATATTTGATTCTCTATGTTGCTATGACTGTATGGTATGCTTTGTGATTGATTAGAACAGTTAGAATGGTCGAAAACGCCGTCATATGGTGTAATACAGTTGCTGGAAGGTTGCAGGAAATGTGCAGGGTTTCAAACCGGATCGGATCAGATTATTGGGCTCGGATCGGATAGGAGAACCGAGCAAGTGGACTTGATTCGGATTGGAACTTAGCATAAGAGGCTTGGCGAGAAGGAAGACCATTTGCTTAGAGTTGGAGTTGGGCAGAGGATCAGATCGGAGAGACCAAAAGTGGATCGGATCGGGCGATGAAGAAGGATGGGATCGGATCGGGATATCTAGGAGGGAGCAACCACCTAACTGAACAGAGGATAGGTGCTGTACTTCCGAACCGAACCAAGCAAGTGTGAGTGGAACGAACCGAGGAGGAATGAAGCACTGATCAAGGCATAGACTAGGACCACCGAACCGAACCGGGTTGGGAGTACCGAACCGAACCAGATATATACTTTTACCTCATCATGACGACTTCTTCTGAAGACCAACTCCAATTCGACCAAAACCCGAGATGCAAAGGAAGTCCAAATAGAAAGTAGAGCTCAGGATCCAGTTGGGAACCAACGAGTTAACTTCATGAGTTGGGCTTTGCTGCAGGACGTGTGCTAAGCGGTTGTCGATGTCTATAACTTTGAATCACTATGTGTAAGGGATACGTGAACGGATTCAGGGCCACAGTTGCCTAGGTACGACTAAAGAGCTATAGACCAATGAAGTGGGGTCATTTGTAAAGATTTAGTCATGACTCCATGGGGTAAGCTTGGTAGTAGCAGTAGTTGTACAAGTCGAACTCTGTCACTACTTCAATGGGTCTAGTGATCGAAGTGGTGGACATCGTATGCTTTGCACACTGAGTGAGAGATGTGAGGATGGTTGTTATGCTTGATTTGTTTGCCATCATTATGACATGCACACCCCCACCCCCCGTTATCTTTACACCATCTGTTCAGTGGCACCTTAGAGTATTGTACGGTATGTAGTGCTAACTCTTTGGTTGCAGGTCCAGGTTCAGGTATGGTCTAGTATACCTGTTATTGTTCTGTTTAGCAGCTTATAGCTCATACCAGACTTTTTGTATGACCCAGAGTTTTATGTATCTTCTTATTACTCTGGGTGCACTCACGAGCAGACTAGAGACAGGTTAGCTGGTGATGCACGAGTAGCTGTACCGGAGACGAGCAGGAGGCTTCTATGTATGATATATATAGATATTCTCCCTGTGTCGCTACTGGTCACTACTTTGGGCATTAGTAGTGCACCCTTCCTTTCTTTTACTTTAGAGACAGTTTTAAAGTTGTAATAATAATGATGTGGAACATAAGCTGTATCTGGATTTTCCGCTGCTATAATGTTTAGTTTTCAGCTTATGCACTGTCTCGCCTGTTTTATGTCAAGTATATTGTTATTATATTTTATCCCATGCGCTGTGAGACATTCTACAGGTTTTTGATTAGTTCACTCTCTTCTTTCCTTTCTTTGGCGACCGTTCCATGCTAGTCGGGCATGTGTACATCGCACTTTCGGAGGAAATGCTGGCTGGTGCGGGGCAGGTCGTCACACTTGGTATCAGAGCTCTAGGTTGCGTAGTTAACCTAGGGAAAGACACCCGGGAGAGATAATACGTATATGAGAGTGCGTATTTGTGATTATTTTGGTTTTCAAAAGCTATATATATACTATTAGTATAGTTAAGGATGAAGTCGCACAGCACTGGCACCACTATGGAGATGGTTAATCGTTTTCTCTTTACAGATTGAACGATGAGCCGATATGCAAGGGGTACCGGTAGAGGAGCCAATAATGGGAATGTTGCTGATATGAGGACGATGTTTACTGACCTCATGAGAGAGATGCTTAGGGATGTGCAGAGGGAAGCTTCTAATGCTGGTAATGGTGGTGGTCCAATAGTGCAGGCGCCTAGGGCCGATTTCGCCAAGCTGAACAAGGATTATACTAGTCTTGGTGGGAAGCCGTTCCATGGAACGGAGTCGACTACAGATGTTCAGGATTGGTTGGATAGCTACAAGTGTATCTTCGAAGATTTGGGTATCGAGGATGCGATGAAGAGAAGGCTAGCATCCCGTCAGCTGCAAGGACGGGCAATGAATTGGTGGAATGCTATAAAGGCAGCTACCCCCGAGGATCAGATTACTTGGGATCAGTTTAAGGTCCGCTTTAGCGATAAGTTCATTCTAACTGCTTAGAAGTTAGCGTTGTTTAAGGAATTCTTGGAACTCAAGCAGAATGGCAGAGCTGTCTCGGAGTATATTGCCGAATTCGACACTTTGTCGAAATATGGGTTATCCCTAATAGATACCGCCGAGAAGAAGAACGAGAAGTTCATAACTAGCTTGGATCAGTACTTAGGGGAAAGGCTTATTAACCACATCGATGAGACGAATCGATTGTGGGGAAAGCATTGAGGTCAGAGAGTATTTACCTTAAGTCAAAGACTGAGGTTGCATCTGCTGAGGAGCCAAAGCCGCAAGCAAGTGGTGGAGGCAAGAGTGGTTCTCAGAATAAGAGAAAGCAGAACCAGAATAAGGATGGCCAGAAAAAGAATAAGAAAGATGCTGAGTGCTTCAGCTGTGGTAAGAAGGGCCATAATGCTAGTAATTGTCGGGCCAAGCCAGCGGATAGGAAGTGCTTCAACTGTGGCCAAGTAGGACATCACTAGGACAAGTGTCCGCAACCCCCTAAAGAAAAGCAGATGGTGAAAGCATATTCCCTTAATGCTGTTCCTTCTTCATCGAATGCCCCAACTGCGGCGGAGAAAGAAAATAATGTTGTTATTCAAGGTATGCTTTCTGTTTATGATGTTCCTGTTTGAGTATTGTTTGATACCGGAGCTTCCAGTTCCTTCATATCTAGTGACCTGGTGGATAGGTTGGGATTGGAGCACGAGATCGTCGATAGACCTTTAGTAGTGACGAACCCGATTGGTGGTTCGACTAACCTTAACATGATTTGCCGTAATGAGGTCTTATCGAGTCATGGATGCATGTTTGTTTGTGATTGCTTTGTTTTGGGCTTTACTGGGTTTGATATTATTTTGGGAGTCGATTGGCTCCAAAGATACGGGGTGGTGGTAGACTGTGATGGCTTTTTGGTGACAGCTAGAGCGGATGATGGGCAGAGGGTAGTGTTTGGTGGTCTACCTAGTGATGGGGTAATGGCTAGTTTTCTAAATTCCCTCGACATCCCGAATAGTGAGTTGTCAGGTTTGCCCATGGTTGGCCAGTATCCGGACGTCTTCGAGGAAGTGACTGGGCTTCCACCACATCGAGAGATAGAGTTCCGTATTGATTTAGTGAAAGATGCCAGACCTATAGTAATGCCACTTCGTCGTATGGCACCAAGGGAGCAGCGAGAGCTCGGGGTGCAAGTCAGCGATCTTTTGAAGAAGGGAATTATCAGAAGGAGTGCTTCTGAATGGTGAGCACCAGTTGTGTTTGCTACCAAGGCGGATGGTTCTCTTTGATTGTGTATGGACTACCGCGAATTGAATAAAGTGACGAGGAAGAATAAGTATCCTCTACCGTGGATAGATGATTTGTTTGATCAGTTGAGTGGTGCGAGAGTATTTTCCCAGTTGGATCTCGCGAGAGGTTTTCATCAGCTTAGGGTGGAAGCTGAAAGTATAGCTAAAATGGCATTTCGGATGCCGTCTGGATTTTATGAATGGTTGGTCATGCCATTTGGGTTGACCAATGCACCATCATATTTTGTGGATCTTATGAATAGAGTATTCAGAGATCAGTTGAATAAGTTTGTTCTTGTGTTCGTGGACGATATACTTGTTTATTCGAGGACAGAGGAAGAGCACAAGGAACATTTAAGAATAGAGATGGAGGTGTTGAGAAAACACCAATTGAAGGCAAAGTTTTCCAAGTGTCACTTCCGAAGGAGGGAAGTGAGATTCTTGGGCCATGTTGTTTCAGAAAATGGTATCGCCGTGGACCCTGCGAAGGTGGCTACGGTACAAGATTGGTCTACGCCCAAGAATGCGACAAACATAAGAAGTTTCTTGGGATTAGCTGGATATTATCGTAAGTTTATCCAAGACTTTTCCATGATAGCAGCACCGTTGACTCAGTTGACCAAGAAGAATCAAGCTTTCGTCTGGGACGAAAAGTGCGAGAATGCATTCAAGATTCTAAAGGAAAAGTTGACATGTGCATCAGTCTTAGTCATTCCTAAGGGGAATGAAGAGATGACGGTATATACGGATGCATGTGGTACCAGACTAGGTGCTGTATTGATGCAAGGAGGTAGGGTTGTAGCTTATGCAAGTCGGCAACTGAAACCGCCTGAGAAGAGATACCCTACCCATGATTTGGAATTGGCAGCGATCGTGTTTGCATTGAAGATGTGGAGACATTATCTCATGGGAGAAAGATTCGAGTTGTTTACCGATCATAAATCGTTAAAGTATCTCTTCTCTTAGAAGGATCTAAATCTCAGACAACAAAGATGGATAGAATTCTTGGCTTCCTATGATTTCAATATCGCATACACACCAGGAAAGGGCAACGCGGTAGCTGATGCATTGAGTAGAAGACATGCCAGTTTAGGGGCTATGTTTCTTGAATGGAAGCAACTAGAGTACATCGTTGGGTATGATTTCAGACCAAAGTGCGAGTTGAATCCAGAAATGTTAACAAGTTTGACGGTTAGACCCACTTTGATTGAGTGGATTGGTTCCAGCCAGAGGGAAGATCCTAACCTATTGGAAATCATCTCAAAGTTAGAGATGGGGATCAATGAAGAGATGAACAAGTATGGGCTTGATCGAGATGGATGGCTTAGAAAGAATGGAAGACTAGTTGTACCCAACGTCAATGGATTGAGAGATGAAGTGCTTAGAGAATGTCATCACTCAAAACTGACTATACACCCTGGTGGTAACAAGATGTACCGAGACATGAAGCAGACCTACTACTGGGAAGGGATTAAAAGGGACGTCGGGAAGTTTATATCCAAATGCATGAACTGCCAGCTAGTTAAAGCTGAGCAAAAGAAGCCTAGTGGTTTGTTACAACCATTAGAAATTCCAGAATAGAAATGGGAACAAGTGTCAATGGATTTCATTGATGGGTTACCAAGGACTAGATCAGGCCATGATAGCATTTGGGTGATTGTGGACCGATTGACTAAGAGTGCAAGGTTTATGCCTGTCAAGTCAAACAGGACAACAACTAAGTTAGCGGAACTGTATATAAAGTGGGTAGTGAGATTTCATGGAATACCCAAAGGCATTGTGAGTGACCGAGATCCGTTGTTCACTAGAGGATTTTGGAAGAGCTTACAAGAGACGTTAGGATCAGAACTACATCTTAGTACGACGTATCATCCTCAAACCGATGGTCAAACAGAGAGGGTGAATCGTATAATAGAAGACCTCCTGAGAGCCTGTGTATTGGATTTTGGTGGATCATGGGATGACCATTTGCGTCTAGTAGAGTTTGCATATAATAATAGTTATCAATCCAGTATTGGTATGGCTCCATTTGAAGCTTTGTATGGAAGACCGTGCAACTCACCATCCTGTTGGTTAGAGACAGGTGAGAAATATGTGCTTGGACCAGAAGCAATAAGAGAAACATCAGACAAGATCAAGGTTATTCAACAACGAATGAAGGCCGCCCAAGATAGGCAGAAAAATTATGCTGATAAGAGGAGAAGAGAATTAAAGTTCTCCATTGGCGACTTGGTGTTTGTCAATATTTCTCCGTTGAAGAGCGTGATACAATTTGGCTGGAGAGGCAAGTTAGCACCAAGATTTTTTGGTCCATTCCCAGTTCTTGAGCAAATTGGGAATTTGGCATAAAAGTTGAATTACCAGAGAAGATGGCAGGAGTTCACAAGTATCTCATGTTTCTCAATTAAGGAAGTTCGTACACGACCCAAATGTGACTATTTCACCTGATCAATTAGATGACATCGAAGTTGAACCCGAGGCGGTTGGGAACCGCAAGCCTATGTGAATTGTTGGGAACGATACGAAGCAACTTCGAAGGAAAACGATGAATCTAGTCAAAGTTCAGTGGGCGTGAGAATGAGAATGACTGTACTTGGGAGACAGAAGAGAGTATTAGGAAAACGTATCCAGAACTCTTCGCCTGGTAAGATTACAGTTTCGATTTAGTCTTTCCGCATGCTAGGATAGATTTGTTTTGCATGTTTGATTGTTGTATATGGCTGGTAGGCATGCGGGATCCTTTGTATGCTTTTTGGTTAAGGAATTTCGGGGACGAAATTTCTTAAAGGGAGGGGGGGGGGGGGGGGGGAGTGTAACGACGCACATTTTATGCATCGTAGGATCGTAGAATATTTATTTCTTTCACATACGAAGTCGTATGGTCATGTAACTTTGGGAGACGACTATTGGGGTCATTTCCCATGTTCATGATTTTTACCCATTTTTAAATGACTGTTTTGCCCCTAGCTAGTATTGCTTCGGTCATAACTTTTGATTGGAAAGGAGTTTTGACCTAAAACCACTTCCATTAGATCCGGATGATGGTTTACCTTTCCGTAGAGTGGTCATATGTGGAAAACGGACTTACCGTTTGAGAGATATGGCTGAAATAGTGTTTAGAAGGTGAAAAACTGCTTAACCGGGCCAAATGAGGTGATTAGTAAATGGGCCCATAACCCATTTCAGGATTAGGGTTATGAGGAGGCTGAAATGAGTTAGGTTTTCCTTTCATTTCAGTTTTCTAGCCGCCATTTACTTCCTAAGAACCCTAATAATGGCCTCTAACCTCTAAAACATCTCCAAATCACTTTCTAATCAAGTATTAAGCTTAGCAATATCAAATCAAAGAGGATTAGCACAAGAATCGAGGTAGAACTTGTTTGCGAACAAATTATACAATTGTAAACAACTGTAAAATCCGTTCGGCTTTCCTAAACAACAAGGATTGTTGTAGAGGGTGTCGAACTCTGGGACCAAAAATATTTTAATTAATAAATCCAATCAAGTTATTCCAGGATTTTGATTGGTTGAAAACACAGAAAATAACAGCAATTAAATAAAAAGAGAGATTTATATAATAAGAGAAAACAATTAGGGGATAATGACATAGATTGGATTCACACTCATCAATGGCCAATAATTAAATATAAATCTAATTCATGTTTCTGTCACACACATGAATCAACGATAATTAGGTTCTCAGAAACAAATAAGTAAATAACAACAAGCATAGCCTATGCAGGAGCTGAGCTCATAAACAACCATAGACTATCAGGACAGATTCACTAATTAATTTCTAAAACCCTAAAATTAGATCTAAATCTTATAATTGTTAGATCGAACACGAATATACCCTGTGAAGGAGCATAGCTCTTAAGCGACACAGAATATGAAGGTTCAGATCTAACCCTTGATTCAGATCCAGATCTACATGTATAAAGTCTTCATCTATTGGCTATGTGATTCATGTTGAATCATATCTATTAGCGTCATCACCCCCTAATCAAAGGGGATTAGCTAGACATAGCTAAAGAAGAAGAGAGAAAGAAAATAACAGACATTAACATAAATAAAATAAAATAACAACTAAGAGAAAGGGAGAAGAGTTTTTTTCCAAGAAGAGAATTACTGAATAAAACTAAGTGTGTTTTACAATGAATGAGATAGAGTGTATTTATAGCTGATATGACAAAGGCTACTTGGCAAATTCCATAATGTGGAACTAAAGAATTAGCCCAACTAACACATAAGCTAGTTTGAACGCAGCTGTAGAGTGAGAGGCCTCGCAAATGAGCTAATGTGAACGCAATATGAGTCTTTATTGAGCCAAATCTACCTAACTAAACTCTATTTGCAACCGTTCTTCAAGCTTTAAACTCTTCAAGCTTTAGTAATTTCAACTTCACTCTTTTTAAGCAAATTCTTCATGCTTTATCCATCAAATGCTCTAAACCAAGCTTTTTATCAACAATCTGAAAACACAGCTATAAATACACAATATTAATGATTTTAAATAGAAAACTAGATAAATAAGTGGATAAAATATACACATTTACGTGTATATCAAATACCCCCACACTTATCTTTTTATTCGTCCTCGAATAAACTAAACTAAGATATGTCACACTTTCGTAGGAAACACGATTGCATTTAGCGTATGCAACAAGCCATTAAACCTCTGGGTGTCCCCAATAGGATGAGTGTTGTCTCGTGAGGGTTTTCAGCAGATACTACCCACAAAATCCAAAGCGTCTTACGTACGCGGATTAATTAAACAATATATTTAAGGTCTTTCACATTCAAAGGATTTCACCTAACTTCATTAATAACGATCTAGCCCCAAATTGTCCATCCCATAATTAGTGCAAAAATGAATAAAAATTTTCAAGCTGAATCGTAATTCCTTGATAACCCTGTAATTGTCTTGAAGGTTAAGAGCGTGGTGTCAACCAAAGTTCTACACATCGACAATGTGCGCCCAATCATTTCTTTATTCTTTCTCTTTTTTTTTTTGAATAATTTTGCACCAATGTAACTGTAATGTATTGGATATGAGTTATGCATAGATGAAGGAAAATTTTGTA
This sequence comes from Allium sativum, assembly GCA_030737875.1. NCBI lineage: Eukaryota > Viridiplantae > Streptophyta > Magnoliopsida > Asparagales > Amaryllidaceae > Allium > Allium sativum. Next base: position 527,903,014 of record CM060923.1, on the reverse strand, counting down.
AGTTCTAAAAATATTATAGATAAGAGGGCAAGTGTATTAGTTGAACTTCAAGCTACAAAAGATAAAGTAATACTAAGGCACATATGAACATTTTTATTTCCTTTCGTCTCCTCTACTACAATCTTCGCTTCCAAGTACGGTATGATGGATGTGGATGGAATGGAAATGAATGCTTTATAATCAAGAATGATGAATGACTATTTTATTCAGAGAGAATCTCTCTTTATTTCATATTTTTTTTCTTTTCTTTTCCCTTTTTTTTTTTGCATGATGAATGATGAATGGAGATGGAATGGAATGATGCTGTACATTATTTCATTTAATTCCTCCTCTACTAAACCAATACTTCATGAAAGGAAAGTTTTGTGCCCTAGTTACTCTACTTCTATAACCCTAATTCAACACACAAGTCTTGATTGATGTTATACAAAAAGCTGAAAGGAATGATAAGAAAAGTTTCGTAAGATAGATAACCCATATAAAATAAGATGTGGTATATGGTTATCCTACCTTAAAACAAGTACGGAGTGGGTGGTGTAATATTGGTATAAAAGTGACATTTTTTTTCTGACCTTTAAACAAAGGTTCATGAGCATACCAATATAAGATAAACTTGTCGAAACAAGGATGTAAATCGACTAAAAACTTGGGTTTGAATAATGTGGGGTATCGAAGAAGAACGCTACAATGAGTCATTTCTCCTTAAGTGGGCCAAGTGGATTTAGAACTTACAATTTTGAAATTTTGAGTGGAAAAGAAAATATTATGCATGAAAATGATCTCAGAAAATCTAACGAATGTAAGTGCAAAATCATTATTATTTGATTTTTTTTACTTGCACATTCTAACATGTATAACAAGGGTTGATACGCTTACTCCAGAACACGACTAACGTCTGCACAGTCTCAATCTAGCATCTTAAAAAGACACATTACGACTCAATGAATAGATAATGTTCATTCCCATCACCCAACGATTCAACTTATCAAACAAGAACCAAGGTGTTATTTGTGAATTTAAGTTAATCCTTGTTCAGTGAATGACCTAGTTCATAAAATCTGATTGCTGATGTAATGTAAATTCCCCCCACACTTGAGTGTGAATGTGTCCTCACAGTCTTAATCAGACATATCTTAGTGAAAGGGAAAAACAATTAAGAGAATATTTACATATGTACAACAGAGGGTTAGTGCGTCTTACCGAATGTAGTGTGGCTCATGGAGGACCATAAGCTCTTCCTCTTGGTTTGGTATTGGTTCCAAGTAAGGTTTAAGGCGTTGGCCATTGACCTTATAGGATGATCCATCAGTTGGATTCTCAATTTCTACCGCACCATACGGAAAAACAGTCCGTACAGTGTAAGGTCTGTCCATCTAGATTTTAACTTACCCGGAAATAAATGCAGTTTTGAGTCATATAATAGAACTTTTTGACCTGGCATGAAAGTTTTACGTAAAATTGATTTATCATGAAAAACTTTTGTTCTGTCCTTGTAAATTCGTTCATTTTCATAGGCATCATTTCGAATTTCATCAAATTCATTCATTTGAAGCTTCCTATGTTCACCTGCTTGCTCTAAATCAAGATTCAAAGTTTTTACTGCCCATAACGCCTTATGTTCTAGTTCAACTGGCAAGTGACATGGCTTACCAAAAATCCGATAAGGGGACATACCTAAGTTTGTTTTAAAAGTAGTGCGGTAAGCCCAAAGAGCGTCGGTTAATTTTTGGGACCAATCTTTACGATTTCGATTCACAGTTTTCTTAAGGATTTGCTTAATCTGCCTATTCGATACTTCAACTTGCCCACAAGTTTGAGGATGGTAAGGAGTGGATGACTTGTGGGTTATTGAATACTTTCTCATGAGAGCTTCAAAAGAACGATTACAGAAGTGTGTTCCGTTGTCACCGATTATTGTGCGAGGTGTGCCAAACCTAGAAAAGATGTTTTCTTTCAAGAAGCGCACAACAACCTTGTTATCATTTGTTTTGCATGGAACAACTTCGACCCATTTGGAAACATAATCAATAGCTAAGAGAATGTAAAGGTTCCCAAAAGAATTAGGGAAGGGTCCCATGAAGTCTATACCCCACACACCAAAAATTTCGACCTCTAGAATGGGGTTTAGGGGCATCATATTCCGTTTAGAAATTTTCCTTAAGAATTGACATCGATCACAAGTTTTGCAAAATTCGTACGCGTCTTTGAAAAGGTTGGGCCAGTAAAAACCCGATTGGAGAACCTTTTCGGCCGTCTTTTTGGGACCGAAGTGACCACCACAGGCTTGGTCATGACAGAAAGAGAGGACACTGTGAGTTTCAGTGTCATGAATACATCTTCGAATGATTTGGTCGGGACAATACTTGAAAAGATAGGGGTCATCCCAATAAAAATGTTTCACTTGGGAAAAGAATTTGTGTTTATCCTGCTTAGACCATAAAGAAGGAGTCTGCTTGGTGACTAAGTAGTTGACAATGTCAGCAAACCAAGGATCAGTGGATAGAGAAAACAGCTGTTCATCGGGGAAATTCTCATTGATCGGAAGAGAAGAAGACGGGGCATTTGGAAGACGAGACAAGTGGTCTGCAATAACGTTGTCAGATCCTTTTTTATCCTTAATCGTAAGGTCAAATTCTTGAAGTAGAAGGATCCAACGAATGGGACGAGCCTTAGCATCCTTTTTAGAGAAAAGATACCTAAGTGCGGAATGATCAGTATGAACAGTGATGTGTGAGCCAACTAGATAAGGCCTGAATTTTTCTAGAGCAAAAACAACTTCCAAAAGTTCTTTTTCAGTGGTCGTATAATTGATTTGGGCATCGTTCAAAGTCTTACTCGCGTAGTAAACGACATGAAGAATTTTATCGATGTGTTGTCCTAAGACAGCACCAACAGCGAAATTTGAGGCATCACACATGATTTCAAAAGGCAGCTTCCAGTTGGGAGAGCAGATGATCTGAGCCGAGACAAGTTCATTTTTAAGATGCTCAAAAGATGAAATGCAATCAGAATTGAAGTCGAAAGGAACATCCTTACCAAGAAGATTAGTCAAAGGTCGAGTGATTTTGCTGAAATCTTTTATAAAGCGACGGTAAAAACCATAATGACCTAAAAAGGATCGGATGTCCTTAACTGATTTGGGAATGGGAAGATTAGAAATAACTTCGATCTTGGCTTTGTCTACTTCAATTCCTTTATTAGAGATGACATGTCCTAAAACAATGCCATGTTTGACCATGAAGTGACACTTTTCCCAATTAAGCATTAAGTGTTTATCTTTACAACGATTAAGAACAAGATCGAGATGATGTAAACACTCAGTGTAGGAATCCCCGAAGATGGAAAAGTCATCCATGAACACTTCCAAAAATCGCTCGATCATATCAGAAAAAATGCTAATCATGCACCTCTGAAAGGTTGCAGGTGCATTACAGAGACCAAAAGGCATACGTCGGTACGCAAATGTACCAAATAGACAAGTGAAAGTGGTTTTCTCTTGGTCGTCAAGAGCGATAGGGATTTGATTATAGCCCGAGTATCCATCAAGGAAACAATAGTACTCATGACCAGCTAGTCGTTCTAACATTTGATCAATAAATGGCAGAGGGAAATGATCCTTACGTGTTGCAGCGTTAAGTTTCCTATAGTCAATGCAAACACGCCAACTGGTTTGGGTGCGGGTTGGGATAAGATCGTTAGCTTCATTTTGGATCACGTTAATCCCTGATTTCTTAGGTACGACATGAATCGGACTAACCCATTGACTATCAGAAATCGGGAAGATGATTCCATTGTCAAGGCATTTAAGGATTTCAGCACGAACTGCTTCTTTCATGATGGGGTTTAGTCAACGCTGGGGATCCCGAGTGGGTTTGGCATCATCTATAAGGTCGATTCGATGTTGGACAATCGAAGGACTAATCCCCTTAATATTAGCCATGGACCAACCAATTGCTTCCTTATTTTTCTTAAGGATGGGAAGGAGCAATTGTTCCTGCTCTAAAGTAAGTTCATAAGCAATAATGACAGGAAAAGTTTCATTGTCACCTAAGTAAGCGTACTTAAGATGACTGGGCAGCACTTTGAGTTCATATTTTGGGGACAACTCAACCGAAGAAATTGGTTGAGGGATAGACTCAATTGTGAGTGGCTCAACAGGAATCAAATTAGAGACATTTTCGGGAATATCTTGAAACAAGGTTTCGTAATTCGATTCAATTTCGTTATTCAGATGGTCGAGCTCGGGTTCATTATCGTGGACATCATGGATTTCAGAAAACTGGTCCACATAAGAATTAGGAGAGTTTTCGGTTCTAAAGATGTTTAGCTCGATAGTCATGTTACCGAAAGAAAGTTTCATAGACCCATTTCTACAGTTGATGAGAGCATTATAGGTTGCTAAGAAGGGTCGTCCTAGAATCAAAGGGATCTGGTTTGCATGATTGCTAACCTGTTGAGTTTCTAAGACAATGAAATCAACTAGAAAGATGAATTCACCAATTTTGATCAACACATCCTCGATTTTGCCCACAGGTTTCTTAATTGAACGGTCAGCAAGCTGAAGGGTAACCTTGGTGGGTTTCAGTTCTCCTAGCCCTAATTGGCGATAGACGGTATATGGAAGCAAGTTAACACTAGCACCTAAGTCTAGCAGGCATCTATCGATTTTCTTGTCCCCAACAGTACATGATATTGTGGGGCAGCCAGGATCTTTGTATTTCACTGGCATTGATTGGGACAAGACTTCCCTTAGAGTTGCTGCTAGAAACACTTTTTTAGGTACATGTGTATGACGTTTCTGGGTGCACAAATCTTTTAGAAATTTAGTGTATTGTGGAACTTGTTGTATAATATCTAAAAGAGGAAGGTTCACTTTAACTTGCTTAAATATTTCAAGGATCTTTTCTAGCTGATCCGTCTTTTTTCTAGGTCGGAGTCTATGAGGAAATGGGGCAGACAACTCACTGGGTTGGGCTATTTGAGTTTGAGGATGACCCTTGTCAGAAATGGGCTCGATGTTTTGATCTGAGTTGGTCGAATTTTTGGTTGGGTTTGGAAGATTGTCCAGTAAATCGTTTGGGTTGACCACATGGTTGTCAATCTTTTTGCCAGATCTAAGAGTCGTGACCGCATTCAAGTGACTCACGTTTGAGTCTTGAATGATGTTAATTTGGTTGGAGTTAGGATTTTGACGGTTGGGGTTTGGAATGGGTTGACTCGGGAAAGTGCCTCTTTCCCGTTCGCTTACGGAAGTGGCTAACTGACTCATTTGCATTTCAAGTTTAGCAATCAATTGACTCATGTTTTGCATGTGCGAAGTCAATAAATTTTGAAGATTGGTATTTGATTGGAGATTTTGAGTCGTCGCTTTAGTCAATTCTTCGAGAGTTTTATCAAGTGATGTCAATCGTTTATCGTCTTAGGGAACAAAAGATTGTTGCGCTTGATTTTGAGAAGGTTGCACAGGATGTTGGAATTGAGTTTGTTGAAAGGGAGGTTTCGAAGGATTATTCGAAAATGACTGAAAAGGAGGTCGAATCGCATTCGAATTTGCATTGTTTTGGGTCCAAGAGAAGTTAGGATGGTTTCTCCAACCTAGATTGTACGTTGGGGAGAATGGGTCGTTCCTAGCTTTGTTAAATGCGTTGAGTTGTTCCAATGAATGTGGGCATTGATCAGCTATGTGGTTAGGATCGTTACATTTGTAACATGAGGTCTGAGACGTTTGAGCTTGATTTTTTTGATTTGATGAAAGGACATTATCGAATTTGTATATCATCGCGTCTATTTTTTCTTCTAAGGCTACTGATGATCCTACCGAATGAGCATTAGATCTGGAATAAATCGATTTCTCGTTAGATCTTTCCCATTGAGCTGATATTTCGGCCAAATTTTCGAGAAATTGCCAAGCAGCATTGTGATCTTGGGCTAGAAAATTTCCTTGGCACATCGATTCGAGCATGGTTCGAGAATTATTTTCAAGTCCATCGTATAAAATTTGACAAAGAGTCCATTTTTTGAAATTGTGATGTGGAAATTTGACTAGCAGCTCTTTAAATCTTTCAAAATATTTTGCAAAGGATTCACCCCCAAATTGATGAAAATTGACGATTTCGTTTCGAATTTTGGATGTTTTTTCCAAAAGGTAAAATTTCTTTAGAAAAATGTTCACAAATTCACCCCAAGTTCCATTCGTATTTGAAGGCAAGCTATACAACCATTTCTCAGCATAATCGGTAAGTGCAAATGGAATTAACCTAAGTTTGATTTCATCGTCACTTAATTGTTGAAATTTCATGGTTGCACAAACTTGTTCAAATTTGGTCAAGAAAATATAAGGATCATCACATTATAGATTGCCGAACTTTGGAAGAGTATTTATGTGATTCGAATGAATTTCAAAGTGGTTACCCGTTGGGGCGGGCAATATGATGCAAGAAGGAATAGAAAGCCGATCTGTGAAGTATCTATCCATAAGAGATCGAGGGGGATTTTCTTCGGCCATGGTTAAAGGAATGTTTGTTCGAACTAAACGATTATCTGAAGGATCATGAGTCCAATTACGCATGCACTAGCGAGAAGAATAAGGGAAGACGACAAAAAAATTAATTGAGCAACGAATAGAATTTTGTTTACAAAACGAGAATTGTTCTAAAATTCTTTTTTTTTTTTAAATGAACCCAATGCAAATTACCTATTTACACTCTCTAGAATTATATAAGGACGGTTTGATTTATTTCAACAAAAGATTTCTAAGCCAGTTAACGGACATGAATTATCGGTGCATCGGGACTCACCCTAGCAATGCAGCCGAAGGTTTAAGTACCTTCAGAGGAACAACTGATATAATATTTACGAATCACCGTAATATTTATAAACAGTTATTACTCTGCCGTAGTCTAGACATCGAGAAATAATCCGTTAGAACTAAACCAATTTGTCAAAATATAATGAAGTCCTTAGAAAATAAAAACAAAACTAAGATGAACGCGGTTTTTTTTGTTTTAATCACTCACAGAATAAACAGTCTCAGAACAGTTACAGAACATGCAATTGCAGAAATAATTTTTTTTTACAAGCAAGCCGATGCCCTGCAGAATTTTTTTACAAGCAATGTCTATATTTTTTTTATTTGCAGCAGCAGTCCCTGTAGAGTTAGAAAATACTCACCTAGATCGGCAGGCCGTCCAGTGCAATTGAGTTGCGCTAGCTCTTAAACGACACAGAATATGAAGGTTCAGATCTAACCCTTGATCCAGATCCAGATCCAGATCTACATACATGAAGTTCTAATCTCTTTGGCTATGTGATTCATATTGAATCATACCTATTAGCGTCATCACCCCCTAATTGAAGGGGATTAGCTAGACATAGCTAAAGAAGAAGAGAAAAATAAACTAAATAACATGAACATAAATAAAACAAAATAGAACGGAGGAAGAATGAGTTTTATTCCAAGAAGAGAATTACAGAATAAAACCCAATGTGTTTTACAATGAATGAGATAGAGTGTATTTATAGCTGATACGACAAAGGCTACTTGGCAAATTCCATAATGTGGGACTAAAGAATTAGCCCAACTAACACATAAGCTAGTGTGAACGCAGCTGTAGAGTGAGAGGCCTTGCAAATGAGCTAATGTGAATGTAATATGAGTCTTTATTGAGCCAAATCTACCCAACTGAACTCTATTTGCAACCGTTCTTCAAGCTTTAAACTCTTCAAGCTTTAGTAATTTCAACTCACTCTTTTTAAGCAAATTCTTCATGCTTTATCCATTAAATGATCTAAACAAAACTTTTTATCAACAATTTGAAAACACAACTATAAATACACAATATTAATTATTTTAAATAGAAAACTAGATAAATAAGCGGATAAAATATACACATTTACGTGTATATCAGAACTGCTGTGTTGCATTTGGAACAGCGCCAAACAGAGATTCATTTCAGATTTGGTATTTTATTTATGGCCAAGGTGAGTGATTTGCATAGTTCCTCACTAATTATGGTTAATTAAGGGTAATTAGTGTTAATTAGCGAATTTAAACATGATTAAATTCTGGAAAAATATTTATAAATTTCGAAATATTGTTTTAGGCCTCTGTTAGAAAATTTGGTTAATTTGGTTAAGTTTTACTAATCATATCATTGGTTTTTCTTAAACATGCTTAGGGGAAAATATGGGATTTTGGCTATGTTTGATCCATTTTAACCTATCAAATTATCGTTTTGGTGTTTATAGTTGATTCTCTATGTTGCTATGATCATATGGTATGCTTTGTGATTGATTAGAACAGTTAGAATGGTCGAAAACACCGTTGTATGGTGTAAAATAGTCGCTGGAAGGTTGCAGGAAATGTGCAGGGTTTCAAACCGGATCGGATTAGATTATTGGGCTCGGATCGGATAGGAGAACCAGGCAAGTGGACTTAATTCGGATTGGAACTTAGCATAAGGGACTTGGCGAGAAGGAAGGCCATTTGCTTGGAGTTGGAGTTGGGCAGGGTATCGGATCGGAGAGACCAAAAGGGGATCGGATCGGGCGATGAAGAAGGATGGGATTGGATCGGGATATCTAGGAGGGAGAAACCACCGAACCGAACAGAGGATAGGCGTTGTACTTCCGAACCGAACCAAGCAAGTGTGAGTGGACCGAACCGAGGAGGAATGAAGCACTGATCAAGGCATGGACTAGGACCACTGAACCGAACCGGGTTGGGAGTACCGAACTAAACCAGATATATACTTTTACCTCATCATGACGACTTCTTATGAAGACCAACTACAATTCGACCAAAACCCGAGATGCAAAGGAAGTCCAAATAGAAAGTAGAACTCAGGATCCAGTTGGGAACCAACGAGTTAACTTCATGAGTTGGGCTTTGCTGCGGGATGTGTGCTAAGGGGTTGTCGATGTCTATAACTTTGGATCACTACGTGTAAGGGGTACGTGAACGGATTCAGGGCCACAGTGGCCTAGGTACGACTAAAGAGCTATAGACCAATGAAGTGGGGTCATTTGTAAAGATTTAGTCATGACTCCATGGGGTAAGCTTGGTAGTAGCAGTAGTTGTAGAAGTCGAACTCCGTCACTACTTCAATGGGTCTAGTGATCGAAGTGGTGGACATCGTACGCTTTACGCACTGAGTGAGAGATGTGAGGATGGTTGATATTCTTGATTTGTTTGCCATCATTATGACATGCAAACCCCCACCCCCCGTTATCTTTACACCATCTGTTCAGTGGCACCTTAAAGTATTGTACGCTATGTAGTGCTAACTCTTTGGTTGCAGGTCCAGGTTCAGGTATGGTCTAGTATACCTGTTATTGTTCTGTTTAGCAGCTTATAGCTCATACCAGACTTTTTGCATGACCCAGAGTTTTATGTATCTTCTTATTACTCTGGGTGCCCTCACGAGATGACTAGAGACAGGTTAGCTGGTGATGCACGAATAGCTATACTGGAGACGAGCAGGAGGCTTCCACGTATGATATATATAGATATTCTCCTTGTATTGCTGCTGGTCACTACTTTGGGCATTAGTATTGCACCCTTCCTTTCTTTTAATTTAGAGACAGTTTTAAAGTTGTAATAATAATGATGTGGAACATAAGCTGTATCTGGATTTTCCACTGCTATGATGTTTAGTTTTCTGCTTGTGCACTGTCTTGCCTGTTTTATGTCAAGTGTGTTGTTATTATATTTTATCCCATGCATTGTGAAATGTTGTATATAACGTAGTTGTATACACAATTATATGATTTTTGTTTGATGATAACAACCAAATAAATATTGTTTTAAATGTGTTTGTTACTGTACTGTTCTATATATACATCACAGATAGGAATATAATATTTATATTTAAACAGAATGCATCTATACAGAAATTCAAATATCTACACAGTATTTTGTTTAAATATAATATTTTATTTCAAAATTCAACAGTACAGATTTACAACTCCACTATTTGCTTAAAACTGTAATTCACTGAATTAAAATTCACTCATATACATTTCACATGTTATACAGCTCCTCACTGCAACACTTGTTTATACAACTCATATATACTTTCAATTCACATTGACTCGTATACATGCACTTTGACACTTGTACATTTCACTGACTCTGTTATTTTCTTCTGTCTTCTGCCTTCTGTCTTCACAACGCTTCACTGTCAGTCCAGTCATCATCTTCATACCTGTCATATACAAAAACACACACACACAGTACATGGAACAGAAATAATTTTCAAAATACATATGAATATAAATTTAATTTTTAAAATTTTATTTGCCTCAATTTTCTGGTGTGTTTCTCATTATTTTTCATGACTTGATCTGATTCATCTGTGTCTAGCTTGTTTGTATATGAACAGAGACAGAAAAAATCTTTTTGATGGCTGCATATACACACGTGTATAGATATCCACATGTGCACTGCCACACCAATCAGTATGCATCTGAGGAGTAGCCACAAGGACCATCTCAACTCAGTGCAACAATAACTCACTATAAAGTCAACAGCAAGATCATGAGTCGAGCAATAAAGTCAACACATCTCAAAATACAAAGCAAAATGTCAAGGCAGGTTCAAGTTTTCAAGTGCCCATGTGCAGCATGTTCAAAGTGGTACTAGATCAAGTGACAACATGGTGTACAACATATCAGTGGTGAACATAGCAGCATAGTGAAGCAAGTACAAGTTCATTTCAGGTGGAAGCATGGTGAAGCTAACATGGCAGCTACAATTGTTCATTTCAGTTCAGCAAATTCAACTTTTACAACCAGTGTGGCACAAGCAAGGTTCAGCAGTAATTACAAAATGTACATGGAACAATAGATAGTGAAGCAAGTACTCAGTGGTGAAACAATTCATAGCAAGGTTCATGGGTTAATTCTAAGCAGTTCATATGTCAAGCAGTGAAGCAGCAAGGCCATGTAAATGCACAGTTATGCAGCATGTCAAGGGTGAAGTATGTATACACAATGGTGAAGCATGCTCATGACAAAACAGGGTTGAGATGTACAAGCAGCCGAAAATTGTGCATGGTGAAACAAGAAACAAGATCACACATGCAAGTCTGAACTTAAATGTACAAGGCAAAAAGGCAAAAAGTCAATGTATGCAAGTATACTATCAATGTGTCATGATGCAACAATGAATTCAAATATGAATGGACAGTACATGCATGATCAAGGCCAAGTGTACATGGTATTTTCCAAACAGCGAAGTGATCAATGCCATGATAAAGTAGTTTATACATGAATGGTGATCCAGCAAGAGTGGTCGAGCATAATACTAAGCAATGGAACTTGGCTACATAGATTACATACAGCAGCATGATTCAAGTGTGCAAGTGACAGCAGCAGAATGGTAATGCAAGACAAACTACAAGTATAAGCTTTCATGGAAAATTACTCATGAGACAAGTAGCTACAGAGCACAAGCAGTTGCATATATGTGTGCATGTGCATTCACAATGCCAAGTGACAGTGTGATCAAGCATAAGACAGGATCATCTCAAGATTGGAAAACAATATCACTGAAGTAAATTCATGAAAACAAAATGGAGACGTGCAAAAAAAATTCCAGTTTTCGACAAGTCATATTTGGTAAGGAGCAATTTGTTTCTGATTTCAAAAAATGCAGTATTGTTTTAATGGCCGAGAATTGACCAAGCAAATCTACACATATATGGTAAGGAATATAAGGCAAGATTGCAAACTAAATGGTTCCAATAAGTAACTCAATTCACCAAATCTTTTTCGAGCAAATTACAATCTTATTTCCTGTTTGCAATGGTGTAAGGAAGAGCAAAAATCATGCAAGGGCCAAATATAGATTTCATTCACAAAAACAAGGCAACAATCAAAGTTTTTCAACCGAGGAATAAAATTAATCAAGGAATTCAAAAAGGGGGAAATAATTTTTCTAGATTTATAGCAGAACCAAAAACAAGAAATTTGTTCACAGCAAGTATTTAAACCAATTTTTCAAAGCCATTTTTATCAAGGGAAAATCGACGCAAATCAGGGACATATTTCAATCAAGGAAACCGCAATATCAGATCGATATCATTCATAGGAAATCAGAGACAGTAGGGCTTTTATTTTACCCTATTTTAACACCTTTACATCATCGGCAATAGAGAGAAAAAACCATAAGCCAAAAACCAGAAGAACAAAATATAAAATCGAATTTCACTTACAATCGGTTTTCAGTCGAAACCCCAAATCGGAGAAGCAAGGAGCCACAAGCAATCGATCGAGAACCTCAACGTGAATTGGAGCTTCAGAGATTATTCAAATCATCAAGCATTGAATCAATTTGGGCAGTTTCTAGAGAAACCCTAGCAAAATTTTCAGAGCTGCCATTACCTAGTAAAAGAGAATCGGGCAAATAAGAATGACAATGGACTAAAGGATATTGGGCCGACCAAGTTTTGTTTAAAGGCTAAAGGGGATGACCCTTACTTTAATGTCCTAGGGTTTTGTTTTATTTACTTCGTATTTTGTTTTTATTTAGTAATCGTCGTTTGTTTTCTAGTTTGTCAAACTAGGGAAATCAGTCAGGGTGTTGACTGACAGTTGATAGAGTCTGTAAAATCTAGGTTACATGTTACGGGTTTGTAATATGGGAAATCTGATCGAGGGGATATCTGTCAGTCTACGGTTTTGAGCGTAGGGTTAGAATAGGACCTGGTTTTGCGAGTGTACATGGTCTTGTATGCGGGATCTATTCTATCACCTAGTAGAAACCTTAGAAATGCAGCAGTAGGCAGGGCTTTGCCGAAGCTGGGTATATCTGTGTGTGATTTATTTTCTGCATATCTATTTCTGCTATATTCTGTGATCTGTTTATTATTTTAATATCCTGTCAGTCTTTCAATTCAGTTAAAAACTATGATAAACCCTATTCACCCCCCTCCAGGGTTAATCTAGATCCAACAAGTGGTATCAGAGCAGGTATTCTATTTAACTCTAGAGTAATTGTGATCCCTAGGTGTCAGTTCATAGAGAGTCAGTCCAGTCATATTCCAACTATTTTTAATGGTACAGATTTTTAAATTGGAAAATAAAGATGAAAATTTATATAAAATCTGTTCATATTAAATATTGGAATATTATTATTAATAGTGTAGATTTGTCAGATAAAAAGAATATTGTTATCAATACTCATGCTATGGACATTATTTATTCTTGTCTCAGTATTGATCAATTTAAGCTTATCTCTCATTGTTTATTTGCACAAGAAATCTGGAAAACTCTCAATACGCTGTATGGACAAAAAGTTGACAACTGCTCAAAACCTGCAAAGATCAACCCAGATTCAAATTTATGCTTAACAGGTCTTACAGATGATAATTCAGATGGATCAACTGATGGAGACTCAACAGACAATGAAGTAGAAAATTTCTCTTATGAAGATCTGGTTTATTTTTGTGCTGATCTAACTAAGTCTGTTGATAAACTCCAATCTAAAAACAAATTTTCGAAATCTAAGAATTCTGAGTTAACCAGCAAAATTGATGATTTGGAATCATAACTTGAATATGTTAAAAATTCTTCAAATTCTGTTTGCAAAAATTGTTTGAAATTGAAAACCAATCTTGATCATCTCAATAAAAATATTCAAAAGTTTGAGAATGAAATTCTGATCTTAAATGAGAACAAGACTGAGTTATCAAATTTGAATAACCTTCTGCAAAAGGAATTTGAAAATTTTAAAACAGATATAAATTCCAAATTTTAAATTGCTGAAAAGGAGAACTTGTTGAAATCAAATTTGATTTTGAAAGAACTTGAAAACAAAATTGAAAATTTCAAGAAATTTGAATCTGAAAATCGAAAACATTTTGAATCTGAAATTTCTGAGTCCCAAATCAGAATTAAATTACTTGAGTCTGAAAATTTGGTTTTGAAACAATATGATGCTGAAAGGAAGATCACTAATAATCGATGTTCTGATTTAATAAAAGAAAACAGTGATCTTAAATCCAAATTTAAACAATTGGAATCAACTTTGGATAAATTTTCTAATGGGGAAAAATCGTTGAATATGCTGTTGCAAAACCAAAAATCTATTGGAAATAAATGTGGTCTTGGTTTTGGGAAAACAAATGTTTTTGAAAATTGGAATTCGTGTGATTTTAAAAATTCCTCAAACTACTTTGAAAAGGGTCGTTCTGAAAATCTAAACTCTAAAAAATTCAAAGGATTTTTGAATCAAAATTGTGATGTGAAATTGTGGTATAATAATCCATCTAAACAATCATGGATCCCAAGGAGAAATAAAACAAACTTCGTTAAATTCAAACAGATTTGGGTTCCAAAGGGTACAAAGGTAAATTAAAATGGATTGTTATACAAACAAATATGGGTGCCAAAAGATGTGAACAAAACTATGAGTGGTGTTACTGCCTTTGTTAGACCACTCAATCCTCTTAACAGTTAGGTACCGAAGAAGGCTGAGGAACTGCTGTGTTGAAAAGAGATTGAATTCAAGCTGTTCTATGTTTCTGTATTCTTTACAGTTCCTCGGCCAAGATTTGTTGAGTTAGAGATTCTGGTTTAAATTGCTTTCAGGTATGATCTCTAAACTCACCTTTGTATATTCTTTTTGCTTTTATTTTCTATGATTATTCATTCTTCTATCCCTTCTGTTTTTTTTGTTTTTAATTTGTCGCTGTCATATCATTGTAATTTTTCTTGTACGTTCTTAACTTCCATTTGCAGTACTCATGATCTTCTGGAAATTCAATTTATTTGAATAGAACTCTGATGTTTTTATAATTTCCAGATCTTGAATTCAAACTGTAAATTTCTGCAATTGTTTTGAAGCTTATTTCTGAAGTGTTAACAGTGCTGAAGAATTCATATCATAGCTTGAACACTGTTAATCTGAATTCTAAATTTTTGAAGATCTGAAATATTAATGAGATTACATACACCTTTGTTGTTTTTGAGTGTCTTCTAATTCATTTTTGGATACACTTAAAATATTATACTCATTAGAGCACTCTGCTATTTATAGTTGTAATAATCTCATTAATTTTCGGATTGGCTTGGATATTTTGATTTGTCTTTAATCAGTGATACATCTAGAAATTCTTGATATTTGTTTGAAAATTAATTATTTGAAATCCTTGATATTTTGAATATCACACACCTCTTAAATTTGAAATTATCAATCTTGTGTGATTGGTTCATCATATCTCAAAACTTAACATTGATTCAAGTGATTTCAAATAAATTTTCTGGATCATGAATATCCTTCAAATTAGATGTAAATGATCTGAATATTCTTTATACTTGTCAAGAATATTTGTGAAAATTCTTTTGAAAATATGGTCATAAATATCACTGTTATTTAATGATTGTTTGATTTGTATATATGTTTGTTTAAAATCATTTGAAATTATTGATTTATTGAATCTCACACACGATTTTGAATCTAAAATATAATCTGGTGTGATTGATTCGTTAAATCCTAATGCTTTCACATTTCTTCAAATGATTTTAATTAAAGTATATTTTTTAATCTGGGATCATGAAATATTTTTTTTGTGACCATCATCTTGACTTGTCTGCTTGGAAACTATCTTTGTACTGCTCTGATATAGTTTCAAATCACTGCTTGTTCTTGTCTGCAGCTTTAAAAATTGTGCAAATTTGTTAATTCTGTCTGTTTGGGCTTTGTGAATAAAATTTGTTAATAGAGACACCAATTGGTATCAGAAGTGCTGAATTTTTTTTGTCTTATCCCTCTTGTGCTGTATAGCTCTTTATATTCCCTCTTGTAGTTTATTTTCAATTTTAAAATTATTTATTGATTATTTATTCAGAAATTGAAATAAATATCCGAATTGAACTGTATTTATAATTCATCAAAATTATTATCAGAATTTGAAATTGTGATGAATTGTGACTGCAGTATATTTCACAACAAGAGGAGATTTTATTTAGAGTTTCATGATGGTTGAACAATTATTATAATATCTTTGAATTGGCAATTATTTCACGACCATCTCCTTTATCTATCATCATTCTTCCATCCATGATAATTTTATATTGATGTGGAGAGTTAATATATTTTAAAATCTTTTTGAATAAACAGTGGAAATATTTGTGATAGAAATTGGACTATGTTATTTTTCATAATTAGTGACGATTGAATTTTTTTAATGATCTCGGTATAGTTGATCATATTTCATAATACAATTAATTTAGAAATTTATTTCACAGTCCATTTCTGTACCTACCACATTTCTATCACTCATATTGGTTTTATATACCGAGGAGTTTTTCCTTTTAAAGTTGAAATAATAAATATATGCATAATAAATGTATAAGTGTGTCTCTAACCTCATTTAAAAATCCAAGCTCTGGTCATGCATGGTTATGTGACAACTTATAATTTAATATGCGACTGACCTCATTTAAAAATCCAAGATCTGGTTATGCGTGGTCAGTGTGCTCTTAAATCAAAAGAAAAAGAAAAAGAAAATAACTTGAATATATAAAAATTAACTTGAAATTCTCCTTGATGTTTATAAAAACCAGCCTATCAATCCATCTTTCTAATTTGTGAAATTTGTTAATATCTTATGAAGTATTATGATTTGGTGATTGATAGCTACAGGGATTTGAGATTATTCAATTTTATCACTTAATTTGAATTATTAATTATAGTCCAAATCCATCACTATTTTTTGAACCTCATTTTTATAAAAAAAAATTGGAAAATAATTGGAAATCATTGTGTTTTGAAACTCTCTCCATTATTATAAATTCATCGTAATCCGTCATTCTCTACAAGTGAAATATGCCACTAGTTCTCAGTTTATTATGATTTTTGTTTGACCGATTGAGGTTTATGATGATCGTTCTTCCTCTTATGCTGAATTTTTTTTGTCATTTTTCTAAATTATGTATCCTTTTGGTGATAACAAAAAGGGGAGAATGGGTTGAGATTTTGATTTATGAGTGAATATTTTATAAATATTTTTAATTTTGGAAATTTATTATTATTCAATTTTCACTTTTCACTCATGCACAGTTATAGGGGGAGCTTTTAAATAGGGGGAGTTCAAAATTCACTATCAAACACATCTATTGTACTCAAAATCTTTTATTTGTTTGCCATCATTAAAGGGGGAGATTGTTGTATATAACGTAGTTGTATACACAATTATATGATTTTTGTTTGATGATAACAACCAAATAAATATTGTTTTAAATGTGTTTGTTACTGTGCTGTTCTATATATACATCACAGACAGGAATATAATATTTATATTTAAACAGAATGCATCTGTACAGGAATTCAAATATCTACACAGTATTTTGTTTAAATATAATATTTTATTTCCATATTCAATAGTACAGATTTACAACTCCACTATTTTCTCAACACTGTAATTCACTGAATTAAAATTCACTCATATACAGCTCCTCACTGCAACACTAGTTTATACAACTCATATATACTTTCAATTCACATTGACTCGTATACATACACTTTGACACTTATACATTTCACTGACTCTGTTATTTTCTTCTGTCTTCTGCCTTCTGTCTTCACAGCACTTCACTGTCAGTCCAGTCATCGTCTTCATACCAGTCATATACAAAATCACACACACAGTACATGGAACAAAAATAATTTTCAAAATACATGTGAATATAAATTTTATTTTTAAAATTTTCTTTACCTCAGTTTTCTGGTGTGTTTCTCATCATTTTTCATGACTTGATCTGATTCATTTGTGTCTAGCTAGTTTGTATATGAACAAAGACAGAAAAAAATCTTTCTGATGGCTGCATATACACACGTGTATAGATATACACATGTGCACTGCCACGCCAATCAGTATGCACCTGAGGAGTAGCCACAAGGACCATCTCAACTCAGTGCAACAATAACTCACTATAAAGTCAACAACAAGATCATGAGTCGAGCAACAAAGTCAACTCATCTCAAAATACAAAGCAAAATGTCAAGAGAGGTTCAAGTTTTCAAGTGCACATGTGCAGCATGTTCAAAGTGGTACTAGATCAAGTGACAACATGGTGTACAGCATATCAGTGGTGAACATAGCAGCATAGTGAAGCAAGTACAAGTTCATTTCAGGTGGAAGCATGGTGAAGCTAACATGGCAGCTACAAGTGTTCATTTTAGTTTAGCAAATTCAACTTTTACAACCAGTGAGGCACAAGCACATGCAACAAGATGATCAAGTGAATAATGCAGAATTGATATTCATTCATATATACATGGAGTACATGTTTCAGCAGTAATTACAAAATGTACATGGAACAATAGATAGTGAAGCAAGTACTCAGTGGTGAAACAATTCACAACAAGGTTCATGGGTTAATTCTAAGCAGTTCATATGTCAAGCAGTGAAGCAGCAAGGCCATGTAAATGCACAGTTATGCAGCACGTCAAGGGTGAAGTATGTATACACAATGGTGAAGCATGCTAATGACAAAACAGGGTTGAGGTGTACAAGCAGCCGACAATTGTGCATGGTGAAACAATAAACAAGATCACACATGCAAGTCTGAACTTAAATGTACAAGGCAAAGAGGCAAAAAGTCAATGTGTGCAAGTATACTATCAATGTGTCATGATGCAACAATGAATTCAAATATGAATGGACAGTACATACATGATCAAGGCCAAGTGTACATGGTATTTTTCAAATAGCGAAGTGATCAGTGCCATGATAAAGTAGTTTATACATGAATGGTGATCCAACAAGAGTGGTCGAGCATAATACTAAGCAATGGAGCAATGGAACTTGGATACATAGATTACATGCAGCAGCATGATTCAAGTGTGCAAGTGACAGCCACAAATGGTAATGCAAGACAAACTACAAATATAAGCTTTCATGGAAAATTACTCATGAGACAAGTAGCTACAGAGCACAAGCAGTTGCATATATGTGTGCATGTGCATTCACAATGCCAAGTGACAGTGTGATCAAGCATAAGACAAGATCATCTCAAGATTGGAAAACAATATCACTGAAGTAAATTCATGGAAACAAAATGGAGACGTGCAAAAAAAAAAAATCCAGTTTTCGACAAGTCATATTTGGCAAGGAGCAATTTGTTTCTGATTTCAAAAAATGTAGTATTGTTTTAATGGCCGAGAATTGACCAAGCAAATCTACACATAAATGGTAATGAATATAAGGCTAGATTGCAAACTAAATGGTTCCAATAAGTAACTCAATTCAGCAAATCTTTTTCGAGCAAATTACAATCTTATTTCCTGTTTTGCAATGGTGTAAGGAAGAGCAAAAATCACGCAAGGGCCAAATATAGATTTCATTCAAGAAAACAAGGCAACAATCAAAGTTTTTCAACCGAGGAATAAAATTAATCAAGGAATTCAAAAAGGGGGAAATAATTTTTCTAGATTTATAGCAAAACCAAAAACAAGAAATTTGTTCACGGCAAGTATTTAAACCGATTTTTCAAAGCCATTTTTATCAAGGGAAAATCGACGCAAATCAGGGACATATTTCAATCAAGGAAACCGCAATATCAGATCGATATCATTCATAGGAAATCAGAGACAGTAGGGCTTTTATTTTACCCTATTTTAACACCTTTACATCATCGGCAATAGAGAGAAAAAACCATAAGCCAAAAACCAGAAGAACAAAATATAAAATCGAATTTCACTTACAATCGGTTTTCAGTCGAAACCCCAAATCAGAGAAGCAAGGAGCCACAAGCAATCGATCGAGAACCTCAACGTGAATTGGAGCTTCAGAGATTATTCAAATCATCAAGCATTGAATCAATTTGGGCAGTTTCTAGAGAAACCCTAGCAAAATTTTCAGAGCTGCCATTACCTAGTAAAAGAGAATCGGGCAAATAAGAATGACAATGGACTAAAGGATATTGGGCCGACCAAGTTTTGTTTAAAGGCTAAAGGGGATGACCCTTACTTTAATTTCCTAGGGTTTTGTTTTTATTTACTTTGTATTTTGTTTTTATTTAGTAATCGTCGTTTGTTTTCTAGTTTGTCAAACTAGGGAAATCAGTCAGGGTGTTGACTGACAGTTGTTAGAGTTTGTAAAATCTAGGTTACGTGTTACGGGTTTGTAATACGGGAAATCTGATTGAGGGGATATTTGTCAATCTATGGTTTTGAGCGTAGGGTTAGAATAGGAGCAGGGTTTGCGAGTGTACATGGTCTTGTATGCGGGATCTGTTCTATCACCTAGTAGAAACCTTAGAAATGCAGCAGTAGGCAGGGTTTTGCCGAAGCTGGGTATATCTATGTGTGATTTATTTTCTACATATCTGTTTCTGCTATATTCTGTGATCTGTTTATTATTTTAATATCCTGTCAATTTTTCAATTCAGTTAAAAACTATGATAAACCCTATTCACCCCCTCTAGGGTTAATCTAGATCCAACATGAGACATTCTACAGGTTTTCTCTTAGTTCACTCTCTTCTTTCCTTTCTTTGGTGACCGTTCCATGCTAGTTGGGCATGTGTACAACGCACTTTCGGAGGAAATGCCAGCTGGTGCGGTGCGGGCCATCACATGGGCCCATTGTGTTTGAAGGATAGTTGGATAGGATGTCAGAGCGGTCATGACGGTGGTATTCAGGGAAGGGGCTCAAACATGGTTGGTGGTAGGAGATATGGTCGTAGGAAGTGTTTTCGGTGGAAGTTTGTTTTCTGGTGAGGGGGACGTTCAGGTACTGGGTGACTGATTGGGGTTGATGTGCCAGGTTTAGACGGTGACAACAATGGGTCAGGTCCAGGGTCCGGTGAACGGTAGTGGCAGCAACAAGCGGTGAGTGGTGGTGCAGTTCAACGTGGAATGGTGCATGTTTTTTCTTTTCCAATCAGAGGTGATGGGGTTTGGTTGTAGGTGATGTCCAGGCGGAGTCGAAGGCAGGACCGACGATGGCGAGGGGAGAGGGTCTGGTGATCGAGGGCGTTGATGGTGGTGGGTTGAAGTTGCGGGAATATTCGTTCAAATGGGAATTTGATATCGGAAAGAAACAATAGTAAAACGTGATTTACGAAAGGTTATAAAGTAATTTAGGTAATATAAAAATTAAACAATAATGTGGATTAGTTGAAGTAATTGTATTAATTTATTTATATGCTTTTGAACATCGTACCTTGTTCATTTGTGCAAAAAATTGCACGAGACAAGAGTCGTTGGGACTGTATTGATAAACACTATATTCTGGAACTAATTTGGACAAAGCTGGAGGCAGTTGGAATTTTCAGTTAAATTAAACTCCTGTTTAATTTAACTGAAAACGAATTGTTTTAACAAAAAATGGAATCAAATGAGTTTACTCACTCAGTTTAGCCCACTTATATTTTATATAACTCGAGTTTCATATTTGTGTGTTATAGATGCTTATTGTTGGATGATTGCTGAATATATATATTTATATATATCGACCAAACTAATTAGTTTAAACGTTCGTTATTTTATTATCTCCAATTGAAGTAACTTACCTTGTTGTTCACGTTTATACTAATATAAACATATAAAATGAATAATTAAATGCTTGGGTTGCTGTTATTTGTTGATTGTTGAAATTATTAGTTGAACTGTTTATTTCCGTCTATCAAGATGGACAATGATAAATATATTGTCATATTGAATGGATGATTTAATTAAGGTAACCTATTTGGATGCAGGGAAGATAGGTTGTAAGAATCCTCACTAATATTGATAATGATTATCATATATGTTGGATGTATTTGACTGGATGTGAAATTGGACGAAATAAACCCTTATTTCACAATTTGGTATTTTAGCAGTAGTTTGGCCCTTCAATACCAACGATCAAATAAGAAATTATTGAATCGATTTTAAATCGAATCTTAAATGTTTTTAGTTGTACACCTTTTTTTGGAGATGTTGATTGACGTCAGACGAACGAAGTTTAAGTTATAAAATTTATTTTGTAACTGAATCGATGTTTTCAAGTTTATTTTATATAAGTTATTTAAAATAGAAGTTTATGAAAATATTTCTATGTTTATAATCGCGATTTACAAAGGAAATTAGTAAACAATTTATATAATGAATTCTTTTCTCTTTAATAAGTTTCTATGAGAAGAAAGTCAGAATTTAACTTAGGGGTTAATAATTTGGAATAATTGTTTTTATGAAACAATTAAGCGATGTATTAAATTAATTAAGTTTTTAATTAATTTAAGAAGAAATATTAATTGAAATCAGTTATCGGGTTGACTGATGTTTGCAAGTTCACCAAGTCAACTGTTTTAATTGGAATCGGATATTAGACTAATTTGTTTACGATTAATCTAATAGAAATAATGTTTACAAACAGTCGATAAGATTTACGAGTGTTCTTAATAGTTAATTAATCTTTAATTGGTTGTATTCAATGATGATTATCAAAATATTTATTTTTAGTAAACTTAATTATTATTTAATAACCCTTTTAAAATTAATTTATTATTCTATGTTTCGTTACTAACGAAGTAAACTACTTTTACTTCAGTTCAGTGATGAAGTTAATTATTATTTTAATTAATAATAATTAAAGCGATTTACTATTTAAAATCAATTCATTTAAGAAGTAACCAAGAGTAATGAGATTCGTAATTGAATCCGGTAAAGGGATTTTATAATATAATCCAAGTTTTATAAACTGTGTTTTTAAAAAAGGGTTTAAATCAATTTGAATGATTTTAAATGAACATTTACTTAATAATTAGATTAAGTAAAGAAAATTATAGCCGGAAGGAGAGTTTTGAAATATAAAGGGAGGATGGTAAATGGGCTTTTGAAATTAAAACAAGTTGAGCTATAATAAGTTACTTTGTGTAAAGATTCGATAAATGAATTATGGAGTCCAAGTTGTAAATGGATTGTAAATAAGAATGGTATAAAAAGTCCAAGTTTATAAACGAAAGTTTATAAAAGAGATTTGTAAGCTAATACGAAGATTTTACTTAATTAAGTAAAATGAATGGAATTGAAATGAAAATTTCAAAAGAAGATGATTAATGAATTGGTACAAAGAATTCTGGTAAACAGATTATTGTATAAATCCAAATTGAAAATAAAGTAAAGAGATTTAAAATCGAAAAGGCTTGTGTTTGGTAAGTTTTACTTAATAATAAATTAAGTAAAAGTGACTATAACTTGAAGGAGGTTTCTAAGTGCAAGAATTGGATTATAAAACCATGTTTTAAATAAAATGGAAATGGGATTTGTTTTGATATTAGAATTAATACATGTTTTAGAGTTACAAACTCTTGTCTATCTTATGATAAGAACGTTGTAGATCAAGGTCTAGGACGTAAATAAAATACCCTAACTTGAACAACTTCGCTATTATCAAGGGATGGTATTAGTTTGTAACGGTAGATGATGTAGAGAAAAGTTATTATTTCCATAAAAGGAATATTGCAACTAATTTGCAAGATTTTGAAAAATAATTGGAAACTATTAGATTTTAAAGTAAACAATGTACAGTTTAACATTGTTTGGTCAGATGTGAAGTGTGACTATAACTATACCATTCGGTTAAGTATATAACACTATTTTCTAAATAAACGAAAATAGTACAGTTTTTCCAAAAGTAAAGTTATAAACGGAGATACATATATAAATTGAATTATATAGAAAAGAGTTATAAATGTAATTTATTGAATAGGAATGGATATGCTAAGAAAAAGGGTTTATTGATTTTAAATGGATGATTTGGGAAAGGGCGTTGATATTGGAAATGAAATTTATAACGTTGTTTTACAGGTGACAAGTTGAAATGTTTAGGTTAGTAAGCTTATATTTTTATAAAAAGGAACTTTGTTCCTAGTTTTAGACATTGAATAATGATTTTAGCAAAAGTTTTGCAAATGATGTTATTAAATGGAAAATTAGATATGGCTATGAGATATTTTCTAGGTATTGAAAATGAAGTGGTTTTGAGAATACTCTTATATTTAAAATAAGAAGTGAAATGTTGTTTTCCAAATATTGGAATATTTAATTAACCATTCGTTAATTGGTTTTAATAAAAGGGGGCCAAGTGATGCTATTTGCCGAGCCAGTGAGTTCATTTTTGTTTTCATGGTTGAACGGTTGTTTATTTGATAGTTAAATAACCGATTATCAAATCTGGTATATATCGCTTGTTGGTATGGAAAGACTAGGATCAAATTAATATTCGAAAACCATTCAAACCAGCAAATATGTAAACGTTGAAAATATCATAAGATGGTCGAGATGGAAAATTTGAAGACTCGTAGAATTTCATAAAACGAAAGGGTTACTTATAATCTCTGGGTCGCTCCTAAAAATCGATAAACTGTGATTCTGTCAATGTTGGAATCTTTGGATTTGTAAGGACTTCTCGCTATTGATCTTTAGGGTGATTTCTATAAAGGATGTGATAGGAGGGTGCCTTCGGTTCGTCCTATTCCTGAAGGACTTATATGGATGAATGTCTGATAAAGTATTTCCTAAAGGACACGTACATTTATTTTTACAAATATACCAAGTTTGGTAGCGATGAAGGAAACTCCTTTTATCTTAACACCAAGAGTGTATTTATGGACATCAATTAACGATTTGACGGATTTGACAATGTGACGTTCAAAGTTTGATGTGTTGTTCTAAAAGGGTAATCGTGATCTCAAGCCTTATCAACCATGAAATGAAAGAAATCGAGCAGGCAACATGGCTATGTGGATCATTCCCATTAGGGTGTATTGTCACTATCCAGAGAAAATTCATTTGTCCTTCTTTTGTTTATGTATCTCCTGGAAATAAGGTGGGCCCAACCATAGGGTGATAATATATTCGATACACTCAAGTTGAATGAGTGGTCGGTCATGTGTGGCTGAGTTGCAAGATATTCATGTTAAACCCTAGTGTATTGCTCTCTAGAGGTACACTATCAGAAGGTGGTCCCGTACCTTGTCATAGTCGGAAATTCATCCTCAAATTAATGCCATGCAGTTTTTGATTTTATACCAGGTATGTGGAGCGTGAGATGCAAGCATTCTGTTAGATGATTATTTATTTGATATAGACACTATTATAATATCAACGGATTTTATATCAAAATGTTTTGGGTTATCATAAGGTAAAAACCGTTCGTGTTTATATGTGCGCTGGTCTTACGATTATCCTTTTCTTTCAAAAGTATTTTTAACTTTAAATCAGATGGATGTTACATACGAACTTAGTTAGTTTTCTCATGCTGGTTCACTAGTCTCATCCGTAACGTTTGCAATGCTCGGGTCAGAATGAATTTTACAGGTCAAGGTCAGGATGCTACGAACTTCAGCATGATAGAGGAGTCCATACATGTCTAAATATTTGTCCCATAGTGTGTTTTTATGAGGATAGGTTGTTATAAATATCCAGATATATTGTCTGTTGCATTATGATGAATGTAAATATTTATACACGTTCTTTATAAAGGTTTGTTTCTATATCATATTTATTCCACTACGATGTGAGACTCTGATTCTATGTTGTTAATCTTCTTCTTCTTCACCTATTCTAATATATCTTTCTTATCTCTTCTTCTCCCTTTTTCCTTTCTTTTCTTGCATCTACATTTACAGTAATTTTGCATCTACGTTTACAGTAATTTTGCCATTGTGGAAATATATCCATTTTTCGAAAATCCAACTTACTCGGTCCACTATAGATTTCCCCTTTTTTATTTTCTATATTAGATGTTAGTTCCAATTTTTCATTTACCATTTTCAATTACTGTACTTTTCTATGTCAAACTAACATGTTTTCCAAATTATTATCAAATTAACATGTTATTACTGCTAAATTAACATGTTTTCCAAATTACTTTCAAACTAACATGTTTTCCAAATTACTATCAAACTAACATGTTTTCCAAATGACATGTCTACCTAATGTATAATTAAGTACAACCTATGTCGATTGACATGTTTGCATATTCTTCCTTTATATTTTATCCCAATTTACAGTCTATGATTCACAAATTCCAATATGGCCAAAACTTCCCTTTGTAACATTCTTTTAGATTATTTCAATTTACTATTGAATAGTAATCCCAAGATTGTATGCATAACTATTATCAAATTTACCATTTCACTATTACAGTAATTCTTAACCCAAACAGTTAATTAATTGAACAAATTACAACAACAATATTTCAGCTTATTTTAAATAGGATTCAATGCAATTACCACAATTACAATTATTTAACATGTTAAGAATTATGGGGAATGTAAACGGTAAATATACCATTATTCATAAGGTATAATTCTAAATCCACTCACCTGGCTACTTTCCAGTCGTTGAATCTGGTTCAGATCTGGGATCTCCAGGTCTTTCTAACCGAATTTAGTATTGAAATAACCACGAATTTACAAATCTGATACTAAAAGAAGAGGGAAAGAAAGAAATAAGCCTAAATAATTCAGATTCACATGACTTACTCACATTGATCCTATGTTATAGATTTACATTCTTTGTCTTCAAATCTTAAATCAGAACTCCTAAAAGCTAATATTCTAATTTCTAAAAAAATGGAGAAGAAAGAAAACGGTAAAGCCATGGCATCTTCTCAGAAAATACGAGTTGGAGGCTAGGTCTTGCTAGTCTACTTATATGTTTATCGGAAATTCTGTTCTGTCGGATTTAAGAATATAAAATCTGAACCGTTCATCCAAGAAAACACGTCATTAAAAAAAAAGATCTGGCCCGGGTAGGTCCACTCAAAGGAAAAAGGTTTTCTATAACGCTAATAGATAGTGGTTTATTTGATTGTGTTATTATTTACTTTAATTTTGCTTGTTTAAAGAGAGAATTGCATATGTAACGGGTTGAAAGCTCGTTTTATTTTAAGGACCACCAAATTTTCTCAATTATTTGTCGCTTCCTCCTCCTCTAATTGTCTCCTCAAAATTTCCCACTTATTTGCCGCTTTCCTCCTCCTCTACTAGTCTCCTCAAAATTTCCCAATTATTTGCCGCTTTCCACCTTCTTTAATAGTCTCCTCCAATCCACAAACGCAGTCCGTCAAATTATCATCAGCTAAATGTGCTTCCCCATAATCCACCTTATCATCAATAATAAAAACCATTGACTGCAGACTTCGACCAATGTCCGACGATGGCGATTGACTGCAGCGACGAGCTATCAGTTTGCGATGTTAGCGATCAACTTTGATGGCGGCTCCAAAACTATCAACAAGTTATACATCGATGTCAAAATCCATTAAAAGGTAAAGAACTCTAACTCAATATTGATTTGTAAGTTTAATCACAAGTGCTAACATTTCATGATATCATTGAAATGAATTATGTTTATAATCATGGGATATTTTTCACTGTAGATCTTCATTGATTTGAAGGTCACTTGAAACTGTTTTGAATAGTACTAATGTTCAAAAAGGCAACATAAATATGTGTGAAAATCAAAATAACGACAATAGGATACTGTAACTATTCCATAAATTTTACCGGAATTATATTAAGGTTTCATGTGAAGAAAATTAACGTATACAAGGGAATACTACACTATGGAAGAAGATGCTACACAGTCACTTATAATATTAAATTATGTAGAAAATAAAATTTTGATGAAAATAAGAACTGTGACGGCCCGCCCCGCACCAACCGACATTTACTCCAAAGGTGCGTTGTACACATGTCCAGTTAGCACGGAACGGGTCGTCGGAAGGAAAAAGGAAGAAGGAAATGAACTAACAAGGAACCTGTAGAATGTCTCACAGCGGATAGAACAAAATATAATAATAACATATTTGACATAAAACAGGAGAGACAGTGCATAAGCTGAAAACCAAAACTAAACATCATAGCAGCGGAAATCCAAAATACAGCTTATTACAACTTTCAAACTGTCTCAAAGCAAAAGCAAGATAAAGGAGGTACACTACTAATGCCCAAGTAGCGACCACCAACAACACAGGGAGAATGTATATATATATATCATACGTGGAAGCCCCCTGCCCGCCTCTGAATCAGCTACTCGCGCATCACCAGCTAACCTGTCTCTAGTCTGCTCGTGTGAGCACCCGGAGTAATAAGAGGAGACATAAAACTCTAGGTCAGACATAAAGCCTGGTATGAGCGATAAGCATCTAAAGTGTACAATAACAGGTAGACTAAAACATACCTGAACCTGGACCTGCAACCAAAGAGTTAGCACTACATACTGTACAACACTCTAAGGTGCCATATCAAACAGTGTAAAGATACAGAGGTGGGGGTGTGCATGTCAACAATCAAACATAACATCCATCCTCACATCTCTCACTCAGTGCGTAAAGCATACGATATTCACCACTTCGATCACCCACCCTTGCTACGATCACTTTGCCCCATGAAGTCATAAATGGCTTCACTGCATTGATAACGTAGCCACTAATCCTTTGCTATGTCCACTTGCCCCATGGAGTTATTCACCCCATCTGCGCTGGCTCATAGCCCTACTAATCCTTCCTATGTCCACTTGCCCCATAGAGTTATTCACCCCATCTGCGCTGGCTCATAGTCTTACCAATCCTTTACTATGTCCACTTGCCCCATGGAGTTATTCACCCCATCTGCGCTGGCTCATAGTCTTACTACGCATCACCTTGCCCCTCAAGTCATAATGAATCTATTGCACTGATAACGTAGTCTTGCTACCATCACCTTGCCCCTCGAGTCGCAATGACTCTACTGCACTGATAAGTAGCCCATCATTCATTTTCAGTGGTGAATCGAAGTTATGAACGTCGACATCTCCTTAGCACACGTCACGCAGCAAAGTCCAACCATGAAGTGAACTCATCGGTTCCCAACTGGATCCTGAGCTCTAACTTCCCATATTGGACTACCTTTGCATCTCGGGTTATTGGTCAATACTGGGTCGGGTCGGGTTCCTCCTCAAGCCATCGGTTCGGGTCGGGTGTCCTTCCTCGGGTCGGGTCTTCTTCTGGTACGGTTCGGGTCGAGTCCACTCCATCGCATCGGCTCGGGTCGGGTGTCCCACTTCGGTTCGGGTCGGGTGCCATCTCCTATCCAATTCGTGCTTCCGCTCCGATCCGCTCCCTCACTCTTCACGTGCTCCGATCCGATCCCTCCTTCTTTATCCGATCCGATCCCTTCTCCTTTATCCGATCCGATCCCAATTCAGTTAGCGTGGCCTTCCTTTTTGCCAATTTTCTCAAGTGTCAGGTTCCGATCCGATCAAATCCCTTGCCCAGTTCAACATATCCGATCCGAGCCCTCATATCCGATCCGATCCTGCACTGTTTCCTGAAGCTTTTCCATCAAGTGTTTACACCATTCGATGACATTTTCGACCATTATAACTATTGAAATCAATCACAAAGCATATCATACAGTCATAGCAACATGCATAATCAACCACAAACATCAAAACATCAATATGATAGGTTAAAATGGATCAAACATACCCAAAATCCCATATTTCCCCTTAAGCATGTTTAGGTGAAACTAATGATAGGATTAGCAAAACTTAACCAAATTAACCCAAATTCATATCAAAGGTCTAAAACATCATTTAATAATTTATGAACATTTTTCCAGAATTTTATCATGTTTGAATTCGCTAATTAACACTAATTACCCTTAATTAGCCATAATTAGTGCAAACCTATGCAAATCACTCACCTTAGCCACAAATAAACTAAGATCTGAAATAAATCTCTGATTTGATGTGAATCCTAATGCTAAACAGCAGCTCCAATGTTGCTTTAGTCTAGATCTTCCTTGATTAGAGGTTGCTAAGCCAAATCCTTGACCAAAAGGTGATTTGGTGGTGATTTAGAGGTTAGAGGCCATTTTTAGGGTTCCTCGGTGATAAGTGGAGGCTAGAAAACTGAAATGGAATGATTCTCTATCTCATTTCAGCCTTCCCATAACCCTAATCCCGAAATGGGTTATGGGCCTACTCACTAATCACCCGATTTGGCCCGGTTAAGCTGTTTTTCACCCTCCAAACCTTATTTCAGCCATATCTCCCAAACGGTAAGTCCGTTTGGCTATTATGACCACTCTACGGAAAGGTAAACCATCAAACGAATCTAATGGAAGTGGTTTCAGGTCAAAATTCCTTTCCAATCAAAAGTTATGGCCAAAACAAAATCAACTAAGGGCAAAATGGTCATTTAAAAATCGACAAAAATCATAAGCATGGGAAATTACTCTAATGGATGTTTCACAAAGTTGCATGACCATACGACTTCATACGGAAAAGAAATAAATATTCTACGATCCCCCGATGCGTAGAATGCGGGTCGTTACACTCTCCCCCCCTTAAGAAATTTCGCCCCCGAAATTCCCTAATCAAAACACACACAAAGGTCCCGCATGCCTATCAATCATAAAACAACAATCAAACATGCAAACAAGCAAAACAAGTCTACCCTAGCATGTGGAAAACTAAATTGCAAAGTAAATCTTACCAGGCAAAGAGTTCTGGATATGCCTTCCTAATGCTCTCCTCTGTCTCCCAAGTACAATCATTCTCGTCCTCGCCCCACTAAACCTTGACTAGCTTCATCGCTTTCCTTCGAAGTTGCTTCGTATCGTGCCCCACAATACGAATCGGCTTGCGGTTCCCAACCGCCTCGGGTTCTACTTCGAAGTCCTCTAACTGATCAAGTGAAATAGTCATATCTGAGTCGTGAACGAACTTCCTTAGTTGGGAAACATGAAATACATTGTGAATTCCCGCCATTTTCTCTGGTAAGCCAACTCTATATGCCAAATTCCCGACTAGTTCAAGAACAGGGAATGGGCCAACAAATCTTGGTGCCAACTTGCCTCTCCTGCCAAATCGAATCACGCTCTTTAACGGAGAGATCTTGACAAACACCAAGTCATCAACGGAGAATTTCAAGTCTCTTCTCCTCTTATCAGCATAACTCTTCTGCCTATCTTGGGTAGCTTTCATTCGTTGTCGAATGATCTTAATCTTATCCGAAGTTTCTCTCACCACATCTGGTCCAAGCACAAACTTCTTGCCAGTCTCTATCCAACATGATGGTGAGTTGCACGGTCTTCCGTACAAAGCTTCATATGGAGCCATACCGATACTGTATTGGTAGCTATTATTATATGCAAACTCTACTAGATGCAAATGGTCATCCCACGATCCACCAAAATCCAATATACAAGCTCTCAAGAGATCTTCCAATATACGATTCACCCTCTCTGTCTGACCGTCGGTCTGAGGATGATATGCGGTACTGAGATGTAATCCTGACCCTAAAGCCTCTTGTAAGCTCATCCAAAACCCACTAGTGAACAACGGGTCTCGGTCACTCACAATGCTTTTGGGTACTCCATGAAATCTCACTACCCACTTCATATACAATTCTGCCAACTTGGCTGCCGTTCTGGTCGATTTGACTGGTATAAATCTTGCGCTCTTAGTCAATCGATCCACAATTACCCAAATGCTATCGTATCCCGTTCTAGTCCTTGGTAAACCATCGATGAAATCCATCGAGACTTGCTCCCATTTCCATTCGGGAATTTCTAATGGTTGCAACAAACCACTAGGCTTCTTTTGCTCGGCTTTAACTTGCTGGCAATTCATGCATTTGGATATAAACTTCCCAACGTCTCTTTTCATCCCTTCCCAGTAGTAAGTCTGTCTCATGTCTCGATACATCTTATTACCACCGGGATGTATAGTTAGTTTTGAGTGATGACATTCTCTAAGCACTTCATCTCTCAAACCATTCACGTTGGGCACAACTAGTCTTCCATTCTTCCGAAGCCATCCATCTCGATCAAGCCCATACACATTCATCTCCTCACCGTCGATGTTCATTTCCAACTTGGAGATGATTTCCAATAGATTAGGATCGTTCCTCTGGCTGGAACCAATCCGCTCTATCAAAGTGGGTCTGATCGCCAAACTAGCTAGCATAACTGGATCCAATTCGCACTTGGGTCTGAAATCAAACCCCGCGATATACTCCAGTTGCTTCCACTCAAGAAACATTGCCCCTAAACTGGCATGTCTCCTACTCAAGGCATCAGCTACCGCATTACCTTTCCCAGGTGTGTATGCGATATCAAAATCATACGAAGCCAAGAACTCTAACCATATCTGCTGACGGAGATTCAGATCTTTCTGAGAGAAGAGATATTTTAACGATTTATGATCGGTAAACAACTCAAATCTTTCTTCCAAGAGATAGTGTCTCCATATCTTCAGCGCAAACACGATCGCTGCCAATTCCAAATCATGGGTAGGATACTTCTTCTCATGCGACTTTAGCTGTCGACTAGCATAAGCTACAACCCTACCTCCTTGCATCAGTACAACACCTAGTCCGGTACCACAAGCATCCGTGTATACCGTCATCTCTTCATTCCCTTTAGGAATGACTAACACTGGCGCACGCGTCAACTTCTCCTTTAGACTCTTGAAGGCATCCTCACACGCTCCGTCCCAGACGAAGGACTGATTCTTCTTAGTCAACCGAGTCAACGGTGCTGCTATCTTGGAGAAGTCCTGGATAAACTTACGATAATATCCAGCTAATCCCAAGAAACTTCTTACATCCGTTACATTCTTGGGCGTAGGCCAATCCTGTACCGTAGCCACCTTCGCAGGGTCCACGGCAATACCACTCTCTGAAACAACATGACCCAAGAATCTCACTTCCCTTCTCCAAAAATGACACTTAGAGAATTTCGCTTTCAATTGGTGTTTCCTCAACACCTCCATCACTACTCTCAAGTGTCCCTTGTGTTCCTCCTCTGTCCTTGAGTAAACAAGGATATCATCCACGAACACAAGAACAAACTTATTCAACTGATCCCTGAATACTCGATTCATAAGATCCACAAAGTAGGCTGGTGCATTGGTCAACCCAAATGGCATGACCAACCACTCATAAAATCCAGACGGCGTCCTAAATGCCGTTTTCGGAACACTCTCATCCGCTACTCGTAGCCGATGAAATCCTGTCGCGAGGTCCAACTGGGAGAACACTCTTGCTCCTTCCAGTTGATCAAACAAATCATCTATCTGCGGTAGAGGATACTTATTCTTCCTCGTTACCTTATTCAACTCGCGATAGTCCAAAAATAAACGAAGGGAACCATCTGCCTTAGTGGCAAACACAACTGGTGCTCCCCGCTCGGAGACACTCCTTCTAATAAGTCCCTTCTTCAAAAGATTGCTGACTTGCACCCCGAGCTCTCGCTGCTCCCTTGGTGCCATACGACGAAGTGGCATCAATCTAGGTCTGGCATCTTTCACTAAATCAATACGGAACTCAATCTCTCGGTGTGGTGGAAGCCCGGTCACCTCCTCAAAGACGTCCGGATACTGGCCAACCACGGGCACATCTGACAACTCATCCTGCGGGATGTCGAGGGAATTTACAAAACTAGCCATAACCCCATCACTAGGTAGGCTACCAAACACTACCCTCCGCCCATCATCCGCCCTCACTGTCACCAAAAAGCCCTCACAGTCTACCACCACCCCGTATCTTTGGAGCCAATCGACTCCCAATATAATGCCATACCCAGTAAAGCCCCAAAAAAGCAATCACATACAAACATACATCCATGACTCGATAAGACCAAATTCCTGCAAATCATACTAAGGCTAGTCGAACCACCAATCGGGTTCGTCACAACCAATGGTCTATCGACTATCTCGGGTTCCAGTCCCAACCTATCTACCAGGTCACTAGATATGAAGGAACGGGAAGCCCCAATATCAAACAAAACTCGAACTGGTACATCATAAATAGAAAGCATACCTTGAATAACAACATTCTTTCCTTTCTCCGCCGCAGTTGGGGCATTCGACGAAGAAGGAATAACATCAATAACATATGCTTTCACAATCTGCTTCTCCTTAAGAGGATGCGGACACTTATCCTTGAAATGTCCCACTTGACCACAGTTGAAGCACTTCTTATCCGCTGGCTTGGCCCGACAATCTTTAGCATAATGGCCCTTCTTACCACAGCTGAAGCACTCAACATCCTTCTTGCTCTTTTTCTGACCACCCTTAGATTGGTCCTGCTTCCTCTTATTCTGAGAGTTATTCTTGCCTCCACCGCCTGCTTGCGGCTTTGGCCCTTCTGCAGATGCAGCCTCAGTCTTTGACTTA
This sequence comes from Allium sativum, assembly GCA_030737875.1. Taxonomy (NCBI): domain Eukaryota; kingdom Viridiplantae; phylum Streptophyta; class Magnoliopsida; order Asparagales; family Amaryllidaceae; genus Allium; species Allium sativum. The sequence goes on along the minus strand of CM060923.1, from coordinate 527,868,847 downwards.
GGGTAAAGACTCTCTGATCTCAAAGCTTTCCCCACGATCGATTCAAAAGTCTCATCGATGTGATTAATAAGCCTTTCCCCCAGGTATCCATCCAAGCCAGTAACGAACTTCTCATTCTTCTTCTCAGGAGTGTCGATAAGAGATAGCCCATACTTCGACAAGGTGTCGAACTCGGCAATATAGTCAGAAACTGCCCTTCCGTTCTGCTTGAGTTCCAAGAACCTCTTGAACAACACTGACTTTTGGGCAGCTGGAATAAACTTCTCGCTAAAGCGAGCCTTGAACTGAACCCAAGCAACCTGATCCTCTGGAGTAGCTGTTCTAATGGCATTCCACCAATTCATCGCTCGGCCTTGCAGCTGACGAGACGCTAGCCTTCTCTTCATCGCATCCTCAAGACCCAAGTCATCGAAGATACGATCACAGCTATCCATCCAGTCTTGAACATCTGTGGCCGACTCCGTCCCATGGAACGGCTTCCCACCAAGGTTAGTGTAATCCTTGCACAACTTGGCGAAATCGACCCTAGGCGCCTGCACTACTGGGCCAACACCAACTCCGGGATTGGGAGCTGCCCCTTGCACTTCTCTAAGCATGTCTCTCATGAGGTCAGTAAACATCGCCCTCATGTCAGCGGCATTCCCATGGTTGGTCCCTCTACCAGCACCCCTCGTGTCTCGGCTCATCGTCAATCTGAAAAAGGGAAACGATTAACGACCCCATAGTGGTGCTAGTGCAGTGCGACTTCATTCTTATACTACTAATAGTATATATATACATAGCTTTTGAAAACCAAAGTAATCACAAATACGCGCTCTCATATACGTACTATCTCTCCCTAGTGTCTTTCCCTAGGTTAACTACGCAACCTAGAGCTCTGATACCAAGTGTGACGGCCCGCCCCGCACCAACCAACATTTACTCCAAAGGTGCGCTGTACACATGTCCAGTTAGCACGGAACGGGTCGTCGGAAGGAAAAAGGAAGAAGGAAATGAACTAACAAGGAACCTGTAGAATGTCTAACAGCACATAGAACAAAATATAATAATAACATATTTGACATAAAACAGGAGAGACAGTGCATAAGCTGAAAACCAAAACTAAACATCATAGCAGCGGAAATCCAAAATACAGCTTATAACAACTTTCAAACTGTCTCAAAGCAAAAGCAAGATAAAGGAGGTACACTACTAATGCCCAAGTAGCGACAACCAACGACACAGGGAGAATGTGTGTGTATATATATATATATATATATATCATACGTGGAAGCCTCCTGCCCGCCTCCGAATCAGCTACTCGCGCATCACCGGCTAACCTGTCTCTAGTCTGCTCGTGTGAGCACCCAGAGTAATAAGAGGAGACATAAAACTCTGGGTCAGACATAAAGCCTGGGATGAGCGATAAGCATCTAAAGTGAACAATAAAGGTAGACTAAAACATACCTGAACCTGGACCTGCAACCAAAGAGTTAGCACTACATACTGTACAACACTCTAAGGTGCCATATCAAACAATATAAAGATACGGAGGTGGGGGTGTGCATGTCATAGTGATGGCAAACAATCAAACATAACATCCATCCTCACATCTCTCACTCAGTGCGTAAAGCATACGATATTCACCACTTCGATCACCCATCCTTGCTACGATCACTTTGCCCCATGAAGTCATAAATGGCTTCACTGCACTGATAACGTAGCCACTAATCCTTTGCTATGTCCACTTGCCCCATGGAGTTATTCACCCCATCTGCGCTGGCTCATAGCCCTACTAATCCTTACTATGTCCACTTGCCCCATGGAGTTATTCACCCCATCTGCGCTGGCTCATAGTCTTACCAATCCTTTACTATGTCCACTTGCCCCATGGAGTTATTCACCCCATCTGCGCTGGCTCATAGTCTTACTACGCATCACCTTGCACCTCAAGTCATAATGACTCTACTGCACTGATAACGTAGTTTTGCTACCATCACCTTGCCCCTCGAGTCGCAATGACTCTAATGCACTGATAAGTAGCCCATCATTCATTTTCAGTGGTGAATCGAAGTTATGAACGTCGACAACTCCTTAGCACACGTCCCGCAGCAAAGTCCAACCATGAAGTGAACTCATCGGTTCCCAACTGGATCCTGAGCTCTAACTTCCCATATTGGACTACCTTTGCATCTCGGGTTATTAGTCAATACTGGGTCGGGTTCCTCCTCAAGCCATCGGTTCGGGTCGGGTCTTCTTCTGGTACGGTTCGGATCGAGTCCACTCCATCGCATCGGTTCGGGTCGGGTGTCCCACTTCGGTTCGGGTCGGGTGCATCTCCTATCCAATTCGTGCTTCCGCTCCGATCCGCTCCCTCATTCTTCACGTGCTCCGATCCGATCCCTCCTTCTTTATCCGATCCGATCCCTTCTCCTTTATCCGATCCGATCCCAGTTCAGTTAGCGTGGCCTTCCTTTTTTGCCAATTTTCTCAAGTGTCAGGTTCCGATCCGATCGAATCCCTTGCCCAGTTCAACATATCCGATCCGAGCCCTCATATCCGATCCGATCCGATCCGATCCAGCACTGTTTCCTGAAGCTTTTCCATCAAGTGTTTACGCCATTCGATGACGTTTTCGACCATTCTAACTATTGAAATCAATCACAAAGCATATCATACAGTCATAGCAACATGCATAATCAACCACAAACATCAAAACATCAATATGATATGTTAAAATGGATCAAACATACCCAAAATCCCATATTTCCCCTTAAGCATGTTTAGGTGAAACTAATGATAGGATTAACAAAACTTAACCAAATTAATCCAAATTCATATCAGAGGTCTAAAACATCATTTAAGAATTTATGAACATTTTTCCAGAATTTTATCATGTTTGAATTCGATAATTAACACTAATTACCCTTAATTAGCCATAATTAGTGCAAACCTATGCAAATCACTCACCTTAGCCACAAATAAACTAAGATCTGAAATAAATCTCTGATTTGATGTGAATCCCAATGCTAAACAGCAGCTCCAATGTTGCTTTAGTGCAGATTTTCCTTGATTAGAGGTTGCTAAGCCAAATCCTTGACCAAAAGGTGATTTGGAGGTGATTTAGAGGTTAGAGGCCATTTTTAGGGTTCCTTGGTGATAAGTGGAGGCTAGAAAACTTAAATGGAATGATTCTCTATCTCATTTCAGCCTTTCCATAACCCTTATCCCGAAATGGGTTATGGACCTACTCACTAATCACCCGATTTGGCCCGGTTAAACAGTTTTTCACCCTCCAAACCTTATTTTAACCATATCTCCCAAACGGTAAGTCCGTTTGGCTATTATGACCACTCTACGGAAAGGTAAACCATCAAATGAATCTAATGGAAGTGGTTTCAGGTCAAAATTCCTTTCCAATCAAAAGTTATGGCCAAAACAAGATCAACTGGGGGCAAAATGGTCATTTAAAAATCGACAAAAATCATAAGCATGGGAAATTACTCTAATGGATGTTTCCTAAAGTTACATGACCATACGACTTCATACGAGAAAGAAATAAATATTCTACGATCCCCCGATGCGTAGAATGCGGGTCGTTACAAGAACCAAATCCAAATAAGGTGCAAAAAACGAATAAATGATATAGTCTATAAATAATAAAAAGTAAAACATTACGTTTTAGGAAGTGACACATTCATAGTCATTGTCAGATCTATCAACATTTACCGGGTGTGGAGTGGAGGAAGCGACACAATGCATTATAAAATAATAATATATGCATATTAAAAGATATAAATTTACAAAAGAAGATCCAATGGCTATTCGGGAAAAGAAAAAATGCACAACAATTAGGAAGTGTTTGCGCAGTTATAACTTACAAGTTGTATCATACTAAACTTAATAAATGAATATAAAATGATATCGTAGTGGGCTTGATTCTAAGAAGTACCCAATTAAAGAATAAACTAAATTAGGGCATAATACGAACTACATCGGGGGTATAACAACCTACGGGAGTAATGGGAGCATAATGGGGACTATTCCAGGGACATAACAGTAAATGGTAACTATTTATGTTAGCACGTGCGTAGTAGCAAGTAACATCAGTTGTTAGATATATGATGTTTAAATAATGAGGGGGAGCAAATTTCATGCATCATATGTTTGTTTTGGATAAGTATTATTTGCATCATATTTTACGTCTAATTCATGTTTTGATCTTTGTTTTCCCTGTAAACTTGAGGCTGCTCATTTTAGTAAGCTAAGCTTTTAGGATTAGATAGGATGATACTAAGAGCCATAATACAGAGATCAAAGATGGAGTAAGAGGCATGGTTGGCCAATAAGACTTTGTTTTCGTTGTTTAAGGAGTGCAGGCATTATCCTCATATGTTGGCCAGGCTCTTTACTATATTGTTTTCTATTATTATTTAACACCAGCAGGGGCACGAATTTCAGTTTAATTTTGAAAGAAAATTATGTAAAGAATATTAAAAGAAATTTCATGTAGTGAAAATATTTGCTCTATTTACTTTGTCTATTTTTTAATATATAGAACACACTTTCACCGTTGGGAGATAATTTAGGTAATGATTGCAACATCATCCACGTTCGTTTTGTTGGATCTAGATTAACCCTAGAGGGAGGAGGTGAATAAGGTCTATTAAATTAATTCGAGAAAATAAAAGACACCACAACACATATTAGAATAGAGAATAAAAATGCAGAAGTAAACAACATAGTTTTTACCAGCTTCGGCAAACCCTGCCTACTGCTGCATTCCCAATATTTTTACTAGGTATTAAAACAGATCCCGCTTACAAAACCTGTAAACTCACAAACCCTATTCCTGTTCTAGTCCTTCGCTCAAAACCCTAGACTGAACTTTATCTCCAAGACTAGATTTTCCTCTAGCTACAAACCCGTAGCTAGTAAACCCTACTTCTAGTGACAAACTAGTAAACCCCTAGCTTTTACAAAAAAACTAGAAAAACAAATGATTGATTTACAAAAGTAAAACAAAACAATATAAAATGAAAACAACTTTAAAAACCCTAAGCCTTTAAACAAAAAACAGGCCGACCCTTTTCTTTTATATCACTTGAAAGCTTTGCTCCCTCGAAAAAATGCCGACCGACAATGGAATTAAGGTTTTTCTGAATTCCCAAATTTAGTTCGATTTTTTGATGTTTTGATTCCCATGTGGATTCGAAATCTCGTGGCTTGCTTCTCAATTGATTTTGGCTGAGGTTGCGACCAAAAATATCTAGAAATTGTGAGTTCTCTGAGAATTTTTCTTGTTTGATTTTCTATCTTGATTTTTGATGCCCTTATTTGCTGGTGATGATTTGTGTGTAATATATAGGATTATAAAATCTTAAATTTACTCTGATTTCACCTATGTATTGATTTGATAGCTTGGGTGATTTTGGCTTTGATTTCCTCGGTTATGATTGTTGCCATGACCGGTTAATCGGCCTGAGATATTTGCATGATTCTTGGAGTCAAACCGGATTCTAATTGTGGCCCCTTGAAATTGTAACGCCTTGAGATTTCAGACCAGTCAGAATTGTTGAAAATCCCGTGCGTCCTAAAAACAAACAATGACAGCTACCATTTTATTTTACAACATTTCTAAATGCCCTGGATATTTTTTTTTGATAAAGATAATATAAATTTCATTTGTCCGAGTACGAATTTAAACACAATTACCGTAAATCTATAATTGTGCAACTCTGACGAGATGGACATCGATATTCTTTCCTGCACACTTGATATCCCAGATTTTCATGCCAGTCAAAACTTAAAATTTCCAATTCAAACCACTCTTACAAAATTTATATAATTTTACAATATTTTTCCATATTTTTAAAACATTAAAAATAGCTATTTATGGTTATGGTCGATAGCTGCACTTACAACGTTCTTTTTCGAAACAGTTTGAAACATAACTTGGAAATTATACCACGAAATTAAAATCTGCTTTCACTCATTTGAAAGCTTTTGTCAGTATAAATCAAACATTCTTTGTTTGGTGGAAATCTGATATAGATTCCAAAAGTTATAAGCGTTTAAACTTTATAACTTAAATACGCGAATTGTCATTTTATGATAGCGCTATTTTGACCGAAATAAAAATTATTCTGTGATACGTTCAAAATACCTTAGATAACCATTATATACTTATATAAACCCTCTAAATTATTTCAGGTTTAAAATTCAACTTTATTTCTTTTCTTGATAAAACGTCAGTGTAGCTTAAATGAAAAAACATGAAAGATACACCAAAACAAAATGTAATAACAACAAAAATATTTTTATCAATAAAGCAGCTGCATCACTACCCCTTGTGACTGCCTACGTACCTTTATCTAATTGGGGGATAAGCAATTAGATACAGAATCAAGCCAACGTAGTTTATCTTTACACAAAACATTTAAAATCATTATTTACTTCCAAAATATTCTTTATATCATGTAGAGATTCTCAAAAGTAATCTTAAATTACTTTTCAAATAATTTAAAATTAAGTTTAAAATTAAATTTTGAATTAACCATCCCGTTCGTCGGATCAGTTAGGGATAGCTAGGGAGAACGAAAACTATATTTTCGAAACCCAAGCCTAGCAACTATCATCTCTGTCATCCTAGAACGTTCCAGTCTTTTATTTTGCAAAAAATATATATCTCTTATAGAACTTCCTTTCAAAAGATAAACATCTTTTATTTTAAATGCTGATCATCTTCCTTATGTAAAAACTCCTTCATTCTCAATTGTCAAACCGCCTTTATATCTCTCTAATAAGTTCTTACTCAGCCATAATATCCTCAAATGTCACATCAAATGTTACGTCAAATATTTATTATTATTATTATATGTCATATCAAATGTCACATCAAATATTTATTATTATATGTTAAATCAAATGTCACATCATACGTCACATCAAATATTTATTATTATTATATGTCAAATCAAATGTCACATCAAATATTTTATATTATTATATGACACATAAAATGTCAAATCAAATGTCACATCAGATGTCACATCAAAGGTCACATCAAACATTTAGTATTATTGTATGTCACATCAAATATCGCAACAAATGTCACATCAAACATTTCTTATTATTATATGTCACATCAAATGTCTCATCCAAATTTGTGAGGATTTGGAGCAGTTTACCATGGTTTTATACTCAAAATATCTATTACATCGTTTCGGTTACGCTATGAAAAATTCTAGGTACTTTATAATAATTTTAGACTCAGAACAGCTATTCGGCATTTCTGTCACGCTATGAAAAGTTCTATCTGTTTTTAAAGTACTTCTTAATCATCTTAGAAAAAGACAACGCTTCCAGTAATGCTACAACAAGTTCTAGGTGGCTTATAATGATTTTGGACTAAAAACAACTTCCTATGGCATTTCTGGGTGCTATAAAAGGTTCTGGCTTGGTTCCATGCATTCATAATAGAAAAGATAGTGTTTCGGAGTGCTATGAAAAGTTTCGAAAATCAGATTTTTGCCTGTTTTTTGGCAAAATGTTTGGTGTTGTTTCTCTATGATAAAAATAGATTTTGACTCCAAATTTTGTACAGTAAGAATCTCTTTTTGTCTACTTAATTATCATCAAAAGAAACCCTCAAAATCGTTTATCAATTTAATATATAAATTCAAACATCATGAAGCATTTTTAACATGTACATTTCGGGCTGATTTTTACTTGATCCTGCGTTCAGTTTTTAGGTATGCAAACGGTCGAGTTAGAAAAAATGGCCGAGGACAAAGTTGTAGCCCTTTGAATTAGCTTTCCAAATTGATAGAGAAGTCGAAATTTCATAGAGATTTTCAAAAGTTATGCTAAAAATACCAAATGTCATTTTTAGGGGCTCACGTCCAAACATTCATTCCTAAATTTCACGCCTTTGGTTCAAAATATGAAATGAATACATGAACCTAAATAGTTTTTCTCACCCTATACTTGTATCTTGATCTTGTATTTATCCTCTAGGCTTTTCCTAAGCTCTTACACTTTATCTTACTTTTGTTTTTCATTTGTGAATGTATGATATTAAAATGAACCTTTCCACCCTATATATAGTAGTTTTTAAGGCTAGTTTGATAATTTGGTTTTGGACACTAGTCCGCCTTCATGCATTCTTTAGGATGTAAACACACGTCCACTTAGGTGTCTTTAGATGTTTCTTCACATGCACACCTAATGGGTTTATGTGTCATTGCCTTATTTACTTATAAGACATGTGATCCATTGATTTGATGACACGTGTCCCTACCGTTTTAAGTCATTTCTCATATTCTAGAATATGTACACATATACAATTTGTATGTTACTTCTATTATATGTACATACACATATATGTGTTCTTCTAATGTTACTACATGCGTAGGATGTTCTAACAACTTTTTACAAGGAAAATGTTGTTTATCGACAAAACTGTTTTCGGTCACATTATCGATATTTCTTCGTACTTATCTTCGTAAGCGAAAATTCAACAACATATTTTCTCCTCGTTAAGTATTATTTATTAAAATATTTAATCATGGTTGTAAGACTATTAAATCCAAGATTTAAATATTTAAACAACCTCAATATTTAAATATTTACTACCCGAAGTTTCCGGTTGTTACATTCTTTCCTCCTTAAAAGGAATTTCGTCCCCGAAATTCTTCTGTAGAATACTTAATCAATAGAAACCAAATATTCCATGAATGAAACTTTATGTATCCAGGAAATTTTCTTGAAATTATACTTTCAAAATAATTTCATAAATTGAAATCATACCTGAATATTATATGATTCGAACCTTTTAATATTCTGTTACTCCTGCAAGCTGTTATTGAATCAGGCACGTCATAGCTTAAAATTCAGGATCTTGTTCTTCGCAATTTACATTGATACCTAGTCTTCTTCCCGTAGGTATACAATCAATTTGGCATAGATTCCAGAGCCCTCCCATTTTCAGTGCCAATTCATCCATTAAAGACATACTCTTCTTGTGTGGTACCAATCGAAATGTATCAAAGATTCATCATACTCCAGCTCGTCCAACTCATCATCATCAAGTAAGGATGTATTCTCCATATTGTGGTACCCATCAAAATGTACCAGAGAGTAATATTTTCAAAATAGACATCTCAAATAATATCTTCAACGATTATATTGATCAAAGTCAACTCATCAATAATATTGTATTCTCCTTGTTGCAGTACCCATAAAAATGTACCAGAGAGAAATATTTTCAAAATTGACTCTAATCAATATTTTTAATTAAGTCAAATATGTTTTATAAAAAAAATCTTTTGTCAAAACTAGGATCATATTCATCAAAGTGGATCCAGTCTACCCAATTTAGGATATTTTATCCTATTGCGGTCGGCATCTCGTCATAAAATAGGATGTACTGTACTCAGCTCGGTACCAACATAGAGTAATAGTTGCACTATCCAAGATCCATGGTCTTATTCCAGCATCATGTCATCAAATAGGATGTACTCTACTCGGCTCAATACCAACATAGAGTAATAGTGCACTACCCAAGATCTATTGTCTTATACCGCACATCGTTGACATCATCCGAAAGTATCCATCATTGATGAAATAATCCAAAAAAAAATCTTTATTAGTATAAACAACGTATACTCTCAAAGCATATTTTTTGTTATCATTACTTCCACATGGACAAACCTTTCTTTTTGGAAAATCCATACTCTCAACTTCGAAAATCATCTTAAGTATAAACCCCCTTCTCCCTTTTTTTTCAAATACATAATTAGTTTGCAAAAATGTTATGAGATAGCAAACTTTCAAAGTTTTAAAATATATACGATGTAAGCATTCTAGATAATTAATCTAGCTTCCCATTACGTTATGTTAAATCCCATCAAGCAATCAAAACTTATCACCGAATTGCTGAGAGATCTTTTAGCAGCTAAGCTAACATCATCAGGGTTAAACAACTTTAACATCTTATTATGTAAAAGAATTTTTTGCCTCGGCTTTGCATGAATGCAGTATTCAATTCACTCCTCTTAATCTTCTCCAATTTTGTTTGCACAAGCTCATTTAATTGCTTCCTCGACAAGTTGCTATTCCACATTCGGTTTAAGTCACTCCATTACATCCATTTCATGCTACTATATACCTCCCTTTATAAGCCGCTTCACTCCCTCGCTAGTTTATAACTTATAGAGATTTCTTAGGATCTAAGCTATCATCATCAAGACTAAACAACTTTAACATCTTATTATGTAAAAGAAATTTTTACCTCGGTTTTACATGAATGCAGTATTCAATTCACTCCTCTTGATCTTCTTCAATTTTGTTTGTCCTAGCTCATTCAATTGCTTCCTCGACAAGTTGCTATTCCACATTCGGTTTAAGCCACTCCATTACATCTATTTCATGCTACTACCCCTTATAAGCCGCTTCATTCCCTCGCTACTTTATAACTTATCATATGCACTTACAACTTCGTTAAACCTCTTTATATAGTGCATGATAAAGAATCATATATGTATAAGTACTAAACAAAGTTAGACACACAAAATAATTCTACTCATAACCCTTGCCAGAGGAATGGTGCCTTACCCTATTCGGTTTTATTTATCAAATTAAGGAAACTTTATTTCAAAATTTCTAAGATTATATTCTAATCTTAGGTGATATTTTATTTAGGCACCTAACCTAAGTTCTGATACCACTTGTAACACCCCGAGTTTTCAAACTAGTCAGAATTGCCGAAAATCCCATGCGTCTTAAAAATAAACAATGACAACTACCATTTTATTTTATAACATCTCTAAATGTCCTGTATGATTTTTTTTTTGATAAAAATAATATAAGTTTCATTTGTCCAAGTATGAATTTAAATACAATTATCGTAAATCTATCATTGTGCAGCTCTATCGAGATAGACATCGATATTCTTTCCTGCACACTCGATACCCTAGATTTTCATGCCAGTCAAAATTTAAAATTTCCAATTCAAACCACTCTTACATAATTTATAATAATTTTACAATATTTTTCATATTTTTAAAACATTAAAAATAGCTATTTATGGTTATGGTCGATAGTTGCACTTACAACGTTCTTTTTCGAAATAGTTTGAAACATAACTTGAAAATTGTACTCCGAAATTAAAATCTGCCTTAACTCATTTGAAAGCTCTTGTCAATATAAATCAAACATTTTTCGTTTGGTGGAAATCTAATATAGATTCCAAAAATTATAAGCGTTTAAAGTTTATAACTAAAATAGGCGAATTGCCATTTTATGATAGCGCTATTTTGACCGAAATAAAAATTATTCTCTGATACGTACAAAATACCTTAGATAATCATTATATACTTATATAAACCCTCTAAATTATTTCGGGTTTAAAATTAAACTTTATTTCTTTTCTTGATAAAATGTCAATATATCTTAAATAATAAAACATGAAAGATACACTAACATAAAATGTAATAACAATGAAAATATTTTTATTAATAAAGCAGTCGCGTCACTACCCCTTGTGACTGCCCATGTACCTTTATCTAATTGGGGGATAAGCAATTAGATACAAGACCAAGCCAACGCTGTTTTTCTTTACACAAAACATTTAAAATCATTATTTACTTCCAAAATATTCTTTATATCATGTAGAGAATCTCAAAAGTAATCTTAAATTATTTTCCAAATAATTTCAAATTGAGTGTCAAATTAAATTTTAACCATCCCGTTCGTCGGATCAGTTAGGGACAACCAGGGAGAGCAGGAAACTATATTTTCCAAAACCAAGCCTAGATACTATCCTCTCTGTCACCCTTGAACGTTCCAGTCTTTTATTTTGCAAAACATCTATATATCTCTTATAGAACTTCCTTTCAAAAGATAAACATCTTTTATTTTAAATGTTGATCATCTTCCTTATGTAAAAACTCCTTCATTCTCAATTCTCAAACCGCCTTTATATCTATCTAATAAGTTCTTACTTAATCATAAATATTCTCAAATGTCACAGTAAATGTTACAACCAATATTTATTATTATTATATTTCATATCAAATGTCACATCATATGTTTATTATTATATGTCACATCATATGTCACATCAAATATTTATTATTATTATATGTCAAATCATTTGTCACATTAAGCATTTTTTATTATTATATGTCACATCAAATGTCAAATCAAATGTCACATCAAATGTCATATCAAACATTTATTATTATTATATGTCACATCAAATGTCACATCAAACATTTCTTATTATTATATGTCACATCAAATGTCTCATCCAAATTTGTGAGGATTTGGAGCAGTTTATCATGGTTTTATACTCAAAATATCTATTACGGCGTTTCGGTTATGCTATGAAAAATTCTGGGTAGTTTATAATAATTTTAGACTCAGAACAGCTATTCAGCGTTTTTGTCACGCTATGTAAAGTTCTATTCATTTTTAAGGTACTTCTTAATCATCTCAGAAAAAGACAGCGCTTCCATTAATGCTACGACAAGTTCTATGTGGTTTATAATGATTTTAGACTAAAAACAGCTACTATAGCATTTCTGGGCGCTATAAAAGGATCTGGCTTGGTTCCATGCTTTCATAAATAGAAAAGATAGCGTTTCAGAGTGCTATAAAAAGTTTTGAAAACCAGATTTTTGCCTGTTTTTGGGCAAAATGTTTGGTGTTGTAGATTTTGACTCCAAATTTTCTACAATAAGAATCTATTTTAGTCTACTTAGTTATCATCAAAAGAAACCCTTAAAATCATTTATCAATTTAATATATAAATTCAAACATCATGAGGCATTTTTAACATGTACATTTCGGCCTGATTTTTACCTGACTTTGCGTCCAGTTTTCAGGTATGCAAATGGTCGAATTAGAAAAAAATAGCCGAGGACAAAGTTGTACCGCTTTCAATTAGCTTTCCAAATTGATAGAGAAGTCGAAATTTCATTAAGAATTGCAAAAGATATGCTCAAAATACCAAAGTCATTTTCAGGGGTTCACGTCCAAACATTCATTCCTAAATTTCACGACTTTGGTTCAAAATATGAAATGAATACATAAACTTAAATTGTTTTTCTCACCTTATACTTGTATCTTGATCTTGTATTCATCCTTTAGGCTTCTCCCAAGCTCTTACTCTTTATCTTACTTTTGTTTTTCATTTGCGAATGCATGATATGAAAATGAACCTTTCCACCCTTTATATAGTAGTTTTTAAGGCTAGTTTGGTAATTTGGTTTTGGACACTTGTCCACCTTATCTTCATGCATGCTGTAGGATGTAGACACATGTCTACTTAGGTGTCTTTATATGTTTCTACACATGGACACCTAATGGGTTTATGTGTCATTACCTTACTTACTTATAAGACATGTGTTCTGTTGGTTTGATGACACGTGTCCTTATCATTTTAAGCCATTTTTCATATTCTAGAATATGTACACATAACATTTGTATGTTACTTCTATGATATGTACATACACATATAAGTGTTCTTCTAGGGTTACTACATTCACAGGATGTTCTAACAACTTTTTACAAGGAAAATATTGTTTATCGACAAAAGTGTTTTCGGTCACATTATCGATATTTCTTCAAACAACTTATCTTCGTAAGCAAAAATTCAACAACATATTTTCTCCTCGTTAATTATTATTTATAAAAAGATTTAATCATGGTTATAAGACCATTAAATCCAAGATTTAAATATTTAAATAACCTCAATATTTAAATATTTACTACCCAAAGTTTCAGGTTGTTACAGAAATATCCCTTGCATGATTTATTCTGGAATCAAACCGAGTTGTATTTGTGGCCCCCTTGAGATTACACAGTGTATATTGGAAATCAATTTGAAATTTGAAATTGATTCTTGCCAAACATGTATTTGCTGAATTGTTTCCTTGCCGAATATAATGTTGAAATCTTGTCCAAAAAAAAAAAAAAAACTTTCCAGAACCATATATATGAAGTTGCCCTTTTTTGTTGATTTGCATCCCAAATGAATACTTGCCAATTATTGTGGCGATTGAATACAAGAACCAATTTTGTGATTTCTTTCCACATACCGGTGCACTTTTTCCTAGAAACAAAGGCAATTTTTTTTTCTTTGCCAAATAACAATATTATTCTCAAACAAATATGTGCTACTATGCATTTGCGTGCCAATAAAAAAATTGCCAAACTTAATATTGTGCAGATCAAATCTTTCTGCTGCAACATTGTTTTTGCTTGAAATTTTTGAGTTGAATTTTGGAAATAAATAAAAGATTGCTTTCTAGAAAATTTAAAAACTTTTCAAAGATGTTTATTTGAAAAACCTGGAAATAAAACACGTGGCCCATATACATATGCATAAAAAAATGGAAGAATATTGAATTGCTTGTGGCCGTTTTCGTATCTTTGCACTTTGTATTACTTGAGCCTGTGCACATATGAGTGATTAGCTTGCATTGTCTCGGCTTGAACTCATAATATATATATATATATATATATATATATATATATATATATATATATGAACTTGACTTTGTTAAATTCTGAACTATGCAAGCTTGAAACTGTCACCAAGATTTTGTTCACCTTTGATTCATTAAGCTATTGAATGCTGGACACTTTTGTAAGTTTGCCAAAAACCTGGCTTTGTACCTGAAATGATCATCTACGTGTGTATGTGTCCATTTTCTTGTATATGTTTGAACTTTGGTCCTCTTGAATCTGGGCATTTGCATATATTTGCCTCTTGCACTGTGTTTTATATTGTTGCATGATCAATTTTGCCAGTACACACTGCTTCATGTTTACTTTGTATAGTTTGTACATGCTGCCTTTGTGGTTGGACTTGTCATATATGCTCTGTCAAGTTGGCATGCACATGCCATTGCCCCTGTGTATTCCTGACTTGAGATGTTTCCATACATGTTGGAACTTGGTTTGCTTTGAACTATTTTAGAATGTAGTACGCTTGACCATTTTTAGATGCACTTGAACTTGCATGTGAACACACTTATGTACATGTTGCTCATTTGCTTGTTGGATGTATATAAGCTGTCTTGACCATTGTGAGATGAATTTGAATATTAAAACTGGCTCAACCATGATGCATGCTAACTTGTCATTGTTGTACACTCGTATATTTTGAGTTTGCTGAACCACTATTCCTGCTGTGTAGATACATACATATATATATATGCACAGATGTGTGTGTATATTTGTGTTTGCGTCTGCATATGTACTAGATTTCTTGGTTCATGTCCATTCACGATGTTTGACCGAATTGTCCCTACATAGAAATATGTGTATATACATACATTGTATGGGTATACATGTATAGTTCACTTGCAGTATATATATGTGAGCACTAGAGGATTTTTTTACCTTGTGGTATTTACAGTGTATCACTGTGAATATCACAAGTTGTCTAGACATTGATGGATGTCCATATAAATTAGAACAAGTCATGAAATATGATAAGAAACACACCAAAATTCTGAGGCAAATAATTTTTTAAAATAAAAATTGTATCTGCTAGAAACTAAAATTATTTTTGCTCCAGATTACTCTGTGTGTTTCTATGACAGATAAGCAGAAGATCGGACAGACCGTAAAGCTGTGAAGACAAGTATAAAGTGTAAGAACATCTGTAACTAAGAGTGAAAACAAAATAGTGACAGAGTGGAATATATGTATATATGTGATTGTACAACTGAGTGACTGAGCGAATTGTAGTGAGGAGCAATGTATAAAAATTAAATTGAATGTGAATGTATTGTATTTCATTGAAATGTACAAATAATGGAGTTATAAATTTATACTGTTTGGAATGCCGAAACAAAATATTATATTTAAATAAAATACTATTTGAATATTTAAATTCTTGTGCAGAGTATTTTATTTAAGTATAAATATTATATTATGTCTGTGATGTAGTATAACAGAACAATTGTAACCACATTTATAATATAAATATATGTTTGTTATCATCAAACAAAAATCATAGAATTGTTCGATACAACACGTTTTTTAGGGTCTAAGCAGGGAGACATTACCATTTGGTACCATAGTTTTAGTTAAGGGACACTAAGGTAAAAAAGAGACAGAAGATAGGAGTAGTGCTTAGAATAAAATGCACACCTTGGGGAGGATTAGCTAGCTTGTGTGCATAAATGTTCTTGTATGTTACTGATAAGTATATGTATACATGAAGGTATATCTATCAGACTATTGTTGTTTCACTCTCGTCCTTTTCATTTCTAAAGAAGATGCTTAATAGAATAAGCAAGATTAGCATTACAATCTACCAAAGTACTGTAGTCTCTTTTGATGTCCACTGATCCATCACGGATAGGAAAGTAGCAAATACTATAGTTTTTCCCACAATCAATACCAGTCTAACAAAATTATAATGTCATCTATCTTTTAGTTCTTTCATAGTACTTATTTGTTTTTTTGGCCGTACTTCTTGCTTTTATATTATTGCGTCTATTTCAACAATAGAGAGTCATAGTTTTGATTATGTAAGCACTAAACCCATACCAGTGGACGTTATTAACAGGAAGATAGTTTGGAGACTAAGCTGTTATAACATCGATGCTAGTATATAATTCTTCAAGGTATTAATTGTGTGCAGTTTACTTTATTTTTCACTCTTTACTGAGACAAATGAAATAATTTGTTTCTTTGGTCGGCTATTACATATAGACATCGGAATATTCCTTAGTCGTATGAAATTTTCAAGTTTATAGGAATTACTTGTGTTTATCTCCATTTGGTTAAATATCACCTTTCAAATTAAGTTGAAATATTTGGATGAATTCAAATAATCTAATATACTTATGTATTGGTAAGTATATTGTTGCGTACTCTTACATGTGCAACTAATGTCATTGTTGATATTCGTACCGACTTCACTTGAATTTGACGTGTTACGACATGATTAAGGCAATGATTATTTTATCTTAGTATTTGTTCTTATCGGCTACACTACTTCTTCTTTTTTACAGTGTTGAATACAATGTTTCATACATTTATCATGCCATGTATGTCTACTTTGACCGAGACTATGTTGCAATGAAAGGATTTGCTACATAAGTTGAAAACCGAAGTGACTTTTATTTCCGTTTTTCTAAACGGATTCAACTTAAAAAAACATATATTTGTCTAATGTAACCAGGTTTTCCAAGGAATCAAGTGAGGGGGAACGCGGACATGTTGAGAAGCTAATGGAGTATCAGGTGTCATATTCGCGCCTACTAGTAACATACATATCTTTGTTCAATGTAACCTAGTAGCATACATATATTCTTTAATATCCAGGATATAACCAACGAGCGTATTGAAAGATCTTTGTGAGCTTTGGCGTGTGCTAAGTTCTTTCTTCCTGTTTGAGGTGTTCATTTGGAATTCTGAAGTAATTCAACACTGACTTTCAGAAACAAGCGTTGGTTTTCTGATTTAAATGTATGACGTACCTTAGATATATGATGCATCTGAATTGAACTGAAATTATTCATTATACGATTAAGGAGTGGAATATGTAAATTTCAATGCCTTCTTTCATATGTATTACATGATCGAAAGCAAAAAATCAAATTCAAGATCCATTTACAACGTAAATTCAAAAGCTTTAAGTTATATTGAGGCCTAATGAAAGCATGATTATATCTGACTAAAGCAGTACTTAGAAGCTCCACTAATTTGCAAGGACCATCTGACTTTCTTTAGACCCAAACTAAAACTACCTTCAGATAAGCTCAATTATTTTACATAACAATGCTCTTTTAGTACATGCATCTAAGTAGAATTTTGGATTTCAAAGGTATCGCTTTACTGGCCTGCATAGTTAACTACGTTCTAATTATTATTGGTAGATGTTAATTATTAAAAGAAAATTAAGTGCGCATGCCTACATGAGAATATGTGGAGATCGATATCTGTTAAAGCACGTAACTTCATTTGCCTTTAGAAAAGGTAGCTAATGATGGCTGCAAATTAATGGCTCGCTTATGCGATCTTGCTCCAACTGACTTCAGGGATGCATGCTTCTGTTCCTGTTAGCAGTGAAAGAAGAAAAAAACCCACATTTAGTTCTTATCATGTGCATACTTTAAAAGCCTTGCATTAAATTATGAATTTTGGTTAGAAACTATTACCTATTTGATTATTTTCATGTATAATTTGAGTTAAAGTTGCATAATATTTTTATAAACTAAAAACTTTTGAGGTATTTATTATTATTTTAATTTTAGCAACACACCATGCACAAGTTTGGCAGCTACATAAAACTACGTAAGTTAAGCTTGATTATTCATATGTGACAAGAAGTTATAGGAAAGTAAAGTGCAATCAATAGAAAGGGCTACAAAAAATAAGCCTAACTTTCAAATATTCACATTTGATGTTGGTATCATTCGTCGGACATATACCTTCAAACAAACATATCTGAGGTGATTTCAGTTGGTGATTTGACTTATGAAAGGTGGATTCGATTTCATGAGGATGTAGTGAGCAGGAAATGGATTGTTATTCAAATGCTTATAGGCTGGTGCTTAGTGATGAGGATTAAGGAAGGTAAGTTTGAGAAGGTGGTTGGTGATTGTCATGTTTTAGGAGGAGAATGTGAGGGTGGTTTGTGAATGGTTCGGGTGGTTGGGTAGTTTCAAGGTGAGGTAGTGATGTCTGGAATCAATGTAGCT
Source organism: Allium sativum (assembly GCA_030737875.1). NCBI lineage: Eukaryota > Viridiplantae > Streptophyta > Magnoliopsida > Asparagales > Amaryllidaceae > Allium > Allium sativum. Next base: position 527,850,137 of record CM060923.1, on the reverse strand, counting down.
TTGCTGAAGTGAAGTTGTTGTTGTCTACTGTGTATGTAATGAGATTGTTATTGGTGTTTTAGAGCATCAAGTGGTTGCTGTGGATTTTGTGATGGTTTTGGAGAGACATTATTCTGTGAATTGTGGGTGTCGGGTAAGTATCTAGTGTTGTGTGGTTGCAAGTTGAGTTTGTAACATGGTTAATTGATAACAGAAGGTAATTGCTACTGGCGAGGCAGTGTTATTAAGAGGTTGGTGTTGTAGGCTTGGTGATGAATGGTCTTTTATTAAAGTGGTGACAACGTGATGGAGTTGATGAATTTAGGAAGTTGTATAGTGTCGTGGCAAGTTGAGTTGGTCTAGGATGATGGTGGTGATTGTTGTACTTGGGAAAAGAATTGTGTTTATGATTGAAATTACAGAAAGGTTTAACTGAAGTGGGGAAGCCGATTGCTTTATGTGATGCCATCGAAATAATTGGAGCGTGAATCCAACCCGGCGATAGTTAAAAAGGAAGCAAAGGGGAAAGTCGTGCGAGGTGACACAGATACCTTGTATTTCAGGTGATAAGCATACAAAAGAGAAACGGAAGAGAAAGAAAAAGAAAAACCATACCTTTGATTGGTTAGAGCTTCAAGTTTGAAGGATAAATCACTTGGAAGAAACGAAGGAGGAAGGTTGATACGATTTCGGGCGATGTGAAGAAAGGAAATTTTAGAATTTAGGGATTTGGAGAATGGTCAATACAATTTGGAGCGATGTGAAGTAAGGAGATTTTAGAATTTAGGGATCTGGAGACATGCGGGGTTAGAGAGGGTAACGTTACTTTTGAAATGGACTGAATGGGTATTGACCCAGTATGAAATAGAATTAAATTAGTTTAACCCAACCCTATTAAAAAGGGGTTAAAAGGGTTGGGTTAAAGGGTTGTCTTTAATTTTGATAGACTTATGTGATGGTACATGGTAGGCTTGAGAGGCGCTAATTGAAGTGTGGTTATCGTGTCTTTGTTCAAAGGTATTGGTTTGCAATGTTGATGATTGTGGAAATGGGTTTGCAGATGTGGAGTAATAGTTTTTTATTTCAGTGTTCTCTTTGAAACAAATATGATAGTATATTAATCATATTAATTTTATTAATTATCATAGATTGCTTAGTCTATAGCATCGTGTAAACTTGGTTTTCTGTTATATAGTCTTACTATGATTTGGAATGATTATATAACTCACATTATGTGTATTTTGCAGGTGATAAAACCATCTTACTATGGTCTAGAGGATGCGGAAGTTGAGACTATAAACTCATTTCTATCAAGGTATTAAAATAATAGTAAATTATTATCCAAAATGTTTTTATACGTTATTTATTATTTAGGCTGATGCAAACCGCATTTGGAGGACAGAGGATGCATCTAAATGACTGAAAAATCTATGGAGTCGACGTGTTATGGTCATTTATTATTGATACCTTGAGATATTATACGTATAAATATATGGTATGCTTAATATAATATGTTACATCTCTATGTTGATTATCGTTCATGATTCTTGCATAAATTAAATGATTTTAAAAAAAGATTATTATTATAGATTTTGATATAATATTGAATATTATAATTTATAATTATTAAGCAGGAAACGCTTGAACCGTGAAAAGAAACCATAAGCTTAAAAAGTGTTATAGTTATTTAATAGCTAATATAGCCATTGTAAAATAAGTATGTTATAGAAGTTCTATTTTGTTATAAAGATTACGTTATTTTCTTTGAGATTGAGATGTTTTATGGCAATAATGATGAGCTATTGTATTTGCATAACATAGCTGAAAATTTGCGCTATGAAATCATACTCTTCTATAGCGTCTATTTTTGTGTTATAAATATACAACTGGTTTTTTATAACATGTCGATGTATAACGTTTATCAAGATGCTATATTATTGTTTAATAGCAGCTATACAGCGCTATAAATGACTATTTTTGTTGTAGTGGTCGACCCATGTGTCGACCCACCTTAAAGGTGTGTCGAACCTATGGTCGACTTATGGATCGAACCATGTATGCCTTGGGTCGACCCAGAGCCTAGGTCTGAATGTGATTTCAACCGGTATAAATTTTTATTTTAATGTTAACACTAACATTCGTTTTATTTCTTAATATTGATTATGTAGATTATTATTTTCCGCTTATAACACTTATCTAATTTTAGATTTCGAATTTGTGCGCGTATATACGCATACAGCCTTTTAAATCTTTATTCGTCAATAAGTTTCCCATACGGCAAGTCATATATCAAAGAGAATCAGAAAATTACCACGAACATAATGGAATATATTTCGGGGCTAAATTCTGAAATCATAAATTATTGATATTTTCGTTTAATATCTATATAAAATACGAGGTGTTACATTCTCCCCTCCTTAGGAAATTTCGTCCCCGATATTTGATAAGGATGGAGTGATGTTCTCCCACGTATAAATTGCAACCATTATGTGTACATCCAACTTTTCAATCATTTGTGCACTTGTGCAAAGTATAATACAACATAATAATACATGAATGCAACGAATGCGTAAGCGATACCTCCTATATGAATGCAAATTTTCTTGAAAATCTCTGAAAATATGATGCATACATCCTAAATATACTAGTAGTTTCTATAGGAATGCAATATTTTGAAAATCAAAATACTTTTTCAACCAATTTTTCCTACACACTTTTACAGCAAGAGCGTAGTTCGTCTAATTTTTGTATCCAAACCCTACCAACCACTTTAACTTTGCGAATTACAGAAAAGTCTAATTTTCTGAATTCGATTTCTTATGTTACAAAAAGGTAGAAAACGGAAAACTTCACATCTTCCGTTTTTCTTTTAAGTACCTTTTCTATCTGTATTTGGATTTTATGTAACTACCATATAAAGATTCCATACCTTCCCATCAAAGCACAATTTACATAAGAAATTTTTTTTATAATTTTTTTTCCAACTTACTTTGAAAAAATCCAATTTTTTTTCAGTTTCTTGAAATTTTCCATTCATCTCCATTGTCATATTTGTTGATTTGATTTTGTAGTTTTCATCATTGTTTATTTTCTTTAGTTATTGTTTAAGTCAAAAATGACTTAAACACCAAGTGTGCAAATGCGTACTTCACTAATTCAGTAAGATTAGAGTATCGAACCGTGTAATCCCAAAACGAAAAGCATAAAATGAAGACGAAGAAATTTTTATAGTGGTTCGATTCAAAATGAATCTACATCCACTTTGAGAATGATTCCATTATCACATTTACATTTACAATGCATGAACATTCTCTCTTTATAATCATCGTTAATATCTCAATCTCGTCTCTTTGATCTAATAGAAATGTTTGGAGAAATTGGCGAGATCCTTCAAGTTTGCCAAACGGTAGAATAGATCTAGAGTTCCTTGAGCACTTGATCGGATTTCCATAATTCCATGATGAATTCGAAGTTAGATCTTCATTAGAGAAGGTTGGAGATGATTAAATCACTTAGAAATGATTGAGAATAAGGTTGGACATCCCTTCGAGGTCATAAAATTCGGTCCTCATTAAGGTGGAGTTGGTCCTCTATTTATAGGTGTAGAGCAAATGAGGAGAATGGCTGAAATATACGGTGCAGGGTACCAATCGGTATATTTACATATTTACAGAAATGCCACTGGTACAGCTGTGTAAAGTTGGCATCGAGTACCGATCGGTGGGGTATGGGTACCGATCGGTCTAAACATGCATACACAGATCGGCCTTATCTTCTGCACCCGCCTTTTCTATAATACCGTCCAGCTTGTATTACCACTTTGTCCCTTTCTACTTTCTTATATTTTTCCACCACGTGTTGTCTTCAGCTAATCCGCATGTGATATGATTTATGCTATTTCATTAAACCACAACTTTGTCACTCTCTTGGCGATTATTTTTTCCCTACTTCTCAATCATGATTCAGCCACCGGTCGGTCATACCTTACCCACCGATCAGTCATATTTCATACTGGAGCTGCCTTTCCATTTGAGGCCATATTACCTTGAGGCTAAACCGTGCAAAGTTACCTACTACCCTGCCACGTCATCTTTTGTGTGCCACAATGCATGATCAATATGCTACCATGCATGCAAACAACTTACATGATTGTATAAACATATATTTTGGACCACGCAAACGAGATTGTGCCCCATATTAATTGTGTAATCAAATAAGCTTGCCCCACCTCACAGCACAACCGACCGAATGATGTATTGTTAAACGCCTTTGCTTACCGATCAGTATGGTCTCAATTAATTAGCTTACGTGTTCTCTTATGCATGTTATACCAAAGCTGACGTGGCATTTTAATTGGGATGAAGCGAGTTTTACAACTAGACACATTTTTTAACAGAACCGTTCCCATATAGTAGCACATGACCGATCAGCTCAAGAGTATGCACCGACCGCCTAAGGGGGCTGCTGACCGATCGGTCACATTTATAGTTTGAGTTACATGCTACTCTACATGCCATGGCCGATGGCATGTTAATGTATATAATACATATGTTATTTTAATCACCATCCATGTGGGCACAAATGAACCATGCAAAGCTTGTTTATGTTGTATGCGCTTCACGTCAGAATTGGATCCCATGCCCATGCATTTACATAATCATGAACACGTCCTTTCTATATATATTGTTGCATGCTTCTTTATATGTGACACGCCTCTTTCGTTAATATGAAATGCCCATTTTGTTGTGTGTGCTTCAACATTATCTATGCCAATGCTATTGTGAAACCATGTATCAATCACATTATGTATGAACGACCCATCTTTGTAATACACACAATCGAATCATGGTCTAGCAAATGTATGGTTCCTGAAATCATAACCGACCGATTGGTAGTATAGCGCAGACCTTCGGTACTTATATGTGAATGGTGCTTGACTGTGCATTGTGACGATCCATACACGTTGAGTCTGACCGATTCGTAAAGACTGACCGAACCGATATCATGGCGCATGACCGACCGCTTCAAGTTGATGCATCAGTTTATGAACCGCGTTTATAGCGGGGTTAACATTTGCCCCTTGAAGCTTGTATTTTTTACTAGTGAAAAATGCGGGCTTCGAAATGAACGTCGTTGTTGATATGCCTCATGTCACCTGTTCTGTAATTAAAACAAGCACTTGCATGATTTTGGACATATACTCACCATCGACTGTCCATATCAATAGCGGATTAGTTAGTCATTAAAAAATGGACTATAGCGAATTTTATTTTGAATTGAATAAAGTGTTTGCACAGAATTGTTTTACTCAACAGTTTAAAACTCGTTGAATACTATCTGCATAAATATGATATTCTAATTTGAATTCGCATTAACGCTTAAAATCGACTAATCGACTTAGCCAACTATGGATTCCAGACATTATCATTTTAATGACTTATATGGTAATGTACGATATTTCACATTTGTGAAATTGTATCTATGATTTATTTTTTGTTCCCTCTTCGGGAAGCTCTAATACCCATGGCGCAACTTAAGAGGTCGTTATTAGTGTTCTCTACGAAAATTACTTTTATGGCTCATCGTTTATTTGCTTTGTCAATCAGTTCTGATATCGGAGATTCCATTGGATGCCCCGTGCCTTGGGGAGGCTGGTATAATCCAATGTTTGTCTTCTCTTGTTGACTGAATCAACATTATAGAGTTCGTTAAGCACTATTGATTTCTCCAATAGAGAAGTTACTTTCTCTATGGAAAGGATTCTTGGTCGTCGTATCATTTCGCAGTACGAATTCCAAAGATCTTTGTAGTGAGGGCTGCATCATTTCGCGCTACGAACTTCCATGCTTCGTTTCACATATAGTGAACTCCTAGCATCGAGTAGAGCCATAAGGACTATGCGTGGTTCTGGATTCCTTACTTCAGACAAGGAAATATTGAATCGACTGAGGAAGTCTTTGACATTTTCCCCTGGCTTCTGCTTTACGGCTGAGAGTGTTATAGAGTCCTTGGCTTTGGTAGCATATAAGCGGAACTGCTTCTCAAATTTTTTGGTTAGGTCAGAGAACAGGTGTATGGACATAGATGGCAGCTTCGTGAACCATAATGATGCAACACCTTCTAAGTAGAGAGGAAAGTACGTGCATCTTATCTCATCATTCGCTTTAGCCGCACTCATATGCCACTCGTATTTGAATAAGAAGTAGTTAGGATCAACAAGGTCGTTGTACGGAGGCAAGGTTGGTGGATTGAACTACTTTGGACATTTTGCTTCGAGGATTCTTTTGGTGAATGGAGTCCTATCGGGAGAGAAGTCCCATTCTCTTTCATCATCTTTGCAAGCTTGCTTCTTCTTCATGATTTGTTCCATCATGTACGAGATGTATTCTTCAGTGTTGTAGTACTCTGCAAAGCTGAGTTCTTTACCAAATGTTCGTCTAGGCATACGATCTCGATTAGAGAGCTTTAGCCCTTTGCCTTCTCAACGAGGAGGTACCCTCGTGACATGATTAGTGACCTTTCGAGCATTCAATTTGGAATTGTTCTTAGCTTTTGATTTCAGTTCTTCGATGTTAGCTTCGTCCTTGTCACTCATCCAATCATAATCATCTTCCATGTTGTCGTTGCGGTTATGATCGAAAGCGGGCGATTTGTCATTCCCTTTGAGATCAACATGGACTTTCGGAGGGGTTGGATATGGTTGGGTATTAAGGATGGCATCTAGTTTCTCCATCATAGCTTTAGTAGTCACGTCCATTCGTTGGTTTACGTTGGCAATAGTGACATTCATTTTTAGTCACACCGGCTCCACTTACCAAGTTTTCACCAACATCGAAACGGTTGGTAAGCGGTGTTTCTTCGTTAGCGACATTATCGGCATTTCCGATATCTTTACTTATGGTCTTCTTTGATTAGCTATGACTTCGGATAAGGCTTTGAATTTGGAAAATAGCATATCGATTAGCCTAGATCTTAGATTTGCGGAATCTATGGTATAAATAGGCTTAGAATTTCAATGTAAAGGAGGGAGATGCGAACACGGCCCCACGGTGGGTGCCAAATGTTTAAGTCAAAAATGACTTAAACACGAAGGGTACAAATGTTCACTTCACCAATTCGGTAAGATTAGAGTATGGAACCGCGTAATCAAAAAAGCATAAAATGAAGACGAAGAAATTTTTATAGTGGTTCGATTCAAAATGAATCTACGTCCACTTTGAGAATGATTCCATGATCACATTTACATTTATAATGCATGAACATTCTCTCTTTACAATCATCATTAATCTCTCAATCTCCTCTCTTTGATCTAATAGAAATGTTTGAAGAAATTGGCAAGATCCTTCAAGTATGCCAAACGGTAGAATAGATCTAGAGTTCCTTGAGCACTTGATCGGATTTCAATAATTTCATGATAAATTCAAAGTTAGATCTTCGTTAGAGATGGTTGGAGATGATTAAATCACTTAGAAATGTTTGAGAATAAGGTTGGACAGCCCTTCGGGGTCATAAAATTCGGTCCCCATTAAAGTGGAGTTGGTCCTCTATTTATAGGTGTAGAGAAAATGAGGAGAATGGCTGAAATATATGGTGCCGGGTACTGATCGGTATATTTGCATATTTACAAAAATGCCACTAATACAGCTGTGTAAAGCTGGCATGGGGTACCGATCGGTGGGGTACCGATCGATAGGGTACAGGTACCGATCGGTCTGAACATGCATACACAGATCGGCCTTATTTTCTGCACTTGCCTTTTCTGTAATACCGTCCAGCTTGTATTATCACTTTGTCCCTTTCTACTTTCTTATATTTTTACACCACGTGTTGTCTTCGGCTAATCCGCATGTGATATGCTTTATGCTATTTAATTAAACCACAACTTTGTCACTCTCTTGGCGATTATTTTTCGCTACTTCTCAGTCATGATTCAGCCACCAGTCGGTCATACCTTACCCACCGATCAGTCATATTTCACACTGGAGTTGCCTTTCCATTTGAGGCCATATTACCTTGAGGCTGAACCATGCAGAGTTACCTACTACCCTGCCACGTCATCTTTTGTGTGCCGCAATGCATGTTCAGTATGCTACCATGCATGCAAACAACTTACATGATTGTATAAACATATATTTTGGACCACGCAAACGAGTTTGTGCCCCATATTAATTGTCTAATCAAATAAGCTTGCCCCACCTCACAGCACAACCGACCAGATGATGTATTGTTAAACGTCTTTGCTTATCGATCAGTATGGTCTCAATTAATTAGCTTACATGTTCTCTTATGCATGCTTTACCAAAGCTGACGTGGCATTATAATTGATATGAAGCGAGGTTTACAACTAGACACATTTGTTAACAGAACCGTTCCCATATATTAGCACATGACCGATCAACTCAAGAGTACGCACCGACCGCCTAAGGGGGCTACTGACCGACCGGTCACATTTATAGTTTAGGTTACATGCTACTCCACACGCCATGGCCGATGATATGTTAATGTATATAATACACATGTTATTTTAATCACCATCCATGTGGGCACAAATGATCCATGCAAAACTTGTTTATGTTGTATGTGTTTCATGTCAGAATTGGATTCCATGACCATGCATTTACATAAGCGAAAATTAGGCACACATCCCTAAAAGCAGACTTAATTAGACTCACATCCGATCATAAACTTATTAAAATTAGGTCCCTATTTTTCAAAAGTAGCAAAAAAATGAATAAAAAATAAAAAAATTACAAAAATTATTACTTAAATGAATTATGCATTCGACAAAAAAACGCACCCTTTACATAATCATGAACACGTCCTTTCTGTATATATTGTTGCATGCTTCTTTATATGTGACATGCCTCTTTCATTAATATGAAATGCCCATTTTGTTGTGTGTACTTCAACATTATCTACGCCAGTGCTACTGTGAAACCATGTATCAATCACGTTATGTATGAACGACCCATCTTTGTAATATGCGCAATCGAATCATAGTCTAGCAAATGTCCGGTTCCTGAAATCATAACCGACCGATCGGTAGTATAGCACAGACCGATCGGTACTTATATGTGAATAGTGCTTAACCGTGCATTGAGCCGATCCATATGCATTGAGTTTGACCGATTCATAAAGTCCGACCAAACCGATATCACGGCGCACGACCGACCTCTTCACTGGCGGTTGACGCATCAGTTTATGAACCGCGTTTATAACAAGGTTAACATTTATGTCATTACTTTTTCTTGGTTTATTTAACTTAATCCACCGATCTAAGCTTAATTTTAAATAAGCCTCCTAATTCTTTCAAAACTAAAGTAGGAAAACGAGCACACTATACAACTACTACCAAGGGCTATGAATCCTAGGACCATGCCCCCATTGACAAAGAAAAGTCCAAACCACTGGATTTAAACAACTCGCTTGCCCACTACCTTCTTTTTGTCAAAACTAGTTCATGCTGTGTACCAACAGTCTTTTCCAAGAAACAACCTAGGCTCAATAGTGCTTATGAACTCTACGGGAATTCACTACTATTCCAAAATAATTCTTACTATTTACTTTATAGCCTAAAAAAATATCCCCTTCTTTCCTAGGTACTAATCCTTACCTACTTCATGATTAAAAACATGGCTTGGATTTATCATTTTTTTCCTCAAACATTAAACACTTCAAAACTTTATTTTTCTTCATTAAAACATACTTTTGCCAAACAATAAAAAAATGACATACCAAAAAAACGCATTTTTTTTAAATTATAAAAACTAGAGTAGACAAAGACAACTATTTCTCAATTAATTTCACAACAACCCATTTTTACTATACTAGTTCAATTACTTACAACAAGGTGCAAAAATCTACTCTATTCTAAATTTTTACAACTTATTTTGTCCACCCATCAAAGTTTATATCAAAATAATTATCAAGAATTATTATCAAAAGAGTAGAGACTTTCAAAAGAAATCTTAGCGAAAATTTTAGTTTTTGACAAATGCAATCTTTTCTATGTTTTGTTATTTAATTCTTTCATACTTTATAGCTTAAAAACTATTGAGCCATACATACTCTACAATGTACATATTTTTCTAAAAGAATTCATTTGTTACAAAAATTTCATAAGAAATCACTATTTCCAAAATATACCCCATTTTCGCTAAAACTCAATATGTACTTTTCGAATATACTTCTTACATTTTTTTTCAAACATAAAAAAAACCTCTTTTTGTTTCAAAAATTGTTTCTACACAATTTAGCTAGTCCATATTTTTAAAACTGTAAACTTTTAAGGTAAAGACTTGAAAAACACTGTAAACTATCACCCAAAAACTTTTAGAATTTCAAGTTCATAAAAGTTAGCAATAGGGCTAGACTCAAAGTGGGTTTCTCACATGCTCATACTTTTCTAAATATTCCCACAAAGTCATTTCTCTCTCTCATATATATATATATATATATATATATATATATATATATATATTCCTAATCCAATTTTCTTTTCACTCTTTTCCAACTTATAAGACTCAACTACCAAACCCACTAATTCTAAATACTAACATTTCAAATACTAACATACGAGATCAATCTTTTTCATTGCAAAACACATTGTACACTTTTCACCCAAACCACCTAAGGATCTCTTATTCTCAAATTTCCATAACCATTTCCATAGTGTACATAACTGATATCCCAATTCTTTCCATATGTCTTTCTTCCTTTTTAGTGGGTTCTTTTATGGATCTAGATGTGTGTATGTATATTGTATTTATATTTTTAAAAATACAAATACGTTCACTCACTCTCTATGCAGCAATCATAAACCTAAGCTTTGACACCAGATGTAACAAGCTGAATTTCGATCGACTGATTTTTACCCCAAAAATTCCAATCTATCGAAGCTTGAGTTGGCTTGTCTGGTATCCTGCGGAAAAGATAGAGATAATAAATATATCAAAGCTTGATAAAACATCTCACAATGGAATGGATAAAATATGAATATCAAATATAGCCTTACCAAAATAATAACACTGTCTAATAAGTATCCAAAGGCTACCAAATCTTTATCATATACCTAACCTGCGAGTATGTTATGTGAAGGGCGCCAAAACACAAAATTCTAGTGATTGGACAAATTATACATTCTGAAATAACCCTACATATATCGTTTAGTTATGTTTTCTTATTCATTAGGTTAGTGGTGGTTAACAACACTCATGGCTCTACACTCATGTCAAACCCTTCTACTTCCCTGTAGATTAACTTAATATAGTATATAATTAGTTATACCCAGTATGTAACACCCCATAATTTTAAATATTAAAGTTAACAAATTGAAGAATACTTAATTTCAAATGTGGGAATTAAGGAAAACGGATTGCGCCATTGCGTTCGTCTCGGAATGCTGCTTGAGATAGAGTCCGAGTTTGTGTGAATTGAACTTTGTATGAAAAAGTTATGGCCTTCCGAAGTTTCAAAAATTAATTAAATTAAAAACAACTCAGGATTCAGGAATTCAAAATTTGAATTCAAAAACAGGGACCAGGTCGACCAGGGGGTCAACCCTGGTGTCGACCTCCCCTATACAGGTCGACCTTAGTGTCGACTTGGGGGTCGACCTGCCTTCCCCCCCCCCCCCCCGGCAGATTTGAAAGATGACGATTTTGTGACTCAGTGCTGAGTCATTAGGGATGAGGTGTCATTCTATCTTGACTGGATGGTCTTGATTGATTCTAGGTTAATCTGACGGCTCTTAATCAACTAATCTTCTATAAAAACACCCTAAAACCCCTAACTCTAATCACACAAATTCATAACAAGAGCCGCCATGCCGTCAATGAAGAACCTTGAGTAGCCGTCATACACTTTCAACCCTAAAGCAAGATAGAGGCTTGAATCAAAATCGAATCAAATCTAAATAACAACTAAGTCTACACCAAAGGCGAGCAATTCAGTTTCAGAATACAGATCCCAGAAAGACAAGACTATTCTTTTTAATTGTGAGTATGATAGCTTTCACAAAATAATTCATTAATTTAATTATGATAAGATATAATTGGGATTATGAGAATATGATTTTGAATCATGTGATGTAAATTGTATGTATGTTTGTGGTGTTGGATCATATGTTAGTTCTTATGTGAATTTTATGCAAGTTGGATCACATGCGAATCTTATGCAAGTTGAATCATAAATCTTATGCAAGTTGAATCATCTATCCTATGTAAGTTTGTGATGATTGGATCATATATACATGTATGAATCTTATGCAAGTTTGGGTTGTAGAAATATATGTGAAACATGTATATGCATATGCTAGTTTATGTGACATCAATCTACATGTTTAGATCTATATGCAAGATTACACCTTTATGTTTAGATCTATATGCAAGATTACATCTTTATGATTAGATCTATATGCAAGTTTACAACCTTATGTTTAGATCTATATGAAAGATTACATCTTTATGTTTAGATCCATATGCAAGTTCACACCTTTATGTTTGGATCTATAGCAGTACATAAGTTATGCAAGTTCATGCCCATTACTTATGCTAGTTTCCTATCCTATGCTAGTTTGAATAAAATTCATACGCAAGTTTATGTCATGATCCTTAGATCTATTTTATGTGTTATGTGATGTTGTTTTTCTTTTTATAAGTTAGACTATTTGCGAGTCTAACATATGTCATATGAAAACGTACGAATAACGTGGGGATGATGGGATAATATTGAATACACATAAGATTGTGAATTGACAATAAAATGGCCTTAAAAGGCATATAATTAATTTGAGATATTAATTGAAATAATTGGTATTTATGAACATAATTTTAAGAGACAATTATGGACATAAATAAATTGGGAAATTATTGACAAATTTGAATAGGAATATTAATCCAATTTGGGGTTAAATAAAGATGTGTAATAATAAACCGCCTAAGACACGAGGTTGGACTCTTTTGTGGTGTAAGATAGCCCGGACTCGCCCGGCAAATCCAGCAGCCACAAATGCCAGTCTAATGTGAGAGGTCAAAGGCACGAATTACATGCGTAACAATTGTAAAGACACGAGGTTAGGCTCATTTGCGTTATAAGACTGCCCGGACCCGCCCGGCAAATTCAGCAACCGCAAATGCCAGTCTAATGTGGGTGGTCTTTACAAGGTTACGGTTCTAATGAATTAAGTAACACTTAACCAAATAAACATGTGGTGGGACATGTGGGTTAAGTGGGTGCCTTGGGTGGCATGTGAAATTAAGGGGGTGGCTTGGGTGGTATGTGAAATACGATTAGATGCACTTAACCAAGATTGAAACATGTAAGAAGACATGAATAAGAATGGGGTTAAGTGGGGAAACCTTAGTGGGGACTAAGCATAGGTGGAAGGCTTGTGTCAAGCATGAGGGGCCCTATTTAAACCAGTAACCCATTAAGTATCTTTGCGAACTCGACCCAAGTCTAGGACAGGACACGCTTACTGGATTTGATTGTAAGAGGTCAAAACGGGTTAGCGGTGGCAACGCAAGTCCAACAGGGTCATGTGCGTGCGTGGGCCCGGGTTGGTAGGTAAGACATTATTGCATCGTGTAGATATAAGCCGTGCATTTTTGGTGGTATCGGGTTGCCACTTTGGGGAGTGATACACCCCAGTGTGGGGCCAGCACGGGTATCTACGAGTTAGGGAGCCGAATGAATGTGGGTAGTGGGTACAACTAGTGGAGATAGGGGCAGACGACACCTATGAAGGCAGCTAGGGGTACACGAAACTATCATTATTAAGTTTTATAGGCGGGATCAACTTTTAGGGTGACTAGTGGTGGTGCAGTATAGTAATTATCCTATAGTGATTAGGGACGAGATTAACGCCAGAATATTCCTCTTAACTGCTTTGTCGTGCCCACTTGTTTCATGATTGTATCTTATCTTACCAAGTTTATACCTTATACTAGTTACTTTGATAATTATACTGTTAAAGTTATTATACTCGCCAGACTTTATATCTGACCCCTTTTTTCGCCTCTTTTCTTCCTCCCCCCTCCCCCCAGGTTCTCAGGGTGGGACTAGTACTAGCGGAGCTTGATCTTGGATCTTTTTCTCTCTTTTGGAAGTGCTTGGGTTGCTTAAAGTAAAGTTCAACCCATCTCTTTTATGGCTACTTGTGTTTGGGGTTATGCTTTTTATTTTATGTACTCTAAAAAAATTTATCAAGATGGATATTAAGTGTACTTAGTTTATGAAGTTGTTGTAATCAAACTATTTCTCCGCCGCAATAAAAATTGTTTTAAAATTTTCAAGTACCATTATTTATATCTGTCTTGTTATATTCTGTTCTATACACTAAATACACTCCATGGAAGTTAATGCATTCCCTTTGTGAGTGACATTAATGGACATGGGGTGTTACACAATATCTCAAGGTACTTCCCATAATACCCTCCTCGTACGGTCTCTATCGTCACGCCACCGAAGCGTATAGTTCGTCATATCCGAACTCCTCGGTCGAATCAAGTCTCAACACGGAGTAACGCCCTACTATCTACAATACATCATCCAGTTCGTGTATCTAGACACTCACACAAATGTAGTGTCTACTGTAACCAGAGATCCATAATAAGGATGCATCCAATGCACGAAACTCGGTCGGGATCTTTCCGTATCTGTAAAGGTCCGTCTCATGAGGCCTACAATACAGATATCCAAGTATGGTCTGCATTTTCACGGTGGCTCCCTGACCCCTCCCTCAACTAGTGGAAGACTACATCAAGAGCTAAGTGACGTTCCTCTATCAAGCAATCTAACATCCAAATTGGCATGTCCTGCAACCAATATCTCGATAATGAAAGATCAATGATATATAGGTTTAGATCTAGTCTTTCCGCGTCGCACTGGCTGCCGATGATAGGTACCCGACGATTACTATCCTGTTTTGTTCCAGACCCGCCTCTCCGAGGAAAACCGCTGAATCACCTTACTCCATCTGTCACAGCCTTCTGACTGCCAAACTACTTTTGTAGTCAAGGTATACTCACCGGGTGGTACCACGCAGACCAAACCTCTATGAGTATAGCCTGAGTACGTACTGCACAGAGGACCACCACGGAGTACCCTACCACATCCCGCAGAAGCCACGTGCTTCCCTCTAGCCCTACAGAATAATCAGACGTACGTGCTCCTCTCGTGCCTCCAGTCACCTCGATGATCTAACCCGTTGGGTTCTTTACCTTTGTACGTGCGGACGGGTCCAAGCGCATCACACTAACGTGTTATTAGGTCTTATGTCTAATATCTTAATTATGCACTTGCTTTATTTCATCAGGCTGCTAATTAACTTGATTATCAACATATTCAATTTTTATTCAAGTTACAGGGTTCATTAGTTCAAAATTGGTTGTTTATTTTCTTTATTCGGCCCTATGCCGCTGAAGCTATCTTCCGTTTATTATTTATTATGTTTATTAGACTTAACACTTTCAATTATAAGTCTACCAATAGTAAGCCTACTATCTTCTTTCTTATTTAATCACAATCTCATCTTACATTGTTATCAAAACTTGTTGTTGTTGTTTACTTATTAACTTTTTTCTCTTAACCAAGGTTTATTAATATGTTCCCTTTTCATTTATTATAACCCATGTTATAATTTCCGCTTGTCCCTAGGACAAGCCTACCTATTATATTACGATCTCATTCGTGTAATTAATTGTAATAGGTTATATTCCTCGTTCATCACATTTCTTCTTAGATTTCTTAAAATGAACCAACTGTTATTGTTGTACTCTTTCTTTGATTACAGTCATGTACATTGTTATTATTTCATGAAAATATTTCACACATCTCATTAGACTGGTTAGTGAGAAGATGTAAAGATCCATTTCAATAACGCACATCAATCAAGATTCGTAGTTGCAAGATTTTCTTTAATTTTAATCTAGGACATATAAATATATTTGATTTGATTAGTGTGCAATATGGTAAAAGAATTCCTATTTCACACTAATCCCTTTTTCCTTTATTTTCTTGCAACTACGTTTACAGTAATTTTGCCACTATGGAAATATATCCGTTTTCCCAAAATCCAACTAACTTTGTCCACTATCGATTTTCCACTTTTTATTTTCTGTGTTAGATGTTAATTCATATTTTTCATGTACCATTTTCAATTACTGTAAAATTTCCATATTGCTGCCAAACTAACATGTTTTCCAAATGAATGTCAAATTAACATGTTTTCCAAATTACTGTCAAATTAACATGTTTTCTAAATTACTGTCTTTTACTACCAAATTTGGACATCAAAACTGGATTATGGTAAAGGGGTATTGGAGCTCAACCAACACAAAGAGAGTGATTCAGAAACACATGATCGACACCAAACTGGAAAAGCAGCCGATATCGAAAGCAGGAAGGGAAATGATTCAAAATATGTGCTATCAGTACCAACATAAGTAGGAAAGACTGGTAATGATACCAGAAGATATGGAGGTAGAGTGGTTTTAGCACTGAAAGCGATCAACCGGGAGTTGGTTCCAAGAGCATACAATTCGATACCGGAAGTAAACAATGAGAAACGACCGAAGTCATGTAGGTCGAAACCGGGATGGCAGAACCATGAAAAAGGAAGTGGGGAACCAAGAAAGGATGAAGCGAAGGGGGCTATCTGTAGTGTTCTGAAATTCCGGTCCAATTTGAGCTGACCAAATAACACAAGTCCAACCCCAATTGCACTGGAAACCATAAAACTAATAGAATGATAAAAGAGGGCGAGGATAGATAAGATAGAAACTTAGAATATAAGAAGAAGAAGAAGAAGAAGAAGAAGAACATACAACATCAGAGTAACACGAACCTCACTGCGGAACGAATAACATATAATATATAACATAACTTTGAAATATAAATCTGTACTTGAATATACATATCATTTCCAAAGTACAACACATACAACACAGCAGAAAAACCATAGCTATATAATTCTGAAAGCTCTTGCTCCAGCTCTTCAAGTATCTGTAAATCCCAACTATTTGACTGCCCATACAAAATTGGACACCCAAGAGTTTAGGGAAAACAAAACAAAATAAATTCTGGGTCAGTCATGTGAATGGTGTGAGTAAACTCAAATCACTTGTTTAACTTTTAAAATCTCTTTAAAAGAAATGATTATCGTAAGACCGATCCACACATATACACGGACATTTTTTACCTTACGATAAACCAAATTATTCTTTATATCAAGTCTCTTCTGATATTACAGTAATGTCTAAATACAAGTGCTTAGCAATCTAGCAGAAACGCTTGCATCTAACATTCTACATATATAATATACAATCAAAACCGCGGGCTCTTATTTGGGGAATGGATTCCAACTATGACAAGGTATGGGTCCACCTTCCGCTCAGTGTACTCTAGAAGCGATACACTGGAGTTCAATAAGAACATCTTGCAACTCGGCCACACATGACCGACCACTCATTTCGCTTGAGTGTATCGAATTATTGCCACCCCTCGGTTAGTATTCCAACATAACCATTCCCGGGAGATACAGAATTGAAAGAAGAAACAAATATGAATATTCTCTAGATGGTGACAATATACCCTACTTGGTTGCGAACCACATAGCCAAGCTGCCTGCACGATTTCTGTCAATTCTTAGTTGATGAGGCTCGAGGTCAAAACGTATCTTTTAACAGATCACTCCTCCATTTACTTCGAATGCCACGTCGTCATACTCGTCAAATCACAAATTGATTTCCCCTAAAAATACCATGGGTATAAGCTAAGAGAAACGAATTCCTCCGCCACCAACGTAAATATGTTTGAAACGATCAACTTACACGATCTACCAGATATACTCTGTCTGACATTCGTCCATTCAAGTTGTCCTACGACTGGACAAAACGAAGGCACTATTTCGTACTTACATCCTAGGCAATCTCGACCTAGGACTTATACAACAGCCCTTGCACTTTACTCCATCTTCAATTTGTCTTCGATCTATTTGATTCGAAACGCTAACGCCCATACGGAGTAGTTCTTTGGATAAGAATCCAACCGGTTTATCTGTATTGACGACGGAAAAATGGTCAAAACGTTGATAGTCTATGATATAACTATCAAAGAAAAACACGTGTGCAAACAACTATATTATTTCCAGATGGAAATTATATCGATCAATCATCATTTAACATTTATCTCTTTAGTTCATTAATTTACTTATCTCCTGTTTCCATATTGTTGACGCACTTTTTGGTCAAAATCACATCACCAACAAAGAAAGGCCCGAAACTCCGATCAGACGACCTTTTTTGGGCCCGAAAACATCAATTACAGAGCTGAGCTCAATAAGTCTTGTAGATCTCCGAGTTAGCTTCAGTTTGAGCTTCGGTTCGGCTCAATCGGACTTACGGTTTGAAAGTTATGCCCGTTTCCGTAAACTGGTGTAAACTGGCAATTTCCTGACGAAGAATCATGGGCTCGGATCGCCCCCTCTTGTTCGTGAGCACCAATTCGGATCGCTCCCATCAGCTCGCCCTCGGATCGCCCCTCATGCACCACGATCCGACCCGTCATCACCCTGCTCGTTACCTCCAACCACGTCCCGTTCGTGGTGCGCACCCTTGATCCGCGATCCGATCCTATCACCACGATCCAACCCCCGAGCCTGCAGATAAGCACATTGTTTTGACCTATTCTCATGCCACATCTTGCTCCTATTATTCTGGATCGTGTGCCACGCACCCCACCACGATCCGACCCCCGAACCTACTCCTGGACAGCCTGTTCTGACCTATTCACAAGGCTATTTTTACTCCAACTTGCATGGATCTTATTACACATGTCACATGACGATTTGAAGATGATATCTGGACGTTTTCCACCACATTTCGAGATTTTTGGAATGCGTGCCATGTGTCCCATGAACCACCTTCAGGAAACGGCTATAAATACACCATTTGAAGGCATTTTCAAGGATCTTTGGGCCATTCTTCTTCATTGCTTCCACCGTTACTAAAGTGCAAGGACTTTGCACCTTCAAACATTCAAATTCTTATCTTTTCAATACAATTAACACACGGATTGTGTGTCTACATGTAACTGATTCTTGTAATCTGTCAGTATAACAATAAGATTATAAAGTGGACGTAGGCTACATCTACAGCCGAACCACTATAAAAACCTTGTGTGTCTCCTCTTTATTTACTTTTTTCTGCATTCTGTGATCTGTGATCTGCATTTGGGTGTTAGGCCCAATTTTTGGTCTAACATTTTGGCGCGCCAGGTAGGGGGGCACACAAAAACTTCAACTTCTAGCTTGAAAGGAAACTCAATGGCGAACAAAAGGAAGAAGACTGGAACTTCTTCTCATGCCGATGAGGCTGACGCTGAAGGCACAAGGAACGAGGCAAGCCAGGAAGCTTCCTCTCATGAAGAGCCATCAGCATACCTGACTAGAGACGAGATGGATGGAGTTCTCGCTGAATTGAGGACCCAGATGGCAAGGCAGGACGATCTCCTCCAGAAACAACAGGAAATGATCAACCAATTCTTCGCTCGGATGGATGGAAGGCCGGGCAACATTCAGCTCGCTGGAAACAATGCAGAAGTTGCTCCAGCAATTGACCAGAATCGGGTCGGATCGCCCTCTTTACGAAACCCTCAGATCGGGCTCACCACGACTCGTGTCACAGATGGACTCGGGGGCAACCCCCCCATTCAACAGCAGAACTCGTCTCGTGATACACCTCTACACCGCGACCTGGATCGTGGAACACTACTAGGCTCACGAACCGATCCCAACAACTCGCTCCCGCCTGCTCAACAACAACCAGTTCGTGATCTACCTCCTGGACCCAGTCGGATCGCCCTCTACTCCACGATCCGGCCTCACGAGCTGGACTTCACGAACCTACCTCACGAACCGCCCTCCTCGAACCGGGTCGGGTCGCTCCCCTCGATCCACGATCCGCGAGCCGCGATCCACATCTGGCAGCTCACCAACAGCTTCCAACCTCTCCTGCATTCAACGTTGGGGGCACCAGCTCTGATTTTGGTAGTTTACAACAGCTTTTTGAGGGCAATCGACTCGCTGATCTCATTCAACGCCTCTCGAGAGGCCGCACCTATCAGAATGACGTGGACGACGTCAATCACAACCCATTCACTCAGGAAATCAGAAATTCCCGCAATCCGCCAGATTTCAAACTTCCACAACTGGAGCCCTACAACGGCAGGACAGATCCTACCGTGCATCTGATGCGTTACAAATGGCATATGGAAGTTCAATCGGCATCAGAAAACGTCATGGCTAAATGTTTTCCCCTCTTTCTGACTGACATAGCCGCCATGTGGATTCGGCAGCTGGAAACAGAATCGATCAGCAGTTGGAACATGTTGGTCGCATGCTTCATTGAACAATTTCGTGTCCACATCGCACGACCCAAGAACGTAATGTCACTCACTACAATCAAGCAGAGGCCCAGAGAAACTCTGCGTTCTTTCCTAGAAAGATTCAACGTTGCAGCAGCATCAGTTGATCGTCCTGAACCATCGATGGTACTGATGGCAGCAGTATCCGGCGTTCTAGATAACTCGGAATTCAAGAAATCTTTGTACCGAGATCCACCACGAAATCTCGGCGAATTCTACCTTGAAGCAGATAGATTTCTACGGGAAGAAGATGCAACTTCCGAGAAGAAAACCCTCGAAGTCAACATGCTCGGAGATGGAGAACCGCCCAATCCTGGAAAAGGCAATGACAAGGGTAAAGGAAAAACCCCTGCTACCAATGATCGTAATGCTCCACCCCGGAGAGGGTCCAGATACGACAAATACACCGAACTGAATGATACTCTGAGCAACATATACATGGATATAGGAGGTGTTGCCTCCTATCCAAGACCTCCCAAGAGGGAGCCGACGCTAGCACAACGCAATTCTGGCAGACATTGCATATTTCATGACATAGACGGTCACAACACTGATGACTGCAGACATTTGCGAGATCTTATTGAGGATCGGGTTAGACGAGGAGAGCTACCCGAATATGTCACTGGACCAACAACGCCTACACCTGCGTTGCCACCACCTATTCCCCAGAGAGGGAACGATCCTGGATCGAGCAATCGCGGGATTATCATTCGCTGATCCCACTCAGCGGATCTCTTCAGTTTGCTGAACTCCGGTTCACAGTTCATGTTTTTAGGTTTTTATGCGACTTCTCGCCCTCCTTTGTTTTCCCTGCATGTAATAAGAGCCGTCACATCAACCCACACGCACGGAACCAACTCGTGGTCTCCAGTCGTGTCCGGCAAATGACCGCTGAGTTTTCATGAATTAGCAATAAGCTTTGAGCTCCGGCTCCCAACTGGATCCGTCCAGTATGAATATGAGCTCCGGCTCCTAACTGGATCCGTCTAGTATAAACAAATCTTCATGTGCTTTTCCTTGGTCGTCTTACTCCGGTAAGGCCGTCTTGGAGCATTCATGTGCTTTTCCTTGGTCGTCTTACTCCGGTAAGGCCGTCTTGGAACTTTCATGGCATTTCCTTGGTCGTCTTACTCCGGTAAGGCCGTCTTGGAACCTTCGTTGCTTTTCCATGGTCGTCTTACTCCGGTAAGGCCATCTTGGAACCCCTCTAACATCTCCCCGGATGGTTTACTCCGGTAAGGCCATTTAGGAAATATTCTTGAATTGCTTGTTTTATCTTCTTGCAGGTACAAACTCCTGGTCTTCTTGGATTTCTCTGGCCTTAATACGATCCCGTGTGATCGTCAGTTTTTTGGCCTTAATACGATCCGGCGTGATCGTCACATTCTGAATTTGGATTTCTCAGATTATCCAGAACACATCTTCCTTCAACTAGCAAGATATGTTCTGGAGGGGGGGGGGGGCAAACATGTTGACGCACTTTTTGGTCAAAATCACATCACCAACAAAGAAAGGCCCGAAACTCCGATCAGACGACCTTTTCTGGGCCCGAAAACAGCAATTACAGAGCAAAGCTCTGTAATTCTTGTAGATCTCTGAGTTAGCTTCAGTTTGAGCTTCGGTTCGGCTCAATCGGACTTACGGTTTGAAAGTTATGCCTGTTTCCGTAAACTGGTGTAAACTGGCAATTTCCTGACGAAGCATCATGGGCTCGGATCGCCCCCTCTGGTTCATGAGCACCAATTCGGATCGCTCCCATCAGCTTGCCCTCGGATCGCCCCTCATGCACCACGATCCGACCCGTCATCACCCTGCTCGTTACCTCCAACCACGTCCCGTTCGTGGTGTGCACCCTTGATCCGCGATCCGATCCTATCACCACGATCCAACCCCCGAGCCTGCAGATAAGCACATTGTTTTGACCTATTCTCATGCCACATCTTGCTCCTATTATCCTGGATCGTGTGCCACGCACCCCACCACGATCCGACCCCCGAACCTGCTCCTGGACAACCTGTTCTGACCTATTCTCAAGGCTATTTTTACTCCAACTTGCATGGATCTTATTACACATGTCACATGACGATTTGAAGATGATATCTGGACGTTTTCCACCACATTTCGAGATTTTTGGGATGCGTGCCATGTGTCCCATGAACCACCTTCAGGAAACGGCTATAAATACACCATTTGAAGGCATTTTCAAGGATCTTTGGGCCATTCTTCTTCATTGCTTCCACCATTACTAAAGTGCAAGGACTTTGCACCTTCAAACATTCAAATTCTTATCTTTTCAATACAATTAACACACGGATTGTGTGTCTACATGTAACTGATTCTTGTAATCTGTCAGTATAACAATAAGATTATAAAGTGGACGTAGGCTACATCTACAGCCGAACCACTATAAAAACCTTGTGTGTCTCCTCTTTATTTACTTTTTTCTGCATTCTGTGATCTGTGATCTGCATTTGGGTGTTAGGCCCAATTTTTGGTCTAACATTTTGGCGCGCCAGGTAGGGGGGCACACAAAAACTTCAACTTCTAGCTTGAAAGGAAACTCAATGGCGAACAAAAGGAAGAAGACTGGAACTTCTTCTCATGCCGATGAGGCTGACGCTGAAGGCACAAGGAACGAGGCAAGCCAGGAAGCTTCCTCTCATGAAGAGCCATCAGCATACCTGACTAGAGACGAGATGGATGGAGTTCTCGCTGAATTGAGGACCCAGATGGCAAGGCAGGACGATCTCCTCCAGAAACAACAGGAAATGATCAACCAATTCTTCGCTCGGATGGATGGAAGGCCGGGCAACATTCAGCTCGCTGGAAACAATGCAGAAGTTGCTCCAGCAATTGACCAGAATCGGGTCGGATCGCCCTCTTTACGAAACCCTCAGATCGGGCTCACCACGACTCGTGTCACAGATGGACTCGGGGGCAACCCCCCCATTCAACAGCAGAACTCGTCTCGTGATACACCTCTACACCGCGACCTGGATCGTGGAACACTACTAGGCTCACGAACCGATCCCAACAACTCGCTCCCGCCTGCTCAACAACAACCAGTTCGTGATCTACCTCCTGGACCCAGTCGGATCGCCCCCTACTCCACGATCCGGCCTCACGAGCTGGACTTCACGAACCTACCTCACGAACCGCCCTCCTCGAACCGGGTCGGGTCGCTCCCCTCGATCCACGATCCGCGAGCCGCGATCCACATCTGGCAGCTCACCAACAGCTTCCAACCTCTCCTGCATTCAACGCTGGGGGCACCAGCTCTGATTTTGGTAGTTTACAACAGCTTTTTGAGGGCAATCGACTCGCTGATCTCATTCAACGCCTCTCGAGAGGCCGCACCTATCAGAATGACGTGGACGACGTCAATCACAACCCATTCACTCAGGAAATCAGAAATTCCCGCAATCCGCCAGATTTCAAACTTCCACAACTGGAGCCCTACAACGGCAGGACAGATTCTACCGTGCATCTGATGCGTTACAAACGGCATATGGAAGTTCAATCGGCATTAGAAAACGTCATGGCTAAATGTTTTCCCCTCTTTCTGACTGACATAGCCGCCATGTGGATTCGGCAGCTGGAAACAGAATCGATCAGCAGTTGGAACATGTTGGTCGCATGCTTCATTGAACAATTTCGTGTCCACATCGCACGACCCAAGAACGTCATGTCACTCACTACAATCAAGCAGAGGCCCAGAGAAACTCTGCGTTCTTTCCTAGAAAGATTCAACGTTGCAGCAGCATCAGTTGATCGTCCTGAACCATCGATGGTACTGATGGCAGCAGTATCCGGCGTTCTAGATAACTCGGAATTCAAGAAATCTTTGTACCGAGATCCACCACGAAATCTCGGCGAATTCTACCTTGAAGCAGATAGATTTCTACGGGAAGAAGATGCAACTTCCGAGAAGAAAACCCTCGAAGTCAACATGCTCGGAGATGGAGAACCGCCCAATCCTGGAAAAGGCAATGACAAGGGTAAAGGAAAAACCCCTGCTACCAATGATCGTAATGCTCCACCCCGGAGAGGGTCCAGATACGACAAATACACCGAACTGAATGATACTCTGAGCAACATATACATGGATATAGGAGGTGTTGCCTCCTATCCAAGACCTCCCAAGAGGGAGCCGACGCTAGCACAACGCAATTCTGGCAGACATTGCATATTTCATGACATAGACGGTCACAACACTGATGACTGCAGACATTTGCGAGATCTTATTGAGGATCGGGTTAGACGAGGAGAGCTACCCGAATATGTCACTGGACCAACAACGCCTACACCTGCGTTGCCACCACCTATTCCCCAGAGAGGGAACGATCCTGGATCGAGCAATCGCGGGATTATCATTCGCTGATCCCACTCAGCGGATCTCTTCAGTTTGCTGAACTCCGGTTCACAGTTCATGTTTTTAGGTTTTTATGCGACTTCTCGCCCTCCTTTGTTTTCCCTGCATGTAATAAGAGCCGTCACATCAACCCACACGCACGGAACCAACTCGTGGTCTCCAGTCGTGTCCGGCAAATGACCGCTGCGTTTTCATGAATTAGCAATAAGCATTGAGCTCCGGCTCCCAACTGGATCCGTCCAGTATGAATATGAGCTCCGGCTCCTAACTGGATCCGTCTAGTATAAACAAATCTTCATGTGGTTTTCCTTGGTCGTCTTACTCCGGTAAGGCCGTCTTGGAGCATTCATGTGCTTTTCCTTGGTCGTCTTACTCCGATAAGGCCGTCTTGGAACTTTCATGGCATTTCCTTGGTCGTCTTACTCCGGTAAGGCCGTCTTGGAACCTTCGTTGCTTTTCCATGGTCGTCTTACTCCGGTAAGGCCATCTTGGAACCCCTCTAACATCTCCCCGGATGGTTTACTCCAGTAAGGCCATTTAGGAAATATTCTTGAATTGCTTGTTTTATCTTCTTGCAGGTACAAACTCCTGGTCTTCTTGGATTTCTCTGGCCTTAATACGATCCCGTGTGATCGTCAGTTTTTTGGCCTTAATACGATCCGGCGTGATCGTCACATTCTGAATTTGGATTTCTCAGATTATCCAGAACACATCTTCCTTCAACTAGCAAGATATGTTCTGGAGGGGGGGGGGGCAAACATGTTGACGCACTTTTTGGTCAAAATCACATCACCAACAAAGAAAGGCCCGAAACTCCGATCAGACGACCTTTTCTGGGCCCGAAAACAGCAATTACAGAGCAAAGCTCTGTAATTCTTGTAGATCTCTGAGTTAGCTTCAGTTTGAGCTTCGGTTCGGCTCAATCGGACTTACGGTTTGAAAGTTATGCCCGTTTCCGTAAACTGGTGTAAACTGGCAATTTCCTGACGAAGCATCATGGGCTCGGATCGCCCCCTCTGGTTCATGAGCACCAATTCGGATCTCTCCCATCAGCTCGCCCTCGGATCGCCCCTTATGCACCACGATCCGACCCGTCATCACCCTGCTCGTTACCTCCAACCACGTCCCGTTCGTGGTGTGCACCCTTGATCCGCGATCCGATCCTATCACCACGATCCAACCCCCGAGCCTGCAGATAAGCACATTGTTTTGACCTATTCTCATGCCACATCTTGCTCCTATTATCCTGGATCGTGTGCCACGCACCCCACCACGATCCGACCCCCGAACCTGCTCCTGGACAACCTGTTCTGACCTATTCTCAAGGCTATTTTTACTCCAACTTGCATGGATCTTATTACACATGTCACATGACGATTTGAAGATGATATCTGGACGTTTTCCACCACATTTCGAGATTTTTGGGATGCGTGCCATGTGTCCCATGAACCACCTTCAGGAAACGGCTATAAATACACCATTTGAAGGCATTTTCAAGGATCTTTGGGCCATTCTTCTTCATTGCTTCCACCATTACTAAAGTGCAAGGACTTTGCACCTTCAAACATTCAAATTCTTATCTTTTCAATACAATTAACACACGGATTGTGTGTCTACATGTAACTGATTCTTGTAATCTGTCAGTATAACAATAAGATTATAAAGTGGACGTAGGCTACATCTACAGCCGAACCACTATAAAAACCTTGTGTGTCTCCTCTTTATTTACTTTTTTCTGCATTCTGTGATCTGTGATCTGCATTTGGGTGTTAGGCCCAATTTTTGGTCTAACACATATATTCTAAATTCTTATTTTCTATTATCAGAAAAGATTGTTGATTCTTATTTGGAAAACATTTCCAAAGCTCATTCACCGGATTTAAACTGAGTTTAAATCAAACATCGTCGTGCCAACTCAAACCATTTCACTCATTCACTAAATTCACTTAACCATCATTCACTATCAAACCTTACCAGTAGTATCCAACTTCCCGATGGTAGTCAATTTTCTTCCTTAGTTAAGAAGGAAGTCAATTAAGTTGGGGTACCTCTCAGACCTTAACTGAACAACGTTTTAACTTCGAAATAGTCAAAGTTTATCTTTTAAATCTTTAACAAACTTCCTTACGAAATTCTCTTTCGAATAAATCTCTATTCGATAACTCTTTCCTTCGAATAAACTATATTCTATAATCTCTCTTTTTCGAATAACCTATATTCGAATAACTCTATTCAATTAACACTGTTCGATTAACTCCAATCGATTTACTCTTATCAGTTAGCTCTATTTTATTAACTCAATTCTATTAACTCTATTTGATTAACTCTATTTGATTAACTCTATTTGATTAACCCTACTGGATTATCTCTATTCAATTAACTCTAACTAATTTACTCTTATCGGTTAACTCCTGTCGAATAAACTATATTCGATTAACTCCTTTCGAATGACTAATATTCGATTAACTCCTTTCGAATAACTAATATTCGAATAACTCCTTTCGAATAACTAATATTCGATTAACTCCTTTCGAATAAATAATATTCGATTAACTCCTTTCGAATAACTAATATTCGATTAACTCCTTTCGAACAACTAATGTTCGATAACTCCTTTCGAATAACTAATATTCGATTACTCCTTTCGAATAACTAATATTCGATAACTCCTTTGGAATAACTAATATTCGATTATTCCTTTCGAATAACTAATATTCGATAAATTCTTTCGAATAACTAATATTCGATTACTCCTTTCGAATAACTAATATTCGATAACTCCTTTCGAAAAACTAATATTCGATTACTCCTTTCGAATAACTAATATTCGATTACTCCATTCGAATAAATAATATTCGATAATTTCTTTCTCTATTCGAATAAACTATATTCGAATAATTCTCTTATTCGAATAACCTTATTCGGTAACTCTTTCTTCAAATAAACTATATTCAATTAACTCTAATCCGACTAACTCTAATTCGATTAACTCTATTCGAATAACAGATATTCGACTAACTCTATTCGAATAACTCTAGTTTGATTTAACTCTAATCGACTAACTCTAACTGATTAAATCTAACTGGTTAACTCTAACTCTAATCGATTAACTCTAACTCTAATCGATTAACTCCTCTAACTCATTTTGATTAACACATTTTGATTAACTCCTTTGATTAACTCTACGTCCATATTCAGTTTCAAATATCGAGATTGAAATCGTTCTTACTACTCTATATAAGCCCTGACTTATATATTCTATTTATCCAGTGATAAATATTTAATTTAATTTAACTTATAATATATTATTTATAAATTAATCTTCTCAATCTATTGGTTACAACAGATTCTATTTAAAATCTTTGCTTTAAATCCATATCATGTTATACCCGTGTGCGAAGCACGGGTCTAAACTTTCCTGATGTAAAATTCTATTCATTTGCCAAATATTTCCTCATATGACATTCTTTTCATTTCCCAATAAATCTCTTTTATAACTCTATTTATTTTCTAAATAAACATTTCCTTTTTATAACTCTATTTATTTTCTAAATAAACATTTCCTTTTTATAACTCTATTTATAAATGTTTTACCAATATTTCTCTTTCTGTTTTATTTGTAAATGTTTTACAAATATTTCTCTTTCTGTTTTATTTGTAAATGTTTTACAAATATCTCTCTTCCCGTTTTATTTGTAAATGTTTTACAAATATTTATCTTTCTGTTTTATTTGTAAATGTTTTACAAATATTTCTCTTTCTATTTGTTATACAAATATTTCCTTTTATATTTGTTTTACAAATAATTTCCTTTATATTTGTTTTACAAATAATTTCCTTTATATTTGTTTTACAAATAATTTCCTTTATAAAATCCCTTAATTCTATAAATATTCCTTTATATAAAATCCTTTGATTTTATAAATAATCTATTCCAATATACAGCTTGAAATCTTCCTTCTATATAAAATCTTTTGATTTTTTATAATATTTTATTTCAACATAGTTATTGAAATTTTCCTTTTTCATCCCAGGGTTTTCTTACGGTATTTAAAATACCAAACAACAGTGATCGATATCATTCAAACACACATAATCAACAATAGATAATATATTATATCATATATCACAATATATGAAAAATAATAGTATTTTATATGTTGAGGACCCCAGTTGGGTCCCTCCAACCTGGTCCCTGCATCGCAGATGTTAAACAATATAATTAACATCGATTTCATTTCACTATGAAATATTCTGCTAAACAGAATCAATATTTGATTAATGATTTATATATATATATCATTATCTATAATTTCAACCAATACATAAGCAATTCAACCAAACAGTTAACACACATCAATCAACAGATAATTATCAGTTTTAAGACTACGTTATAGAAATATATCTGTTCAGAGTTGGTGAGTTTTACTCACATTGGAAGATCATTGTTAATAACGATAACCATTTCTTGATTCAGACAGACAATTTATTTCGCTATAAATTGTAACCAGCTCGAATTAGCTCCCTGTCAAATCCATTGTGTAGCCACCGTCCATACGATCCCAACGGATCTTGTTTTGTCTAGCTCCGATATCATACGAGAGAGTTATGCATTATACAAGTTAATGCTATTTTAAATAAAATACATTAATTTTTTTTAATATATAACTGGGCTTAACATTTTAATAGCCGACCCATCACCCAAATACCGACCCCGCACCATTGTAACCCATCATCCCCAAAATAGAAATCCCGTTCCTCCAACACAGCACCATGGCCGATCAAAACTCCACCTCGTTCTCCCTTTCTCCAACATGAATTTGAAAATCGAAAAATCCATCGAACTCCCCTTCAAAATCTCTTCCTCCCCAGGTCCATCTCACTGAACTCGGCCTCCCCTACCAGTTTCCGTCTTCTGCTCGAATACGCCCATCACCAGTAAAGGCACTGAACTTTTTATACTTCGCTCCTCACGAAATTTTGCAAACTATTAACTCTCGACCCCACAAACCCATCTGCATCCTTGGATTCACCAAAACAAATCCCAAAATCCCAAAAACTATAGCCCTAATTCACGCTGACCGTCGTTGTACAAAGTCGATCCC
The DNA here is from genome assembly GCA_030737875.1 of Allium sativum. Lineage (NCBI taxonomy): Eukaryota > Viridiplantae > Streptophyta > Magnoliopsida > Asparagales > Amaryllidaceae > Allium > Allium sativum. The sequence continues at coordinate 527,820,257 of CM060923.1, read as the reverse complement.
TAAGAACCTGAATCGCACGACTCAAGGAGGGTACTGAATCGAAGAGAACCACTAAGGAATCCATACACATGTGTTATATAATTTATAGGATTTTTCCCTATTTCTTTTGATTTTATGAAGAACGGGTTTTCACGATTTTGATGAATATAGTGGCGGTTGAGAAAAGGATGAGTGGATTCTTTCTGATCGAGAAAAGGAATTTGTGAATTTGGTTTAAGGTTATGAGGGCATTTATAGTATTGGTTTGCTTTTTGTTGGATTTGTTGAGAAGATAAAAAGGCCACGTTTTTGTTTGAGGAACAAGAATTGGTGCGGCTGAAACTGATGAGGGCGTGGCCCTTTTTCCACCTTAAAAACAAAAATATAGATACCCCTTGGTACACTATTTTGTTTATATATATACGAACTTCAAACGACAGAGATAAAAATACCCTTGTATTGAGCAGTGCTCTACGATCCCAAAAATATAATAACATCGGTAGATTAACTTATATTATGAAACCCTAAAATGTCGATATAGGGTGCAAAATTCTCCAAAATAAAAATGCTTATCTAATTAATTAAAAATTACATTAAAATTCTAAAAACTAAATTATCACTACGTCTTAAAGGTCTTGTCTAAATTCGAGGCCAATATTTAATTACAATTAAATATATTGTTACGGTTGGTAAAAGATTCCATAGCGATTATTTCAAAATTTGATTTGGACATAAATCAAAATCTACACAATGAAATCACGATTTTTCTCTTCCACTAGAAAAATATACTTCACCAGCTCCTAACGTTTCTTGTTTCAAAGAAATCCAATTTAAAACGGACCCTGTATATTCAGTTGAAGTTCGAATCGCCAAATAGCGAACTACCGCGCCATTTCGAGCTCGATTATAATTATATTACAATTATTCGTTCAAACTTCGTTTAAATAATATATTCGTCATTCTAATTCAATTCTAAGCTGAATTAAATACTTTGAATTGTTCAGTTCACATTATATTGTCAATTCACTATTTCTGATTATTTCAGAAATTAAATATATTATTCTATTATTTATATTAATTAAATATTCAATATAATTTAATTAAACAACCATTTTCACTATTTAAATCATTAAAAAAATTAATTATTATCGGTATAAATACGGGTCGTTACATTCTTCCCCCCTTAAAATAATTCCGTCCTACAAATTGCTAAGGTAGAAAATAGACCCTATTAACTAGGTAAAAATTATTTCTTTACCTCTTACCTCCAGTTTCACTGAACCAATTAATTTCAATTAAAATATTAATTAATTCTTACCAACAAAAATTTTCAAAAAGCCTGAAAATTTTCTAAAACCTTAACTTTGCGAATTTTTTTTGCCAGTGCCTCCTTTGTACTGATCAATCGGTACAACTCGCCTCTCTGGGCCATCTCCAACCCAAAAGAAAATCAAACAGCCAAGCGGCTTGCCAATTCGGCTTATATATCTCATACCCATATAAATATAAACCGGTACCTTTTTGTTGGGCATATCAATATATCCTTTACATCTGCTATCAATTCAGCATATACCAATGTTATCTCAACCAATTTCCAATTGATTTATTCTCAAATCCAAATCATTTGCTTATACCTAAGTCGAATTCCATTCAAACTTCAATATCAATTTCAAACTCTTAACTCATCAACTTAATTCCATTCCAGATTATTCTATAATCCAATCCAGTTTTATTCAACTTAGTTCAAGTTAAATTTCTAATTTATTTGTTTACTTTTACTATCTCCATCTATTTAACTTCACAAGTTTAATTTAAAATTCCAGAATTTAAATTCCTGGGTTTATTTCAATTTCATTTTGAAATCATAATAACAATTCAAAACATTTGAATTCCTTGAATAACTTGTTTTCTCAAAACACTCTAAAAACAAATCTTTGGTAGTAATCCATCACTTAGCAACTCGAAAATGAACACTGATGATGCAGCTGTCATCATCAGAATTTATTTTCCAGCAATCGAAGTGAGTTCAATACTATATTACTTTCAAAAACATTTTTAAACATTTCCATTTTGACATCAATTCAAAATACCATCCCCAATGCTTGGAAAACATTTCTAAAATCTCCCAGGATTTTAAAATTCTCTTATACTTAATTCAATTCCATTTATAAACACTTTTCCAAACTTCTAGGGTTTAATTCCAATTCTGATTTGAATTCAGATTCAATTCAATTCATAACACTTATACGAATTCTACTTGGTTATATATATAACCATTTAATTTATAATCTAACTCGATTATAATAACAACCAATATATCCAATATTTGAATATTTCCAATATATATATTTTTTCTTTATATCAAAATATAATTTAGGGTAATTTATTTCCATTTACCCTCTTTTCAAAACATATTGTGTCGACCCATCGTATTCGAGTGTTTAGAAACTCTGACCGATACAGTGGATCAAACTGATCGACCAGAACTCATAAACAACTCGACCAATAAATCTCCATGGTATAAAATCATTTTATATTGAATAACAAATACGTTCGCTCGTATTTATACACTCAACTCAATCTAGGGTATTACTAACCCCATCTCTACTGAGTAACGCCACAGAGCCAAGGTAATAACTTAACCTTAAGCTCTGATACCACTGTAGTGTCCTGAAATTCCGGTCCAATTTGAGCTGACCAAATAACACAAGTCCAACTCCAATTGCACAAGAAACCAGAAAACTAATAGAAAGATAATAGAGGGTGAGGATAGATAAGATAGAAACTTAGAATAGAAGAAGAAGAATATACAACATCAGAGTAACACGAACCTCCCAGCGGAACGAATAACATATAATATATAACATAACTTTGAAATATAAATCTGTACTTGAATATACATATCATTTCTAAAGTACAGCACTTACAACACAGCGGAAAAACCATAGCTATATAATTCTGAAGCCTCCTGCTCCAGCTCTTCAAGTATCTGTTAATCCCGACTACTTGACTTCCCGTACAAAATTGGGCACCCAAGAGTTTAGGGAAAACAAAACAAAATAAACTCTGGGTCAGTCATGTGGCTGGTGTGAGTAAACTCAAATCACTTGTTAAATTTTAAATTCTCTTTAAAAGAAATGATTATCGTAAGACCGATCCACACATAAGCACGGACGGTTTTTACCTTACGATAAACCAAATTATTCTTTATATCAAGTCTCTTCTGATATTACAATAATGTCTAAATACAAGTACTTAGCAATCTAGCAGAAACGCTTGCATCTAACGTTCTACATATATAATATACAATCAAAACCGCGGGCTCTTATTTGGGGAATGGATTCCAACTATGACAAGGTATGGGTCCACCTTCCTCTCGGTGTACTCTAGAAGCGATACACTGGAGTTCAACAAGAACATCTTGCAACTTGGCCACACATGACCGACAACTCATTTCGCTTGAGTGTATCGAATATATTGCCACCCCTCGATTAGTATTATAACATAACCGTTCCCGGGAAATACAGATTTGAAAGAAGTAACAAATATGAATATTCTCTAGATGGTTACAATATACCCTACTTGGTTGCGAACCACTTAGCCATGCTGCCTGCCCGATTTCTGTCACTTCTCAGTTGATGAGGCTCGAGATCAAAACGTATCTTTTAACAGATCACTCCTCCATTTACTTCGAATGCCACATTGTCATACCCGTCAAATCACAAATTGATTTCCCCAAAAATACCACGGGTATAAGCTAAGAGAAACGAATTCCTCCACCACCAACCTAAATACGTTTGAAACGATCAACTTACGTGATCTACCAAATATACTCTATCAGACATTCGTCCATTCAAGTTCTCTTAGGACTGGACAAACTGACGGCACTATTCCGTACACCCATCCTAAGCAATCTCTACCTTGGACTTATATAACAGCCCTTGCACTTTACACCATCTTCAATTTGTCTTTGATCTATTTGATTCGAAACCTTGATAGTATGTGATTTAACTATCAAAGAAAAACACGTGTGCAAACAATGATACTATTTCCATAGGGAAATTATATCGATCAATCATCATTTAACATTTATCTCTTTAGTTCATTAATTTACTTATCTCCTGTTTTCATATATTCTAAATTCTTATTTTCTATTATCAGAAATCATTTCTGATTCTTATTTGGAAAACATTTCCAAAACTCCTTCACTAGATTTAAACTAATGTTTAAATCAAACATCGCCACGCCAACTCAAACCATTTCACTCATTCACTAAATTCACTTAACCATCATTCACTATCAAACCTTACCATCCTTAGTTAAGTAGGAAGTCAATCAAGTTGGGGTATAATTGCCTCTCAGACCTTAACTGAACAACGTTTTAACTTCGTAATAGTCAAAGTTTATCTTTTAAATCTTTAACAAACTTCCTCACGTAACTCTCTTTTGAATAAATCTCTATTCGATAACTCTTTCCTTCGAATAAACTATATTCGATAATCTCCCTTCTTCGAACAACGTATATTCGAATAACTCTATTCAATTAACACTATTCGATTAACTCTAATTGATTTACTCTTATCAGTTAGCTCTATTTGATTAACTCAATTCTATTAACTCTATTTGATTAACTCTACTGGATTAACTCTATTTAATTAACCCTACTGGATTAACTCCATTAAATTAACTCTAACTACTTTACTCTTATCAATTAACTCCTTTCAAATAAACTATATTCGATTAACTCCTTTCGAATAACTAATATTTGATTAACTCCTTTCGAATAACAAATATTCGATTAACTCCTTTCGAATAACTAATATTCGATTAACTCCTTTCGAATAACTATTATTCGATTAACTCCTTTCAAATAACTAATATTCGGTTACTCCTTTCGAATAACTAATATCCGATAACTCCTTTCGAATAACTAATATTCGATTACTCCTTTCGAATAAATAATATTCGATCACTCCTTTCGAATAACTAATATTCGATTACTCCTTTCGAATAACTATTATTCAATAACTCCTTTCGAATAACTACTATTCGATTACTCCTTTCGAATAACTAATATTCGATTACTCCATTCGAATAACTAATATTCGATAATTTCTTTCTCTGTTCGAATAAACTATATTCGACTAATTCTCTTATTCGAATAACATTATTCGATAACTCTTTCTTCGAATAAACTATACTCGAAAAACTATAATCCGACTAACTCTAATTCAATTAACTCTATTCGAATAACAAATATTCGACTAACTCTTGCTCGATTAGCTCTATTCGAATAACTCTAGTTCGATTTGAATCAAATCGATTACTCTAACTGGTTAACTCTAACTCTAATCGATAACTCTAACTCTAATCGATTAACTCTAACTCTAATCGATTAACTCCTCTAACTCATTTTGATTAACACTTTTGATTAACTCTACGTCCTTATTCAGTTTCAAATATCGAGGTTGAAATCGAGTCTTACTTCTCTATATAAGCCCTGACTTATATATTCTATTTATCCAATGATAAATATTTAATTTAATTTATAAAATATTATTTATAAATTAATCTTCTCAATCAATTGGTTACAACAGATTCTATTTAAAATCTTTGCTTTAAATCCATATCATGTTATACCCGTGTATGAAGCACGGGTCTAAACTTTCCTGATGTAAAATTCTATTCATTTGCCAAATATTTCCTCATATGACATTCTTTTCATTTCCTAATAAATCACTTTTATAACTCTATTTATTTTCTAAATAAACATTTCCTTTTTATAACTCAATTTATTTTCTAAATAAACATTTCCTTTTTATAACTCTATTTATAAATGTTTTACCAATATTTCTCTTTCTGCTTTATTTGTAAATGTTTTACAAATATTTCTCTTTCTGTTTTATTTGTAAATGTTTTACAAATATTTCTCTTTCTATTTGTTTTACAAATATTTCCTTTTATATTTGTTTTACAAATAATTTCCTTTTTATTTGTTTTACAAATAATTTCCTTTATAAAATCCCTTGATTTTATAAATATTCCTTTATATAATATCCTTTGATTTTATAAATATTCCATTCCAATATATAGTTTGAAATCTTCCTTCTATATAAAATATTTTGATTTTTTATAATATTTTATTTCAATATAGTTACTGAAATTTTCCTTTTCCATCCCAGGGTTTTCTTACGGTATTTAAAATACCAAACAACAATGATCGATATCATTCAAACACACATAATCAACAACAGATTATATATTACATCATATATCACAATATATGAAACAAAACAGTGTTTTATATATTGAGGAACCTAGTTGGGTCCCACCAACCTGTTTCCCTGCTTCATAGATGTTTAACAATACAATTAACATCGATCTCATTTCACTATGAAATATTCTGCTAAACAGAATCAATATTTGATTAACGATTCATATATATATCGTTATCTATAATTTCAACCAATACATAAGCAATACAACCAAACAGTTAACACACAACAATCAACAGATAATTATCAGTTCTAAGACTACGTTATAGAAATATAACTGTTCAGAGTTGGTGAGTTTTACTCACATTGGAAGATCATCGTTAATAACGATAACCATCGCTTGATTCAGACGGACAATTTATTTCGCTATAAATTGTAATGAGCTCGAATTCGCTCCCAGTCAGTTCCATTATGTAGGCACCGTCCATACGATCCTAACGGATCTTGTTTTGTCTAGTTCCGATATCATAGGAGAGAGTTAAGCATTATAAAAATTAATGCTTTTTTAAATAAATAAAAAAATTCCTTTATCTATAATTGGGCTTAATCTTTTAATAGCAGGCCCCTCACCTAAATACCAACCCGCACCTTTTTAACCCATCTTCCCCAAAACAGAAATCTCGTTCCTCCAACACAGCACCATGGCCGATCAAAACTCCACCTCGTTCTCCCTTTATCCAACATGAATTTGAAAATTGAAAACTCCATCGAACTCCCCTTCAAAATCTCTTCCTCCCCATGTCCATCTCACTGAACTCGGCCTCCCCTACCAGTTTCCGTCATCTGCTCGAATACGCCCGTCACCAGTAAAGACACCAAACTTTTTATACTTCGTTCCTCATGAAATTTTGCAAACTCCTAACTATCGACCCCACAAACCCATCTGCATCCTTGGATTCACCAAAACAAATCCCAAAAACTCTAGCCCTAATTCACGCTGACCGTCGTTGTACAAAGTCGATCCCCGAGAACCTGAATCGCACGACTCAAGGAGGGTACTGAATCGAAGAGAACCACTCAAGGAATCCATACATATGTGTTATATAATTTATAGGATTTTTTTCCTATTTCTTTTGATTTTATGAAGAATTGATTTTCACGATTTTGATGAATATAGAGGCGGCTGAGAAAAGGATGCGTGGATTCTTTCTGATCGAGAAAAGGAATTGGTGATTTGGTTTAAGGTTATGATGGTATTTATAGTATTGGTTTGATTTTTGTTGGATTTGTTGAGGAGATAAAAAGGCCACATTTTTGTTTGAGGAACAGGAATTGATGCGGCTGAAACTGATGAGGGTGTGGCCCTTTTTCCACTGTAAAAACGAAAATATAGATACCTCTTTGTACCTTATTTTGTTTATATATATACGAATTGCAAATGAAAGAGATAAAAATACCCTTGTATTGAGCAGTGCTCTACGATCCCAAAATTATAATAACATCGGTAGATTAACTTATATTATAAAACCCTAAAATGTCGATATAGGGTGCAAAATACTCCAAAATAAAAAGTGCTTATTCAATTAATTAAAAATTACATTAAAATTCTAAAAATTTAATTATCACTACGTCTCAAAGGGCTTGTCTAAATTCGAGGCCAATATTTAATAATAATTAAATATATCGTTATCATTGATCAACGATTCCATAACGATTGTTTCAAAATTTGATTTGGACATAAATCATAATCTACACAATGTAATCCTGATTTTTCTCTTCCACTAGAAAATATACTTCACCAGCTCCTAACGTTTCTTGTTTCACAGAAATCCGATTTAAAACGGACCCTGTATATTCAGTTGAAGTTCGAATAGCCAAATAGCGAACTACTGCGCCATTTCGAGCTCGATTATAATTATATTATAATTATACATTCAAACTTCGTTTAAATAATATATTCGTCATTCTAATTCAATTCTAAGCTAAATTAAATACTTTGAATTGTCCAGTTCACATTATATTGTCAATTCACTATTTCTGATTATTTCAGAAATTAAATATATTATTCTATTATTTATATTAATTAAGTATTCAATATAATTTAATTAAACAACCATTTTCACTATTTAAATAATTAAATAAGTTATTTATTATTCGTATAAATACGGGTCGTTACATTCTCCCCCCCTTAAAATAATTTTGTCCTCGAAATTGCTAAGGTAGAAAATAGACCCTATTAACTGGGTAAAAATTATTTGTTTACCTGTTAACTCCAGTTTCACAGAACAAATTAATTTCAATTAAAATATTAATTAATTCTTACCAACCAAAATTTTCAAAAATCCTGAAAATTTTCTAACACCTTAACTTTTCGAAAAAAAATTCGTCAGCACCTCCTTTGTACTGGTCAATCGGTACAACTACAACTCGCCTCTCTGGGCCATCTCCAACCCAAAGAAAATCAAATAGCCAATCGGTTTGCCAATTCGGCTCATAAATCTCATACCCATATAAATATAAATTGGTACCTTTTTGTTGGGCATATCAATATATCCTTTACATCTGCTATCAATTCAGCTTATACCAATGTTATCTCAACCAATTTCCAATTGGTTTATTCTCAAATCCAAATCATTCGCTTATACCTAAGTTGAATTCCATTCAAACTTCAATATCAATTTCAAACTCTTAACTCATCAACTTAATTCCATTCCAGATTATTCTATAATCCAATCCAGTTTTATTTAACTTAGTTCAAGTTAAATTTATAATTTATTTGATTACTTTTACTATCTCTATCTATTTAACTTCACAAGTTAAATTTAAAATTCCAGAATTTCAATTCATGGGTTTATTTCAGTTTCATTTTGAAATCATAATAACAATTCAAAACATTTGAATTCCTTTAATAACTTGTTTTCTCAAAACACTCTAAAAACAAATCTTTGGTAGTAATCCGTCACTTAGCAACTCGAAAATGAACACTGATGATGCAGCTGTCACCATCAGAATTTATTTTCCAGCGATCGAAGTGAGTTCAATACTATATTACTTTCAAAACCATTTCTAAATAAATCCATTTTGAAATCAATTCAAAATACCATCCCTGTAACAACCCGTATTTTCAATAACCTGTTATAACATAAATCGAGGCAGAATTTAATTCAAAAGTCTGAATCAAGGGAAACGGGCTATGCCATTGCGTTCGTCTCGGAAAAATACGCGAAATAGAGTCTGAGTTTTCGAAAATCGGAGTCCGTATGACCCAGTTAAGGCCCATTGAAGTTTCCAGAAGTTTCCATGTTAAAAACAGATTTAAATTTTAAATTAAAAACAAGGATTAGGGCTAACTGGCGTCAGGCGGGAAAACTCCCGCCAGGACCCCCATGTCGACAGGCATGTCGACAGGGGTCTTAGGGTGTCGACAGCCCTGTCGACACGGGGTGGCCAGGCAGTTTTTCCTGGCGCACCATTTTGATTTGGGCTTGGTCTTGTGGCTTGGTTCTAGAGAATTCCTAAATCTGACGGGCCTAAACTAACCTAGGGTTAATCCTAGGGCTAAAAACACTCTAATCTTCTATAAATAAGCCCCTAATCCTACCCTAAAACCTCATTATTCATTCTAGCAACAAAACTATGTCAAATTGAATTCTCAAATGGCCTCCACCTAAAAACCCTAGCCTCCACCCTCTTCAAAAATCATTTCTATGAAGGTTTTGATGTTCATACAAGCATTTCTAAGTTGTATGAATGATCATTAGCTTGCATACATCATCAAGTTGCAAGCTTTAATTGCTAAAGCTAGAGTTTTGGGATTTTTGTTAATTGGAGCTTTGTTTTGGGTTTTTATATGCTTGCATAAAGGGCTTTTCAATCTTTATTAGTGAATTTGTGTCTTCATAATATTTGTAAGCCCTCTTACCTTCATTTTAGAAACTCTAAAGTTAATATGTGATGAAAGTTGGGATTTATGCATGTTTAATAAGTTATGCATGCTTATGCGAGTTCACTATGCTATGTTATGCATGTTTAATAAGTTATGTATGCTTATGCGAGTTTACTATGCTATGTTATGCATGTTTAATAAGTTATGCATGCTTATGCGAGTTCAATATGCCATGTTACACATGTTTGACAAGTTATGCATGTTTATGCAAGTTCACTATGCCATGATTTGCAAGTTTAACAAGTTATGCATGTTTATGCAAGTTCACTATGCCATGATTTGCAAGTTTAACAAGTTATGCATGTTTATGCAAGTTCACTATGCCATGATTTGCAAGTTTAACAAGTTATGCATGTTTATGCAAGTTCACTATGCTAAGTTATGCAAGTCCAACATGTTATGCATGTTTATTATGATATGTAAGATTTATCATATATGTTGTGCCAAGTTCCCTCTTTCTATCCTTTATGCATTATGACGAATATGTAAGCGATAGAATGACGTTGGGAAGGGGTTCTTGGGTAAAACTTAAAAATACATGAAAATATAAGATTGGGAATTTACCTATTAAGTTAGGTCTACCCCTTGGGAATTTACCTATTAAGTTAGGTCTACCCAAGTATTTGTTAAAACTTGTAATTATGGTTTGAAAATAAAGTGGACATGACACTTAGAAAACATGTGTGGCCAACTCGAGGTTGGGTTGAGTTTGTAGCGTAAACCTACCCGGAACCGACCGGCTTAACTAGTTGCTACAAACAATAGGACCCAATGTGAGAAGTTGGTCATGTGTACCTGGGACCCGAGGTTAGACCAAGTTGTGGTGTAAAGCTACCCGGACCCGCCCGGCTTAACTAGTAACCGCAACAAAGTCTAATGTGAGAGGTTAAGGTACAATTAAATTAATGCCTCATGATTAGGGTTAAGTCATGGCCCACTAATACTTAACCAATTTTGGGGATATGAGGGATTAAATGGGGTTAAGTGGTGAACTGTTGGTTACACTTAACTAATTTAATCCATGATTAGTGAGGGGTTAAACCACACTTAACCCTCTTAGAAAACCCTAGCAACGTGGTCTGTTCCAGCAGTAATCCCAGTTGGGTATCATTCACAACCCTAGAGGCTAGGCTAGGGCGGGGCACGATTACTGGACTGATGTAAGCGACCAAAGCGACGGCTGAGTGGTACAGCGGTGCGGGTCCAGGCGGGCTACGGATGTGCACGTAGTTCGGTGTTGGACAAACTCGAGGCACGGGTACCAGTAGGTTTAGACTGTGCATTATTGCTTAGGTGTCTGGGGTTGACACCCGAGGGCTTGGTACACCCGAAGGTGGACCCAGCACAGTCTGACTACAACCATATGTGGGCCGTATGGACACCAACACTTGACGTGTTAGGTTTATAGGGAGCCGATCGACTAGACCGTTGGGCTGGACCTTGTATTAAGGTCACCTCATGCTATTGGGCCAAAGTTTGGGCTAAGGGATCAATACCTGTTATGTTAGTTTGCTAGTACGCTGTGGTGCAAAGCTTAATCTTGTTTATGTGATGACACCTTTATCTGTTGCCAGTATATTCATCTCAGTTTCCATCATGATGTTAGCTTTATTAGTTTATAGACTGATCGTAGTAGGGCTTACCAGTCTTTTTGACTGACCTGTTTTCTTTCGCTTCTTTTCTTCCGTTCCCCCCCCCCCCAGGTTCTCAGGGAGGGAACAGTGGTGCTTATCTTGGATCGCTTGCTTGTTCGCTGGATAGCTCATGTATGTCTGGACATTGAGCTCGCTATGGTTTATCACTTTTATTTTTGGGGATAGCACTATGTATTTCAGTATTTCTGTTTATGTTGTACTAGACATATTTATTTTGGCAGATGACTTTATGATGTACTAGACTTGTTTTGAGATGGTTTGAGATATTCCGCTGTTTTATTCTCATTTACTCTGTTTTACATATATATTTATGTTCCTGTTCTGCCTTGATATATCATTATGCATGCTTACCCAGTTCTAACGCCCCCCAGAAGCCAGTGCCCCCGAAAGAGTGACCCTAGCGGAGGTGGGGTGTTACAAATTTGGTATCAGAGCATATGGTTTACAAGAAAGAACAAAAAAGTTTTTAAAAAGACTTTTGAAAAACTATTTTCAAAACAAGTATAAAGTATTTTCCAAAGAAAAGTCTAGTATTTTAAAAGGCTATTCCCCAAAAAGCCATTAGCGTTATCCTTCGTTCCCTTGACCTAATCTTATCTTATCCTTCGTTTCAGTATGGCTGAGGATCTTGCCATCCCGGATGGAGTAAATGTGCCACTCTGGTATAGGAGACTTCTAGAAGCTAGGGCGGCAGCCGGCCCCGCAAACCCTACTCCCACTCCTCCTCCTGTAGTTGAGAATCCTCCCCCTAATGCCCCTCCTCCGGTGGTCCCTCCAGTGGTTAATATTCCTCCTCCCGTTGCTAATGTTCCTCCCCCTCCTGTTGCTGAGGCTCCTCTTCCTCCTCCTCCCCCTCAGCATCCTCAGGTTGAGTTCACGAAGGTTTGTAAAGACTTCAAGGCGATGGGAGGCAAGAATTTCCTAGGCACGGAATCTTTTGTTGAAGCTAGGAATTGGCTGAAAGACACTGAGGACCTATTTGCTATCTTTGGGATTGATGACGAGAGGAAGATCTTATTGGTAGTGTGGCTTTTGAAGGATGAAGCGGCCTATTGGTGGGAGGTCACCAATGGGACGAGGCCCGTTGAGACTTGGGCCGATTTGAGGGCTAGATTTTTGGCCAAGTTTCTATCTTCTGCTGAGGCGAATTTACAGATGGAGAAGTTCATTGCATTAAAGCAAGGTGATATGTCTGTCAAGGAGTATGTGAACAAGTTTAATCAGCTGGCCCGTTTTGGTTTGGATATGGTGAACACTCCTGAGAAGAAGGCTCTTCGATTTGCTAGAGGGTTGAATGAGCCGCTGCAGGGCTTGGCGATGTCACATATTCCGCATGGGGCTACTTTTGAGAGTTTGGTCAATATGGCTCTACTTCAGGGAGATGGAAAGAAAGAGGTCAAGACGAGTGGTACTCAAGCAAAGAAGACTGATTCTCAAAGCAAAGGCAATCAAGGTGGTCAAAGCAGTCAGGGGAATCGGAGCAAGAACAAGAAGGGGAACAACAACAAAGGCAAGGGAAAGTGCAATTACTGTGGTGTGCCTGGACACTTTGCTAAGGATTGTAGGAAGAAGAAAAGGAAGCTTAGTGGTGGATGTTTTTCCTGTGGTAAGGCTGGACACTTCAGCAAGGAGTGCCCGAAGAAGAAAGGACAGGCTGGACCTTCAGGAGGGCAAGTTCATGCTCTCAATACCGCTTCAGTTCCCGATCGAGGTAGTGTTTCTGTTGAGAACCTTGTTTATGTTTCCGATCTTCCAGTTCGTACCTTGTTTGATTCTGGTGCATCACATAACTTTATTTCATCTGATCTTGTTGATAGCTTGCACCTTAGTACTAGCTTAGTGGATGATCCCGTTTGTGTTTCGAATCCCATTGGGGGTTCTGCTCATCTATCTATGATATGTGAGGATCTGAGGATCTCTATACTCAGTGTAGAGTTCTTGTGTAGTGCATATGTTCTTGGTTTCAGGGGATACGGATTGATATTGGGCATGGATTGGCTGTCCCGATATGGAGCCATTCTTGATTGTGAGCATAGGGTTGTGAGGCTTGTGACTCGCCTTGGCAACGCCTTAGAGATTTCATGCAATCCGAAGAATCCCGTCGTGTTGTGCTATCTTGAATCTCTCGACTCGTCAGAGGAAGCCCTTCAGTCTGTAAGGGTGGTCCGAGATTATCCAGATGTTTTTGAAGAAGTTAAGGGGTTGCCCCCTAAACGAGAGATTGATTTTCGCATTTATCTGGTGGATAATGCTAAGCCTGTTTCTTTGCCCGTTCGGCACATGGCTCCGCGTGAGAGACGGGAGCTCAGCAAGCAAGTAAAGGAGTTACTTGAGAAGAACTTCATCAGACGAAGTATATCCGAATGGGGAGCGCCTGTGGTGTTTGCTACTAAGGCAGATGGTTCTCTTCGACTCTGTGTGGATTATAGAGAATTGAATAAACTGACTAAGAAGAACAGACACCCGTTACCGAGGATCGATGATCTCTTTGACCGGCTTGTTGGTGCTTCTGTTTTCTCTCAGCTTGATCTTGCTACTGGATTTCATCAGCTCAGAGTGGCTGAAGATAGTATAGACAAGACTGCATTCAGAACTCCAGATGGATTCTTTGAATGGCTTGTTATGCCGTTCGGTTTGACGAATGCACCCGCGTATTTCGTGGACTTGATGAGTAGGGTGTTTCGGGAGTTCTTGAACAAGTTTGTCGTGGTCTTTGTGGATGATATTCTGGTCTTCTCTAAGGATGAAGAAGAGCACGCGAGGCATCTTGTAGAGGTGATGGATACGCTTAGAGCGCATCAGCTAAAGGCCAAGTTCTCCAAGTGTCACTTTTGGAGAAGGGAAGTTAGATTCCTTGGGCATATCGTATCCAAGCAAGGCTTAGCGATGGATCCCGCTAAGGTGGTTGCAGTTCAGGATTGGAAGACTCCAAGGAATGCAACCGAGGTGAGAAGCTTTCTAGGTCTTGCGGGTTTTTACCGGAAGTTCATCAAGGACTTCGCGAAGATATCCGCTCCTCTTACTAAGTTGACGAAGAAGAACTTAGTCTTTGCTTGGGATATGGATTGTGAGCTTGCTTTTCAGAGACTCAAGAGAGCCCTTACCTCAGCACCAGTTCTAGCTTTACCCGATGGTGGTAAGATATTTACCGTATACACTGATGCTTGTGGCACGGGATTGGGCGTCGTTGTGATGCAAGAGGGCAGAGTTATATGTTTTGGTGGGAGGCAACTTAAGGTGCATGAGAAGAATTATCCCACTCATGATCTAGAGCTGGCGGCAATAGTATATGCACTCAAGGCTTGGCGTCATTATCTTCTGGGAGAGAGATTTGAGCTGTATACTGATCATAAGTCTTTGAAGTATCTCTTTTCGCAGAAGGATCTGAACTTGAGGCAGCAGAGATGGATGGAATTCTTGGCTTCCTATGATTTTGATATAGCCTATACCCCTGGCAAGGGGAATGTTGTAGCGGATGCGTTGAGTAGAAAAAGGTTGACACTAAGTCCTCTATTTGTTGAGATGAAGAATTTAGAGTTCTTGGCAACCTTTGATTTTTCTTTGATAGTTGAGTCGATGACCGGTTCTTTGGCATCTCTAGAGCTCAGGCCTACCCTTCTGGATCAAGTTGGGGCTTCGCAGAAGGAAGACCCTCAGATAATTGAGATCATGGATAAGCTGATTCGAGGGGAGACATCTAGTCACCTTGCTCGATATTCTATAGATGATAAGGGTTGGCTGAGGAGAGACGGAAGGCTTTGTGTTCCAATGGTAGAAGATTTGGTGAGGAAAGTTCTTGATGAAGCACATCGCTCCAAGTTGACTATACATCCAGGCGGTGATAAGATGTATAATGATATGAAGCGCATTTTTTTCTGGCCTGGAATGAAGAAAGATGTGGCAGAGTTTGTCTCCAGATGTGTTGTTTGTCAGAGAGTAAAAGCCGAGTCGAAGAAGCCCGGTGGGCTATTGCATCCTCTAGAGGTCCCGCTATGGAAGTGGGAGAGTATTTCTATGGACTTTATTGATGGGCTTCCAAGGTCAAGGAAGGGGAATACGAGTATATGGGTCATTGTAGATAGGCTTACGAAGAGTGCTCATTTCATTCCGGTGAAGAGCAAAAGGACCGCATCTGGACTAGCATCAGTATATCTTCGTGAGATAGTACGACTACATGGAGTCCCTTCCAGCATAGTCAGTGACCGAGACCCCATCTTTACTAGTCAGTTCTGGAACAGTTTGCAGGAAGCTATGGGCACGAGGTTGAACCTGAGTACGGCCTATCACCCACAAACGGACGGTCAGACAGAAAGGGTGAATAGGGTACTTGAGGACTTGTTGAGGCTTTGCATTCTGGACTTTGGTGGTACTTGGGAAGACCACCTTCCTCTTGTTGAGTTTGCATATAATAACAGTTATCAGGCAAGCATAGGGATGGCACCATTTGAAGCTTTATATGGGAGGCCGTGCAAGTCACCTACATGTTGGTGGGAGACTACAGATAAGCTTATACTTGGACCCGACATGATTAGAGATACATCCGAGAAGGTCGAGTTGATTAGAAGACGGATGAAGGCGGCCCAAGACCGACAGAAATCCTATGCTGATAAGCGAAGATCCGATTTGGAGTTTGATGTTGGGGACATGGTTTTCGTAAAGGTTTCTCCTTTGCGGAATGTGGTCCGATTTGGAGCTGTTGGGAAGTTGGCACCGAGATTTGTTGGACCCTTCCCTATCATAGAGAGAATTGGGAAGATGGCTTATAAAGTGCAATTGCCCGAGAAGCTGTCCGGAGTGCATAATGTCTTTCATAAAGTGCCTACATGAGTCCGCTGAGGTGGTTGAACCTAGCATTCTTGAAGACGTGGAAGTAGAGAAAGAGGCAACTTTGAGGAGAGCTCCGATTCGTATCTTGGGGACGGAGACCAAGAAGCTAAGGAATCGAGAGGTCAAGTTGGTGAAGGTTCAATGGGGTGAAGCTAAAGAAGACGCAACTTGGGAAACCGAGGAGAAGATGCGTAGGCTTTATCCATTCCTTTTTGAGGGTACACTCTCAATCTCTTTCCTTTGTTTAGCATGTCTTTCTCTTTGCTATCCATGTTTATCTAGTTATCGTGCTAATCTTAGGTAGAAACCCTTTGGATGAAACATGTGTTTGAAACATGTTATGCTTGATGGTTGCAAGTGGTTGCAAGTGTTTGCAAGTGGTTACTCGTGGATGCATGATACACATTAGGCACTAGATCGGCTCACACACTCCTCATATTGCATGTGCATGAGTGTTTATGCTTATTCTTGGATGAAATTTGTATGCAATCACATGGATGTTGCATATGGATGTATGATTGAGCACGCATGTAGATATTATACATTATGTTAGGGATTTGCATACATATGGATACATTTCACTAACATATTTTGCATTGATCTTTGCATTAGATAAGTACATACACACACACTTTTGCATATGTTCATACAGCATTTAGAACCTTTTAAGGACAATGATTGCTCGTGGATGATGCTTTGAGTAGATGGATGATTGGATGGTAGGATACGTTCTTCCTAACTTGAAGATTTCGGGGACGAAATCCTTTAAGGAGGGGAGAATGTAACAACCCGTATTTTCAATAACCTGTTATAACATAAATCGAGGCAGAATTTAATTCAAAAATCTGAATCAAGGGAAACGGGCTATGCCATTGCGTTCGTCTCGGAAAAATACGCGAAATAGAGTCCGAGTTTTCGAAAATCGGAGTCCGTATGACCCAGTTAAGGCCCATTGAAGTTTTCAGAAGTTTCCATGTTAAAAACAGATTTAAATTTTAAATTAAAAACAAGGATTAGGGCTAACTGGCGTCAGGCGGGAAAACTCCCGCCAGGACCCCCATGTCGACAGGCATGTCGACAGGGGTCTTAGGGTGTCGACAGCCCTGTCGACAGCCCTGTCGACACGGGGTGGCCAGGCAGTTTTGCCTGGCGCACCATTTTGATTTGGGCTTGGTCTTGTGGCTTGGTTCTAGAGAATTCCTAAATCTGACGGGCCTAAACTAACCTAGGGTTAATCCTAGGGCTAAAAACACTCTAATCTTCTATAAATAAGCCCCTAATCCTACCCTAAAACCTCATTATTCATTCTAGCAACAAAACTATGTCAAATTGAATTCTCAAATGGCCTCCACCTAAAAACCCTAGCCTCTACCCTCTTCAAAAATCATTTCTATGAAGGTTTTGATGTTCATACAAGCATTTCTAAGTTGTATGAATGATCATTAGCTTGCATACATCATCAAGTTGCAAGCTTTAATTGCTAAAGCTAGAGTTTTGGGATTTTTGTTAATTGGAGCTTTGTTTTGGGTTTTTATATGCTTGCATAAAGGGCTTTTCAATCTTTATTAGTGAATTTGTGTCTTCATAATATTTGTAAGCCCTCTTACCTTCATTTTAGAAACTCTAAAGTTAATATGTGATGAAAGTTGGGATTTATGCATGTTTAATAAGTTATGCATGCTTATGCGAGTTCACTATGCTATGTTATGCATGTTTAATAAGTTATGTATGCTTATGCGAGTTTACTATGCTATGTTATGCATGTTTAATAAGTTATGCATGCTTATGCGAGTTCAATATGCCATGTTACACATGTTTGACAAGTTATGCATGTTTATGCAAGTTCACTATGCCATGATTTGCAAGTTTAACAAGTTATGCATGTTTATGCAAGTTCACTATGCCATGATTTGCAAGTTTAACAAGTTATGCATGTTTATGCAAGTTCACTATGCCATGATTTGCAAGTTTAACAAGTTATGCATGTTTATGCAAGTTCACTATGCTAAGTTATGCAAGTCCAACATGTTATGCATGTTTATTATGATATGTAAGATTTATCATATATGTTGTGCCAAGTTCCCTCTTTCTATCCTTTATGCATTATGACGAATATGTAAGCGATAGAATGACGTTGGGAAGGGGTTCTTGGGTAAAACTTAAAAATACATGAAAATATAAGATTGGGAATTTACCTATTAAGTTAGGTCTACCCCTTGGGAATTTACCTATTAAGTTAGGTCTACCCAAGTATTTGTTAAAACTTGTAATTATGGTTTGAAAATAAAGTGGACATGACACTTAGAAAACATGTGTGGCCAACTCGAGGTTGGGTTGAGTTTGTAGCGTAAACCTACCCGGAACCGACCGGCTTAACTAGTTGCTACAAACAATAGGACCCAATGTGAGAAGTTGGTCATGTGTACCTGGGACCCGAGGTTAGACCAAGTTGTGGTGTAAAGCTACCCGGACCCGCCCGGCTTAACTAGTAACCGCAACAAAGTCTAATGTGAGAGGTTAAGGTACAATTAAATTAATGCCTCATGATTAGGGTTAAGTCATGGCCCACTAATACTTAACCAATTTTGGGGATACGAGGGATTAAATGGGGTTAAGTGGTGAACTGTTGGTTACACTTAACTAATTTAATCCATGATTAGTGAGGGGTTAAACCACACTTAACCCTCTTAGAAAACCCTAGCAACGTGGTCTGTTCCAGCAGTAATCCCAGTTGGGTATCATTCACAGCCCTAGAGGCTAGGCTAGGGCGGGGCACGATTACTGGACTGATATAAGCGACCAAAGCGACGGTTGAGTGGTACAGCGGTGCGGGTCCAGGCGGGCTCCGGACGTGCACGTAGTTCGGTGTTGGACAAACTCGAGGCACGGGTACCAGTAGGTTTAGACTGTGCATTATTGCTTAGGTGTCTGGGGTTGACACCCGAGGGCTTGATACACCCGAAGGTGGACCCAGCACAGTCTGACTACAACCATATGTGGGCCGTATGGACACCAACACTTGACGTGTTAGGTTTATAGGGAGCCGATAGACTAGACCGTTGGGCTGGACCTTGTATTAAGGTCACCTCATGCTATTGGGCCAAAGTTTGGGCTAAGGGATCAATACCTGTTATGTTAGTTTGCTAGTACGCTGTGGTGCAAAGCTTAATCTTCTTTATGTGATGACACCTTTATCTATTGCCAGTATATTCATCTCAGTTTCCATCATGATGTTAGCTTTATTAGTTTATAGACTGATCGTAGTAGGGCTTACCAGTCTTTTTGACTGACCTGTTTTCTTTCGCTTCTTTTCTTCCGTTCCCCCCCCCCCCAGGTTCTCAGGGAGGGAACAGTGGTGCTTAGCTTGGATCGCTTGCTTGTTCGCTGGATAGCTCATGTATGTCTGGACATTGAGCTCGCTATGGTTTATCACTTTTATTTTTGGGGATAGCACTATGTATTTCAGTATTTCTGTTTATGTTGTACTAGACATATTTATTTTGGCAGATGACTTTATGATGTACTAGACTTGTTTTGAGATGGTTTGAGATATTCCGCTGTTTTATTCTCATTTACTCTGTTTTACATATATATTTATGTTCCTGTTCTGCATTGATATATCATTATGCATGCTTACCCAGTTCTAACGCCCCCCAGAAGCTAGTGCCCCCGAAAGAGTGACCCTAGCGGAGGTGGGGTGTTACAATCCCCAATGCTTGGAAAACATTTCTAAAATCTCCCAGGATTTTAAAATTCTCTTATACTTAATTCAGTTCCACTTATAAACACTTTTCCAAACTTCCAGGGTTTAATTCCAATTCTGATTTAAATTCAGATTCAATTCAATTCATAACACTTATATGAATTCTACTTGGTTATATATATAACCATTTAATTAATAATCTTACTCGATTATAATAACAACCAATATATCCAATATTAGAATATTTCCAATTTATATATATTTTCTTTATATCAAAATATAATTTGGGGTAAATTATTCCATTTACCCTTTTTCAAAACATATCGTGTCGACCCATCGTATTCGAGTGTTCAGAAACTCCTACCGATACATTGGATCAAACTGATCGAGCAGAACTCATAAACAACTCGACCAATAAATCTCCATGGTATAAAATCATTTTATATTGAATAACAAATACGTTCGCTCGTATATATACACTCAACTCAATCTAGGGTATTACTAGCCCCATCTCCACTGAGTCACGCCACAGAGCCAAGGTAATAACTTCACCTTAAGCTCTGATACCACTTGTAGTGTCCTGAAATTCCGGTCCAATTTGAGCTGACCAAATAACACAAGTCCAACCCCAATTGCACTGGAAATCAGAAAACTAATATAAAGATAATAGATGGTGAGGATAGATAAGATAGAAACTTAGAATAGTAGAAGAAGAAGAACATACAACATTAGAGTAACATGAACCTCACAGCGGAACAAAAAACATATAATATATAACATAACTTTGAAATATAAATCTGCACTTGAATATACATATCATTTCCAAAGTACAACACTTACAACACAGCGAAAAAACCATAGCTATATAATTCTGAAGCCTCCTACTCCAACTCTTCAAGTATCTGTAAATCCCGACTACTTGACTGCCTGTACAAAATTGGGCACCCAAGAGTTTAGAGAAAACAAAACAAAATAAACTCTGGGTCAGTCATGTGACTGGTGTGAGTAAACTCAAATCACTTGTTTAACTTTTAAAATCTCTTTAAAAGAAATGATTATCCTAAGACCGATCCACACATGAACATGGACGGTTTTTACCTTACGATAAACCAAATTATTCTTTATATCAAGTCTCTTCTGATATTACAATAATGTCTAAATACAAGTACTTAACAATCTAGCAGAAACGCTTGCATCTAATGTTCTACATATATAATATACAATCAAAACCGCGGGATCTTATATGGGGAATGGATTCCAACTATGACAAGGTATGGATCCACCTTCCGCTCAGTGTAATCTAGAAGCGATACACTGGAGTTCAACAAGAACATCTTGCAACTCGGCCACACACGGCCGACCACTCATTTCGCTTGAGTGTATCGTATATATTGCCACCCCTCGGTTAGTATTCCAACATAACCATTCTCGGGAGATACAGAATTGAAAGAAGTAACAAATACGAATATTCTCTAGATGGTGACAATATACCCTACTTGGATGCGAACCACTTAGCCATGTTGCCTGCCCGATTTCTGTCATTTCCCAGTTGATGAGGCTCGAGGTCAAAACGTATCTTTTAACAGATCACTCCTCCATTTACTTCGAATGCCACATCGTCATACCCATCAAATCACAAATTGATTTCCCAAAAAATACCACGGGTATAAGCTAAGAGAAACGAATTCCTCTGCCACTAATATAAATACGTTTGAAACGATCAACTTACGCGATCTACCAGATATACTCTGCAAGACATTCATCCATTCAAGTTGTCCTGGGACTGGATAAACCGAAGGCACTATTCCGTGCATCTATCCTAGTCAGACTCTACCTAAGACTTATACAACAGCTCTTGCATTTTACTCCGTCTTCAATTTGTCTTCGATCTATTTGATTCGAAACGCTAACGCCCATACGGAGTGGTTCTTTTGATAAGAATCCAACCAGTCTCTCCGTATTGACGATGGAAAAATGGTCAAAACCTTGATAGTCTATGATTTAACTATCCAAGAAAAACACGTGTGCAAACAACGATATTATTTCCAGATGGAAATTATATCGATCAATCATCATTTAACATTTATCTCTTTAGTTCATTAATTTACTTATCTCCTGTTTCCATATATTCTAAATTCTTATTTTCTATTATCAGAAAACATTTCTGATTCTTATTTGGAAAATATTTCCAAAACTCCTTCATTGGATTTAAACTAATGTTTAAATCAAACATCGCCATGCCAACTCAAACCATTTCACTCATTCACTAAATTCACTTAACCATCGTTCACTATCAAACCTTACCATTCCTTAGTTAAGAAGGAAGTCAATCAAGTTGGGGTATAATTACCTCTCAGACCTTAACTGAACAACGTTTTAACTTCGAAATAGTCAAAGTTTATCTTTTAAATCTTTAACAAACTTCCTTACGTAACTCTCTTTCGAATAAATCTCTATTCGATAACTCTTTCCTTCGAATAAACTATATTCGATAATCTCTCTTCTTCGAATAACCTATATTCGAATAACTCTATTCAATTAACACTATTCGATTAACTCCAATAGATTTACTCTTATCAGTTAGCTCTATTTGATTAACTCAATTCTATTAACTCTATTTGATTTACTCTATTGGACTAACTCTATTTGATTAACCCTACTGGATTAACTCTATTCAATTAACTCTAACTAATTTACTCTTATCAATTAACTCCTTTCGAATAAACTATATTCGATTAAATCCTTTTGAATAACTAATTTTCGATTAACTCCTTTCGAATAACTAATATTCGATTAACTCCTTTCGAATAACTAATATTCCATTAACTCCTTTCAAATAACTAGTATTCGATTAACTCCTTTCGAATAACTAATATTCGATTACTCCTTTCGAATAACTAATATTCGATAACTCCTTTCAAATAACTAATATTCAATTGCTCCTTTCGAATAACTAATATTCGATAACTCCTTTCGAATAAATAATATTCGATTACTCCTTTCGAATAACTAATATTCGATTACTCCTTTCGAGTGACTAATATTCGATTACTCCTTTCGAATAACTAATATTCGATTTGTCCTTTCGAATAAGTAATATTCGATAATTTCTTTCTCTATTCGAATAAATTATATTCAACTAATTCTCTAATTCGAATAACCTTATTCGATAACTCTTTCTTCGAATAAACTATATTCGAATAACTCTAATCAGACTAACTCTAATTCAATTAACTATATTCGAATAACAAATATTCGACTAACTCTTGTTCGATTAACTCTATTCGAATAACTCTAGTTCGATTTAACTCTAGTTGATTAACTCTAACTGATTTACTCTAACTGGTTTACTCTAACTCTAATCGATTAACTCTAACTCTAATCGATTAACTCTAACTCTAATCGGATAACTCTAACTCTAATCGATTAACTCCTCTAACTCATTTTGATTAACACATTTTGATTAACTCCTTTGATTAACTCTAGGTCCATATTCAGTCTCAAATATCGAGGTTGAAATCGATTCTTACTTCTCTATATAAGCCCTGACTTATATATTTTATTTATCCAATGATAAATAATTAAATTTATAAAATATTATTTATAAATTAATCTTCTCAATCTATTGGTTACAACAGATTCTATTTGAAATCTTTGCTTTAAATCCATATCATGTTATACACGTGTACGAAGCACGGGTCTAAACTTTCCTGATGTAAAATTCTATTCATTTGCCAAATATTTCCTCATATGGCATTCATTTCATTTCCCAATAAATCCCTTTTATAACTCTATTTATTTTCTAAATAAACATTTCCTTTTTATAACTCTGTTTATTTTCTAAATAAACGTTTCCTTTTATAACTCTATTTATAAATGTTTTACCAATATTTCTCTTTCTGTTTTATTTGTAAATGTTTTACAAATATTTCTCTTTCTGTTTTATTTGTAAATGTTTTACAAATATTTCTCTTTCTATTTGTTTTACAAGTATTTCCTTTTATATTTGTTTTAAAATAATTTCCTTTATATTTGTTTTACAAATAATTTCCTTTATATTTGTTTTACAAATAATTTCCTTTATAAAATCCCTTGATTTTATAAATATTCCTTTGTATAAAATCCTTTGGTTTTATAAATATTCTATTCCAATATACAGTTTGAAATCTTCCTTCTATATAAAATCTTTCGATTTTTTATAATATTTTATTTCAATATAGTTATTGAAATTTTCCTTTTTCATCCCAGGGTTTTCTTACGGTATTTAAAATACCAAACAACAGTGATCGATATCATTCAAACACACATAATCAACAACAGATTATATATCACATCATAAATCACAATATATGAAACAAAACAGTATTTTATATATTGAGGAGCCCAGTTGGGTCCCTCCAACCTATTTCCTTGCATCACAGATGTTAAACAATATAATTAACATCGATTGCATTTCACTATGAAATATTCTGCTAAACAGAATCAATATTTGATTAACGATTTATATATATATATCGTTATCTATAATTTCAACCAATACATAAGCAATTCAACCAAACAGTTAACACACAGCAATCAAATAATTATCAGTGCTAAGACTACGTTATAGAAATATAGCTGTTCAGAGTTGGTGAGTTTTACTCACATTGGACGATCATCGTTAATAACGATAATCATCGCTTGATTCAGACAGACAATTTATTTCGCTATAAATTGTAACGAGCTCGAATTCGCTCCCAATCAGTTCCATTGTGTAGCCACCGTCCATACGATCCCAACGGATCTTGTTTTGTCTAGTTCCGATATCATACGAGAGATTTATGCATTATACAAGTTAATGCTATCTTAAATAAAATAAATTAAATTTCCTTTATCTATAATTGGGCTTAACCTTTTGATAGCCGGCCCATCACCCAAATACCAACCCATACCATTGTAACTCATCTTCCCTGTAACACCCCGTATTTTCTGTGAACGTATATGTAACAAATCAAAGGATAATTAATTTTTAAAATAAGAATCAAGGTAAACGGGTTGCGCCATTGCGTTCAACTCGGAATTCATCTTGAAAACAAGTCCGAGTTTGCGTAAATCGGAGTCCATATGAAGAAGTTATGGCCTTACAAAGTTTCAGAAATTTTCAGAATTAAAAACAGCATGAATTCGAATTCAAAATTCGAATATCAAACCCAGAACAGCCCAGGTCGACTGGGGAGTCGACCCCCCTGGCCAGGTCGACTGGGGAGTCGACTGGGCAGTCGAACCCCCCTGGCCAGGTCGACTGGGCAGTCGACCTGGGTGTCGACCTGGTCCCCGAACCTGGTTTTGGGCCTGGGTGCATTCTTATGTATCTGGTCTCGTTTGCTGTCCAGATTCATCTGCCTAAACCTATTTAAACAGCCCCAAACCCTAGCCTTCCCTACACACAATTCTATTCTGCTTCTTCTCTGCCTCTGTTCTAAATAAAAATAAAAATGGCGTCGCTACTCTGCTGGAATCAAAACTAGAAGCTAATCAACATCAACCTAAGCAACTCAATTCAAACTAGAGATTAAAGCTTCTGCAACGATTCTACAACAATTAAAGTTCTTTCTTTAATCCAACCAAGGCAATTGCAGTTATTTTCCGATATAAACTTTAGTCATAATTGTGACATGATTGTAAATCAGAATTTGAGATTGTGTATGTTCTGTTCTGATCTATTTTATTCTGTATCTCTTCTTCTTTCTGTTCTATAGCCAGGCTACTACGAGCCTGCGCCAATCTCCTAAGAGATTAACGCACGAACACTAAAATATTTGGGACAAATAATGAATGTGGCATAATTGGACATGGCTAATCTGTGACTGATTTAAGAAAAAGGACATAGATTGTAAACTAGATTTAGATCTATGCATATTCTGTGAATTGGAAGAAGAGGAACCATAGTATGTTAACATGTGACTTGAGACATTGGACATAACCCATATTTTGAATTAAGATCTGTTGGGCATATTGTTTATATAAAAATTCATGATTTGAAAGAGAAGATGACTTAGGTGTGAAGATCTATATTAAGATTTGATAACTATCAAATGTGAATAACACCTAAGTAGGAGATTTTTGAATATATGACATGCATTGAAATCGATGGCTATATTTGGTATAATTTATATGTGAATCTTTTGTACTAGGCAAGTTGAACTAAATTGGGACATGTAAATTATGACCATAATCTGTGACATGTAAATTCAATGCAAACGTGGAATATATGATCATAGTGTGAATCATGACAACTATTTAGGCATGCAAACTTAGGAAAAATTTATAATTAGGCAAGATATGTTTGTGAAACTTTAAGGAATGATTAAATCTGTTATATTTGCCTAATTTGCTAGTTCTGCTATAATTGCCTAATCTGCTAGTTCTGTTATATTGCTTAATCTGCTAGTTCTGTTATATTGCTTAATCTGCTAGTTCTGCTCTACTACCTAGTCTGCTAGATCTGTTCATCTGCCAAATCTGTCATCTGCTAAGTCTGCTGAAAATGCCAAATCTGTTATATGATAAATCTGCTAAATTACTTAATCTGCTGAATCCATTATGTCGCCTAATCTGCGAAAATCTGTTATATGTTATATCTGTTGAGTTGATATAATTAGTCTGTTATTGATATAATCTGAATTGGCTATAGTTATGAATAATTGACTTGTATATTAGGCGTGGGCATAAATGGTAAATTGTTAATTAATTGGCCGCAAAGATGAACATGGCTAACTCGAGGTTAGAATGAGTTTGCGGCGTAATTCTGCCCGGAACTGCCCGGCACATCCAGTGGCCGCAAACAATAGGTTATAATGTGAAAAGTTAGTCATAACGTGCTTGAAACCCGAGGTTAGGCTCAGTTTGCGGCAGAAATCTGCCCGGAACCAACCGGCCTAACCAGTAGCCGCAAACTGTCAGTCTAATGTGAGAGGTCTGGGCATTAATATTTAATTAATGAAAATCTGAGATAAATATGATGTCTAAAACGTGTTGGGCGGATAGGGTTAAACCCACTAGACTGATGAATTTAATAAATCTGTTCCGTGAATCTGTAGGCCCAATTACAAAGTTAGACAAATTTTTAAGTCTGTTAATCTGTAACTGGTTAATCGGTAAGTCTGTTAAATCTGTATATCTGATCCGTTAGTCTGAAAACTTGTCTGTGAACTAGTTGATCTGAATTCTGTATGTCTGAACTTGTAAACAAGTTAATCTGAAATCTGTTAGTCTGGGGACACAAGGATAGGAGGGGAATTACTTGTGTCATCTGTTGTTTGGGACCCATATTAGTCAGTAACCCTTTCTGGTATCAAAACTTTGACCCAACAGTAGGTAGGGTCCGGGAACGCTTACTGAACTAATTATTAGCGGTTCATTCTGATAATGGCGAGGGGTGTTGATGGTGCGTTCCAAACGGGTCATGTGCGTGCATGGATCCCGGTCTGCCTCTGTGGATGTAAGACGCCGTGACATCTGTAAATAGGTATGTGCCAATTGGTTGTCATTTTAGGGAGTGATACACCCTACTGTGGGGCCGACACAGGGTATTTATGTATTAGGGAGCCGATCGCTTGGGGTAGGGTTTTAGGGTACACCTAGTTCTATCTGTTTCTGTTGGTACCGTCTGTTTCTGTTGGGTGGTAACACCTATCTGTTTCTGCGTGGTACCATCTATTCGGGTGGTAAAGGCCCATTTACTAGTGTACACCTAATTCTACATTCTGTTTCTGTAGGGATTAATCTGTTTTTGTTTCTGTACCTTCTGTTGGGGTGGTAAAGGCCCATTATTAGCATTCTGTTTCTGTCTGTTTCTGTTCGGGTGGTAAAGGCCCATTACTAGCACTCTCTTCTGTGGAAATTATTCTGTACCCGTTTCTGTTTCAGTTTAGACATTAGGGTGACACCTAATTATGTTATACTAGTATTAGTGCAGAGAAGTGTAAAGAAATAGCTTATGTCATTCTATTCTTCTGTAATATCCGCTACACCTGTTACTGTTATCTCTCATCCAGTTTTATTTTCATGTCATGTTATTATTATCTGTTCATAACTGAAAATCACTGGACTTGCCAGACTTTTTGTCTGACCCTTGTTGTTTCGCCTCCTTTCTTCCGTTCCCCCCAGGTTTTGTAGAAGGGAGTACTCTAGCTTGATCCAGATTTCTTCCGCTTGAAGTGCTTAAAGTATGGCTTGTCTTCTTCTGTGGGGATTATGATTTTAAACTATGCATTCTGAAGGCTTTTGTACAAGACTGATATTTTGTACTTGAATTCTGATATTGTGATTTGAAAGGATGTAACCAAGCATATTTCGGTTTCTGTTGTAATAAAGTTATAAAATTTTCAAGTACTGTTTTATCTGTCTTGTAAGTTTCTGTTATGTTTACTAAAATGCTTCACCAAAGTTAAGGCATTCCCTTTGTGAGTGACCTTAACGGAGGTGGGGTGTTACACTTGGTATCAGAGCTGAAGGTTACCAGATTGGGTAAAGTTTTTGAAAACTATTTTCAAAAAGGTTTTAAAAGGAAGTATTTTCGAAAGTAAAGCCTATTTTTGAAAAACATAATCCCCAAGAGCCATATATCTTACCTTCAGTCCTTTTTGTAATTGAATCTTTCCTTTTTCGTTTCAGCATGTCTGAAGCATTTGAGATACCAGAGGGTGTTCATGTACCCGGATGGTTTCGTCAATATCTTGAGGCTAGGACCGCCGCCGCAGGTCCAACAAATGATCCCCCTCCTCCGCCTCCACCTCGTGCAATTTCTTTCTCAAAGATCTGTAGAGATTTTAGGGCCATGGGTGGGAAGGATTTCAAGGGAACTGAATCATTCGTAGAAGCGAGGAACTGGCTCAAAGAAACTGAGGATCTATTCGTTATCTTCGAGGTGGACGATAGGCAGAAGGTACAGTTGGCGGTATGGCTGCTCAAAGACGAAGCTTCCTATTGGTGGGAAGTCACTAACGCCGAGAGGCCGGTTGAGACATGGATGGATTTCAGAACAAGGTTTGAGACAAAATTCCTCTTGCAAGCTGAACGAAGTCTACAACTGGAAAAGTTCTTATCTCTTAAGAAAAGAAGTATGACGGTCAAGGAATACGTCAACCAGTTCAACCAACTGGCTAGGTTCGGATTGGATTTAGTCAACACTCAGCATAAAAATGCTCTCCGCTTTGTTAAAGGATTGAACGAGCCACAGCACAGCCTAGCCATGACCCATGTACCCATGGGAGCGACTTACGAGAAATTGGTGGACATGGCACTACTGCACGAGGAAGACAAGGGCCCGAAAGAGACAAAGAAGGAAGAACCACAAAATAAGAAAGCATGGCCCAAAAAGGAAACACAAAAGAAGGATGACAAGTCTGAAGATAAGAAGGGGAAAAAGTGCTTTACTTGTGGAAGCTCGACTCATCGGAACAAGGATTGCAGAAAAAGGAAGGGCACTTGCTTCAACTGTGGTGAGATGAGACACTTCACTAGGGACTGCCCAAAGAAACGAGGGCAAGGGCAGAGGGCAGAACCCACTTCTGGAGTACAGGCGAATGCTTAAGGGACTGGTAGATAGGGTAGAAATAAGAAAATTTAAGTAGGAGGTTTAATTTTCTTATCTGATTGTTGAGTTAAAACTCTTTCCGATTCCGGCATTTTGATTCTGTAATCGATACTCTGCACTTTAATACTAGTATTGTTTCTGATTCCGCTATAGGCTCGAACCCATAAGGGTTATGACTCATCTGTTTGTGAGAGATTGGGGTTTGATAGATATATGTGTTAGGCGTCAAGTAGGACGCATACATTCTGGGTTTTATCATGCTTAGTTCAGTAACCTGATCTGTACCAGTAATCTGTAAATATCTGAATACTTCCGATAAGGTTAAGATTTCCAGTTTTGACATTATCTAAAGAGGGTAATCCTCTGGGTGTCAATTTGATGTTGGTTTCGGTCTTCGGGGCCGATTCTTAGGACCCATGTCTAATGGGAACCAAGTTTTTGTTTTATCTGTACTCGCTTCCATTATTCGACTGTATCCTATCGATCGAATCTTCGAACTTTAGGTAGAAACTAATGGGTGTAAACATGTGTTTGAGACATGTTATGTTTGATGGTTGCAAGTGGTTGCTAGTGGTTGCTCGAGGATGCATATACACACACTAGGCACTAGATCGGCTCGAAAACACTCTCATACTGCATATGGATGTGTGAGCATTTTAATTTTTTGTGGATGAAAAATGATTGACTCAGCACATGGATGTTGCATATGACTGAATGGTTGTGCACTCATATAGAAATGATGTGTATCGAGTAGGAAAATTGCATACATGTTGGACTCATGGCACTAACATAATTCGCATTAAGGAGGTCAACTGAATCAGTGGACCGCCTGATCTTTGCATTAGATAAGGAACATATACACACACCTTTGTATATGTTCATACAACATTAGAAGTTTCTAAGGACAATGGACGCCAGTGATTGATGATTGAGTAGATGGATGTTGGATGGTAGGACACATTCTTCTTAACTTGAAGATTTCGGGGACGAAATCCTTTAAGGAGGGGAGAATGTAACACCCCGTATTTCCTATGAACGTATATGTAACAAATCAAAGGATAATTAATTTTTAAAATAAGAATCAAGGGAAACGGGTTGCGCCATTGCGTTCGTCTCGGAATTCTGCTTGAAAACAAGTCCGAGTTTGCGTAAATCGGAGTCCATATGAAGAAGTTATGGCATTCCAAAGTTTCAGAAATTTTCAGAATTAAAAACAGCACGAATTCGAATTCAAAATTCGAATATCAAACCCAGAACAGGCTGGGCGGGAAATTTCCCGCCCAGACCCAGGTCGACTGGGGAGTCGACTGGGCAGTCGACCCCCCTGGCAAGGTCGACTGGGGAGTCGACTGGGAAGTCGACCCCCCCTGGCCAGGTCGACTGGGCAGTCGACCTGGGTGTCGACCTGGTCCCCGAACCTGGTTTTGGGCCTGGGTGCATTCTTATGTATCTGGTCTCGTTTTCTGTCCAGATTCATCTGCCTAAACCTATTTAAACAGCTCCAAACCCTAGCCTTCTCTACACACAATTCTATTCTGCTTCTTCTCTGCCTCTGTTCTAAATAAAAATAAAAATGGCGTCGCTACTCTGTTGGAATCAAAACTAGAAGCTAATCAACATCAACCTAAGCAACTCAATTCAAACTAGAGATTAAAGCTTCTGCAACAATTCTACAACAATTAAAATTCTTTCTTTAATCCAACCAAGGCAAGTGCAGTTATTTTCCGATATAAACTTTAACCATAATTGTGACATGATTGTAAATCTGAATTTGAGATTGTGTATGTTCTGTTCTGTTCTGATCTATTTTATTCTGTATCTCTTCATCTTTCTGTTCTATAGCCAGGCTACTACGAGCCTGCGCCAATCTCCTAAGAGATTAACGCACGAACGCTAAAATGTTTGGGACAAATAATGAATGTGGCATAGTTGGACATGGCTAATCTGTGACTGATTTAAGAAAAAGGACATAGGTTGTAAACTAGATTTAGATCTATGCATATTCTGTGAATTGGAAGAAGAGGAACCATAGTATGTTAACATGTGACTTGAGACATTGGACATAACCCATATTTTGAATTAAGATCTGTTTGTCATATTGTTTATATAACAATTCATGATTTGAAAGAGAAGATGACTTAGGTGTGAAGATCTATATTAAGATTTGATAACTATCAAATGTGAATAACACCTAAGTTGGAGATTTTTGAATATATGACATGCATTGAAATCGATGGCTATATTTGGTATAATTTATATGTGAATCTTTTGTACTAGGCACGTTGAACTAAATTGGGACATGTAAATTATGACCATAATCTGTGACATGTAAATTCAATGCAAACGTGGGATATATGATCATAGTGTGAATCATGACAACTATTTAGGCATGCAAACTTAGGCCAAATTTATAATTAGGCAAGATATGTTTGTGAAACTTTAAGGAATGATTAAATCTGTTATATTTGCCTAATTTGCTAATTCTGCTATAATTGCTTAATCTGCTAGTTCTGTTATATTGCTTAATCTGCTAGTTCTGTTATATTGCCTAATCTGCTAGTTCTGCTCTACTGCCTAGTCTGTTAGATCTGTTCATCTGCCAAATCTGTCATCTGCTAAGTCTGCTGAAAATGCCAAATCTGTTATATTATAAATCTGCTAAATTATTTAATCTGCTGAATCCGTTAAGTCGCCTAATCGGCGAAAATCTGTTATCTGCTATATCTGTTGAGTTGATATAATTAGTCTGTTATTGACATAATCTGAATTGGCTATAGTTATGAATAATCAACATGTATATTAGGCGTGGGCATAAATGGTAAATTATTAATTAATTGGTCGCAAAGATGAACATGGCTAACCCGAGGTTAGAATGAGTTTGCGGCGTAATTCTGCCCGGAACCGCCCGACACATCCAGTGGCCACAAACAATAGGTTCTAATGTGAGAAGTTAGTCATAATGAGCTTGAAACCCGAGGTTAGGCTCAGTTTGC
This sequence comes from Allium sativum, assembly GCA_030737875.1. Classification (NCBI taxonomy): domain Eukaryota; kingdom Viridiplantae; phylum Streptophyta; class Magnoliopsida; order Asparagales; family Amaryllidaceae; genus Allium; species Allium sativum. The sequence goes on along the minus strand of CM060923.1, from coordinate 527,787,362 downwards.
GGCAGAAATCTGGCCGGAACCAACCGGCCTAACCAGTAGCCGCAAACTGTCAGTCTAATGTGAGAGGTCTGGGCATTAATATTTAATTAATGAAAATCTGAGATAAATATGATGTCTAAAACGTGTTGGGCGGATAGGGTTAAACCCACTAGACTGATGAATTTAATAAATCTGTTCCGTGAATCTGTAGGCCCAATTACAAAGTTAGACAAATCTGTATGTCTGTTAATTTGTAACTGGTTAATCGGTAAGTCTGTTAAATCTGTATATCTGATCCGTTCGTCTGAAAACTTGTCTGTGAACTAGTTGATCTGAATTCTGTATGTCTGAACTTGTAAACAAGTTAATCTGAAATCTGTTAGTCTGGGGACACAAGGATAGGAGGGGAATTACTTGTGTCATCTGTTGTTTGGGACCCATATTAGTCAGTAACCCTTTATAGTATCAAAACTTTGACCCAACAGTAGGTAGGGTCCGGGCATGCTTACTGAACTAATTATAAGCGGTTCATTCTGATAATGGCGAGGGGTGTTGATGGTGCGTTCCAACCGGGTTATGTGCGTGCATGGATCTCGGTCTGCCTCTGTGGATGTAAGACGCCGTGACGTCTGTAAATAGGTCTGTGCCAATTGGTTGTCACTTTAGGGAGTGATACACCCTACTGTGGGGCCGACACAGGGTATTTATGTATTAGGGAGCCAATCGCTTGGGGTAGGGTTTTAGGGTACACCTTGTTCTGTATGTTTCTGTTGGTACCGTCTATTTCTGTTGGGTGGTAACATCTGTCTGTTTCTGCGTGGTACCATCTGTTCGGGTGGTAAAGGCCCATTTACTAGTGTACACCTAATTCTACATTCTGTTTCCGTAGGGATTAATCTGTTTTTGTTTCTGTACCTTCTGTTGGGGTGGTAAAGGCCCATTATTAGCATTCTGTTTCTGTCTGTTTCTGTTCGGGTGGTAAAGGCCCATTACTAGCACTCTCTTTTGTGGAAATTATTATGTACCCGTTTCTGTTTCAGTTTAGACATTAGGGTGACACCAAATTCTGTTATACTTGTATTAGTGCAGAGAAGTGTAAAGAAATAGCTTATGTCATTCTGTTCTTCTGTAATATCCGCTACACCTGTTACTGTTATCTCTCATCCAGTTTTATTTTCATGTCATGTTATTATTATCTGTTCATAACTAAAAATCACTGGACTTGTCAGACTTTTTGTCTGACCCTTGTTGTTTCGCCTCCTTTCTTCCGTTTCCCCCCCAGGTTTTGTAGAAGGGAGTACTCTAGCTTGATCCAGATTTCTTCCGCTTGAAGTGCTTAAAGTATGGCTTGTCTTCTTCTGTGGGGATTATGATTTTAAACTATGCATTCTGAAGGCTTTTGTACAAGACTGATATTTTGTACTTGAATTCTGATATTGTGATTTGAAAGGATGTAACCAAGCATATTTCGGTTTCTGTTGTAATAAAGTTATAAATTTTTCAAATACTGTTTTATCTCTCTTTTAAGTTTCTGTTCTGTTTACTAAAATTCTTCACCAAAGTTAAGGCATTCCCTTTGTGAGTGACCTTAACGGAGGTGGGGTGTTACATTCCCCAAAACAGAAATCCCGTTCTTCCAACACAGCACCATGGCCAATCAAAACTCCACCTCGTTCTCCCTTTCTCCAACACTGTGCAGTTTATGCCCCGCTATTGCTTCGTCATATCCCCGCTATATCGTATTGCGGGTTTCTACCGCTGTACTATTTCTAAATAGCCTATGAAATAGCCTTTCCGCATTATGCCCCGCTATAATACGATATTCCCGAAATATCCCATTATTTTGGCTATATTCCGCTATTTCCGCTATATCTTCAATAAGAGAAATGAATTAAAAATAACATTGATGCATTACAAAATTATTTTTTAAGTATAATTTTTTAACATATACTTTTTAAAATATAAAATAACATAATATTCTATTAAATTTATTCAAGATATATAAAAGTTTACACTTATTTGCATATATTTGATTATGATTTTATTTAAAATTAAGAATTTACTAATTTTAATTAAGTTAAATGTTAAATTTCTATTTAGCTATCATTTATATATTTGTAAAATCATTAAATATGAGTTTTATATGCTATTTTAGACTCATCCGCTATATCTTGCTATTTCCTCGCTTTATCCCCGCTATAACTTTTTGCGCCTCCACCGCATTGGATCCGCTGAGCACTTTAACTGCACAGCTCCAACATGAATTTGAAAATCGAAAACTCCATAGAACTCCCCTTCAAAATCTCTTCCTCCCCATGTCCATCTCACTGAACTCGGCCTCCCCTACCAGTTTCCGTCATCTGCTCGAATACGCCCATCACCAGTAAAGAACCGAACTTTTTATACTTTGTTCCTCAAGAAATTTTGCAACCTCCTAACTATCAACCCCACAAACCCATCTGCATCCTTGGATTCACCAAAACAAATCCCAAAATCCCAAAAACTCTAGCCTTAATTCACGCTGACCGTCGCTGTACAAAGTCGATCCCCGAGAACCTGAATCGCACGACTCAAGGAGGGTACTGAATCGAAGAGAACCACTCAAGGAATCCATACATATGTGTTATATAATTTATAGGATTTTTTCCTATTTCTTTTGATTTTATGAAGAACGGGTTTTCACGATTTTGATGAATATAGAGGCGGCTGAGAAAAGCATGCGTGGATTCTTTCTGATCGAGAAAAGGATTCTTTCTGATCGAGAAAAGGAATTTGTGAATTTGGTTTAAGGTTATGAGGGTATTTATAGTATTGGTTTGCTTTTTGTTGGTTTGTTGAGGAGATAAAAAGGCCACGTTTTTGTTTGAGGAACAAGAATTGGTGCGGCTGAAACTGATGAGGGCGTGGCCCTTTTTCCACCTTAAAAACGAAAATATAGATACCCCTTTGTACACTTTTTTGCTAATATATATAAACTGCAAATGACAGAGATAAAAATACCCTTGTATTGAGCAGTGCTCTACGATCCCAAAAATATGATAACATCGGTAGATTAACTTATATTGTGAAACCCTAAAATGTCGATATAGGGTGCAAAATACTCCAAAATAAAAAGTGCTTATTTAATTAATTAAAAATTACATTAAAATTCTAAAAATTAAATTATCACTACGTCTCAAAGGGCTTGTCTAAATTCGAGGCCAATATTTAATTATAATTAAATATATCGTTATCGTTGATAAACGATTCCATAACAATTATTTCAAAATTTGATTTGGACATAAATCAAAATCTACACAATAAAATCTCAATTTTTCTCTTCCACTAGAAAAATATACTTCACCAGCTCCTAACCTTTCTTGTTTCACAGAAATCCGATTTAAAACGGACCCTGTATATTCAGTTGAAGTTCGAATTGCCAAATAGCGAACTGTTGCGCCATTTCGAGCTCGATTATAATTATATTATAATTATACGTTCAAACTTAGTTTAAATAATATATTCGTCATTCTAATTCAATTCTAAGATGAATTAAATACTTTGAATTGTTCAGTTCACATTATATTGTCAATTCACTATTTCTGATTATTTCAGAAATTAAATATATTATTCTATTATTTATATTAATTAAATGTTCCGTATAATTTAATTAAACAACCATTTTCACTATTTAAATAATTAAATAAATTAATTATTATCCATGTTAATACGGGTCGTTACACTATCGATACTAATTTACTTTGTATTAATACCGACACCATTTGCTATCAGAACTATAGTTTGACACCGAAACCGAGAGAAGATAGAGAGGCTATCCATATCAATCTACTTTGTATCGATACACTATACGAAAGCATAACCTGAATCGCAAATCACAATGAACCAAGACTGGTATTCCGAAAGCTAAGCAGATCCGATGGCAAAGCTTAAAAGTTGAAAGAATGCCGAAACCTGGGGCCGACATCGAAATCCACCAATGCAGTCGATACCCAATTTCATTGCTGAATCCGAAGGCGGTTTCTGCTGAGTGTTACCAAAAGGGGGACCATTTTGCTTATAAATAATACCCCAAAGGTATCATTTTGGGGGGCTTTTCCTCATTCTCAAATCTTGTAATCTTTACTTATAGAGTAGACCCTAATTTCTAAATCAATTTGGGGATTTTAGCTAAAAACTTCTATGTACTCAATAAAGTGATCACTAAAGAGAGAATCGATACATGAGATTAATGTCATGAATTTCCTTCATTTATGCTACCAATTTCCTTACTGCTTCCCCATAAGCTCCTTGCATGAGCCGAATTATCCAAAATACCCTTCTACAAGCCGTTTAGCTTACTAACTTGCACTGCACTTAGGGAACCCTTATCCCAAGGTAAATATTGGTCCTTGTATCTCGTAAGCGTGATACTCACCTTTTGAAGGAAAAGTGACTAATATTCCGGCTTAAGACCTTGATATACAGGAAACGGTGAACTAACTCAAGCTTGTAGGAACTAAATATTCCCTTTGGTTCCTCTAGATCCACATTCTTAGACCTAATTTTGGTGTTGACGAAAAATGTCGTTAACACTGTTAAATTAACATGTTTTTCAAATTATTGTCAAATTAACATGTTTTCCTAATTACTATCAACTTAACATATTTTCCAAATGACATGTCTACTTAATGTATAATTAAGTATAACCTATTCTAATTAACATGTTTGCATATTCTTCCTTTATATTTTATCCCAATTTACAGTCCATGATTCACAAATTCCAATATACTCAAAACTCCCTTTTACATTCTTTCGTATTATTCCAATTTATTATTGAATAATAATCTCAAGACTGTATGCATAATTATCATCAAATTTACCAATTCCGTATTAGAGTAATTCTTAACCCAAACAGAGAATTAATTGAACAAATTACAACAACAATATTCTCAGCATATTTTAAATAGGATTCAATGCAATTACCACAAATTACATTTATTTAACCTATTAAGAATTATAGGGAATGTAAACGGTAAATATTCTGTTGTTCAAAATGTATAATTCTAAATCCACTCACCGGACCGTTTTCCAATCCTTGAATTTGATTCAGATCTGTGTTCCTGCGGTCTTTCGACTGAATCTAGTATCGAAATAACCACAAATTTACAAATCTGATACTAAAAGAAGAGGGAAACAAAAAAACCTAAATAATTCAGATTCACAGCACTTACCTTGCGTTGATCAGAAATCTTAACACCTATGTTGTAGATTTACATTCTTTGTCTTCAAATCTTGAATCAGAACTCCTAAAAGCTAATATTCTAATTTCTGAAAGATTTAGAGAAGAAAGAAGATGACTGAGCCTTAGCATCGTCTCAGAAAATATGAGTTGGAGACTAGACCCTGCTAGTTTATTTATAAGTGTACATGAAATTCTGATCTGTTGGATTTAAAAATATAAAATATAAACCGTTTGTTCAAGAAAACACGTCACTTAAAAAAGATCTGGCCCACGTGGGTCGACCTATGTGTCGACCCACCTTAAAGGTGCGTCAACCCTATGGTCGACCCATGCATGACTCGACCCATGTATGCCTTGGGTCGACCCAGAGCCTGGTTCTGAACGTGATTTCAGCTAGTATAAATTTATATTTTAACGTTAACACTAACGTTCGTTTTATTTCTTAATATTGCTTATGTGGATTATTATTTTCCACTTATAAACACTTATCTAATTTTAGATTTCGAATTTGTGCGCCTATATACACATACAACCTTTTAAATCTTTATTCGTCAATAACTTTCTCATACGGGCTCCGTTTGGGACAAGTCATATATAAAAAAAAATCAGAAAATTGCAATGAACATAATGGTATATAATTCATGATTAAATTATGAAATCATAAATTATCGATATGTTCGTTTAATATTTATATAAAATACGGGGTATTACACATCTCTTCTGAAAGAACGTTGTCTTATGCACCCTTCATCTTGATTTTGGCCTTCGACTTTTCCTTGTTCATTTTAGTGCTAACAAAGATATTGCTAAAATAAGGAAAGTGACAATGAAGAAAGAAGTATCTCTTTCCACATTCATATGTAATCATGATGGTGTCTTGAGCATGATGAGAAGCTTTAATGGAAATAAGAAGCTTGTTCGATTTGACATCAAACGATTTGCAGTTAGCTCTCTATGCTTACAAAGTTTGTACAAGAAAAAGGAAAAACTTCGAGTTCTGTTCACGTCAAAAGAGTGGGTAAAAAGTAGGTGGGTAAGGGAAGTGAGAAGAAAAAAGCTCGAGATAAAATTTTGACGTCCTCTTTCTAGAACAACGTCCCTTGCACACTTAGAATGACGTGTCTGTTGGTTTATGTCTTCTGATTTGTTAATGGTGATAAAAGACCTGCTAGGACACACACACACACAGATATATATATATATATATATATATATATATATATATATATATATATATATATATATATATATATATAAAGCAATGCATAGAGCAAATGAGCTATTGAAAAATCATTTGATGAAAATAAAGATAAGTGCAAAGATATTTTTGCAATTATTGATAAAAGATTAGATTGTGAACTTCATCCACTATTGCATGCAGCAGAACTTTCCTTAAATCCATGATTCTTTTACAAAAATCACATCATTTAGCATGATGAAGAAGTTGGATTGTGTAAATATGCCAAAAAAATTCCTTAAATAAGATCACATGGTAAGTCGTACGTATGTTTCAATAACGAGAATTAAAAATATATTCTTAAATCTCTAATTTTATATTACACACTAGGTTCTTTCAAAGTTCATTTTTTTTTTAATATATGGCAATTGAAATGTGATTATTTATTTACTTAGCCAAGTGGTGGAGTTTATATGGTAATTTGGCTCCTACGTTGCAAACTCTAAAAATTTTAAGCCTCACTTGTAGTGCATCAAGTTGCAACAGTAATCGGGGTATTTTTAAGCATGTAACAATTGTCTTTTATGTTTATTATTTTTATATAATCTATTCTGACATTGAAGTAAATGATAACATGTTATATCTTTTGTAATAGATTCACAGCAGAAAAGGAACAAACTTGAGCATTAAATATTTCAAATACTTGTGTTTACTAAATACGATCAAAAGTTGAAGAACCGCTTCAACACGAAAAGATTTGATTAATCCTATTTTTTTGGAAGATATCGATGATTCAAATGACTGGATGATGGATCTTTTGGAAAATAATTCCGACACGAAAGACGATTTGCCTTTTGAATAACATGAGGTGTTGTGCAATGTATCTGAAGCTAGAGAAAAAGCACACTTAACTAGACAATGTCACAATGTTACCAACTCAAAAGAAGAAAAGTCTTAAGCATGTGTATAAAAATTGAAAAAAGACTAATTTCGATGATGTTTTTAAGGAAGATGACTTGAATTATAATTCAAAAGAGAATGAAGATTATGAACATAGTTTGGAGGAGGACGAGGAGGAGAGCTTTGATGTCGATGATACGAGGGACTAGAATTTTATTTAAACCCAAAAACATACTCGATTTCCTCTGGAGAAATTGATTGCAAATTTACACTGTCATTCATGGTCATCTCCAAGGAATTGTTTGTATAGGCTTCCACTGCACCGTTTCAGCCGGCATCCCGGCTGCCCAAGTACCATTTCAAAATTTTTTATTCTACCACATGCAAGCATCGTAGGTGGAGCCCTTGTCGTCCATTTCAATACTAGTGCCTTAGTACAATATAATTCTAATCGCATGGTGTATTTTTATTAATAATAGGGGAAAAAAAAAAAAAACTACGGTGGTTCGTTAGTATAAGCCACCTGAACATAAGATAAATCACATTTAAGCTGATTGTGATTTCAATTTTTCTCTTTACAAATGAGAGTAAAAATCTTTTCTCGAGGCTCATAACCAAATCAGAGCATTTGATCTACTACATCTATCTATATATCAAGGCTTCAGCTATGGTCATAGCACGGTTTCCTGTAAGTCTAATACTACATCTATTATGTGCATGATAAACGGATAATATCAAGGACTGATAATGTAGTCTGCTTTCAAACTAGAAGTAAACCGCAAGATGATAAAACATCAACCACAATTATAATTTAACACACAGCAGTAAACCATTCAACAACGAATAAACAATAGGTTTACAGGCAATCAATACCAAACTAAGAATACATGAAAGAATCATAAAACAAATTAAAGCACAGTGTGATACAAGGAAAGTAAAATGACATCTCAGCCCTCCACCAAAGCACAGCCGACCAAATAACTCGCCGGTGCAGGCATGGATCTAGCCTCATGCCACTGCAGGGGTATAATTGTCGGATCACAAAACCTCACGCTGCTCAATTCAACGACATCATATCCGTGTGCATCAGAATCATATTTCAGAACACTTCCTCCTAAAACATACAAGAAATTCTTGTAACCCACGACGCTGTATGCAAATGGTTTCAAATAGCGAGCGTGACCTTGAAGAACTACTGAAGGTAACATGCCGATTGTGATCCAGTCTCTTGTACTTGCATCGAAAACTTTAACGCTGTCATCATCGAGTATGGTGTATAAAGAACCATCTATAACAGTAGTGTTATCGAGCCAGAGTTTTGAAAATGGTAATATATCACTGTCGACGATTTTCCATTTTTGGTGCGTTGGGTCGAAGATGAAGTATGAGTCGTACTCGAAATTGCTAGCTTTCTTCCCCACAACGTGAAATTTACCTCCATGGGATATGCTCATACACTCGACCAAGGGAAATGGCATTTGAGGTAGTTCGTCCCACCTACATGATCCAAAATATAACCAAAGAAAAAGAACAAAAAATCTATGTTATTATAATATATACAAGCGTTACGGTATGCGCTTCGCGCCTGATCATAAAACATGATCTGCGAATCATATTTCTAGAAACTGTTTATGTTTTTAACACTTTTTATGAATTACATGAATTTTTAGTTATGTTTGTACGTTAAAATAATGTGTAGTTTGTTTGAATTTTCATTTCTTGCAATATCTAATTTTTCTTTTATTATTAGCTTTTACTGTTATTTGAGTTGTTAATGAATAAAGAACGATGTTTTATAAGAGTGTTCATTTGTTAGATCTTATATTTAAGTATATTTGGAACATTATAGTTTTGAGTATGTGAAAAATGTTTTAACTTGCAGATCTAATTTTCAAGCAGTAAGTAAAGATAGAGGTACGTAAGAATATTCTTGAAAGTTCGCAATTGGACCAAAAGTTTGTTGTTGGATCACCGTTCGGTCCTCCAGTATATCATAGAAAAAAATCTTATTGTATTTTATGTCAAGTGCTAATGCTGACATGTTACAACAACATGCAAATTATCAACAGATACACTAACAGATCAAGTGGAACAATTATCTCACAAATGTAAGTAATTTGTGTCTATATTCCAATTTCCATCCATGATGCTGAAGCCGTGTTTTGTATGGAAACTGAGAGCTTATGGTTATGGTTTTTCAGTGACTGTATGGATATATTATTGGTTTGTTCAAAATTTTAAATGACTAATTAGATAAAGGAGAAAGATACTAATTTAATTTGATTAACTAATCAACTTAAGTGGAAATACTGAATCAAAGTTGTTGCGTTTACGAATTTGTCTGAACGACATATTATTTAATTTCATCCCAATTTTATACTGGAAGTATAATTTTTGTACTCTCGGCAAGGCAGGTCATATTGGTCCTTATTATTGCACAAAAAGGCATAACAGTGATTTCAAAGCAATTTCTCATCTTGGGTACGTTCGATTAATTGACACAACTCAAGAACGTGTACAAGTCGAATAAGTTGAGTTTCACAGTTTGGTAATGTTAGTTTGGTTTCACATCAATAAATTGTACTGTTCAGTTAATTGACCCGGAGGAAAGTAGTACATGAAAGCACCGGTTTAAGCTTCTACCTATAGCATGTGTAGCAATAAAAAACTGAAGGCAAGAAAAAGCAAGCAAACAAATACATAAAGGGGGGCGAATATTTAGACCAAGGTTTGAACTTCCGTCCAGCACGTTAGAATCCCACGAATCCGTTCTGGTTCCGGCATGGACCGGGACGTAATATGCTAAAATTCCATTTTTGAGATCTAGGGAAAGAAAATTAGAAACTATACTATTTACTGTAAATTTTGGGACAGCGACTCGAAAGTGGAAGCTGAAGTGGGCATTCAACAGCGACCATGAATTTAACGATTATCTCACTTTCTTCACGACCACGTTTGCATTTTTAATTTTATTCAGGAAGCCACTGAAAGTAATCGTAAATTGAAAAGAGAGGAGAAAGACAGGCATCTTATTGTGCCATGGGCTGCATAAATTGATAAGGATACTTATATAAATTTATATACTATAAACTAAGTTGTATGAATTTCGTTTAATATCATGGGCCGCATTATTTAGGCTGCAGACTCTTTTACAAATTTTGTTTAACTTATAAATTAATGGTACAAGAATACTGGACATTGAATAACATATTAAAAAAAAGTATCAGAACGGAACAGCGGGACTCCAAGAAGATCCGAAACGGAATTAAGGTAGGATTCCCGGAAGACCCGAAACGGAACCGAAATTTTGAAATTTTCCGACCAACGGATCGGAAATGGAAAGCAGAATTTTAAACCCTGATTTAGACACAAATTAAATACAAACTGGAACACACAAAATCTTTGTTGTTGGATCATTTTGTCCTGGAAATCAGGAGATAATCCAATGGTGAAATTCACTGTATCACCAATTGTGCTTATATTTTATGTCCAAATGGACTTTTCATACACAAGTAAATAAGAACAAACTGAGAGCTTGCCAAACAGACAAATAATCCGACTTTTAAAGCTTGGCCTGTTTTGATAAATGGCAACAAAGTTTTAAAGTTAAAGTTGTTATGGTATTTATCATTAAGTCACACCAGTGTTAGGTTAGATACACATGCAATGGGTATCATACAATGTCACATTAGTGTCTAATGATCATCCACAATTTGAAAATTTGAATTGCTGAATTTTTTTCTTCCCATCATTATTTTTACCACAATCAGTTTCAGAAAGCTATAACCAAAATAAAAAGTAGTTCCCATTATATTGTAACAGCATAATTTTACATGGTGTAATTTTATAAACGGATCTAGATTTATAGTTTTTCAATGTTTCCAAAGGTTAACGTCCATATGAGCTACTTATAACAAAAATTATATCATATCCAATGATAACAGGACACAAAGTGTATACCTGTCCTTGCATGGATCATAAACTTCGGCAGAAATCAGGCCTTCATCTGATATCCCCGTAGTTCCTCCAGCTACATAAACTTTGTTATTAATCACATCACAAGCAAAATTTGACCTTGCAACTCTCAAAGCGCTCACATTACTCCATTTCTGTTTAAAAGGGTCAAACATCACAACATCGTTTATGGCAAAACTTGCTGGTTTATTTGGCGAAGATAGACGCCCTCCGATAACTAGAAGCCATTTGCAAACAGTGACACATGAAAATGCCACAATTTTTCCAAGCTTTGAGTTGTCAAATGGGGGAATATTGTGCCACTTATTAGCATATGGATCATAAACCATACAATGATAGTTAATCGATGGATTTGTAAATGCGAAAATCCAATTTCCACACCAACCCTCGTAAGATTTCAGATTTGCATACTCGGTGCTTCTTATCGCTTGTCTCCACTTCTTGGATACACATTGTAGCAATCCATGATATCCATGAGATATCTTTGCTAAGCATCTTAATGCTAAATCATCAGGCAATCCTGGAATTAAGTCACCAGTTACCATACTGGGATATAACCTGTGTCAACATACTAGATAGTTGAGAGTATCTTTCATCATTTGGTACTAAATCGGTTAAAAGCAACTTACCTACTATCAACTTAAGATGGTCTGTTGAGTGACATTTTCACCAGCAATCTAGTAATCAGTTAATTCTAGTACAAATAATTTTAATACATGGCACAAGGGCAAAGCAGCATGATTCAACGTAAATTAAAGGAGAATAAAAGACACGGTATGTGTATTTGCATAGCATAGGTAGCACCTAATTTGGCTCCTTGTTCTTATGCCACAAAAGCTTGTTTTAGATGAGCAGCAAATTTCAAAACGAATTACGTAATTATGTATTGAACATCAAAAAAATCAAATATTCTAGGAATTACACGGGATAATAGTCTATAATGACAAATAAAGATATTTGTGAAACCAATAGACACAAAAAAGTAGCAAGTTTGAAGAAAGAATACTCACGCAGAATCCATCGATTCAAGCAAGCAAATTTGGGGGAGTGAAAGGGACGAACGTGATTAGGGATCTATTTGCTCCAATCTTCCACAGATCCTTGTTTAGCTTTGTTATTTGGACGAAATTTAACCGGTTCAAGATACACTAATTTGCCGGCAATTTCCGGAAGTCGCTAAACGAAGGGTTGAAAAAAAAAAAAAAAAAAAAAAAAAAAGGCATATATAACACAACCAGCCACTCACAACTTCATGAAAATATAGCTGAATATTATTGAAAGCTTACAATCCATTTTGTTGCCCCCCCCCCCCCCCGTACTGCCCTAGGCGGTGGCCTTGCCCGTATACCCCTTGAGCCGAGCATGGATATATGAACATAAAAATATCTTGTAAAATGGAATAGAATTAATAAAATTAACATAAAAGTATTTCATATTCAAATTTAAAGTTATATGTGAATACATGCATGTAAAAAGGAGACACGATTTAAAGGATAACAAAGACCATTTGTTTAATCAATTGAAGACTTGTGAAATAACTACACAGCACCCAAAATAGAAGGATGGTCGACCGCTTTTTAGGGGGAGATCAACTGTTAAGTGTGTTGAGATTAATGGTGGAGGCTCAGATTTTTGTTATATTCTCTTAGGTGCGGTGTCATGGATGGTTCAGATTTTATATTTTGATCTGACAGCTCCTACACATTTCGGCACTATAAATAAAGCCTTAGCCCCCTCTATCAACTCCCATATTCTGAGGCTATCTACCTCCATTTATTCTTCATCTTTGTTTGAATTCCGTCTAGGAGAAAGGTTAGCACTTCTCCCTCTCTTTCTCCTTCTATTTTATTTTAATTTTAAAATTAACGGATCTAACTTACATATGTGTGTGTATGTATGTGTGTGTGTATAAAACTTATGTGTGTGTGTGTGCATAAATACACACACACATAAAAACTAATAGTTAGTGCAATCAAATGAGACTTATATAAATAACATTTAAAATGTTGTCTAATGCCTTAGGAAACATGACCATTAGGGTCATTAATGGCACATGACAATTAGGGAATAAAATTAATTGAGTGTTCATTGTCTTAGGAAATATGACTATTTGGGTCATTAATGGCATGTGACTGTTAAAATAATAAATGGAATTAAAGGATATTTAACGGATATTAATTGTCGTTGTAAATACTAAGTTTAAATAATTAAATATCCCAAGATAGGAAGTTAAAGAGAAATTATCCTTATCTCTTCTAGGTTAATTCTAGAATTTCTTTAATTAGAATTAAAGATTAGACTTAGCAGGTTAATGATGCGAGGTCAGTTGTTTTATTCGATAGAAGTCTGCACTTTCCAGCAGTCAAATATAAGGACAACTGATGTGAGATCTCATTAACCATAGGAACCCGTGACGATAGTTAATTGCGTAGCGAGAATTATTCCTAAAAGGTTTACTTCAAAGGTTGAGGTCTTAAGTGGCTATAAGACACACCTCCCTTCCAAAATATGAAACCAAAAAGAGAATAATTCATAGTTAAGTCAACTTCGAGAAGTATTAGAAGGCTAATTGGGTGCAAGATCGACAATCTACATGATAGTCCGCTTGCTCTAGGCAGTAAGTTACACGGTTAGAGTCCGACTTGACATACGGTATTAAATGTCCACAAGACTCCATATCCTGCGAGAAGTATTAAGTGATTAGGGGATTATCTAATAAGGCCAACTAGATAGGAACAGAGGGGTCCGCCAAAGGAAGGTCATAAATGACAATTACTCGTCTACCTATTCCATATGTCATAAGTGATTGCAAATTATCTGTCTCGTTATGAGGGGTTTGGGTTAAGCGTGAATGATGAAAACCTTAAATTAGTAGGACTTAGTAGCTAGTGTACTCTAATTTATATTAGAACGTAGTAAACCACCTAGTAAGGTTTTAAGTGATCGACGGATCCGCCTTTACCTTAGATAGATAGTGATGCTATAAGTGGTTATATAGAGATGATCCACTTCCTTTATTAATAAGGTGTTGAATTGTTGGAGAGCCCGCCTCTTAGTTTTGATATTAGTTCGAATAGTGGTTTAAAGGCTTCTTACTTATGCGTAAAAGTTCTATCTTAGTATAATACGATAATATTTGTAACACCCCACCTCCGCCAGGGTGGCTCTTGCAAGCAACTCTGACTTTGGTGGGGCGTTTTAAAACAAGGTAAACATGCATAATGATATAACAAGGCAGGACATGACATATATATATGTAAATAAACAGAGTAAGTAGATAGATAAAACAGCGGAAGAATTTTAAACCATTTCAAAAACAAGTCTGCTACATCATAATGTCAATCTCCCAAATAAACAAGTCTAGTACATAAAATAACATCATCTGAAACTGAAAAGGAAAACATAAAAGTAGCTATCCCCAAAGTGGAAAAAAACCATAGCGAGCTCAAGTCCAAAGCATACATGAGCTATCCAAGAAAGCAGCTAAGATCCAAGCTAGGCTCCTGTATTCCCTCCCTGAGAACCTGGGGAGGGGGGGGGGGAACGGAAGAAAAGAGGCGAAAGAAAACAGGTCAGTCAAAAAGACTGAGTAAGCCCTGCTACGATCAGTCTATAAACTAATAAAGTTAACAGCATGATGGAAACTGAGATGATCATAGATAACAACATACTGGCATGATAAATTAACTACAAGATAGATAGAGGTGTCATCGCATAAACAAGGTTAAGTTCTGCACCACGGTGTACTAGCAAACCAACATAACAGGTATTGATCCCTTGGCAAAAGCTTTGACCCAATAACATGAAGTGACCTTAATATAAGGTCCAACCAAACGGTCTAGTCGATCGGCTCCCTATAAGCCTAACACGTCAAGTGTTGGTGTCCATACGGCCCACATATGGATGTAGTCAGACTGTGCTGGATCCACCTTCGGGTGTATCAAGCCCTCGGGTGTCAACCTCAGACACTGAAGCAATAATGCACAGTCTAAACCTACTGGTACCCGTGCCTCGAGTTTGTCCAATACCGGATTACGTGCACGTCCATAGCCCGCCTGGACCCGCACCGCTGTACCACTCAGCCGTCGCTTTGGTCGCTTACATCAGTCCAGTAATCGTGCCCCGCCCTAGCCTAGCCTCTAGGGTTGTGATGATACTAAACTGGGATTACTGCCGGAACAGACCACGTTGCTAGGGTTTCCTAAGAGGGTTAAGTGCGATTTAACCCTTCACTAATCATGGATTAAATTGGTTAAGTGTAACCGATAGTTCACAACTTAACCCCATTTCAATCCCTCAAACCCCCAAATGGATTAAATTGGTTAAGTGTAACCGACAGTTCACAACTTAACCCCATTTCAATCCCTCAAACCCCCAAATGGATTAAATTGGTTAAGTGTAACCGACAGTTCACAACTTAACCCCATTTCAATCCCTCGAACCCCCAAATTGTTTAAGTATTAGTGGACCCTGTCTTAACCCTAATCATGAGGCATCAATTAATTTAATGCACCTTAACCTCTCACATTAGACTTTGTTGTGGTTACCTAGTTAAGCCGGTGGGTTCCGGGTAGATTTACACCACAACTTGGTCTAACCTCGGGTCTTGGCACCACATGACCAACTTCTCACATTGGGTCCTATTGTTTGTAGCCACTAGTTAAGCCGGTAGGTTCCGGGTAGAATTACGCTACAAACTCAACCCAACCTCGAGTTGGCCACACTTATGTTTTCTAAGTGTCATGTCCACTTTATTTCAAAACATAATTACAAGTCACCAAATACTTGGGTAGACCTAACTTAATAGGTAAATTCCCAAGGGGTAGACCTAACTTAATAGGTAAATTCCCAATCTTATATTTTCATGTATTTTAAGTTTACCCAAACCCCCCCAACGTCATTCTATCGCTTACATATTCGTAATAACGCATAAAGGATAGGAAGAGGGAACTTGGCATAACATACATGATGAACTTGCATATCACAACAACCATGCATAACATGTTAGACTTGCATAACTTAGCATAGTGAACTTGCATAAACATGCATAACTCAATAAACTTGCAAGTCATGGCTTAGTGAACTTGCATAAACATGCATAACTCAATAAACTTGCAAATCATGGCATAGTGAACTTGCATAAACATGCATAACTCAATAAACTTGCAAATCATGGCTTAGTGAACTTGCATAAACATGCATAACTCAATAAACTTGCAAATCATGGCATAGTGAACTTGCATAAACATGCATAACTCAATAAACTTGCAAATCATGGCTTAGTGAACTTGCATAAACATGCATAACTCAATAAACTTGCAAATCATGGCTTAGTGAACTTGCATAAACATGCATAACTTATCAAACATGTGTAACATGGCATATTGAACTCGCATAAGCATGCATAACTTATTAAACATGCATAAATCCCAACTTGCATCACATATTAACTTTAGAGTTTCTAAAATGAAGGTAAGAGGGCTTACAAATATTATGAAGACACAAATCTACTAATAAAGATTGAGAAGCCCTTCATGCAAGCATATAAAAACCCAAAACAAAGCTCCAATAAGAAAACTCTTAACAAAAACTCCAAAAACTCTAGCTTAGCCAATAAAGCTTGCAACTTGATGATGTATGCAAGCTAATGATCATCCATACAACTTAGAAATGCTTGTATGAACATCAAAATCTTCATAGGAATAATTTTTGAAGAGGGTGGAGGCTAGGGTTTTTTAAGTGGAGGCCATTTGAGAAATCAATTTGCCATAGTTTAGCTACTAGAATGAATAAATTAGGTTTTAGGGTAGGATTAGGGTCTTATTTATAGAAGATTAATGTGTTTTTAGCCCTAGGATTAACCCTAGGTTAGTTTAGGTCCGTCAGATTTCGGAATTCTCTAGAACCAAGCCACAAGACCAGACCAAGACCCAAAATGGTGCGCCAGGCAAAACTGCCCGGCCACCCTGTGTCGACAGGGCTGTCGACACGTCGACATGGGGACCCTGTCGACATGCCTGTCGACATGGGGGTCCTGGCGGGATTTTTCCCGCCTGCGCCAGTTTGCCCTAATTTCCAACTTTGAACTTGAAATTCAAATCTGTTTTTAATATGGAAATTTCTGAAAACTTCTATGGGCCTTAACTGGGTCATACGGACTCCGATTTTCGAAAACTCGGACTCTATTTCGCGTATTTTTCCGAGAAGAACGCAATGGCATAGCCCGTTTCCCTTGATTCAGATTTTAGAATTAAATTCTGCCTCGATTTATGTTATAACAGGTTATTGAAAATACGGGTTGTTACAATATTATCTTTTGGAAGTGCTACCTTGAGTATGATAGTTAATCGTCTTGTATAATTCCTAACAAGATTAGTTAAAATTACTAGCCTTGTTAGACATATGATTCTGGGTGAAACCAAACGAGACACATTTGTGTGTTATTGATAATGTTATACATTTTATACTCACCGGGACCTGTTGTTCTGACTTCTCCTCATAACAACTCTCAGGTTTATCTTAGGAACACAGGTCCTCGCAAATTGTTAAGTTTGGTTTATGATTCTTGTTCTCTGATGCTCGGTAATGATGTGGCGATTCTTTTTTAAGGTACTAACCAAAGTCGATGCTTCTTATCCTAGCTTGTCTCCGCTGTGAGTTAGTTTTATTATACTTTGATTTTTCTCATGCTAAATATTTGCAGGTACTAGATTTATATATGCTTGGATGAGTTTTAGTTTCAAATTTTATCGAAATTTAGGCTTAAAAAAGTGTGGTGTGTTGCATTTATAAATACAACTGTAACAACATAGGCTTTTAGGTTCTCGGAGTAAATAGATTATAGTGTGTTTTGAAATTCTAGCTTGAGAGGATTATTAAACAAGTTTCGGAGCCTAACTTGTATAATAATTTAAGATGAGATAATGAAGAATTGGTGTTTTGTAGAATTTATGTGTATTGAAATAAAATAAATTCATTTAGAATTATAATTTTTTTATGCACGGCGGAAACGGTTAACGCGGGAAAGAAACTGCAGAGAAGATGAACCTCCCACCAAACCTTCATATTGTAACACCCCGCATTTCTAATTAAATAATAAGATAAAATTTGAAGAGCTTCCAGAATTTGCTCATGGGATTAGTGTCATTGCGTCCATGGCGATAATCTGGTTAATTTAAACTTATGGATTATAGAAAACGGATTTAAGATGAAAGAGATACCTTTAAATGAAATATTATAATAAACATGAAAAGAAGGTATAAGAAAAGAACAATGACCACCATTGTTTTTTGTCTAGTCAACAAAAGCATATGTAGTCTAGTTGATAAGATCATGTGACTTCCAAGAGAGTGGCGCAAGTTCAATTCCCACTGGCGCTATATTTTTATTTTAGAGGAACGACTAAAATAATACATGTTCTAAGAAGAAAATAGGTATATATGCACATATAAGGAAAATTATACATATAAGGAAGAACAAAAATACATGTATACATGCATATGTAAGCATATGCATATATATATATATATGTGCATATATATATATATGTATATATATGAGCAAATATATATATATATATATATATATAAGAGAAATTCAAAATAAGCCTGCAATCAAAGAAAATTGGTAAGAATTTAATGATGACATAAGCACTGTTTGAATTTTGAAAATGAAATAAAAGTTGTGCGTATGTATATATATATATATACGTGTAAAATGGGCATTAAAAGTTTTTTATACATATAAGGAGTTTATATGTAAATAAATCAAAGATGGTGTTTAAAATAAAAACGTTAACTATGCCCAAAACAGCTCGTTGGATCCAAATAGGTCGACCCAAGGGGGTTGGGTCGATCCTAGGGTCGACCCGGACCCACCCCTGATCCGGGCATGTTCATTCAGTGAATCTGGACTGTTTTCCAAACCACATTCATTGCTGACTCAGCGTTGCGCGTACAAGATCATATTAACTTTCTTGAACAACTATAAATAGGCTAGCAGAGGCTAGCTTAAATCTCATATTTTCTGAGCGGTTGTCTAAGCTCTGTCATTCTTCCTCCTCCTTAAATCTCTTCAGAAAATTAAATAATTAGTTTAAGGAAATTCTTTAGAGGAAAAGAATGTATACCTGCAAATGGGTGTTCAGAATTCTGATCGAAGTGAGGAAAATTGTTGGATCTGGTTAATTTAGATTTGTCTTCTTTCTTCCCTTTTCTTTTAGTTTGAGAATTGTGAATCCATGGTTATTTAGATTCTAGACTCAGTTAAAGGAGCCATGGAATGATAGGTCTGGACCAGATTCATGAATTGGAAAACTATTAGGTGAATGGATTTAAGTAATACTTTTTTTTGATAATGGTATATCTATCGTTTTGCATTCCCCGTTAAAATGTATAAATTTGCTGAAATATAAACCTACTGGAATGTATAAATCTATTGAAATGTAAATCTGTTGAAATATGTGAATCTACTAAAATGTAAATATGCTGAAATGTATAAACCTGTTGGAATATGTGAAAAAGGATAACTACTATATATAGACTTGTTCTAATAATATGTTAATTGGGAATAATTGTGGTAATTGAAATTAAATATGCTGAGAACATTTCTGTTGTATAAGACCTGTTTCCATTAATCATCTATCTGAATTGGAATTTACTATAATTATGGAATTTACAATGAACATGAATATTTGTTTAAGAATATTACACCAAAATAGAATTACTAATAAAAATTGAAAGAATGAATATGCCTAAATTGTATGGACAATTTACAATAAATAGGAAATTGTAATCGCATTCAGGCACAAGGTTAAATTCAACTTGTGGTATAAGTCTACCCGGAACCGCCCAGAAAATCCAGCATCCGCAAGTGGTTAATTTAATGTGAAAGGTCTGGTGCGTGAGCCTGATTGTATATAACGGTACTAAGACACGAGGTTAAGTTCAACTTGTTGTAGAAGCCTGCCCGGAACCACCCGCCAAATCCAGCATCCACAAGTGGTCAACTTAATGTGAGGGGTCTGGTGCATTAACATATATGTATATAACTGGAAAGAATTAAATGACATTAATTGTAATTAATGGAAATGAATATATCCTACAACAGTAATGGAATTGGAATGAACGGGGAATGATAATAACCTATCATGAATAAAACTGAAGGGGAAAAGGAAAAATAATAGGTAGGCTTGTCCTAGGGACAAGTGAAAATTATAACTTAGGTTAAAATAAACGATAGAGAAAATGAGACAACTTATGTAATGAGATAAGTTGCACTTAATTATAAATTAAGTAATCTATAAATCTGGAAACCTGAAACCTGTTGTTTGTGATAAGTAGAGAAAAGAAGGGAAAATTTATGAAATGCAATAAGTTGTACATAATTATAAATTAGGTAATCTGTAAACCTGAGAATCTGAATCCTGCTGATAAGAAGAACATGTTATATGAAAACCTAAGGATCTGAAATCTACTAATAAGAATAACATGTTAAAGGCTTATTAACGAATTTAAATAGGATAAGTTGTATAACTGAAATTAATAAGCAAGAAGGACTTGGTAATCTGAATAAGAAGCTAATATGAGCTGAAATAACCAAGTTAACTAGAAGTCTAATGAGGTAGGGAAAGCGCGTAATTAAATGTTTGGACATAGGGCCTAATAACACGTTAACATGAGGCGTTTGGACCAGGCCGTACGTTTGAAAGTGAAGAACCCAATGAGGGTAGATCATTGTGTTGTCGTGGGACACGAGGGAAGCGTATGTCCATCTAAATATTCTGCCTTTTCTTCCTATTGTTCTGCTGATACTCTACTGGCTCCGAAGGACTGGAAGGGAAAGTACGTGGCTTCGTGGGACATGGAGGGTACTCCTGGTAGTCCTCTATGCGGTGGCAGCGTTTAGGCTGTGCTCGCGGAGGTGGGTATGTGTGTTACTACCTGCTGAGTATACCTTGATTTCCACGATAGTAGGCATTCGGAAGGCTGAAGGGTGGCACAGGTGATTCGACGAATCTGGTGTCTTGTGACTAGGCGGATAACGACCATCTCATTTGTTTGCCTTAGGAGGGTCTAACCATCTGATTGATAGTAAGTGTCGGGTACCGACCATCGACAGTCAGCGTGACGTGTGATACGGAAAAACAGAGAGCTAAACCATAGACCATCGACCTCTTAAGGCTTTGGGTGAGGGACATGCCAATTAGGATTTATTGTTTGTTGTTTTTCTATGCCACATCACTAGCTCTCAATTGTATTTGTCTTTCACTAGATGAGGGAGGGTCGGGTGGGACCATAGCCACTGTGAAAATGCAGACCATAGCATTTATGCATACAAATATCTAAAAAGGCACCCGACCGAGTTCCGTGTATCTGATATAGCCCTGTTATGGGACTCGGTTCACAGTAGATAATACGTGCGGATACATGCATACCGTTTCCAGATGGTGGATCATCGAGGTTGAGGCATCGAATACGATTAACGATACATATGTGAGAAAATCTAGATACATGCATGTCTGCTCCGGGTGGTGTATCATAGACTCTAGGGCATTACTCTATGATGGAACATGATTCGATCGAATGGTTCGAATGTGGCAGTCCATACGCTTGCGTAGCGTGGCAATGGAGGTTCTATGTGGAACATAGCGTTGTTATATGTGACGGCCCCAAACTTCCACAAGTGAAAGCAAGGAGAAATCATATGGAATACAACATAAATATAGTACAACAAATCACAGAAAACAACATAGCACAGGAAATCCATATAACAACAACATTATAGCAGCGGATATATAATGTCATCAGCAATAGAAAATCCACAGTCACAGAATCTAAATTATTACAGCAGGTTTTCAGAGAATTGCATAAGTTCCAACTCCAAATAAAACAACGTGGAATGGAAATAAGTCTGAAAATAAAAGGAAAGATAAATGCGATAAACGAAAAGATAGGTCTTCAAAGCTCCATCACCTTATCTTCACCAAAAGCAACTCCAAGCGAAAAGATAAAAGTAGCTCCAAAGAAACTCCAAGCAGGAAGAGAACCTGTCTACTTGGCTGCCCGTGTAGAAGAGAGGGCACCCAAGTTTGCAAAAAGGTGAAACAAACAATGGGTCAGTCGTGGGACTGGTGTGAGAGTTCTTAACTAAAATTACTCATACTAATAAGGCAAATCCAAGGACCACGCCGCTAACGCGGAACGGGTTGTACCAATGGATTGCCGTGCATAACTACAGTGTCAGTACAAATAAATAAAACGTAACACAGCGCAATGTCTTTTGAAAAATGAAACCACCATAAGACTCAGGTCCCATCACACAATGCAACGCACACCAAGAGGATAGAGTTTTACCTTATGGTAGTTAAACATGCTAAATACGCCAAATACGAAACTAATATTATTATTAGGGTGTATATGTTTTAAGACAATTCAAAGCAATGTATTAATCCTAGGAAGCATAGGTACCATATATTATGCCTCCAATACTAGTAATACAAATCAAATCCGTCGGGGTCGTATTGGAAATTTGGGTTTCCATCATGAGTCCAGGCTAGGGAGGACTCCTTACCGATTCGAGACACTCTAGTTAATGCCCCAGGATTACCCGCAGTTAACCCTTGGAAATGGCAGGGCCGGTCCTCACATACAGCTTAGAGGATTAGTTATTCCTAAGCACACGTTTCCCGGTCCTATAGGACCTATCCGAGGCGCCTCATTTCATCATCTTCCAAAAGTAAAATGATTACTAACTAGAAAGAAACGTGCTACTTTCCCTGCGTTCCCCTCCCCCTTTTTAGACTCTACCGGTTTGTGAGGCTCGTGAGGTCGTGTATACCATACCACAAGATTTTGCTTTTCAACAAGAACCCTGATCGTTTCATCTTAGCACGCCACACCGTCATTCCATACCGTACCATCGACCGTCTGCCAACATATAAATGGGTGTTAAGTAGAGAATGACTTCTCTACCACCAACATTTTACATTAGCAGAAAATCAACAACATGATATTTAATGGGATACGGTGTCAGACATACCATCCATTTACACCCATGCTCTAGGTCTGAACTAGGGTCAAACCCGTGAAATCCACGCGCACGTTTGGGCAATTACCCCGACTCGTAAATCGGGAGCTACCCAATTCAGAGTCTTGGTCGTTGTCCATTCGAGGGAAGATTTACGGTCTTCATACGCCGTCTTCATATTTAGATTCTTGAAATCGTAAAGTCGTTTGGAATGGGATGAACCCGGACTTCCCAACAATCTCGCGTTCATAATTTAGAGAAAAACACATTTCATGTCGTTATGTTGTCTTATAACGATAAATCCTTGCCTTAATTATTTAATATAATTAATTTCTTTAATTAACGACGCTTCAGGTCAGAGGCGACTTTGTCGCCGTTTTCCATCCATTTTGATTTTTACTTTTCTCATTACATTTTGAACAATGGACATTTTGACAAAATATCATTTTATGCAATGCAAATTCCTATTTTTCTATTTTGACAAAATATCATTTTATGCAATGCAAATTCCTATTTTTCTATTTTGACAAAATATCATTTTTTGCAAATGCAACTTCTATTTTTCTATTTTGACAAAATATCATTTTATGCAAATGCAACTTCCTATTTTTCTACTTTGACAAAATATCATTTTATGCAAATGCAACTTCCTATTTTTCTACTTTGACAAAATATCATTTTATGCAAATGCAACTTCCTATTTTTCTACTTTGACAAAATATCATTTTATGCAAATGCAACTTCTATTTTTCTACTTTGACAAAATATCATTTTATGCAATGCAACTTCCTATTTTTCTATTTTGACAAAATATCATTTTATGCAAATGCAACTTCTATTTTTCTATTTTGACAAAATATCATTTTATGCAATGCAACTTCCTATTTTTCTATTTTGACAAAATATCATTTTATGCAATGCAACTTCCTATTTTTCTATTTTGACAAAATATCATTTTATGCAATGCAACTTCCTATTTTTCTATTTTGACAAAATATCATTTTATGCAATGCAACTTCCTATTTTTCTATTTTGACAAAATATCATTTTATGCAATGCAACTTCCTATTTTTCTACTTTGACAAAATATCATTTTATGCAATGCAACTTCCTATTTTTCTACTTTGACAAAATATCATTTTATGCAAATGCAACTTCCTATTTTTCTATTTTGACAAAATATCATTTTATGCAAATGCAACTTCCTATTTTTCTACTTTGACAAAATATCATTTTATGCAAATGCAACTTCCTATTTTTCTACTTTGACAAAATATCATTTTATGCAATGCAACTTCCTATTTTTCTATTTTGACAAAATATCACTTTATGCAAATGCAACTTCCTATTTTTCTACTTTGACAAAATATCATTTTATGCAATGCAACTTCCTATTTTTCTATTTTGACAAAATATCATTTTATGCAATGCAACTTCCTATTTTTCTATTTTGACAAAATATCATTTTATGCAATGCAACTTCCTATTTTTCTATTTTGACATACGGTGTTTATTTTCTAATTTTAATATTGACAAAAATGTCAATAACATACGGTGCTCATGTTCTAATTTTAATATTGACAAAAATGTCAATAACATACGGTGCTCATGTTCTAATTTTAATATTGACAAAAATGTCAATAACATACGGTGCTCATGTTCTAATTTTAATATTGACAAAAATGTCAATAACATACGGTGCTCATGTTCTAATTTTAATATTGACAAAAATGTCAATAACATACGGTGCTCATGTTCTAATTTTAATATTGACAAAAATGTCAATAACATACGGTGCTCATGTTCTAATTTTAATACTGACAAAAATGTCAATAACATACGGTGCTCATGTTCTAATTTTAATATTGACAAAAATGTCAATAACATACGGTGCTCATGTTCTAATTTTAATATTGACAAAAATGTCAATAACATACGGTGCTCATGTTCTAATTTTAATATTGACAAAAATGTCAATAACATACGGTGCTCATGTTCTAATTTTAATATTGACAAAAATGTCAATAACATACGGTGCTCATGTTCTAATTTTAATATTGACAAAAATGTCAATTAAAATTACATTGCCAATTTGTTCCCAAAGCTTACTGTCAAAACACTACGCTACATACAACGTCAATTTTTACATGTCATAACATCGCAAAATAAATGGTATCAATTTCTTGTGTCATCACATCCAACAATTTATGGTGACAATTTTTATCACGTCATAACATCGCAAATATAATGGTGTCAATTCATCGTTATAGCATGGCAAATATAATGGTATCAAATCCATCGTTTTAGCATAGCAAATGATGTGATGTCAAATTTCTAACCACATATACACTTAACAATTTGTTTATTCAAAAATAAATTTTTGTGGTTTAGATCTCTCACCTTGATTGGATAATAAATATAATAAATCCAATTAAAATTTCAGAATGCTCCAATTGATTTCAGCAGCATCCACACGTAGTCACGGTCCTATTGGTTCTGAAAATTTCAGAATCCGAATTCATACGAATAAGTTATCAACGTTTTTATAGAACTGACTTTTCACAACTGTTTCTGTCACGACCAGAAGCGTTACAAAATCTGAAATTAAACTTACCGTAGAAACTCAGTTTTTTGTTCAAAACTTAAATTCGAATTTGCAGGAGTTGTAGTTGATGGTTCTCGGATCCGATTGGTGGAGGTCGAAGGGGGTGGAGGGGCGGACGCTCGCCGGTCGGAGGCGGCGACTTCGGTCAACCCAGGCGGGCCCGGCGGAGCTCGCAACGGCGGCGGTTCGGGGGGATGCAGGCGGCGGCACAGGCGACGACAGGGTCCAGAATGGGTATCAGCTTGAAGGGCTCGGAAATTGCTTCGAATCGGTATATGGTACGATAAATATCGTTGAGTATTGGAGGAGAAATCGAAGGTCAAAGTTTTGATGGTTAATGGGTTCGGCGGCAGTAAAAAGAACGAAGAGGAAGAAGACTGTAGCGGCATACGGTCCGTATTTATACATGTATTTTAGGGTTTTCTAATTATTAATTAATTAATTAATTAATTAACTAATCCGAGAAATTACCATTCTCTCATATGATCTCTGATTCGCGCTCAACGACTGTCGATCTTAACATTTTCATGCCTTCTGAACGCGATGGTGCTATCCCCATGGTCCAATTCTGAAGTTACAGACTGGTTTTATTTTATTTTCAAATTAAATTGTTTAATTTAAATTCGAACGTACATAATTTCCTGAGGCCACATACTGACTCAGAAAAATCCGGAAAAATTATTTTTGGCTTTCTTATGACGATACGATCACAACAAAATTTGTTTCGTTCAATTCTGAGCACTTTTGAAAAATGGCTATTTTCACGTCGTTCAATTTCAACTGTATTTGACCAAACACAGTTTCTTACGCCACGCTCACATATTAAATCGAAAAATTCTAAAAATTGAAACTTAGCCATATAATGACGTCCCGGATCCAATGAAAGTGGTTTCGTCGGATTCCGAGGTCGTTTGCAAAATGGTCATTTCCAACTGCTTCAAAGTTATTTAAAATTTGAAATTTGAAATTTCGACTCAAAAACCCAACAAAATATCTTAAAATAAAATTTTCAAACTGGTTCAGATTTTCGGGTCATTACAATTTCCCCTCCTTAAGAACTTTTTGTCCTCGAAAAGGAAAAAAGGAAAACAGAAGAGTAGGAATCAACACAGAAAATACTGAAATGATTAAGCGTACCTCAAAATAAAATCTAATCTGAGATATCCACTCTGCATTTGGGATAGGCCTTTTTGAAACTCTCCTCAGTCTCCCAAGTGCAGTCCCTAGGATCGCCACTCCACTGCACTTTGACTAGGTTGATTCTTTTGTTCCTCAGAGCTCGGGTTTCTTTGCCAATAATCTTTATCGGCTCTTTCCTCACCGTTAGACTTGGAGTAATATCCATGACTTGCTGATTTAGCCCATCTTCAATCAAATCTGGGTCATGCACATGCTGGCGGAGTTGGGACACATGAAACACATCATGCACTCCTGGCAGCCAGTCGGGCAGTTGCACTCGATAAGCCAGAGTACCAATCCTTTCGAGAATAGGGAATGGACCAATGAATCTTGGCGCCAATTTCCCAAACTTCCCAAATCGAATCACACCCCTTAAAGGAGAAACCTTGAAGTACACATGGTCACCAACAGAGAATTGCAAATCTCTTCTACGCTTGTCTGCATAGCTTTTCTGTCGGCTTTGGGCAGCCAGCAACCGCTTCTTAATTTTATCAACTTTGTCTGAAGCTTCTCGGATCATGTCTGGACCTAAAACAAGGCGATCTCCTTTTTCAATCCAACAGGCTGGCGATCTACATGGCTTATCATATAGGGCTTCGAACGGAGCCATCTTCAAACTTGCCTGATAGCTATTGTTATATGAGAATTCAACTAAATGCAAGTGATCCTCCCAAGAACCTCCATAATCGAGTATGCAAGCTCGCAACAAATCTTCAAGAATGCGATTCACCCTCTCAGTTTGGCCGTCTGTCTGAGGGTGGTATGCGGTGCTGAGATTTAATTTTGTTCCCAATTCATTTTGGAATGCCTCCCAAAACTTGCTAGTGAAGATAGGGTCACGGTCAGTAACAATGCTGCTAGGAACACTATTTAAAACAAAAGATTTTCTTTGGTTAGACATGAAAATTTTCATTTAGAAAATGATGGAAAAAGGAAAGATTTAGTCTTAATACCCATATAGCCTGACTATTTCTTTGAGATAAATTTGTGCCAGACTTTGAGCAGTTCTGGTGGACTTGACAGGTATGAAATGAGCGACCTTGGTGAAGCGGTCCACGATCACCCAAATGCTGTCATTCCCTTTCCTAGTACGGGGCAAACCATCTATAAAATCCATGGAGACTTGGTCCCACTTCCCTTCGGGTACTGGCAATGGCTG
Source organism: Allium sativum (assembly GCA_030737875.1). NCBI lineage: Eukaryota > Viridiplantae > Streptophyta > Magnoliopsida > Asparagales > Amaryllidaceae > Allium > Allium sativum. Next base: position 527,759,140 of record CM060923.1, on the reverse strand, counting down.
CAACAATCCTGCAGGCTTTTGTTGATCGCTCTTCACTCGTTGACATGTAGGACATCTACTCACGTAAATGGATATATCCCTCTTCATATCCTTCCACCAAAACGTGCGCTTTAGATCATGATACATCTTGCTAACGCCTGGGTGGATGGAAAGCTTTGATTTGTGCCCTTCATTTAAAACTTCCATGATGAGCTCTGGGATTTTTGGAACACAGATCCTCCCTTGCAACCTAAGGGCTCCCCTTTGATCTATTTGAAAGCTCGTGCTCTCTCCTTCTTGAATACTCTTAATCATTCTTTGAATATACTTATCTTCCTTTTGAAGGGTAGAAATTTTATCAATCAAAGAAGGGGTAACTATAAAGTTTGCGACCATGGCAGCTTTTCTACTGAGTGCGTCTGCCACAACATTGGCTTTCCCTGGCGTATACAAGATGTCGAGATCATATGCCGCAAGAAATTCCAGCCACCTTAGCTGCCTTAAATTCAAGTCCTTTTGATCGAAGAGATATTTCAAAGATTGATGGTCTGTGAATAAGTCGAATTTTTCGCCCAAGAGGTAATGCCTCCAAATTTTTAAAGCAAAAACTATGGCTAAAAGTTCTAGGTCATGGACACGATAATTTTTCTCATGCGGCTTTAGTTGACGGCTTGCATATGCAACAACTTTGCCCCTTTGCATCAATACTGCGCCAAGACCCCCACTTTGAGAAGCATCGGTATAGACAGCTAAATCTTGGTTGCCATCAATGATGGTTAACACGGGGGCAGTGGTCAAACTCTCCTTTAGCTTTTGGAAGGACTCCTCACACTCTGCTGTCCAAATGAACTTGGTGTTTTTCTTTGTGAGCTGTGTTAAAGGGCCAGATAGCTTGGCAAAGTTTTGGACGAACTTTCTGTAATATCCAGCCAACCCTAGGAAACTTCTTACTTCAGTGGGTGTAGTGGGCTGCTTCCAATCTTGAATGGCGGAAATTTTGCTTGGGTCCACAGCAATTCCTTCTTTTGACACAACATGGCCCAAGAATTTTACCTCCTCTTGCCAAAATGTGCATTTTGAAAATTTTGCTTTTAGAACATTTCTTTGCAGAATCTCTAGCACTTCTTTTAGATGCCCTTCATGCTCCTCCTTGGTTTTAGAAAAGATCAAGATATCATCAATGAAGACTAGGACGAATTTATTCAAGACCTCTCTGAAGACCCTATTCATCAAGTCAACAAAATAGGCTGGAGCATTGCACAGACCGAACGGCATTACCAACCATTCGTAGAATAAGTCAGGCCCTCTGAAAGCGGTCAAAGGGATGCATTCTTCGGCTATGTGAAGTTGGTGGAAACCTGTGGCTAGGTCCATTTTCGAAAACACCTTGGCTCCATTTAAATTGTCCATCAGATCATCTATACGAGGCAAGGGATATTTGTTCTTTAAGGTTTGCTTATTGAGATCGCGGTAATCCACACAGAGCCTCAGAGTGCCGTCAGATTTAGGGACAAACACCACAGCTGCACCCCAATTGGAAAAGCTAGGCCGTATTAATCCCTTCTTTAGGAGCTGTTTGGTTTGGGCACTCAACTCTTCTTTTTCTTTAGGAGTCATTCTTCGAACAGCATGAACTACCGGCCTTGCATTAGGGACCAGATCGATTCTGAAATCGATTTCCCTTCGCGGTGGTAAACTATCTACTTCTTCAAATACGTCCGCATAATCCTTGACAATGGGAATATTCTCTGAAGATATGGGCGTGACTTCTAAGGAAGACCAAAAAGTTTTCCTGTCTGGCTTTAAGCCCTGGCAAGGTATAGCAACGGTGCTTCCGAAACCTGGTTTTGCCTTCACTACTCTTTCAGAACATAGTACTTCAGCGTCATATTTTGTTAGCCAATCAAGACCAAGGATAATATCAAATTCGGAAAAATCCATGATGATCAAGTTAAATGGAAATTTGAAACGAGAGTAGGATACTGGTACTTTACAGAATAATCCTAGAGAGATGGAATCTCCTACAGGATTATGAACATTAATTGGCTCTTTAAGGCTTCGTTGTTTTATTCTCAACTTTTTAACTGCGTTGCTAGAAATAAAACTCCTTGACGCACCCGTGTCAAATAAAGCAGTAACAGGAATATTTTTAATAGAAACAGTACCATCCAGAACATCAGACTTACCTCCCTCAGTAGGTGAAGAGGAAGATGGTGTACCCGCTCCCTCATAAACATGTGCAATCTGAGCTCCTTTCAACAGTGGGCAATTTGCCTTAATATGGCCCTTTTTATGGCAGTTGTAGCAATCTTTGCTATCATCACCTCTGGCCCTCTTCGGACCCCTGCAGTCTTTGCTATAATGCCCGAATTTCTGACAGTTGTAACATTGGACCTTGGATTTGTCAAATGTCTTAGCAGCTCCAGAATTACTGCCTTCAGCTTTCTTTTCTGGTTGTTTCCTTTTGTTGTTGTTGGCTAAGCTCCTCTCCCTGTCCTACTGAGAAACCTTCTTGTCATTTTCTTCATAACGGCAAGCGAACTCCACCATCTTATTGAAGGAAAGGTCGATGTGGGCAGTGACTCTGTCAATATATTTCCTTGCAAGGCCATTTATGAATCTCTTATTCTTCTGAAAGTCATCACGAATCAGTTCAGGTGCGTAACGTGAAAGGTCCTCGAACCTACGAACATACTCTGAAATGGACTTTTCGCCTTGCCTCAGATTGGCGAATTCATCGTGTAGCCTTTCTACCTCCTGCCTCGGAATGTATTTGTCGTTGAAAAGCTCTTTAAATCTATCCCAAGACATATTATCTTCGTCACCTCCAATGTTGACTACCTCCCACCAGTTTTGCGCTTCACCTTGAAGATGCCATGCTGCAGTGAATCTTTTTCTCTGATCATCAAGTCCCAGTCCTCCAAATATCTTTTCACAATTTTTCAGCCACGCCTGAGCTTGTACCACGGTCTCAGAACCGGTGAATGGAACTCCACCCAAATTCTTGAACTTCTTTGCCACCTTGTCCAAGTCAAAGGGTGGCGGCGGTGGTGGTGGTTGTTGTTGGACAGTGGGCTCCTCGGTTTCAGTGGTATTTTGCCTCCTCCTAGCGGCTCTAGCAGCTCTTGCAGCAGCGGTACTCATTTTAAGTTGGTTCTGTACAATCAAGGGAAGAGTCAGAACAACCTTAATGACGATGATTTTTAAGAAGTGATAAGGAAAAAGGATAGATAAAAGATGATGATAAAGTGACCGACTATTATGTATTCTTATGAAATGTTCGCCGTAGAATAATGTGATTCTACGTAAACGAGTTACTATAAATATGTTATATCCCGCTTTGTAAACCAAAGCTCTGATACCAACTGTGACGACCCCAAACTTCCACAAGTGAAAGCAAGGAGAAATCATATGGAATACAACATAAATATAGTACAACAAATCACAGAAAACAACATAGCACAGGAAATCCATATAACAACAACATTATAGCAGCGGATATATAATGTCATCAGCAATAGAAAATCCACAGTCACAGAATCTAAATTATTACAGCAGGTTTTCAGAGAATTGCATAAGTTCCAACTCCAAATAAAACAACGTGGAATGGAAATAAGTCTGAAAATAAAAGGAAAGATAAATGCGATAAACGAAAAGATAGGTCTTCAAAGCTCCATCACCTTATCTTCACCAAAAGCAACTCCAAGCGAAAAGATAAAAGTAGCTCCAAAGAAACTCCAAGCAGGAAGAGAACCTGTCTACTTGGCTGCCCGTGTAGAAGAGAGGGCACCCAAGTTTGCAAAAAGGTGAAACAAACAATGGGTCAGTCGTGGGACTGGTGTGAGAGTTCTTAACTAAAATTACTCATACTAATAAGGCAAATCCAAGGACCACGCCGCTAACGCGGAACGGGTTGTACCAATGGATTGCCGTGCATAACTACAGTGTCAGTACAAATAAATAAAACGTAACACAGCGCAATGTCTTTTGAAAAATGAAACCACCATAAGACTCAGGTCCCATCACACAATGCAACGCACACCAAGAGGATAGAGTTTTACCTTATGGTAGTTAAACATGCTAAATACGCCAAATACGAAACTAATATTATTATTAGGGTGTATATGTTTTAAGACAATTCAAAGCAATGTATTAATCCTAGGAAGCATAGGTACCATATATTATGCCTCCAATACTAGTAATACAAATCAAATCCGTCGGGGTCGTATTGGAAATTTGGGTTTCCATCATGAGTCCAGGCTAGGGAGGACTCCTTACCGATTCGAGACACTCTAGTTAATGCCCCAGGATTACCCGCAGTTAACCCTTGGAAATGGCAGGGCCGGTCCTCACATACAGCTTAGAGGATTAGTTATTCCTAAGCACACGTTTCCCGGTCCTATAGGACCTATCCGAGGCGCCTCATTTCATCATCTTCCAAAAGTAAAATGATTACTAACTAGAAAGAAACGTGCTACTTTCCCTGCGTTCCCCTCCCCCTTTTTAGACTCTACCGGTTTGTGAGGCTCGTGAGGTCGTGTATACCATACCACAAGATTTTGCTTTTCAACAAGAACCCTGATCGTTTCATCTTAGCACGCCACACCGTCATTCCATACCGTACCATCGACCATCTGCTAACATATAAATGGGTGTTAAGTAGAGAATGACTTCTCTACCACCAACATTTTACATTAGCAGAAAATCAACAACATGATATTTAATGGGATACGGTGTCAGACATACCATCCATTTACACCCATGCTCTAGGTCTGAACTAGGGTCAAACCCGTGAAATCCACGCGCACGTTTGGGCAATTACCCCGACTCGTAAATCGGGAGCTACCCAATTCAGAGTCTTGGTCGTTGTCCATTCGAGGGAAGATTTACGGTCTTCATACGCCGTCTTCATATTTAGATTCTTGAAATCGTAAAGTCGTTTGGAATGGGATGAACCCGGACTTCCCAACAATCTCGCGTTCATAATTTAGAGAAAAACACATTTCATGTCGTTATGTTGTCTTATAACGATAAATCCTTGCCTTAATTATTTAATATAATTAATTTCTTTAATTAACGACGCTTCAGGTCAGAGGCGACTTTGTCGCCGTTTTCCATCCATTTTGATTTTTACTTTTCTCATTACATTTTGAACAATGGACATTTTGACAAAATATCATTTTATGCAATGCAAATTCCTATTTTTCTATTTTGACAAAATATCATTTTATGCAATGCAAATTCCTATTTTTCTATTTTGACAAAATATCATTTTTTGCAAATGCAACTTCTATTTTTCTATTTTGACAAAATATCATTTTATGCAAATGCAACTTCCTATTTTTCTACTTTGACAAAATATCATTTTATGCAAATGCAACTTCCTATTTTTCTACTTTGACAAAATATCATTTTATGCAAATGCAACTTCCTATTTTTCTACTTTGACAAAATATCATTTTATGCAAATGCAACTTCTATTTTTCTACTTTGACAAAATATCATTTTATGCAATGCAACTTCCTATTTTTCTATTTTGACAAAATATCATTTTATGCAAATGCAACTTCTATTTTTCTATTTTGACAAAATATCATTTTATGCAATGCAACTTCCTATTTTTCTATTTTGACAAAATATCATTTTATGCAATGCAACTTCCTATTTTTCTATTTTGACAAAATATCATTTTATGCAATGCAACTTCCTATTTTTCTATTTTGACAAAATATCATTTTATGCAATGCAACTTCCTATTTTTCTATTTTGACAAAATATCATTTTATGCAATGCAACTTCCTATTTTTCAACTTCCTATTTTTCTACTTTGACAAAATATCATTTTATGCAAATGCAACTTCCTATTTTTCTACTTTGACAAAATATCATTTTATGCAATGCAACTTCCTATTTTTCTATTTTGACAAAATATCATTTTATGCAATGCAACTTCCTATTTTGACAAAATATCACTTTATGCAAATGCAACTTCCTATTTTTCTACTTTGACAAAATATCATTTTATGCAATGCAACTTCCTATTTTTCTATTTTGACAAAATATCATTTTATGCAATGCAACTTCCTATTTTTCTATTTTGACAAAATATCATTTTATGCAATGCAACTTCCTATTTTTCTATTTTGACATACGGTGTTTATTTTCTAATTTTAATATTGACAAAAATGTCAATAACATACGGTGCTCATGTTCTAATTTTAATATTGACAAAAATGTCAATAACATACGGTGCTCATGTTCTAATTTTAATATTGACAAAAATGTCAATAACATACGGTGCTCATGTTCTAATTTTAATATTGACAAAAATGTCAATAACATACGGTGCTCATGTTCTAATTTTAATATTGACAAAAATGTCAATAACATACGGTGCTCATGTTCTAATTTTAATATTGACAAAAATGTCAATAACATACGGTGCTCATGTTCTAATTTTAATATTGACAAAAATGTCAATAACATACGGTGCTCATGTTCTAATTTTAATATTGACAAAAATGTCAATTAAAATTACATTGCCAATTTGTTCCCAAAGCTTACTGTCAAAACACTACGCTACATACAACGTCAATTTTTACATGTCATAACATCGCAAAATAAATGGTATCAATTTCTTGTGTCATAACATCCAACAATTTATGGTGACAATTTTTATCACGTCATAACATCGCAAATATAATGGTGTCAATTCATCGTTATAGCATGACAAATATAATGGTATCAAATCCATCGTTTTAGCATAGCAAATGATGTGATGTCAAATTTCTAACCACATATACACTTAACAATTTGTTTATTCAAAAATAAATTTTTGTGGTTTAGATCTCTCACCTTGATTGAATAATAAATATAATAAATCCAATTAAAATTTCAGAATGCTCCAATTGATTTCAGCAGCATCCACACGTAGTCACGGTCCTATTGGTTCTGAAAATTTCAGAATCCGAATTCATACGAATAAGTTATCAACGTTTTTATAGAACTGACTTTTCACAACTGTTTCTGTCACGACCAGAAGCGTTACAAAATCTGAAATTAAACTTACCGTAGAAACTCAGTTTTTTGTTCAAAACTTAAATTCGAATTTGCAGGAGTTGTAGTTGATGGTTCTCGGATCCGATTGGTGGAGGTCGAAGGGGGTGGAGGGGCGGACGCTCGCCGGTCGGAGGCGGCGACTTCGGTCAACCCAGGCGGGCCCGGCGGAGCTCGCAACGGCGGCGGTTCGGGGGGATGCAGGCGGCGGCACAGGCGACGACAGGGTCCAGAATGGGTATCAGCTTGAAGGGCTCGGAAATTGCTTCGAATCGGTATATGGTACGATAAATATCGTTGAGTATTGGAGGAGAAATCGAAGGTCAAAGTTTTGATGGTTAATGGGTTCGGCGGCAGTAAAAAGAACGAAGAGGAAGAAGACTGTAGCGGCATACGGTCCGTATTTATACATGTATTTTAGGGTTTTCTAATTATTAATTAATTAATTAATTAATTAATTTATCCGAGAAATTACCATTCTCTCATATGATCTCTGATTCGCGCTCAACGACTGTCGATCTTAACATTTTCATGCCTTCTGAACGCGATGGTGCTATCCCCATGGTCCAATTCTGAAGTTACAGACTGGTTTTATTTTATTTTCAAATTAAATTGTTTAATTTAAATTCGAACGTACATAATTTCCTGAGGCCACATACTGACTCGGAAAAATCCGGAAAAATTATTTTTGGCTTTCTTATGACGATACGATCACAACAAAATTTGTTTCGTTCAATTCTGAGCACTTTTGAAAAATGGCTATTTTCACGTCGTTCAATTTCAAATGTATTTGACCAAACACAGTTTCTTACGCCACGCTCACATATTAAATCGAAAAATTCTAAAAATTGAAACTTAGCCATATAATGACGTCCCGGATCCAATGAAAGTGGTTTCGTCGGATTCCGAGGTCGTTTGCAAAATGGTCATTTCCAACTGCTTCAAAGTTATTTAAAATTTGAAATTTGAAATTTCGACTCAAAAACCCAACAAAATATCTTAAAATAAAATTTTCAAACTGGTTCAGATTTTCGGGTCATTACATTATATAAGGATCTGTACGTCGTTCCGGCGTAGGATGGGGGACTGCGCATATTTCTGTGGCATGACTGCGGGGACCGTTCGGGTAGGGTACCAGAGGGTGTACCTTGATATTGGGGGTAGTTACATATACTATATTAGGTTAATCTACTTAGGGTTAGATGGGTACGACGTGTATGTAAGCCTTAAGTGTTGTTAACTCAAGTAACCTAATAAATAAGAAAATATAATTGAATGGTATATATAGGGTTACGCAAAATGTGTAGTTTAAATCTAGTCACCAGAATTTGTGTTCTGACCCCCTCCTCATAACATACTCACAGTTTAGATTTGTGGCATAGATATGATATCTTTGGATACTGGTTAGGCAGTATTATTATCTGGGTAAGGCTATATTTGATTATATTATATTTTATTGCATTCCGACGTGAGATGTTTTCTGAGCTCTGATATGTTTACTATCTCTGTCTTTTCTGTAGGATACCAGACAAACTAACATGAATTTCGATAGATTAAAATTTAAAAAAAAAAAATCGGTCTGTCGGAATTTGGGCTGTTACATCTGGTATCAGAGCCTAGCTTTAGGATTCCTGTATAGATAGTGAGTAAACATACTTGTATTTTTTAAACATAAATATATATTATATATAGCTAGATCCATAAGAGGAAGCCATCAAATCGAAAGAGCCAAATATGGTAAGAATTGGGATATCTACTTTGTACACTAAAGAAGTGAACATGGAAATCTGAGACCCTTAGGTAATTTGGGTGGGAAGTGTATAATATGCTTTGCAATAGAGAAAGATGAATTCCATATGTTAGTGTCTGTAATTGTAGTATTTTAGTTCATGGGTTTGGCAGTAAAACCTTATAAATAGGAAAAGCTAAAAAGAGGAAGATGGACTAGGAATATATATAGTTGAGAGGATTGACTTTGTAGGAGTGTCTAGGAAATCCTAGTTAATTTGGAAACCCACTTTGAGTCTAACTTCATTGTTAACTTTTAAAAACTTAAAATTGCAAAAGCTTTTGAAAGACGGTTAATGGTGTTTTCAAGTTTTAATCTTAAAAGTGTCTTGATGTTTGAAAAAAAATGCAAAGAACATATTTAAAAGTACATACTAAGGTTTATTGTAAAATGGGGTATATTTTGGAAACAACGATTTCTTGTGAAATTTTGTCTAGAATGAATTCTCTCAGTAAAAGGTGCACATTATGGAGCGTATATAGCTCGCTATTTTTCAAGTTATATGATATGAAAAAAAATGTTTCATTTTGTTGAAAACTAGAATTTTCAGAAAAGAAAGTTTTGAAACCTCTATTCTTTTAATAATCATTTTGATAATTGTTTTAACATAAAATTTTGTTGGGTAGACATATTAAGTTGTAGAAATTATGAATAGAGCAGATGCTTGCACCTAGTTGTAAGTAACTGAACTGGCATAGTAAGTAAGAGCAGTTGTAAACCTGATTGAGAAATAGTTGTCCTTATCTACTCCAGTTTTTGTGATTTGAAAAATAAATGTTTAGCATTTTTATGAGATGACATGTTTTTATGGTTTGGCAAAAATAAGTTTTGACGAGGAAAATAAAAATTTGACACCTTTTATTTTTGGAGAAAAAAAGAAATTAGAAGGCCAAACCGCATTTTTAAAATTTTGAAGTTGGTAAGGATTAGTGCCTAGAAAAGACGGGAAAACTTTTTGAGGCTATCGAGTAGATAGCCAGAATTATCTTGGAATATGGTAAGTTCCTGCTGAATGCGTAAGCATTGAAAAGCCTAGGTTGTTATTTGGAGATGATTGTTAGTACACAGGCAGGACTAGTGGTGAATACTAGATAGTAAAGGGAAAGTAAGTGTTTATATCCTATTGCTAATTTTTCCTGTTAGGGGTAAAACCCGTTATTACATTTCTGTTGGGGTCGTTCTGTTATTTACTCCTGTTGGGTAGCTAAGGTAACACCTAAACCTGTCATTGTTCCCGTGGTTTGAGCCTTTTCTGTTTGAGGGAGGACATAGCCCTGAGATTCTTGGCCCTTAGTATTAGCAGTGTAGAACGTCTGTTTTCCTGTTTTAGTTGAAAGACTGGAAGGCTTATTTGTAATAAACTTAGATCAGAGGGTTGAGTTAAATAAGCGAAGAAAAGAGTAATGACATAACTAAAAGGAAACAACAAATTCTGTAAAGCAACAAACATGACAGTTAAAGAAAAATGGAAAAATTCTAAGAAAAGGTGAATAAGAATAAATTTTTCCGAGATAAGTTAAAAAAGAAAATCTGTGACAGAGAAAGTTTTCTTATGTGGGTTGTGCTTGGTTCGTAAAATAGGGAATCTTTATATCATAGTTACATAAAATCGAAGTACGGATAGAAAAGGCGACTAAAAGAAAAACGGAGGATGTGAAGCTTTCTGTTTTCTACCTTTTTGTAAAATAAGAAATCAAATTTAGAAAATTAGATTTTTTTTTTTGAAATTCGAAAAATAAAGTTGCTTGGTTGGGTTTTTGTGACGGCCTGCCCCGCACCAGCCGACATTTCCCCCGAAATGCGTTAGGCCAACGTCCAACTCGCACGAGACGATTGTCAAAAGAAAGGGATCTGTAACTATGAATCATCAGGAACTTGTAGTATATCTCACAGCGCATGGAATAAAATATAATAATAACATAATTTGATTTAAAACTGGCAAGACAGTGCATAAGTTGAAAACTAAGCCATATCCATCAGACTAGCGGGATCCAAAATACACCTTATGAACCAAACCATTATTACGACTTCAAAATACTGTCACTAAAAGGAAATGGAAGAGGTACACTACTAATGCCCAAAGCAGTGACCAGCAACAACAACACAGGGAGAATATATGTAAATAGTACGTGGAAGCCTCCTACTCGTCTCCAGACAGCTACTCATGCATAACCACCTAATATGTCTCTATTCTGCTCGTTTAGGAGCACCCAGAGTAATAAGAAGAGACATAAAACTCTGGGTCAGACGAAAATCTGGTGTAGTGATAGCAAATCTATAATACTAAATAGAACAATAACAGGTATAAGAAATCATACCCGATCTGGACCTGCAACCAAATAGTTAGAACAAAAAGATGTACAATGCTCTAAGGTAAACACTAAAATAGAGTGTAAAATGGAGGTGTGTGTCATGGTGATAGCAAACATCAAACATAACAATCATCATCACATCTCTCACTCGGTGCGTAAAGCATATGATATCCACTGCTTTGATCACCAGATCTGTTGGGCCCATGATGGGTCCATGCCCTTCTGGACTCCGTACAACTATTGTTATGACAATTCCCTTCTGGTCTATAGCCAATAACCCTTGACAGTCCAAACTTCCCTGGCTCTGGGGTACAGGCCAACCAGTCTATACATCCTCTGACTGTGGTTCGTCTACATGCCCCCTCTCTCAACGGTGAACCAAAGTTATAGATACCGATAACTCCTTTGCACGCGTCCTATAGAAAAGCCCAACTCTAGAAGTCAACTCGTTGGTTCCCATCTGAATCCTGAGTAATAACTTCCCATTTGGACTTCCTTTGCATCTCGGGTTTTTGGTTGGATTGGAGTTGGCCTTCAGAAGAGTCGTCGCGTAGTAGTAATAAAGGTTCAAACCCGGTTCGGTTCGGCTTACTTGGTTCGGTTCGGGCAGATGGGGCTCAAGCTCCCCATTCAGTTTAGCTCAATCCCTTTCCCTTGGTTCGGTTCGGGTTCATCATCTTCGCGCGGTTCGGTTCGACCCTCCTTTCCGGTTCGGTTCGTCGCCCCTTGTTCTCTAGTTCGATCCAGTCCAACCCACTCCAACTCCAAACTAGTGGCCTTCCTTTTTTTTTGTGCTTCTCCTTCTGCCTAGGCTCCGGTTCGGTCCAGATTTCTTATTTCCTGTGCCAGTTCGGTTCGGCTAGTCCCAATCGATCCAAACCCCTATATCCGATCTGAATCCGTATAGATTTTCCAGCAAGCTTGTTTCGCCCATTCTCGCCATACAATGGCATTTTCAACCATTCTTACTTTACTAAACAATCATAAAACATACCAAACAGCAGTAACAACATATAGGTTCAATCAAAAAGATCAAAACATCAAGCATATAGGTTATTTCAGAATCAAACAAGCCCAAAACCATTATTTTCCCTTTAATCCCCTTAACAATGTTTAACTATAAGATTAGCAAATTTAATCCGAATTAACCCAAATTTATATCAGTGACATAAATAATATTTTAGAATTTATGCATATTTTTCCAGATTTTTATGATGCATAATTTCGCTAATTATCACTAATCACCCCTAATTAGCTGTAATTAGTGTAAAAACATGCAAATCACTCACCTTAGCCACAAATAAATTTCATATCTGAAAACTCCACTAATATGGCATGGATTCCTATGTGTTGTAGCAACTCTATCTCTAATTTGACGCTAATTTGACTTGATTTGAAGTAGTTTTGCTTAATTAGTGATAAAAAAAGGTGATTAGGGAGTGATTTAGAAGATGAAGGCCATTGCTAGGGTTAGAGGAATGTTTGTGGCGGCTAGAAAAATGAAAACAAATCATTCTCTAACTCTTTTCAGCCCTCCAATTACCCTAATCCCGAAATTGGTTATGGGCCTAGCTGCTAATTACCATATTAAGCCCATTTAGGGTGTTTTTCCATCTTCAAATCTTATTTTAGCCATATCTCTCAAACGGTAAGCCCGTTTGATTAATGTGACCAATCTACTGAAAAGTAAACTGTCATTTGAATCCAATGGAAGCGAATTCAGGTCATAACTCCTTATCAATCAAAAGTGATAGGCGAAATAAGATTCGATAGGGGCAAAACAGTCATTTAAAATTCAGCAAAAATCGTGAATGTGGGAAATGACCTCAATTATTGTTTTCCAAAGTTACACGACCATACGACTTCGTATGAAGATAAAATAAATATTCTACAATCCTCCGATACGTAGAATGCAGGTTGTTACACTCTCCTCCACCCCCCTCCCCCAAAGAAATTTCGCCCCCAAATCCCTTAACCAAAACATACAATGGTGTCCCGCATGCCTATCAACCATTTACAAACAATCAAACATACACAATAACACAACAAGCTTATCCTGGCATGCGGTTTACTAACAATGGAATAACTATATCACGATTTAAAATCTTACCAGGCAAAGAGTTCTGGGTATGACTTCCTTATATTCTCCTCGGTTTCCTAAGTACAGTCATTCTCGTTATCGGCCCACTGGACCTTGACCAGTTTCACCGTCTTCCTTCGAAGTTGTTTTGTATTGTGTCCCACAATATGAATCGTCCTGCGACTTCCAACTACCTCAGATTCTACCTCGATATCATCCAACTGATCTGGTGAAATAGTCATATCAGGGTCGTGCATGAACTTCCTTAGCTGGGAAATAGGAAATACATTGTGCGCTCCCGCCATCTTGTTAGGTAATCCAACTTTATACGCTAAATTCCCCATTTGCTCGAGGACTGGAAATGGACCAACAAACCTTGGTGCCAACTTACCCCTCCCACCAAATCGAATCACACCCTTTAACGGAGAAATCGTGACGAATACCAAGTCACCAACGGAGAACTTTAAATCTCTTTGCCTTTTATCAACATAACTCTTCTGCCTATCTTGGGCAGCCTTCATTCGTTGTTGAATAACCTTGGTCTTATCTGAAGTTTCACTTATTACATCTGGCCCAAGCACAAACTTCTCACTGGTTTCCAACCAACATGATGGTGAGTTGCACAGTCTTCCAGTCAAAGCTTCAAATGGAGCCATACCAATACTGGAATGATAACTATTATTATATGCGAACTCAACCAGATGCAAATGGTCATCCCATGAACCCCCAAAATCCAATATACAAGCTCTTAAGAGATCCTCCAATACACGATTCACCCTCTCTTTTTGACCGTCAGTTTGAGGATGGTACGCGGTACTGAGAATGTAATTCTGACCCTAAAGCCTCTTGCAAGCTCTTCCAAAACCCACTAGTAAATAAAGGATCTCGGTCACTCATAATACCTTTAGGTACTCCATGAAATCTCACTACCCACTTCATATATAGTTCTGTTAACTTAGATGTCGTTCTATTCGACTTGACCTGTATAAACCTTGCACTCTTGGTCAATCGATCCACAATCACCCAAATACTATCATGACCCGATCTAGTCCTTGGTAAACCATCGATGAAATCCATTGAGACCTATTTCCATTTATATTCAGGTATTTCTAACGGCTGTAACAACCCACTAAGCTTCTTTTGCTTGGCTTTAACTAGCTCGCAGTTCATGCACTTGGATATAAACTTTCCAACGTCTCTCTTCATCCCTTCCCGGTAGTAGGTCTGCTTCATGTCTCGATACATTTTTTTACCACCAGGATGTATAGTCAGTTTCGAGTGATGACAATCTCTAAGCACTTCATCTCTCAATCCTTTAACATTGGGTACAACTAGTCTTCCATTCATTTGAAGCCATCCTTCTCGAGCCCATACTTGTTCTTCTCCTCAGTGTAGATGCCCATCTCTACTTTGGAGATGATTCCCAGTAGGTTAGGATCGTCCCTCAAACTGGAACCGATCCGCTCAATCAAAGTCAGTCTGATCGTCAAAATTGCTAACATCTTTGGATCGAATTCACACTTAGGTCTGACATCATATCCCGCGATATACTCCAGTTGCTTCCATTCCAGAAACATAGCCCCCAAATTGGCATGTTAGCTACTGCATTTCCCTTCCCGGGTGTGTATGCGATATTGAAATCATATGATGCCAAAAACTCTAACCATCTTTGCTGACGAAGATTTAGGTCTCTTTTGAGAGAAAAGATACTGAATTATGATCGGTAAACAACTCGAATCTTTCTCCCAAGAGATAATATCTCCACATCTTTAATGCGAACACGATCGCTGTCAATTCCATATTATGAGTAGGATATCTTTTCTCATGTGGTTTCAGTTGCCGACTAGCATAAGCTACAACCATACCTCCTTGCATCTGTACAGCACCTAGCCCGGTACCATAGGCGTCCATGTATATCGTCATCTCTTCGTTCCCATTAGGAATAACTAACACCAGTGCACACGTTAACTTCTCTTTTAGGGTTTTAAATGCATTCTCACACCTTTCCTCCTAGACGAAAGATTGATTCTTCTTTGTCAACTTAGTTAACGGTTCCGCTATTTTGGAGAAATCTTGGATAAACTTACGATAATATCCAGCTAATCCCAAGAAGCTTCCCACGTCTGTTTTATTCTTAGGCGTAGACGAATCTTGCACCATAGCCACCTTCGCAGGGTCCACAGCAATACCATTCTCTGAAACAACATGGTCCAAGAATCTCACTTCCCTCCTCCAGAAGTGACTTAGAAAATTTCGCTTTTAATTGGTGTCTCCTCAACACCTCCATCACTGTCCCAAAATGTTCCTTATGTTCTCCATTTGTCCTCGAGTAAACCGAAATATCATCCACGAACATAAGAACAAACTTATTTAATTGATCTCTGAAAACCTTATTCATAAGATCCACAAAATATGCGGGTGCGTTGGTCCACCCGAATGGCATCACCAACCATTCATGGAATCCAGACGACATCCGAAATGCCGTTTTAGGTATACTCTCAGCTGCTACCCGGAGCTGGTGCAAACCTGTCGCAAGATCCAATTGGGAGAACACTCTTGCTCCATTTAGTTGATCAAACAAATCATCTATCCGTGGAAGATGATACTTATTCTTCCTAGTCACCTTGTTCAACTCGTGGTAGTCAACACATAAGAGAAGGGAACCATCGGCCTTAGTAGTGAATACAACTGGTCCTCCCCACTCGGAAACACTTCTTAGGATAAATCCCTTCTTCAAAAGATCGCCTACTTGCATTTCGAGCTCTTACTGCTCCCTTGGCGCCATACAACGAAGTAGCATCACTATAGGTCTGGCATCTTTCACTAAATCAATCCGAAACTCGATCTCTCGGTGTGGTGGAAGTCCGATCACTTCCCCGAAGATGTCTGAATACTCGCCGGCAATATGCACATCTGATAACTCATCATGTGGGATGTCGAGGGAATTTTGAAAACTAGCCATCACTCCATCACTAGGTAGGAAACCCAATCCCACCCTCCGCTCATCATCCGCTCTAATGGTCACCGAGGATCCCTCACAGTCTACCACCACCCCATATCTTTGGAGCCAATCGACTCCCAATATAATGTCAAATCCAGTGAAGCCCAAAACAAAGCAATCATAAGCAAACATACATCCATAACTCGATAAGACCAAATTACGACAAATCATACAAAGGCTAGTTGAACAACCAATCGGGTTCGTCACAACTAAAGGTCTATCGACAATCTCGGGTTCCAATCCCAACCTATCTGCTAGGTCACTAGATACGAAGGAATGGGAATCCCCGGTATCAAATAATACTCGAATAGGAACATCATAAATGGAAAGCATACCTTGAATAACGACACCCTTTCCTTTCTCCGCCGCAGTTGGGTCATTCGACGAAGAAGGAACAACGTTGATAGCATATGCTTTCACGATCTGCTTCTCTTTAGGAGGTTGCAGACATTCATTCTTGAAATGTTCCACTTGTCATAGTTGAAGCACTTCCTCTCCCCCCTTCTTTGCTCGATAATCTTTAATATGGTGGCCCTTCTTGCTGCAGCCAAAGCACTGGGCATCTTTCTTATTCTTCTTTATTTAACCATCCTTGTTTTAGTTTGTTTTCCTCTTATTCTGGGAATTATTCTTTCCTCCACCGCTTGCCTGCGGCTTCGGCTCCTCTGTAGATGTAATAACAACCTCGGTCTTCGACTTTGGGCAAAGGCTCTCTGATCTCAATGCCTTCCCCACAATAGATCTGAATGTCTCATCGATATGGTTTATAAGTCTTTCCTCCAAGTACTCATCTAGGCCAGTTATGAACTTCTCGTTCTTCTTATCGACAATAAAGGATAATCCATATTTCAATAAGGTATCGAATTCTGCAATATATTCCGAGACTGCCCTACCATTCTTCTTAAGCTTAAAAAATTTCCTGAACACTTTTGACTTCTGTGCAGCTAGAATAAACTTTTCACTGAAGCGAGTCTTAAACTGATTCCAAGTAATTTGATCCTCGGGAGTATCCACTTTAATAGTATTCCACCAATTCATTACCCGTCCTTTAAGATGACGCGATGCTAACTTTCTTTTCATTGCATCATCGATCCCCAAATCCTCGAAGATGCGCTCACAACTATTAAGCCTATCTTGAACCACATTAGCCGATTCTGTTCCGTGGAACGGCTTCCCACCAAGACAAGTATAATCCTTGTTAAGCTTGGCAAAGTCGGCTCTAGGCGCCTGCACTACTACACTACCACCATTAGCAACATTAAGAACTGCTCCCTGAGCATCCCTAAGCATCTCTCGCATGAAGGCAGTAAAAATCTTCCTTATATCAGAGATAGCCCCATTGTTGGCCCTTGAACCTGCTCCCTCTTCAAATCTCGATGCAAGGTTCCTCATTGTACTCCTTGTATTTCGGCTCATCGTTCAATATGTAAAGAGAAAACAGTTAACCATCTCTTTAGCGGTGCCAGTAAAGTGCGACTTCATCCATAAACATACTAATAATATATATAGCTTTTGAAAACCAAAATATCACAAATACGCGCTCTCATATATGTATATTATCTCTCCCTGATATCTTACCCTAGGTTAAACTACCAACCTAGGCTCTGATACCAAGTGTGACGGCCCGCCCCGCACCAACCGACATTTCCCTCGAAATGCATTGTGCCAACGTCCAATTAGCACAGGACAATCTTCAAAAGAAAGGGATTTGAAACTATGAATCATCAAGAACCTGTAGTATATCTCACAGCGCATATAATAAAGTATAATAATAACATAACTTGATATAAAACAAGCGAGACAATGCATAAGCTGAAAACAAAACTATATCCATCAGAGTAGCGGGATCCAAAATACAGCTTATAATCCAAACCATTATTACAACTTCAAAATACTGTCTCTAAAAGGAAATGAAAGAGGTTCACTACTAATTCCCAAAGTAGTGACCAATAACAGCATAGGGAGAATATATGTAAATAGTACGTGGAAGCCTCCTGCTCGTCTCTGGACAGCTACTCGTGCATAACCACTTAACATATCTCTAGCCTGCTCATTTAGGAGCACCCAGAGTAATAATAAGAGACATAAAACTCTGGGTTAGACGAAAGTCTGGTGTGAGCGATAACAAATCTATAATACTAAATAGAACAATAACAGGTACAAGAAATCATACCTGACCTGGACCTGCAACCAAAGAGTTAGCACAACAAGATGTACAATACTCTAAGGTAAACACTAATATAGAGTGTAAAATGGGAGTGTGCGTGTCATGGTGATAGCAAACATCAAACATAGCAATCATCCTCACATCTCTCACTCAGTGCGTAAAGCATACGATATCCACCGCTTTGATCACCAGATCCATTGGGGCCATGACGGGTCTATGCCCTTCTGGACTCCGTACAACTATTGCTATGACCATGCCCTTCTGGTCTATAGCCAGTAATCCTTCCCAATCCAAACTTCCCTAGCTCTGGGGTACAAGCCAGCCAGTCCGTACATCCTCTGGCTTTGGTTCGTCTACATGTCCCCTCTCTCAACGGTGAACCAAAGTTATAGATATCGATAACTCCTTTGCACACGTCCCGCATCAAATCCCAACTCTAGAAGTCAACTTGTTGGTTCCCATCTAAATCCTGAGTAATAACTTCCAATTTGGACTTCCTTTGCCTCTCAGGTTTTTGGTTGGATTGGAGTTGGTCTTCAGAAGAGTCTTCGCGTAGTAGTAATAGAGGATCAAACCCGGTTCGGTTCGGCTTACTCGGTTCAGTTCGGGCATATGGTGCTTAATCTTCCCATTTGGTTCGGCTCAATCCCCTTACCTCGGTTCGGTTCGGGTTCATCATCTTCGTGCGGTTCAGTTCGGCCCTCCTTTCCGGCTCGGTTCGTCGCTCCTTGTTCTCCAGTTCAATCCAGTCCAATCCCACTCCAACTCCAAACTAGCGGCCTTCCTTTTTGTCGTGCTTCTCATTCTGCTAGGCTCTAGTTCGGTTCAGATTTCTCCTTTCCTGTGTCGGTTCAGTTGGCTAGTCCCATTCAGTTCGAATCCCCATATCTGATCCGATCCGGATCCCTAGAAATTTTCCTGCAAGCTTGTTCGGCCCATTCTCGCCATACGACGGCGTTTTCAATCATTCTAGCTTTACTAAACAATCATAAAACATACCAAACAGCAGTAACAACATATAGGTTCAATCAAAAAGATCAAAACATCAAACATATAGGTTATTTCAGAATCAAACATGCCCAAAACCATGATTTTCCCCTTAATCCCCTTAACCATGTTTAACTGTAGGATTAGCAAGTTTAACCCAAATTAACCCAAATTTATATCAGTGACACAAAATAATATTTTAGAATTTATGCATATATTTCAAGATTTTATGATGCATAATTTCACTAATTATCACTAATCACCCCTAATTGGCCGTAATTAGTGTAAAAACATGAAAATCACTCACCTTAGCCACAAATAAATTTCAGATCTGAAAACTCCACTGATATGGCACGGATTCCTATGTGTAGCAGCAGCTCTATCTCTGATTTGACGCTAATTTGACTTGATTTGATGTAGTTTTGCTTAATTACTGATAAAAAGGTGATTAGAGAGTGATTTAGAAGATGAAGGCCATTGCTACGGTTAGAGGAATGTTTGTGACGGTTGGAAAAATGAAAAAGAATCATTCCCTAACTCATTTCAGCCCTCCCATAACCCTAATCCCGAAATTGGTTATGGGCATAGCTGCTAATTACTTTATTAAGCTCAATTAGGCTGGTTTTCCATCTTCAAATCTTATTTCAGCCATATCTCCCAAACAGTAAGTCCGTTTTATTATTGTGACCCCTTTAGGAAAGGTAAACCATCATCTGAATCCAATGGAAGTGGTTTCAGGTCAAAACTCCTTACCAATCAAAAGTTATAGGCAAAACAAGATTCTCCAAGGGTAAAACGGTCATTTAAAATTCGACAAAAATCTTGAATGTGGGAAATGACCCCTGTAAGACCCTACCTCCATTAAGGTAACTCACAAAGGGAATGCCTTAACTTCAGTGGAGCATTTTTGGTAAACAGACACAGAATATCACAAGACAAATATAAAAATTTTGCAGTGGAAAATAAACAACTTTATTAAATCACCAAAATATTTTGTTCATAATACCAAAAACCTTTACAACAAAACAATTCTGTCTTATATTATCAGAGTACATAGGTATTTAAAAGAAAACATCATTCCCCATATTAAAGAGCAAGCCATATAAGAGACAGAGACTCGAGCCATACTTCAGAAGTAGCTCCTAGAAGATGATATCCAAATCCTGACTAAACCTGTGTGTTTCCTCCCTGAGAACCTAGGGGGAAACGGAAGAAAAGAGGCGAAACAAACTAGGTCAGACATAGGTCTGGTGAGTCCAGTAACTTTTAGCCAGTAAATAAATAAAGATAAACATGACAGGCATACAAAGTGGATAAGAGGATCACGGTACAGATGACAGGTATGACAGGACAAAAAAGGTAAGGTGTATGCATGATTCACTACTAACTATTCTGCACTATTACTAGTCAAATTAAGATGGGATGATCCCTTCCGCTAATGATAACGATGGTAGTAGTTTCGTGTATTCCTAGCTGCTGTCATAGGTGTCGCGTGCTCCTATCTCAACTAGTCGTACCCACTACCCTCCTACTATAAATTGGTAGACTTAGGGCATACGTCCGGGTATATCCTAACCACTACCCTAATCGATCGGCTCCCTACTCTGTAGATACCCTGTGCTGGTCCCACAACTAGGGGGTATCACTTCCCTAAAGTGGCAACCTAAGGTGTGCACAGTTATACCTACTAGTGTCACGGTCGTCTTGTCCCCCCTCTGCTTGGTCCATGCACGAACATGCCCCCGGTCGGTTTGCGCCACCCACACTGTCCGTCTCATTTTGGATCTCTTACAATCAATCAGTAAGCGTGCCCCTTCCCCGCCTAGTACGGAGTTCTTTACTTTGATACCCCTCCCGGTTACTGACTGAAATGGGTCCTATACAACATGATACAAGCTCTCCCATATGTCTTGTATCCCCACTAGGTTTTCTACTGACTATGTATATCCTAAGGTGTCTTTAATTACATAGCCCTCAATCAGTTATGCGTACCTATAGGTGTCTTTAATACATAACCCCTATTCTACCTATCGGTTATGCGTACCTATAAGTGTCTTTAATACATAACTCTACCTATTCCCATTAGTTATGCGTACCCCTAAGGGTGTCTTTAATACATAACTTTACTATTCTGCCCCGGTTATGTATACCATTTGGTGTCTTTAATTACATAACCCTTTTTATCTGGTTAAGTTTGTGTGCCTATATATATTAATATTACCCACCTACCCATCAGTTGTACTTAACCCTCCCACTGATTTAATCCTGTTTATTTAATGGATAAGTTTATGGGCCTATATACATTAATATTACCCACCTACCCATCAGTTGTACTTAACCCTCCCACAATCCAATTCGTTTTGCTTAACCCTAACTTATGTCAACCATCATACAGTCCATATGTATTAAGTTAGGTTAAGTAGCATTGATTTATTATTGAGACATCTAATCGTATTTCACATGCCACCCAAGGCACCCACTTAACCCCTCATGTCCCACTATATGTTTATCTGGTTAAGTGTTTCTTAATTCATTAAGACCGCAACCTTATAAAGACCTCTCACATTAGACTGGCATTTGTGGTAGCTGGATTTGCCGGGCGGGTCCGGGCAGTCTTACACCACAAAAGAGCCTAACCTCGTGTCTTTACAACTGTCACGCATTTAATTTATGCCTAAGACCTCCCACATTAGATTGGCATTTGTGGGAGCTGGATTTGCCGGGCGGGTCCGGGCAGTCTTACACCACAAAAGAGCCTAACCTCGTGTCTTAGACGATTAATTACTCCTAATTAATCATCCCCCAATTTGAATTACTTTCCCTATTCAAATTATCAATTAATTCCAATTTTCACTATGGCCATAATTGACTCAATTATGTCCATCTATTTATGGTATGAAAAATCATACCAATTTTCATCACAAATTTATTTTATGCCATTTAAGGCATTTATGCCAATTCTCAATATTAAATCTTCAGACTTTAATTGCTTAAACATTCCTCTTTTGATTAATTAAATTAATTAATTAATCCTTTCCTTTTTTATAGGTGTCAATACCTATCTTACTAACAATTTGAATTTTTTATCCATAAATGGTTATATTCAAATTATACCATTTTTACCCAATTTTACCCATGTCATAATAGGTAATTATTTATATGTTTCCCTACCAGAATCATGTTTCCAATTTACATAATCACTATGCCTATTACAAATTCCCCTTTCTCCCCGTTTCTTAACTAGCGTAGCCGTTGCGTTTTTGGCGTCATCGAGGTTACAAGGTAGCCTCGCCATAACAATAAAATAAAGGGAATGACAAGGTGATCGTTTTCAGTACAATTTTTGGCATAAGCATGACAACTAGGGAAAATGACATGATAACTTCACATACAA
This sequence comes from Allium sativum, assembly GCA_030737875.1. Lineage (NCBI taxonomy): Eukaryota > Viridiplantae > Streptophyta > Magnoliopsida > Asparagales > Amaryllidaceae > Allium > Allium sativum. The sequence continues at coordinate 527,736,375 of CM060923.1, read as the reverse complement.
TTATGATTCACCACATAATTAACAACTTGCTTGGATTCATAACAACTTGCATAGGTTCATGAATTAACAACATAATTAACAACTAACATAGGTTCATGGTTCACAATATAACAACTTGTATGATTCATAACATAACCTCTTGCATAGGTGACTTACATAGGTTCATGATCCACAACATAACAACTAGAATAGGTCCATAATTAACAACATATCAACTTGCATAGGTAACTTACATAGGTTCATGATTCATAACATAAAAATTAGCATAGATTCATGAATTAACAACACAACAACTTGCATAGGTAACTTGCATGGGTTCATAGTTTCTCATAATAATTTGCAAAACTTCATGATTCACAACAATAAAAACTTGCATCATATCATGATTCACAACAATAGTGAACTTGCATAACTTCATGATTCACAATAATAAGGAACTTGCATCATTTCATGATTCACAACAATAAGGAACTTGCATCATCTCATGATTCACAACAATAAACTTGCATAACTACAAACAACATATACCCAAATCATAGTCTACCACAATTCACTTTTATTTATTTAAACCTAAAAGTGACTAGAACTCACCGAATAAGGGGTCTTGAGTTCTAGGATCTGAATTCTGTAAATGATTAGCGTTCCCTTATTGTAGACAATTTCGTTGTTGTAGTTTTAGGCTTGATTGAATTGAATTGTTGTCTTTAACTTTCTTCTAGTTGGTGGCGGCTACTCTAGGGTTTGGAGTGACAACATGACGACCACTGATCTAATTTTGATTCTAGGGTTTGAGTCTACACATGTATATATAGAATTTCAATTTAATTATAGCCATCAGGTGACTCTAGAATCCATCTAGGCCTTAGAAACCAAGAAATGATGTCAACAGACCAACCAGAAATCTCCACCTATGCCATATAACATAAAATTTCGTCATAGACCATTTAGGGCCGACGGGACCAATTCCAAACCTCCTGAATCGACCCATAAAATAGGTCGGTTTGGTGTTTTGCCTTCCCGCTTCCGCTGTTTTGAATTTTTTTCTTAAATTTTAGGTTGAATTCTGTTTTATATATATATATATATATTTCCATCTTCCTAATTAACCATTTTCACACTAAACTACTTTTTGAACCGCGTTCACACTAAGCCGCTTTTTAGCCATTCCTCTAAAACAAAAATATGGCGTTGGCGGAGATCGAACTCTGTACCTCTTGTATGCAAGTCACATGTTCCAACCAAATGAGCTACTAAGTCTTTTGCTTACAAACCTTAGAACAATGCTAAACATTTGTTCTTTAATTTAGTTAATTCGATTATTCAAAAATCCGGGGTGTTACATTCTCCCTTCCTTAAAGGATTTCGCCCCCGAAATCTCTAAGTTAAGGAGAATGCATATCCTAACATCCAAATAACCATCTACTCAACCATCAAACACAGGCATCCATTGTCCTTATAGAATTTCTAATGCTGTATGAACATATGCAAAAAGTGCGTGTATATGTTCCTTATCTGATGCAAAATCAGGCGGTCTACTGATTCAGTTGACCTCCTTAATGCAAACCGTGATAGTGCCATGCATCCATTATGATGCGAAAGAACCCTATTGATACATATTATTTCTACATGTGTGCACAACCATTCATCAAAATGCAGCATCCATATGATAACACAACCATTGTTCATCCATTAAACTAAGTATGCACACACATTTATATGCAATATGAAAGTGATTTGAGCCGATCTAGTGCCTAATGTGTGTGTAAATGCATCCACGAGCAACCACTAGCAAACACTTGCATCCACTTGCAACCATCAAACATAACATGTCCCAAGCACATGTTTACATCCATGGATTTCCTATCTAAAGATCGAAGATTTGGTTGATGGGATATAAACAAATGATAAAACTAAAACAAAAGCTCTGTTCCCATTTGACATCGGTTAAGAGAATAATTCCCTAGTTCTTAGCCCCGAAGACCGAAATCAACATCAGACTGACACCCAAAGAATTACCCCCATTAAACAATGTCAAAACTGGAGATATACTTCATGCTTCGAGTAGAAACCCGTATCCTTCAGAAATATCTAGATACTTACAGACTACTAGTACAGATCAGATTATAGAATGATTCTCAGAAAGCTAAGCATAGCAGACCCTTGTGGGTCACAAGAAATTTTGGGGGTCTTCCCATGACAAGTTAGAAACTTAACGACCCTCCTCTCAAAATCTAGAAGGACCCTCTACATAGAAAGCTGGTCCATTTAGACCCAACCCATAGCCCATAAACTTGAGCACACAAATGTCACATTCAAATTTTTGACGCCTAACACAGATAATTTCAACCCCTTACAAATCACCAATAAATGAGCCGAACCACAAAAGGGGTTTGCAACAACTACGGGATCAGAAACAAGACTAGTATTAAAGTGCAGAGTCAATTACAAAATCGAAATGCCAAAATCCAAAAGAGTCTTAACTTCATAAGGAAATTAAACATTTTGCATAAATTTTTCCTATCTCTATCGTATCCATCTGCCACGAGAGCGTTCGCCTGCCTCCCAGAAGTCCCTTGCGATCCCTGCACCTTCAGGCATTCCTTGGAAAAGTGTCCGACCTCTCCACACTTAAAGCATTTGGACTTCCTCCTTTTACATTCTTTGACTAGGTGACCTTCTTTCCCACAATAGTGGCATTTCCTCTTATCCTTTCCCTTATCATCCTTCTTGCCTTTCTTCTGCTGTTGCTGTCCTTTCTTGGGTCCCGCCTTCTCATTTTTCAGTGTCCCTTAAACTTTTTCCTCTTTCTTTTCTCCTTTGTCCTCTTCATGCATGAGGGCCATATCCACCAGCTTTTCAAAAGTGCCCCCCATGGGAACGTGGTTCATAGCCAATCTGTGTAGCGACTCATTCAAGCCTTTAACAAATCTCAGAGCCTTCTTCTCAGGTGTATTCGCTAAGTCTAAGCCGAACCTTGCCAACTGATTGAACTTTTTGACGTACTCTTTTACTGACAGATCGCCCTGCTTCAATGCCAAAAACCTTTCCATATATAGATTTTCTTCCGCTCATGAGAGAAATTTCGCCTCAAACCTACGCCTGAAATCCGGCCATGTATCAACTGGTCGCTCTCCATTAGTGACCTCCCACCAAAACGAAGCTTCCTCTTTCATCAACCAAGCAGCCAATTGGACCTTCTTACAGTCGTCCAAGTCGAAAATGCCAAACAGATCCTCTACTTCCTTCAACCAATTTCTAGCTTCAATAAACGTTTCAGTCCCACTAAAAGATTTTCCACCCATCGAACGAAAGTCCTTACATATCTTGGAGAAAGTATCTCCATGCGGAGGAATGACTGGAGCTGGGGGAGGAGGAGGAGGAACGTTGGCCGGACCCGCGGTAGCGGCCCTAGCCTCGAGATATTGACGAAACCAACTGGGTACATGAACATCCTCTGGTATCTCAGATGCTCCAGACATGCTGAAATGAAAAAGGAAAGATTCAAAACAAACAACCGAAGGAAAGATATATGGCTCTTGGGGAATGTTTTTCAAAACAGGCATTCCTTTTTGAAAATACTTTCTTTTAAAACCTCTTTGAAAATAGTTTTCAAAAACTTTTATCTAATCTGGTAACCTTCAGCTCTGATACCAAGTGTAACACCCCACCTCCATTAAGGTCACTCGCAAAGGGAATGCCTTAACTTCAGTGGAGCATTTTTGGTAAACAGACACAGAATATCATAAGATAAATATAAAAATTTTGCAGTAGAAAATAAACAACTTTATTAAATCACTGAAATATTTTGTTCATAATACCAAAAACCCTTACAACAAAACACTTTTGTCTTATATTATCAGAGTACATAGGTATTTTAAATAAAGCATCATTCCCCATATTAAAGAGCAAGCCATATAAGAGACAGAGACTCGAGCCATACTTCAGAAGTAGCTCCTAGAAAATGATATCCAAATCCTGACTAAACCTGTGTGTTTCCTCCCTGAGAACCTGGGGGGGAAACGGAAGAAAAGAGGCGAAACAAACTAGGTCAGACATAGGTCTGGTGAGTCCAGTAACTTTTAGCCAGTAAATAAATAAAGGTAAACATGATAGGCATACAAAGTGGATAAGAGGATCACGGTACAGATGACAGGTATGACAGGACAAATAAGGTAAGGTGTATGCATGATTCACTACTAACTATTCTGCACTATTACTAGTCAAATCAAGATGGGATGATCCCTTCCGCTAATGATAACGATGGTGGTAGTTTCGTGTATTCCTAGCTGCTGTCATAGGTGTCGCCTGCTCCTATCTCAACTAGTCGTACCCACTACCCTCCTACTATAAATTGGTAGACTTAGGGCATACGTCCGGGTATACCCTAACCACTACCCTAATCGATCGGCTCCCTACTCTGTAGATACCCTGTGCTGGTCCCACAACTAAAGGGTATCACTTCCCTAAAGTGGCAACCTAAGGTGTGCACAGTTATACCTACTGGTGTCACAGTCGTCTTGTCCCCCCTCTGCCCGGCCCATGCACGCACATGTCCCCGGTCGGTTTGCGCCGCCCGCACCGTCCGTCTCATTTTAGATCTCTTACAATCAATCAGTAAGCATGCCCCTTCCCCGCCTAGTACGGATTTCTATACTTTGATACCCCTCCTGGTTACTGACTGAAATGGGTCCCATACAACATGATACAAGCTCTCCCATATGTCTTGTATCCCCACTAGGTTTTCTACTGACTATGTATTCCCTAAGGTGTCTTTAATTACATAGCCCTCAATCAGTTATGCGTACCTATAGGTGTCTTTAATACATAACCCCTATTCTACCTATCGGATATGCGTACCTATTGGTGTCTTTAATACATAACTCTACCTATTCCCAATAGTTATGCATACCCCTAAGGGTGTCTTTAATACATAACTTTACTATTCTGCCCCGGTTATGTATACCATTTGGTGTCTTTAATTACATAACCCTTTTTATCCGGTTAAGTTTATGGGCCTATATATATTAATATTACCCACCTACCCTTCAATTGTACTTAACCCTCCCACTGATTTAATCCTGTTTATTTAGTGGTTAAGTTTGTGGGCCTATATACATTAATATTACCCACCTACCCATCAGTTGTACTTAACCCTCCCACAATCCAATTCGTTTTGCTTAACCCTAACTTATGTCAACCATCATATAGTCCATATGTATTAAGTTAGGTTAAGTAGCATTGATTTATTATTGAGACATCTAATCGTATTTCACATGCCACCCAAGACACCGACTTAATTCCACATGCCACCCAAGGCACCCACTTAACCCCTCATGCCCCACTACATGTTTATCTGGTTAAGTGTTTATTAATTCATTAAGACAACAACCTTATAAAGACCTCTCACATTTGACTGGCACTTGTGGCAACTAGATTTGCCGGGCGGGTCCGGCCAGTCTTACACCACAAAAGAGCCTAACCTCGTGTCTTTAGAACTGTCACGCATTTAATTTATTCCTAAGACCTCCCACATTAGACTGACATTTGTGGCAGCAGGATTTGTCGGGCGGGTCCGGGCAGTCTTACACCACAAAAGAGCCTAAACTCATGTCTTAGACGATTAATTACTCATAATTAATCATCCCTCAATTTGAACTACTTTCCCTATTCAAATTATCAATTAATTCCAAATTTCACTATGGCCATAATTGACTCAATTATGTCCATCTATTTATGGTATGAAAAATCATACCAATTTTCATCACAAATTTATTTTATGCCATTTAAGGCATTTATGCCAATTCTCAATATTAAATCTTCAGACTTTAATTGCTTAAACATTCCTCTTTTGATTAATTAAATTAATTAATTAATCCTTTCCTTTTTTATAGGTGTCAATACCTATCTTATTAACAATTTGAATTTTCTATCCATAAATGGTCATATTCAAATTATACCATTTTTACCCAATTTTACCCATGTCATAATAGGTAATTATTTATATGTTTCCCTAACAGAATCATGTATCCAATTTACATAATCACTATGCCTATTACAAATTCCCCTTTCTTCCCGTTTCTTAACTAGCGTAGCTGTTGCGTTTTTGGCGTCATCGAGGCTATAAGGTAGCCTCGCCATAACAATAAAATAAAGGGAATGACAAGGTGATCGTTTTCAGTACAATTTTTGGCATAAGCATGACAAATAGGGAAAATGACATGATAACTTCGCATACAATTATGATTCACCACATAATTAACAACTTGCATGGATTCATAACAACTTGCATAGGTTCATGAATTAACAACATAATTAACAACTAACATAGGTTCATGGTTCACAATATAACAACTTGCATGATTCATAACATAACCTCTTGCATAGGTGACTTACATAGGTTCATGATCCACAACATAACAACTAGCATAGGTCCATGAATTAACAGCCTATCAACTTGCATAGGTAACTTACATAGGTTCATGATTCATAACATAACAACTAGCATAGATTCATGAATTAACAACACAACAACTTGCATAGGTAACTTGCATGGGTTCATAGTTTCTCATAATAATTTGCATAACTTCATGATTCACAACAATAAAAACTTGCATCATATCATGATTCACAACAATAGTGAACTTGCATAACTTCATGATTCACAATAATAAGGAACTTGCATCATTTCATGATTCACAACAATAAGGAACTTGCATCATCTCATGATTCACAACAATAAACTTGCATAACTACAAACAACATATACCCAAATCATAGTCTACCACAATTCACTTTTATTTATTTAAACCTAAAAGTGACTAGAACTCACCGAATAAGGGGTCTTGAGTTCTAGGATCTGAATTCTGTAATTGATTAACATTCCCTTGTTGTAGACATTTTCGTTGTTGTAGTTTTAGGCTTGATTTGAATTGAATTGTTGTCTTTAACTTTCATCTAGTTGGTGGCGGCTACTCTAGGGTTTGGAGTGACAACATGACGACCACTGATCTAATTTTGATTTTGATTCTAGGGTTTGAGTCTACACATGTATATATAGAATTTCAATTTAATTATAGCCGTCGGATGACTCTAGAATCCATCTAGGCCTTAGAAACCAAGAAATGATGTCAACAGACCAACCATAAATCGCCACCCAAGCCCTAAAACATAAAATTTCGTCATAGACCATTTAGGGCCGACGGGACCAATTCCAAACCTCCTGAGTCGACCCTGGGGTCGACCCAGCAGGTCGAGACCCAGCGGGTCTCGGGTCGACCCATAAAATCGGTCGGTTTGGTGTTTTGCCTTCCCGCTTTCGCTGTTTTGAATTTTTTTTCTTAAATTTTAGGTTGAATTTTATTTTATTTATATATATATATATATCTATATATATATATTTATCCTCCTAATTAACCATTTTCACACTAAACTACTTTCTGAACCGCGTTCACACTAAGCCGCATTTTTGCCATTCCCCTAAAACAAAAATATGGCGTTGGCGGGGATCGAACTCTGTACCTCTGGTATGCAAGTTACATGTTCCAACCAAATGAGCTACTAAGTCTTTTGCTTACAAACCTTAGAACAATGCTAAACATTTATTCTTTAATTTAGTTAATTCGATTATTCAAAAATCCGAGGTGTTACAACCCCATTAGTGCTTTCCCAAAGTTACACGACCATACGACTTTGTATGAAGATAAAATAAATATTCTACGATCCTCCAATACGTAGAATGCGGGTCGTTACAGTTTTGGATGCAAAAATTTGATGAACTACGCTCTTGCTCAATAAGAGTGTGGGAAAAATTGGATGAAAAGGTGTTTTGATTTTCAAATATTTCATTCATATAGAAATTGTCAATATATTCAGGATGTGTGCATCATGTTTTCAAAGAGATTTTCAAGAAAAATCTGCATTCATATAGGAGGTACCGCTTAGGCATTCAATTCATTCATATATTATAATGTTGAATTACACTTTGCACTAGTGCACAAATTGTTGCAAAATTGGATGCACACATGATGTTTGTGATTTATGTGAGGAATTACTTAATTTTACCCTTACCAAATTTCGGGGATGAAATTATCTAAGGGTAGGAGAATGTAACACCCTGCATTTTTAATTAAATAATAAGATAAAATTTGAAGTGCTTCTAGAGTTTGGTCATGAGATTAACATCATTGCGTCCATGACGATTTTCATGTCAATTTAGATCTATGGACTACAGAAAACGGATTCAAGATGAAAGAGATATTTTTAAATGAAATACTACAATAAACATGAAAAGAAGGTATAAGAAAAGAACAATAACAACCACTGTTTTTAGTCTGGTTAACAAAAGCCTATGTAGTCCAGCTGGTAAGAGCATGTGACTTCCAAGAGAGTGGTGCAAGTTCGATTCCCGCCGGTGCCATATTTTTATTTTAGAGAAACGGATAAAATAATACATGTTCTAAGAAGAAAATAGGTATATATGCACATATAAGGAAATTACATATAAGGAAAAACAAAAATATATGTAAACATGCATATGTAAGTTTATGCATGTTTATATATATATATATATATGTGTGTGTGTGTGTGTGTGTGCAAAAAAAAATATATATATACAAGAGAGAAGTTCAAAATAAGCCTACAATCAAATAAAATTGGTAAGAATTTAACGATGACATAAGCACCGTTTGAATTTTGAAAATAAAACAAAAGTTGTGCGTATATATACGTGTAAAATGGGCATTAGAAGTTTTGTATACATATAAGGAGTTTATACGTAAATAAATCAAAGAAGGTGTTTAAAATTAAAAACAGTAACTGTGCCCAAAACAGCTCGTTGGATCCAAATAGGTCAACCCACACTTGCCTGGGTCGACCTATAGGTCGACCCAAGGGGGCTGGTTGGTCGACCTACCCATAATCTGGGCAGTTCCATTCAGTAAATCTGGACTGTTTTTCAAACCACATTCATTGCTGACTCAACGCTGTATGTACAAGATCATATCTGCTTTCGTGAACATCTATAAATAGGCTAGCAGAGCCTAGCCTAAATCTCATATTTTCTGAGAGGCAGTCTAAGCTCTGCCATTCTTCTTGCTCCTCAAATCTCTTCAGAAAATAGAATAATTATTCTATGGAAATTTTGATTCAAGTTCTAGAGGAAAAGAATGTATATCTGCAAATGGGTGTTCATAATTCTGATCGAAGCGAGGTAAATTCTTGGATCTGGTTAATTTTGATTTGTCTTCTGTATTCCCTTTTCTTTTAGTCTGCGAATTGTGAATCCATAGTTATTTAGATTCCAGACTCAGTTAGAGGAGCAATGGAATGCTAGGTCGTGACTGAATTCATGAACTGGAAAGCTATTAGGTGAGTGGATTTAAGTTATACTTTTTTTATAACGGTATATCTATCGTTTGGCATTCCCTATTAAAATGTATAAATCTACTGAAATGTAAACCTGCTGGAATGTATAAATCTACTGAAATGTAAATCTGCTGAAATATATGAATCTGCTGAAATGTATAAACCTGTTAGAATATGTGCAAGGATTATTGTTGTATATAGACCTGTCCTAATAATATGTTAATTGGGAATAATTATGGTAATTGAAATTAAATCTGCTGAGAACATTTATGCTGTATAAGACCTGTTCCCATTAATCATCTGTCTAAATTGGAATTTACTGTATACTGTAATTATGGAATTTACAATGAACATGAATATTGGTTTAAGAATATTATGCCAAAATTGAATTACAGTGAAAATTGGAAGAATGAATATGCCTAAATTGTATGGACAATTTACAGTAAATAGGAAATTGTAATCGCGTTAGACACGAGGTTAAATTCAACTTGTGGTAGATGCCTGCTCGGAACCGCCCGGCAAATCCAGCATCCACAAGTGGTTAATTTAGTGTGAGAGGTCTAGTGCATAAACCTGATTGTAAATAAAGGTTCAAAGACATGAGGTTAAGTTCAATTTGTGGTAGAAGCCTACCCGGAACCGCCTGGCAAATCTAGCATCCACAAGTGGTCAACTTAATGTGAGGGGTCTGGTGCATTAACATATATGTATATAACTGGAAAGAATTAAATGGAATTAATTGTAATTAATGGAAATGAATGAATCCTATAACAGTAAAAGAATTGGAATGAACGGGTAATGATAATAACCTATTATGAATGAACCTGAAGGGGAAAAGGACATATAATAGGTAGGCTTGTCCTAGGGACAAGTGGAAACTACAACTTAGGTTATAATTAACGAGAGAGAAAATGAGATAACTTATGTAATGAGATAAGTTGTACTTAATTATAAATTAAGTAATCTGGAAACATGAAACCTACTGTTTGTAATAAGTAGAGAAAAGAAGGAAAAACTTACAAAATGCAATAAGTTGTACTTAATTATAAATTAAATAATATGTAAACCAGAGAATCTAAATCCTACTGATAAGAAGAACATGTTATCTGAATATCTAAGGATCTAAAATCTAGTAATAAGAATAACATGTTAAAGGCATATTAATGAACTTAATGGGGTAGGTTATATAACTGAAATTAATAAGCAAGAAGAACTTGGTAATCTGAATAAGAAGCTAATGTGAGCTGAAATACCACGTAAGCTAGAAGTCCAATGAGGTATAACAAGCGCGTAATTAAACGTTTAGACATAGGGCCTAATAACACGTTAACCTGAGACGCTTTGACCAGTCCGTACTCTGAAAGCGAAGAACCCAATAGGGTAGATCATCGTGGTGTTATGGGACACAAGGGGAGCACACGTCCATCTGATTATTCTGCCTATCCTACCTGTTGTTCTGCTAATATTCTGCTAGCTCTAAAGGAATGGAATGGAAAGTACACGACTTTCTAGGATGTGGAGAGTACTCCTGGTGTTCCTCTGTGCGGTGGAAGCGTTTAGGCTGTGTCTGCGGATGTGGGGTCTACGCGTTACTACCTGGTGAGTATACCTTGATTGCAACGATAGTGGGCAGTCAGAAGTTTGTAGGATGGCACAGGTGATTCGACAAATCTGGTGCCTTGTGACTAGGCGGTTACGACCATCTCATCTATTTTCCTTAGGCGGGTCTAACCATCTGATTGATAGTAATCGTCGGGTATCGGTCATCGACAGTCAGCGTGAGCGTGATGCGGAAAGACGGAGAGCTAAACCAATAGACCATTGACCTCTTACTATCAAGGTTTTGGGTGAGGGACAAGCCAATTCGGATTTATTGTTTGTTGTTTTTCTAGGCTACATCACTAGCTCTTAATTATGTTTGTCGGTCACTAGTTGAGGGAGGGGTCTGGTGGAACCATAACCACTGTGAAAATGTAAAACATAGCATTTGAGCATACAGATGTCTGAAAAGGCTCCGAGTTTCGTGTATCCGATATAGCCCTATTACTGAACTCGGTGCACAGTAGATAATGCGTGTGGACACATGCATACGTTTCCAGATGGTATATCATCGAGATTGAGGCATTGAGTATGATTAAGGATACGTACGTGAGAAAGTCTAGATACATGCATGTCTGCTCCGGGTGGTGTATCGTATACTCTAGGGCATTACTCTATGATGGATCCTGATTCGATCGAATGGTTCGAAGATGGCAGTCCTTAAGCTTGCGTAGCATGGCGATGGCAGTTCTATGCAGACCGTAGTGTTGTTATATAGGGATTGATACGTCATCCAGCGTAGGACGAGGGACTACGCATATTTCTATGGCGTGACGACGGAGACCGTGCGAGTAAGGTACTAGGGGGTGTACCTTGATATTGGGGCTAGTTACATATACTGTATTAGGTTAATCTACTAGAGGGTAGAGGGGTACGACTTGTGTGTAAGCCTTAAGTGCTATTAACCCAAGTATCCTACTAAATAAGAAAATGTAACTGAACGGTATGTGTTGGGTTACCCAAAATGTGTATTTTAAATCCAGTCACCAGAATTTGTGTTCTGACCCCCTCCTCGTAACATACTCATAGGTTAGATTTCTGGTAGAGTTATAATAGCTTTGGATACTGGCTAGGCGGTATCATTATCTGTGTAAGGCTTTATTTGATTATATTATATTTTATTCCATTCCGCTGTGAGATGTTTTCTGAGCTCTAATATGTTCATTATCTCTATCTTTTTTGTAGGATACCAGACAAACCAGCACGGGTTTTGATAGATTAGAATTTTGAAAAAAAAATCGGACTGTCGGAATTCGGGTTGTTACACATATCATGGCAGCCCCCAAACTGTTAGAACAAGTGAATAACCCGTAACCCTAAAAGACGTTTTATACTCTGGAAACATGGATATACAGGCCAAACTACCATTCTCATTTTATTACCATTGCTACACAAGTTTATTATCATTTCTAATAATGGGCATAACCCAAATACTCTATCTTACTGTTATAAATAGGCTTAGCCTATTTCGTACATTTTCCATTTGAAGTAAAGCAATTTTGCTCGTCTTCTTTAATACTTCAATTCTGCAATTCATCTCTCAAATTAATACAACAAAACCACGATTGACAAAACAAATATCATCTGATCAAATACATTCAAAATTCAAACTTCGTATCAGAGCCGTGATTAGCTTAACAACACCATCACTGGGTGATCAAGATCACAACCCATCAGAGAGGTATCATCATTTGGGTTTCCTTTGATCAGGTTTAACCCATCATTTCAGAGTTGTTGAATTTGGCCATACAATCATGTGCCTCACCATAATTCGTGATTAGGCTGCATCAGAATTGAATATGTGCCTCGCCATAATTTATGATCAGGCTGCATCAAAACTGAATTTCTGCATCTCCATAATCAGAGTTTAGGATGCATCAGAATTGCATAACAAAATTCTATGCAAACAAAGTCTAAAAAATCAGAATCAAAGAAGCAACAAAGCATTTCAAGAAGATCACTTGAGAAGAGTGTGTCAACATCACTTGAGAAGAGTTTGCACAATTTTGATTCAAGAACATACCTGTTACTCCAGAAACTAAGATTTCCAGTACTTAACTGTAGCTTTTTGGTCATCTCCAACATATTTTGATCATTCTTCATTCTTCAGACCAGTTCAGGAACTCATCCAAATCTCTAGTCATGGCTGGAGAAACCAAATCATCGACTGTTGGGAATACATGCACAATAAATCAGTAAACTGAAACAGGCATAGAATATCTAGTAAAATAGTAATAAGCCCACAAAGTCATCTTATTATTGTGAAATTAGAAGAAGGTAATTACCTTTTATGGAAGCTGCAGATTAAAACTGGCATTCAAGGCTATGGACTTGAGGGATTCATCAATGGCACTTTGTTAATTCCACCTAAATTTATCACCGACAAAGATAACATAATAGTAAGTAATGAAGAATTCGAGAAATTCAATAGACAAGACATATTAATAAGCTCATGACTGTTGTCTTCTATTAGTCCAGGGCTACTATCTCAAGTAACTGGGTGTAAAAGTGCAAATGACATATGGTCAACAATAGATAGAAACTTTAATTCTCAATATGTAGCCCAGGTAATGTACTACAGAAAGCAACTGCAGAATATGAAGAAAGGAGAACTACCCATGAGAGAATATTAAGAAAAAATCAAGACCATATGTGACACTTTTGAAGCTGCTGGGCAGAAAGTGGGTGATTACGAACAAGTGGTCACAATTTTAAATGGCTTAGTGATGAATATGAAGCTGTTATAGCAGTTATATCATCTCAAAGGGTTATGTGTTCACTAGAGGATGCTCATGACATACTTCTTGCACATGAAGCAAGAACAGACATCAAGAAAGCCCAAGAAAGTGATATGTTCATTAACTATGTTGCTACTAATAAAAATAAAGGATAGTCTTACAGAGGTGAACAACAAAATCAAAGAGGAAACTACTCCAACAGATCAAGATGCATAGGCAGATACAACAATAGTGCTAACAAAACTAAATGCCAAATATGTGAAAAGAGTAGGTCATACTGCAATAAAATGATACTTCATGCACTACTAAAAAGTAGGCATATTCGACACTAATTTGTGTACGTTGCATGAAAAGTGTGGCGAAAGCTATGCTTTCTTTGATCTTCTGCAACAACATTCATATGTTGTTGCATTAGATATGAATGTAGTGTTGTGGTTGGAATTCTTGTGCTGTGACTTGCAACACCAGTTCAAAGTGTTGCTTCACATAAATACATGTCAGGTCAGCGATCCGCATTATCAGTTTAAACAAATAAATAACGTAGGTGTTCGATAAATCCAATGGTTCAAACATATCCCTGCTTCAGTTTAGTGAAAATTTGGCGTGATCTTTTCCCCATTCGCGAAATACTTCACCCCAAAACAAACTTCTCTTGTACTCCTCCTTCTGTTCGTTTCTCTGTCCATGAAATCCGTCCACGAAGACCTCTGGTTGCTACTCTAGCGCCGGTATAAACTATAAACCTCCGATTGCTCCTATTTTACAAACTTTACACCTCCGATTTGGATCATTTAGGATAATTATAGGTAGTCAGTGCTTCGTCATTTCGGTTTTATTTAGATGATTTCATCTCTAACTTATTTTGGTGTATGTTCAAAGTCTCTGGGTGATTTGGGTATACTGATTGCCTTAAATTAGGGTTTTTTATACTTGAAGTGTTGTATATATATATATGTTTGCATGTGTTGAAATTGTGCAAGTTCTGTATTTTTATGTTCGCCAAACTATTGATGTATTGGTAAATAATGCTTATTTCGACAGGTGGAAAAGAAATTAGAGGATAAAAGAAATCCAATTTAAATGTTTAAATGTCTATTTCTGTTTGTAGTTAAATAATGCATATTTCTCTTCATGCATCCTATGACTACGAAGATACCCTGGGTATGGGTGATCTAAGACTGTCAAACCCATCATCACCAGAAACTCCTATTGATTTTTATATAGAGATGCAAGAAAGGAACTACGTTGATTTGTTTGAGTATGAACTAGAGTAAGAAGAACTCCGAAGACAATGGCGAGAAGAAGAAGGACGTGAAGAAAAGGCGGTGTGACGGCATAGTCATGTTGCCTTGCGTCGTCAGCATCAAAACAACCAAGTGGTTAACGAACAGTAAGATGACTCACCAATCAGAATATGTGATTGTGGGTATGCCGCTGTAGAAGATGTTATTTCGATTGGATTCAACATTGGTCGTCGTAATTTTAGATGTCGTGTTTATCCCACATGGTGTACCTTTTGGTAGTGGATTGACCAATAGTTTCCAAGTTGAGCCGCCGGGTACGCAAATGAATTACAACATTAATTTACAACGCTGCAAAATCGAGTTATTGGTTTTTGAATTGACGTTAGTATACTTAACGACCAGCTTCAAGGGCTAAACATTAGAAGACAAAATTAAATTATTGCATCGTTCTTTGTATTAGGTACAACTATATCGTCTTTATATCTCCTGTATAGTCTTTGTATCTGTACTGTTTTGTTTTGGTGCAGTCATGTAATGTTATAAATTTGTGTTCAGTATCCTTAGTTGCTTGTTTTATGTATTCTCCTGATAACTCAGTTCCAAAAGTTAGTGATAATTCATATCAAAACAATCGTCTTTGTATCGTCACACTGATTATGTATATTTGTAAATTATTAACTTGTTTTGTTTTTAATTCTAATTTAGTCAAACCTTACAGGGTAGCCCTTGTTCGTGTCTTGAAACTATTAGTGGTATCAAATTTGCTCTTACTAGGTCGTGGTTAGATTGTGGCAATGGATAGTGAATATTACATATGGATAGGACTTCCGAGATCATGTGCAGAATATGTAAGAGGGGTAACAACTTTTCTAAGAAATGCATTTTCCATTTATAAAGTAGGTAATGAGATGAAGTGCCCCTACAAAAAATGTACAGAACGTAATTGGTATTGTGAAAATGTCATATATGATCATCTTATTTTTAATGGCCCTTCTCCATTACATACCGGGTGGATTTGTGAAGTTTCATAGACAAAATTAATAGGTGTTGATGACCATATGGATTGTGCAACGGAGATGGATTTTGAGGATAATTTAGATGTAATATTCAAATGTGCAGGTTACAAATTTGGTCAAAATCCCAGGGACTTTGTAGTAGAACCAAATCTAGAGGTCAAGAAATTTTATCGGATGTTAAAGAAGGGAAAAACTGTTATATCCTGGCTGCACTAAATTTTCTCAACTGAGTTTCTTGATCAGGCTTTATCATTTAAAGTGTGCTTATGGAAATAACGAGTCTGCGTTTGGGGAATTACTAAATCTTATAAAAGAAGCCTTTCCTAATGCCCAGCTGCCTTTGTGTTCCTATGCTGCAAAGAATGTCATTAAGGATTTAGGTCTTGATTACCATAAAATACATGCCTGCCCAAACCATTGCATGTTATATTGGGCAGAGAATAAAGATAAAGAAGCTTGTGACATTTGTGGTTTTTCGAGGTGGGCTATAAAAGAAAAAGAAGACATCGTTGATAATAATGATCCACCGAAGTCGATTTCCAAAGTGCCGGCAAATGTTATGAGGTACTTTCCTCTAAGACCAAGGTTACAAAGGATGTTTATATGCAAAGAATTTTCCAAACTTATGAGACGACACCAAGTGGAACAAAAAGAAGATGAAAAACTAAGACATCCGACTAATGGTGTGGCATGG
Source organism: Allium sativum (assembly GCA_030737875.1). Taxonomy (NCBI): domain Eukaryota; kingdom Viridiplantae; phylum Streptophyta; class Magnoliopsida; order Asparagales; family Amaryllidaceae; genus Allium; species Allium sativum. The sequence goes on along the minus strand of CM060923.1, from coordinate 527,719,721 downwards.
AAGATGATGGATGCTCGCTATCCTGATTTTTCATCAGAAAATCGTAATGTTAGATTGGATCTAGCATCTGATGGATTTAATCCATAACGTTCAATGAATTCAAGTTATAGTACATGCCCAATTGTGTTGGTAAACTACAATCTTCCGCCTTGGTTATGTATGAAACAAGAGAATTTGATTCTTTCAACATTAATATCTGGTCCAGTTTCTCCAAAGAACAGTATTGACGTATATATGCAGCCTTTATTGCGGAATTGAAAGCGTTATGGGATGTTGGCGTCCAAACATATGATTCCTTGACTGATGGGAATTTTAATTTACGTGCAAGCGTCTTATGGACCATTAGTGATTTTTCGGGATATGCCATGTTGTCAGGTTGGAGCACGAAGGGGAAACTAGCGTGTCCTGTATGCCATTATGAAACTTCTTTAAATTATTTGAAGCATAACAAAAAAAATGTGTTATATGTACCATAGAAAGTTTCTTGATCCGACACATATGTGGAGGCTGGATAAGAGGAGATTTAATGGCGAAACTGAAATGGGGAGCAATCCATAAATATTATCAGGAACTGATATTAAAGAGTTATTGCGGGGGTTCAAAAATCGGTTTGGGGATAAGATGAAGAAACCTGGTAAAAGTGATGGCCCTTTTAAAAAAAGGTCAATACTGTTTGATTTACCATATTGGTGTCATAATCCCCTTCGATATAACCTGGATGCCATGCACAAAGAGAAGAACATATGCGATAAAATATTATGCACTTTACTTAATATAGGTCGCATGTCGAAGGATCACCTAAATGCTTGTTTGTATTTACAGGAATTGGGCATAAGGAAGGCCCTTCATCTTGTTGAGTGTGGTGACAGAAAGCATGTTGAAATTAGAGCTGCAATATTTGATATGACAAATATGGAAAAAGAATTTTTTTTGCTCTGTATTGAAGAACGCCAAACTGCCCTACGTTTGTGCCTCGAATGTTAGTCGGTCGTGCACGTAAAAGAGTGAACGGTTGTGGGATATAAGAGCCATGACGCTCATTTCATACTCCACTATTTATTATAATTTGTCGTGAAGAAAGCGTCAAAACCCGAGGTTGTGTTATCAATGATCCAATTTAGTGCATTCCTTAGAGGACTATGGAGCAAGGTTATCGAAGTGGATGATATCAAGAGGCCGCAAAAAGAAATTATCGAGATACTTCATCATTTTGAAATGATTTTTCCATAGGCTTTTTTCGATATAATGGTACACTTGCCTGTTCATTTATGCAGAGAAATCGAATACGGCGGGCCTACATCTTAGATGCATGTATCCAATTGAGCGATATCTATGAAAGTTGAAATCTTATGTGCGAAATAGAAATAGAACGGAAGGTTCGATTGCAGAATGTTACTTGGTAGAAGAGTATGTGACCTTCTGTTCAAGATTTTTAAGCGTTGATGGAGGAACAAAAAACACGTTGATTGATTTTTGAAGATGTCCAAGAGATTTGGAATATCATATTGGAACAAATAAGAATAAAGATGGGAAGATGTTCAATTTGAAAGATGCAGATTGGAAGGCAACGCATCATTATATTCTGTTCAATTCCTGTAATAAAGAAATTGAGAGTTTGATCGAGTAAGTTCTTAAGTTCCTATATCATTTTCCTTAATTATAAATTAACATTTGCATTTCGTACTTTTTTGACCTTAATTATTAATAGGGTTCATCGAGCTTTTGTGGATGGTCTTGCAAATCCAACAAGATACAAGAGGGAACGAGAACATGTCGAAGAGTTTTGGAATTGTCTTAAAGAAGAGGTTCTAAAAAAGGACAATATTTCAACAGATTTAGAGGTGTTTGCATTAGGTCCTTATCGAGTAGTTAGGAATTTTTCCGGTTATATAGTAAATGGATATAAATTCCACACAAAATTTAGAGATTCTCGATGTACCACACAAAATAAGGGTGTATTTTTGACTGCCAAAACCATCAGCTTTGCAAATTCGAAAGACCAAAACCCAATAGTGGGTGATGTCAATTACTACGAATCAACCAAATAAATTTTTGAGCTTGATTATTAGGAAGCTTTCACAGTGGTCCTTTTTAAGTGTTGATGGTACCAAGGGGAAAAAGATTCATATGTTCTTACTCTAGTAAATTTTAGCAAGTGCCATAAAACTGGTCCTTATGTCCTGTCATCGCAAGTGTAGCAAGTATTTTATGTGGAAGATGCAGTTGAAAAGAACAATCATTACGTTATTAAAAAATTGCCGAGAGATTCGTGTGATACTAAAAATCAGAATGCAATGGAAGAAGACATGAGCAATATGCATTCACATGATATGGGCATAGGTGGTGAACTAGAACTAGAAGTTTTTGATGGGGGTTGGATTTGGGATGATGTCCTCGTAATACTACTAGAAACAGAACTAGAAGCAGAAGTTCCTGATCCTATTCCGTCTCATTAGGACAGAAAATTCCACTTTCTTATTGCTTTAATTTGGTCTAATTTATGATGTATTTGGCACTTTTTGTTTTAGCTGGAAATTATTATCTTTGATGAATGTATTTGGCACTCTTTTCTCATAATCCAGTCTACACTGTTCACATGTTTTATGATTTAATGTCTTTCTTTACTGTCATCTAAATTGGTTACAGACCAAAATGTTATAGTTGTGGTTTTTTGTCCACTTTAACATGCATGTACCTTGTTCTAATGTATTCATTTTGTACATGATGGATGAACTTATTAATATCCGACTGCAACATGGCGGACAGTTTCAAATGACATGTTACGTCGGTGGAGAATCCTTCATAGTGACAAAATATGATGTAGACCACTTTTCTTACAGTGTGCTTATGGACTTTATTGAAGATGCTCTCCATTACACTGAAATATGAGGAGTCTATATCATCAACAAAGGAATGAGGGGTGGCTGGTAGCTAGTATTGAATGACAAGGACGTAATCGAGTACGTACAGGGCTGCAAAAAGCAAGAATATTAGGTTTTTTACATCGACAACACCATTGACAAAGACAGTGAGCCGTTGATTCAACTGCAGCCACATGTAATCATACAGCCAAGGAAAAACATAATTCAAGGTATATATGTATATATAATATAGATCCATTCTTATATATATATATCTGCGTGTTTAAAGAACTATGAAGGAGGCCATCGTTATTATTTTTATTGTTCCTGGTTCTGCTAAGAAGCCGGTTGCAAAGGACAAGTATACTACTGCACATAGACTTCAACAGCAACACAAAATGATGAAAAACAACCCAACTCAAGTAGGTTAGAAGAAACTGTCGCCGTGGCCTGATTTGAATAATAATGAAGAAGATGTTACTGTGACAGACAAAGGAACCAGGAGGAAATTAAATGTAGAAAATGAAACAGATAATGATGATGATACCCGAGAGAATGAAGCTGATTTTCAGTATTTTTTAGTTTTCATTTCAGTTTTATTAATCCAGACGAAATCTTGTATTTCAAACTACTTTTTAACCTTTTGTTAAAAAAATTGTGCATGCATTCTATCAAAATAGCAAGAACTGTTTATACGTCAACTCTATTTGGTTAACTAGCTTAAATTTATCATCGAAGGTGAGTAATAATGCTAATCTTCTTGCAGTTCTCACAACCATCAGTTTTGACGAAGGATGAATAAGAGAGAATCACGCGAATGCATGAAATCGATGCAGTTATTAGATTACTTGGGGTGCCTTCATTGGTTAGTTGTATGTAAGAGGCTGCCGCACGAAATAAGAAAGATAAAGGTGAAAATGTTGCTGGACGTGATGAATACATCCCAGAAAAGGCTGGTGAAGATGTCACTAATGATTCATCGGATTCGGAGGTATAAAGGAGTTATTTGTTTATTACTTATAGTCTATGCCTTTCGGAACGTAAAAAATCTTGAACTTCGACTTAATTGTAGAGAATCAAAATTGTTAAGTCAAAGGATCTTTACTTGGACCAAGAACTCGTTCGCGAACCAATGCATCCACTGAAATTGAGAAGAAAGCGATGACCTGCACCCCCCACCAAAGAAAGCTGGCTCCAACAATGATTTGATCATGACACACACTCTCACTCCAAAGAAACTCAGTAACCGGGAGAAATTCGCAGAAACATTAAAGGAATTAACGAGACCTACACCGTCTTTTTCAGGAGTTTTAAAACCTAAACGTCTCGTCCATCTATTTTAAATCCTACATGTAGCAAATTGTTCAAACAATCAACCAATTCATGTGAAGCTGCTGGTTCAGTTGCTGCTTATTTAGCGATGCAGAAACGTCAAAAGCAGAATGTTGAATCGCCTCCAACAATGAAAAATCTTACCGATCAATTAGAGCAGGAATGGATTGCACAGGAAGATGAAGCAGGTACAGGTACAATATAATGTTTCTTTATCTGTGCATTGCACTGCACTGTTGAGTGTTTCTATTTTCTATTCATTTTTTTGAACCTAGTAGATAAAGTAAAAGGTCCAATAAAACCAAGAGGGAAGTCAAAAATGACCAAGGTGCATGCTAGAACCCTTGATGATAAAGTAGTCTTTGAGCTGAACGAGGATGGTCAGCCAATATCAGATAATATTACAGAGTTAAGCAATTTTCTTGGGACACTAGCAAAGGATAATGTGTCTCTTACTTACATCAATTGACATGTTGTTCCCGATCAAGTAAAGTGACAAACGTTGGAATATGCTCTGGTACAATTTAATTTCCTTAACCATATACAGTTCAACTGACTTCCTAAATGTTTGGTTTTAATTAATTAGTTTGTTTCCTGAATTTTTTGATTGTAGGCTAGGTATATCATTTCGGAAGGACACAAGTGGGTCTTGAACACGCTTAACGAATCTTGGAGGCAATACAAGTCTCACGTCAAAGCAAGGTATTATAAAAAATATTCAACTGATGAGGAAAGGCTTGCAAATAGGCCCAGTACAATTCCGTTGTAGGATTTTAAAATGCTCTTGGAATACTGGGTGGATGAAGCAGTTCAAGTACGGCTTTAATGATATTCACATTTGTATAATGTTTAGTAGTTCACATTATCTTGTTTAGTGCTAATCTTTTCTTTAGTAGTTCGCATTATCCTTGTTTGGCGCTAATTTTTTTTTTGGATTTCCAGGCCCAAGATGATACTAATTCCGCACATCGTAATTCATTAAATGAGACACATACCATGGATCCCAAAACTCATGCAGTAGCCAAAGACAAGATAGTATGTGTTTTTTGAACTTAAGTTATTTTTTTGTGATTGAGTTGAATTGGCCACATGATAATTCTAATTTGTTATATCATTGAATTGTACTTTATATATCATTGTCACAATGTTCATAGGCAGCAGCTAGATCTGTAAATTCTTAACATAGAATGTCGCATATTATGTTTAATTTTTGGTAATCCTAATACTTGACAGAGAAAGAAGGACCCAGAAAAAGCATCCCCATCCGCTGCCTTGGTTTATTTGAAAACATATAAACGAAAACCAGGTAGAAGTTACAAGACTAACACGGATGAACTAAAGGCCAAATACGTGAGTACATATATAATTAGATACTGAAATAGCAATACTTGTGTCAGTATAGTTGGCTCATTGTACGTTTGTTGGAGCTGCTTATTAAATTGAACACATAATTAGTTTCAAAGAAAACCAGTTCTGTTAATAAATTCATCCCTGCCAGCTGTCTATTTATATATATGCTTGCCTAGTTTTCATTTTGTAGATGAAGGTTCAAGCAATGGTGGATGCAGGAAACATTGCTGAGGCAGATGCACTTGTTTCTGGTTGGAAGAGCCACACGCAGATTTGGCTTGTATGAAGGTGAGGTAAAATTGCTGAAAAATCTCCAACAACTCCTGGTTCTTCGGACAGTTATGTGCAAGAGCTGACCCAAAAAATAAGGCAAGTGCTTTAGGCGGATTTGGAAGAAAAGGTGAACAAAAAAGTGAAAGAGAATGTGTCATGGGTGTTAAAAAAGCTAGGTGAAGCCAATCTAGATCTTAATTTAGACATCGGAGACTTTTGTGTCACCACAATAAGTGATGAAGATGACATTATAACCCCTGTAACCCCGGCAATTGACTGAAGTATTTGGATGGTATGTGTTAGCACTTGTGATATATTCTATTCTTTTAAATTATGGCACCTGTGGCATGTGTTCGTGATGGCACTTGTGGTATGTTTGGATGATGACACTTATAGTATATGTTGGTGATGACACTTGTGAGTTGGTATATATAATTGGTTGGTCTGACTGTAGTTATGAATGTTTTGGGTGGATTTATTGTATGAATATTTTGGTATATATGTATGAATGTGGTACAATGTTTTGGGTTGAATATATGTACTGCAGAATTTGTAATTACAGGGTTGTATTACAGCTGCATTTGATTTTTTTCTAGTGTTGCATTTGATTTTTTTTATCATTGCAGCTGATGTTTTCTGGTGTTGCAGTATAGTATTGTGGTGTCGCATTAGATGGTACTGTGGTCTTGCATTAGATTGTTGTGGTGTTACAATAGACTGTGTCATAGTGTTGCATTAAGTGTAATTTATTAATTCCACAATGGTACGACATGTAGGCCCCACAACTTATGTTGTGCCACGTGGATAATTGACGTGGCATGTGACACATGTGCAGCTGACGTGGAGAGATGATGTGGCATGTGACACATTGGCAGCTGATGTGGAAAGTCCATATGGACCCCATTACCATGACATGGAAGCCAGACTTTGGCTTCTACTTAAGGCAACGCTGTATGTTGTTGCATTTCATGCATATACTGTTGCAATAGGGTTATAATGCTACACTTTCTTTCCGTGGCCGTAGTTGGGCAAAAGAGTTGCATTAGATGGCTAATGCAATGGCCGCGGATGCCACACCCCCTTGGTGTTGCCTATTTGAAACAATAGCCTATGATAACGCTTTTTTGATCTACGGCCACAAAAAAATAGTGTCGAATATACCCACTTTTGTAGTAGTGATGTTTAATCAAAATTTTACAGCATGTCAAAACTGTGGAAATCAAAGAAATCCAAATGAACATGTTGTACAAATCAACAATGATGCAAGCATGCAGAGTAGTGGAAACAATAGGAATACTAAACAGAATGATGTAGTAGATCAAGAAACCATTCAAGATGAAAGTTGGTATCTAGACTCAGGGGTAACCAATCACATAACAAACAATCTAGATAACCTAAACCTGAGGAAAAAAGACTACAGAGGTAAACAAAGTGTGTTAATGGGCAATGGTAAGTCCATACCTATCACTAATATAGGTAAGGGTACAATCATTGGTAAAAGAATTCTACTCCTAAAAGATTTAATTAGAGTACCCAAAATTAAGAAAAACCTTATGAGTGTGTCACAATTTTCCCATGACAATAAGGTATATTTTGATTTCTATCCTACATATTGTTTAGTTAAGGACATGCTTACTGAAGATGTTTTACTGCAGAGTAAGCAAGAAAATGGATTATACAAGTTCAATCATGTGAAATGCAACAACATCAACAAAGAGAACAGCACAGTCCTGCAGTAAACAATGTAGAAAGAAGTAGTGAAGTATTTGATGTATGACATAACATGCTTAGACATCCAAGCATTAGCATTGTAAAGCGGATTCTTAATCATAACAATGTCTCATGTTCTGGTATACCTAATTCTTATATATGCGCTTATTGTCAAATGGGAAAAAGCCATAAGTTGGTCTTTCCTAATTCTATCACAAGTTACTCTAGATCCTTAGAAATGATAGCAACTAATTTGTGGGGTCCTTCACCCATACATTTAGATTATAGATACAAGTGCTATATTTCATTTATTGATGTTTACACAAGGTACACATGGATATACTTTATGGGGTCAAAAGATGAAACACACAATATTGTGAAACATTTAATTACACATATGGAAAACCAGTTAGGCACATAAGTGAAAATAGTGCAAACTGATGGAGGAACCGAATATAAACCTCTATTAGAATATTTTAGCAAGAAGGGGATAAATCATAAAATCACTTGTGCATACACATCTGAACAAAATGGATTAGTGGAAAGAAAACACAGATATATGGTTGAGACATGTCTGACTTTATTAGCTAAAGCATCAATGAATCTGAAGCTCTGGCCTGATGTATTCAATACTGCAGTTTTGCTAATAAATAGATTACCAATTGAAGTATTGAATGGTCAAAGCCCTCATGAAAAATTATATAAAGTCAGACCTGACTATAGCTATTTAAGAACTTTTGGATGATTGTGCTATCTATATTTGAGGCCTTATAATAAACACAAGCTAGAATTTAGATCAAGTCCTTGCACATTCATAGGATATAGTACACATCCGAAAGGTTACAAATGTCTTGATGAAAGTGGATTTTTTTTGTGAGTAGACATGTGGTATTTAATGAAACTATATTCCCATTCAAAACCAAGGAGGTAAAGACAACAAACAAGGTGTATATCACAAATGAGTATGAGACATATATACCTGTTTTTTCCTGTTGTAGAAGATACAGGAGTTATTGAAAGGAAAACAGGTGAATACATAGTTGAATCTGATGAGTCAAGGTCTGATACTTACAAACCACCAGACCAGTCTCACAATCCACCTACAAAAGAATCAAGAAAAGAAAGTCAGCTACAAGAAGATAATGCAGAAATGAAACAGAAATCAGTGAAAGAAGCAATACACAAACAAGTAAAGAAGCACAACCTGAAACCAGACAAACTCCTGCACCATCTCACCCAATGACTCGAAGAGCCAAGAGTGTGGTATTCAAGCCAAAAATGTACTCAACTATACTAACAAATGATGAACAAACCATATTCAGCCAAGCCATCACCAATGATAAGTGGAGAACAGCCATGAATAAAGAATACCATGCACTCATTAAAAACAAAACAAGGGAATTAGTTGAACCACCAGAGAATAAAAATATCATTAGTTGCAAGTAGACTTACAAAATTAAGGAAAATCCAAATGGAACAGTCAATAGATACAAAACAAGGTTGATAGGAAAAGGCTACAAACAACATCAATGTTTTGACTTTAATAAGAAATTCTCCACAGTAGTAGAACATACAACAATCGGAATAGTTCTAATTTGTTGCACTTTAAAGGTGATGGTGTCTAAGAAAACTAGATGTAAACAATGCATTTTTGAATGGCAGTTTATAAGAAGTCTATATGGAGCAACCAGAAGGATACAACAATAATACACAACTTGTGTACAAACTCAACAAAGCCATTTATGGACTACAGCAGGCTCCCACATCAGAAATGCTATTTCGCAATGGCTTTGAGCCGTTGCAAAATCATTTAGCAACGGCTATGAGACGTTGCCAAATCAGGAGTTGCAAAAAGTTAGCAATGGCTTTGAGCCGTTGCTAAATTATATTTTTCACTAATCAAAGTCGTTGCAAAATTTCGTTTTACAACGGCTCAAAGGATTTGCTATTTCTGATTTAGCAATGGTTGTAGCCATTGCGAATTCGCTTCTCTTTTTTAAAAAAATTTGCTTTTCTAGGCTCTCATATAGTACAAAAGTCAATTAATTTTCATACTCAATACAAGCGTTTACAAATTTATATAATATTACAAAAGAATATCATTAAAAGAATATTTTTCATATCTTTAACACAAAGATCAAACTTAACAAGTTTTGAAATTACAATGTTCAACAACGGTGTGTTACACTTCAAAGTTCAGTAGCAATAGCAATAAAAAATATAACAGAATACAATACATAGTTCATGAGCATATTTGAATATTTGAAATTGTCCTTAAGGGTTGCTACCTTAAGTCTTGAAGCCACCATGTTTTCATCTTCAATATTATCAAAACTTGTCTCATCCAACATTTCCATATCTTTCATATTGACCGGTTTTCATTTATCTTATTATCTTCTCAACCTGCATGTTACCAAAAATGAGTTTACTTGGTAATTTTCAAAGTTTTTTTTTGCTTTCGCTGCACTGCTTATCCAGTTATAATGAAGTTGCAAACTTTTAGTACAAAGTTTCTTCCCCTTTTTGAAATGGTATTCTTCAGGCTAGACATCCACCAAGTATAGAGAATCCTGGGACGGCGAATGAAAGTAAATTGTACAAAAAATTAAAAATAGATGGTTATTAATGGAATGTTGGGGGAAAATTCAGCTATATTGCCTGGTAAATAGTCATAGAAAATAGTCCTTGTTTAGAATTGGACAAATGTAACATGGCATAACAAAAGTTCCAAAACTTTGAGTTTATGTGCATGCAGGACATATCCTAATCGGCTGAAAACATAGATCGACAACACTAATAAGGAATGGAGTTGAATATTACTACATGTGTCTTCAGCAATGAGAATAAAGAGACATACATATGACCACCTATTTTTACATGTGCATATGATAGAATATAAAGAAGTATTTTCATAGAGTGCAGAAACCGTCATAGTTTACAATGCATATCATTTTTCAACAACGCCCACAGTAGATACAAGGCAATTTAACTATTTATATTTTCCATAAATAAGGTAACACTTTAGAATACGAAACATAAATTCTAATGCATTAAATCCATTCAAGTGGAAGATGCATATTGCATCACTTAATGTGGTGGTTTATTTAAATCCGAAAGGTGAACACAAACAATTGTACTCTTGTAGTTAAAAATACAAATGTAAGTTGCATGCAATCTACAGTTTACTTACTTAATATTAAAGCAATGTGTAGACACTACATCGACATTTATCAATTAGACAAATAACTATGCAGCTATGAAATCCAAGCAGTGTCATACTCAAGTAATAGACCAAAACATCATAAATCAAAATAACAGCTAACTTAAAGTTTACACCTAGTCATCCAAAAGCTTGATGCAACCAGAAACATTGGAAATGGTGTTTCTATAGTTATAAGGCATAGTAGAAATCCTATTAGCATACGTACATGTAGCTAGAATTAAGCAAAGATATAGTTTAAGAAATCAATCACACACTTCGGAGGCAATCAATGAAATATTAAATCCAATACATAGTGAAAACCAATACTCAGACAAAACTCATTTATCGTTGTTAAATCGTACAATCAATCTACAACTATCGATTCTTAATCAAAAGAACGATTGAAGCCAAAAAATAAGTCTGAAATGAAATTTAAAAGATGATAGATTTATACTATAGTAGAGATAGTGGTTTGATAAAAATCTTCTACTTGGATCTAGTCGCTTTTCTCGCATAGTTTATTGAAATGGCCTATGAATTTATCAAAGAACAGATGTTAGGATTATTGTGGTTCGGTGAGAAGTAAGCTAAATAATAATACAAATATAAGTTGAAAAAGAATAAACTCTATGCCTAGGGAGTCAGAAATAATATTTGGAACTGTGTTATTATTTACGTGTTATCAAAATTGAAAGTGGTACGAGTGAATGATTTTTTTTATCATCTATAACTTGCTGCACCGAAAAGCAAGAAAATGAATATAATTATCCAATGAATTATTAATTAACACCAAATGAACTCCTTCTTGTTATATGTACTGAGAGCGTTCTCTATATTCATATAGAGGCAATAAATTGTTGTTGATTTTAAAGATAGAGGTATCTTTTTCTCATTTAGGATGTTAAGTTATTCATTCATAATGGTAATGCTATATGCTTCTTCACTGAAAAATTCACCATGCAACTATATATATACACTTATATATACGTAGAAATTGAAACAAAGCACGTCAAGTGGTACAACAAGCCTTTGCGTGCATGCTTCTAAAAACACACATAAGAAATACTGATTATAAAAAATCAATGATGAAATCCATGATTATGCAACTAATACTCTTTGGTTGACGAATACTCACTTAGCATAAAAGGATATGTATCTACGTAACACAAAAATATACAAATTTAAACAGTTTGGATTAGAAATTAAAAAAATTGCAGCTATGGTTAGTAGTATATGTTAAATAATTAATTTGTGGATGGGAAAAATAAAAAGGAAAAATGAACTAGTTAAAGACAACATGTCATTGAAGTGTACCTATATGTGGAATAGGTTGCATATTGTTGAAGTTATACGTGCATAGGACATTAAGTCTATTGGAATAAATTAAAACTAACATTAAATATTGCATTAAATTATGTTTCCTGTTTTTTCTTATTTGGTCATGTTTGGAAAGGATTTATTGTGATCTTATCCAAATCCTTCTTTCAAATAGAAAATGCATGTATAAAATAAGTCTTATGTCAATCATGTATTAATCAAGAAAAAAGGAATAAAATATTGCCTTCTTCAAAACTTTTTATCTCTTCCTCTCAAATTATTTTTCTTCAATTGGTATCAGAGCCAGGTTAAGAAAAAGCATGGCTGGAGGTTCATCACATACACAGACTCCCATTCCACAACTCACAAAGCTCAACTATGACACTTGGAGCATAAAAATGAAGACTTGGTTAAAGGCTGATGATACTTGGGAGATGGTCAGAGATGATTTCACAGAACCTGAAAATCTGGGAGCTTTGTCACAAGCTCAACAAAATAAAGTAAAGGATGAAAGAAAGAGAGACAACAAAGCTCTATGTGCTTTGCATAGTGCAGTGGAAGATTCAATTTTTGAGAAGATTTCAAAAGCTGAAACATCCAAGGAGGCTTGGGACATTTTGTTTAAGACATTCAAGGGGGCAGACAGGGTGAAGCAAGTGCGTTTACAAACACTTAGAGGTGAAATTGAATCTATGACGATGAAGGAGTCAGAAAGTGTTTCAGATTACATCACAAGGATTGAAAAGGTAACAAATCAACTAAAGAGCAATGGAGAGGAGATGATTGAAGCAAGAATAGTAGAGAAGATCCTTAGATCTTTGACAGACAAATTTGAAAATATTGTCTGTGTAATAGAGGAGTCAAAAAATCTTTCAGAGATGAAGGTAGAAGATCTAGTTGGAAGCCTTGAAGATTATGAATAAAGGAAGAAGTTAAAAGAAAAAGAGCCAATGGCTGAAGCTTTGCAAGTGAAAGTCGAAGATGAAGGAAAAATATTATATACACAACAATATAAAGGAAATCGAGGACGAGGCCTAGGAGGCAGAAATTTTAATAGCTATGGAAGGGGCAATGGACGCGGCACATACAGACCTGAACATAAAGCACCAATGGTCCAAAATAATTATGGAAGCAAAGAAAGCATCTTGAATCAAAATTTTAGAGGTTCTCAAAGAGGAAGAGGACGAGGAAATCAAAGAGGAAGAGGTCGTGGCTATTTTTGTTATAACTGCCACAAACCTTGTCACTTGGCAAGTGATTGCTGGTTCAAGGAGGAAGAAAAGCATGAAGCAAACATGGTGCATGGACATAAAAATGAAGAGACTTTGTTGCTCGTATCTCATGGCGAAAGTTTTGATGATGTTTGGTACATAGATAGTGGAGTTAGCAAACATATGATAGATAACAAAAAATTATTTTCAAATTTACTCGAATCTAATCATGGAGAAGTTAAAGTGGGAGATGGAAAGTCATATAAAATTAACGGTGTTGGTGAGATTGCTTTCACCACGAAAGCTGGAAAAATGGAGAAAATTGGTGAAGTATATTTTGTCCCTGGCCTTCAAAATAATTTGCTTAGTGTAGGTCATCTCTTGAAAAAGGGATATGATGTCCATTTTCATGATATGGCGTGTTATTTGTCAAAAAGAAATCAACTTGTAGCAAAGGTCGGAATTGCTTCAAATAATCTTTTCTCACTCAATCTTCAAAATCAAAATATTTCATGTTTTGCTGGTGTTGATAAAGAAGTTTCAAAGCTATGGCATGAAAGATATGGCCACCTAAATTATGGAAATTTGGAGATGCTTTCAAGTAAGATGATGGTCACAGGTTTGCCAAAAATTAACCATCTTGACGAAGTTTGTGAAACTTGCCAGTTCGGAAAGCAACACAAAGATTCATTTCCTTCACAATCCGCATGGCGAGCAGAAAGACCATTGCAACTTATTCATTCAGATCTTTGTGGTCCAATGCCAGTGACATCTTTGGGAGGTAATCGTTATTTTATTTCATTTATTGATGATTACTCAAGAAAAGTTTTGGTGTATTTTGTTAAAGAAAAATCAGCAGCCTTCCAAAAATTTAAAGATTTCAAAGCAGAAGTGGAAAATTACACTGGGCTAAAAATCAACACGCTGCGGACTGATCGTGGAGGCGAATATATATCAAATATGTTTGAAAAATATTGCAAAGATCATGGCATTCGGCATGAAATGACAGTTCTCCATACACCACAACAAAACGGTGTATGTGAAAGAAAGAATCGAACAATTATGGAGATGGCTAGATGTTTGCTTAAAAAGAAGAGGATGTCAAAAAGTTTTTGGGCTGAAGCTGTTTCTTGTGCTGTATACCTCATTAACAGGTCACCCACAAAGGTCCTAAAAAATTGTACACCACATGAAGCATGGTATGGTAAAAAGCCTAGTGTTCATCATCTGAAAGTATTTGGAAGCATTGCTTACTCTCATGTCCCAGATTCAATGAGAAATAAGTTAGAAGACAAATCTGAAAAATGCATTTTCATTGGCTACAGTGAAAGAAGCAAGGCATACAAGCTATATAATCCCATGACCAAGAAGGTGGTGATAAGTCGAGATGTCCGGTTCGATGAGAGTTCATTATTTGAGGATGCAGAAGTTGAAAAGGAGAATTTGCCTTTTTTTTCTTTTGAAGAAGAGGCCGAAAATGTGGACGATGACACTGTTGAAGAAAATGTTCCTGCTTCCCCAACATATTCAAGCAGCACAAATTCTTCACCAAGTCCACTAAGAAGGATGAGAGATCTTCATGAATTATATGATGTTACTGATGAAGTTGAATCAAATAATGTTGTGTTCTTTGCCTTTTTTGCAGGGGAAGATCCATTCTCTTTTAATGATGCGAATCATGAAGAAAAATGGAGAAAAGCCATGATAGAAGAGATTGACTCAATTCAAAACAATGATACATGGGAGCTTACAAATTTGCCACCCGCACAAGCATTCCATTGGAGTAAAGTGGGTGTACAAAACAAAGATGAATCCAGATGGCTCTATTAACAAGCACAAGGCAAGACTAGTCGCAAAAGGGTACAAACAAAAAGAAGGAGAAGATTTTAAAGAAGTGTTTGCTCCCGTTTCAAGACTTGAGACTGTTTGTTTGCTTATTTCTCTAGCTGGTCAAAAAAATTGGAAGTTGTTTCAAATGGACGTAAAATCTGCGTTCTTTAATGGTGTGCTGAAAGAAGAAGTGTATGTTGATCAACCACCAGGATTTGTCAAGAAAGGAGAAGAGGATAAAGTTTACAAGCTAAAAAAAGCTTTGTACGGGTTAAAACAATCACCCCGAGCATGGTACAGCCGAATCAATTCCTACTTTGAGAAACATGGATTTCAAAAATGTCCATATGAGCATACTCTCTATATCAAAGATGATTCTCAAGGAAAGTTCATGGCTGTTAATCTCTATGTTGATGATCTAATATTTACAGGAAATGACGTGAAGATGTTGAATGAGTTCAAGCTTTCAATGATGGCAGAATTCAAGATTTGGGAGAACTTCATCATTTTCTTGGCATTGAAGTGCAACAAACTCAAAAAGGAATTTTTATTTCGTAGGAGAGCTATGCAAAAGATATCTTGAAAAAGTTTAAAATGGAAAATGCTAATCCAGTTTCTACTCCATGCATTACAGGTTTGAAGCTATCTAAGGAAGGTGAAGGCAAACTTATTGATTCTACCATGTTCAGGAGCCTTATTGGAAATCTAATGTATCTTACAGCCACAAGGCCTGACATTATGTATGTTGTTAGCCTTATAAGCAGATTCATGGAGAAACCGTATTCTAACCATTGGGAAGCTACCAAAAGAATACTGAGATATGTGAAAGGAACTGTTGATCATGGAATTTTTTATGAAGCTACTACTCCAGTTAACCTTATTGGTTACACAGATAGTGACTTAGCAGGGAGTATCGATGATAGCATAAGCACGTATGGTTATGTCTTTCACCTTGGAAGTGGAGCTGTCTCATGGAGTTCGAAGAAACAACAAATTGTTGCGCTATCTACAACGGAAGCTGAATATGTCGCTGCGTCATTTGCAGGATGTCAATTGATTTGGCTGCGTGGAATTTTGGAAAGCCTCTATCATAAGCAAAAGAAGCCAACGATTTTGTTTTGTGATAATAGGTCAACTATTTCAGTTACGAAGGATCCTGTTCTTCATGGAAGGACCAAACATATCCGCATTCGATATCATTTCTTGAGGGATCTAGTGAATAAAGGTGATGTCCAGGTTGAATATTGCAAAACAGGAGAACAAATGGCAGATATCTTCACGAAACCTCTTAGTGGACAAAATTTCAGGAGAAATGCAGGAAGATTAGGGGTAAGGAGCAAGTTTTAATTTAGGGGAGACATTATTGGAATAAATTAAAACTAGCATTAAATATTGCATTAAATTATGTTTCCTGTTTTTTCTTATTTGGTCATGTTTGGAAAGGATTTATTGCGATCTTATCCAAATCCTTCTTTCAAATAGAAAATGCATGTATAAAATGAGTCTTATGTCAATCATGTATTAATCCAGAAAAAAGGAATAAAATATTGCCTTCTTCAAAACTTTTTATCTCTTCCTCTCAAATTATTTTTCTTCAAAGTCTTCGTTGGTAATGTAAACTCCACCCAGTGAGTTGTCGTTCTTTCTTGCATTTACCTGTTAGAACATGGAAAAATGCTTTATAATGATGATATTATAATTAATATGTTTTAGTGTCTTAGGTCGATTACCTCCCAACAACTACAATCTTACAGTCAAACCATTTTTTTTACAGGAAACTTTTGTTCTTTCACTGACATGAATTTGTCTCGTATGCCCGAATAAATTTTATTACCTAAACAGTAAAATATACAGTTGCTCGACAGACCCAAAAAAGAGAAAAAAACACTATACAAAGCAATGAAAGCAAACACAATCCAATTGAAAAACCGTGTAGGTGTGAAGTCTTAGATACACCAATTCGGTAGAGAGACCACAGTTTCGAGATCAAAAGCTCTGTATATGCATTAACGAACACTAGCGATTGCAAATATATTAGAAGGGTTTCCAAAGTAATATCGTACCAGATTCATAAGCTAATCCAGTAGGCCTCCTAGAGAGGATAGCTTGTAAACACATCAACATTAAAAGGATATTGACACATAATTGTCGTTAAAAGCAGTATTGAAAGTTGAAGACACTGCTGAAATTTTGCACGTTTTCTACTCTATGATTTGAAGTGAATACAACACTATTGGTTCTTATTTCAGATCATCATTAATTGCTTAGGTTGTTTGGCCTACCCATGTGGATAATATACGTCCTTACTCACTCTTTTTTGGTTTTAAAAAGGGTATATTAGACCTATTACTGGTGAGTAGGGTCATTAGCTGAAGCAGCAGATGAAAATTTCCCTTTATGGCATTTGAAACACCCCACTTCCGTTAGGGTCACTCTCAAAGGGAATGCCCTAATTTTGGTGGAGGTTTATAAGTATAAGTCATAGATATACAAGACAGATATAAGAACACATATTTTTGAACAGCGGAAAACAACAACTTTTATTTCATTAAAATACGTGTTACACCAACCATACCATAATTTTCTTACAATACTCCCAAAAACATAACATCTTCATAATTGTCTTGATTACATTATTTAAAGAAGCATAAAGAAAACATAAATAAACTGCAAAAGTCCCATAATTGTTGTCCAAAGCCATAGTCCGAAACGAAAAGATCCAAGCAATACATTCTTTCTCTTCAAGCTGGATATGAAGGCTGGTCAAGCTGCGGTATTCCCTCCCTGTGGACCTGGGGGGGGGGGGAACGGAAGAAAAGAAGACGAAAGAAAAGTAGAGTCAGACATAAAGCCTGAGTAAGTCTAGGACTATTCAGTCTATGAATAAAGAACTGGGTATGATAAGTATAAACTAGAAATGGGAAAGCACCATAAACTAAGTTAGGTTGTCTAGGGTCGAATATACTATCGTACCCCATATTAATCTCTGTACCCATATAAACTAGTTCCCAACAGGCACCCCATAATCAGGGTGAAGTGATCCATTTTATGATGATCGGCTCCTACTCGTATAGTTACATGTGTCTTCCGGCCCCGTTGTTGTAGTTACCTATGCTGGTCCCACCATGGGGTGTATCAAGTCCCATGGTGGCGGCCCGACACAATCCTAGAATGCACAGGTATGCTACTGGTGCCCAGTGCCTTATTTTTCTGCGACGGAATGTGTGCACGCCCGCACCCCGTTAGAACCTACACTACTGCACCACCGCCATCGATTTGACCGCTTATAATCAGCCCAGTAATCGTGCCCTACCCTGCCTAGTTTCAGGGTATCATGATACCTTGTAGGGTTACTGCTGAAAAGGGTCCCCCGTTACTAGGTTTTCTATTTCTAGCCAACATGCTAAGTTGGTTAAGTGTTTTATAAACCTAACCCCCAATCAGTCTGTTTAGTTTAGCAGGTTCCATTTTGATTAAGTATTAATATAATTTACTTAATCCTATCAACCCTGACTCAGCCTTAATTGTCTTATTAAAGCCTTGACCTCTCACATTAGACAGGTATTGTTGTGGCTGCCTGTTGCCGGTTGGGTCCGGGCAGTCTTACGCCACAACTCAGTCTAACCTCGGGTCCTTATTGTGCTCCGTGTTTAACCACCCACATTGGATAGGTATTATTGTGACCACTGGACAGCTGGGCGGTTCCGGGCAGGTTTACATCACAACTCAATCCAACCTCGGGTTAAACACATCGTATTTTCTATATTTACATATTTTGTCTCTTTTCTTTTTATATGTAAATATTTGCGGCCCATTATTCAAATTCATCTTTATTGATTAAGATTTATTTATGCCACTTAATTGTTTTTCAAGGTTGTTGGCATGCGTCAAACATGCCAACACATATGTTCTATATTTTAGCCCAAACGTCATTACCCCCGTTTTATACGTTCGCTCCAATGTAAGGTGTGTTGGGTTTAACACTTAAACCCAATTTAGCCATATGAAAAGGGGAGGCTTATAACATGGTGTTTATAAGGTAACATAAAAAGGGGAGTGTGAACGCATGAACTTGCAACATAACGACTCAATTAACATAAGGTAGGCACATGTGAACTTGCAATTGTAACAACATATAATATAAGCAATACTTAGACATGAATCATTCTATTCACATAATCATGGTATAAACAAAACATGAATCATTCTATTCATGTAGTCATGGCATAAATAATACTTAAACATGAACCATTCTAATCATATAATTATGGCATAATCATAATTGAACATGAGTCCTTATATTCATATAGTCATGGCATAAACATAATTGAACATGAATCCTACTATTCATATAATCATGGTTTTTATCCTATCTATGTAACTTGCAAGTGGGATGTAATTCTAGTGTACTTCTAATGTAACTTATGTGTCACATATATTATCATATGATTATGATAACAACATAAGCCTAAAAACATGTTTTCAACTAGGCATAATAACAAACATAGTTTAGTCATGTTCATAAAATTAATACAAGCTTACAAAGATGCTTGCTTTTGTCACTATCACAAAAGCATGATTTTTATACTTGAACTATAATTCCAATTCCAACATAACTTCATATGAATCATAATACTCAAATGGACCAAATTACACTAAAGATGACCATAGAATTATACATCATGTTGGCATAACAATAAATCATATACTTGCATGAATTTCAAATAAACTATTACAACATATAGTTGTTATTTTCAACATGAATCATACACTTGCAATTATCAAATGGGTGTTGTAAATAACTACCACAAACATGTAGTTTTCAATATGAATCATATGCTTGCATGAATCCCAATTAAAATTCCACAACATGTGGTTGTCAACATAAACCATATACTTGTATGAATCCAACCGTACACCATAGCATTGCCAAATCGTTTAGAATCAAAATAAAATACAAATATAGGTTATTATCTCCACAATTCCATTTCGTTGTTAACTTCCAACACAAATCGCGTACTTGCAAATATCCAATCGTATACCATAATATTCCCAAATCGTTTAGCATCAAAGCAACATACAAATATAGATTATTATCGCCACAATTCCATTTCTTACTTTACACAAATCAACACAATTATTTAATTCACATCGGAATAGCACTCTACTTACAACGTATGACGAATCTTCAATTCAGGAATCTGAATTTTGAATTTGGAGATGCTATCCTTTGTTGTAGGCGTTGATTCGATTAACGTTGCTTTAAGCTTTGAATTATCTCCTAATTGTCTCCCTATTTCTGACGGCTATCCTCAGTCTCTCCTCAGCAGCATGACGGTCACATCTCCATTTTAGTTTGTGTAAATTAGGGTTAGTCTTAGGTCCTTTTTATAGAGTTTGTGAGTTGATTTAGACCGTCGATGGAGCTTGGTTTAATAATAGCCGTTCGTTCAAAGGAGATACCAACTAGGAGCTGACACATTGCCCTAGTGACAAGACAAGGCTCAGAAAATCGACCAAACACAGACCAGGCCAGCCAGGGTGGGCTGGGTTCGACCTGGCTCAGGGGCCGGGTCGACTCCCCAGTCGACCCCCAGGTCGACTCTAGAGTCGACCTGCCTGGGGCAGGTCGACACCTAGGTCGACTCCCAGGTCGACCTGGCCTGGCAGGTCGACCCTAGGGTCGACCCCCAGGTCGACCTGGTGGGTTGGGCGGCAACTTTTCCCGCCTACTCTGATTGGGCTGAAATTCAAATCTGTTTTCGAATTTTGAATTTTCTGAAACTTCATCGGCCCATAATTTGGTCATACGGGCTCCGTTTTTCGAAAACTCGGACTCTATTTCGCGTATTTTTCCGAGACGAACGCAATGGCATATCCCGTTTCCCTTAATACTTTGATTTGAAATTTATTATACTTTAATTTGTGAATTTCACTGTTATAAAATACACGGGGTGTTACATTCTCCCCCACTTAAAAGGATTTCGTCCCGAAATCTTCAAGTTCAGGAAGAATGTACATCCTAACATCCAAACACCCATCTACTCATTCATCAAACACGAGCATCCATTGTCCTTAAAAGACTTCTAATGCTTCATGATAATATGCGAAGTGTGTGTGTACATGTACTTATCTAATGCAAAATCAGGCGGTCTACTGATTCAGTTGACCTCCTTAATGTGAATTATGTAAGTGCCATGAATCCATTATGTATGCAAATCCTCCTATTCATGATTCTACATGAGTGCACAATCATTCATACAAATGCAACATCCATATGACAACACATTAAAGTTCAACCATATACGAATGCAAACATATATTCATATGCAATACGAAGTGATTGAGCCGATTTAAAACCTAGATTGTGTGTGTATATGCAACCACGAGCAACCACTAGCAATCACTTGCAACCACTTGCAATCATCATCCATAACATGTTTCAATTACATGTTTCCATCCAAAGGGTTTCTTCCTAAAAGATAAGGTCGAGGATATATACCTAAAAAGATAGATAAAAGCGCAACTTAAGGAAAAAGGAAAGATCAAAGATGTACCCTCGAAAAGAAAAGGGTAGGCTGCACGTATTTTAGCTTCAGTTTCCCAAGTTGCATCTCCTTCGGCGTCGCTCCACTGAACTTTGACGAGCTTGACTTCGCGGTTGCGTAGATTCTTCACTTCCGTTCCTAATATGCGGGTTGGAACTTTCCTTATGGTTGCTTCGCGTTCCACTTCAGCTTCTTCTAGGATATTTGGCTCTACCACTTCAGCAGACTCATGTAGACATTTTCGGAGATGTGAAACGTGAAAGACGTTGTGAACTCCGGCCAATTTTTCGGGTAGCTCTAATCTATAGGCCATTTTCCCAATTTTCTCAATGATAGGTAATGGCCCTACGAACCTTGGTGCTAGCTTTCCTGTGGTTCCAAAGCGAACAACGTTCCTTAGCGGAGATACCTTAAGAAAAACTCTGTCCCCAACCTCAAATTCAAGGTCGGTCCTCCTCTTGTCGGCGTAGGACTTTTGTCTGTCTTGGGTCGTCTTCATCCTTCTTCGTATTAAATCTACTTTTTCTGAAGTCTCTTGGATCATATCTGGTCCAAGTACGAGCTTATCAGTAGACTCCCACCACCAAGTGGGTGATCGGCACGGTCTTCCATATAAAGCTTCGAAGGGCGCCATTCCGATGGTTGCTTGATAGCTGTTGTTGTAGGCAAATTCCACCAAAGGAAGATGGTATTCCCATGTCCCTCCGAAGTCAAGGACGCACAGTCTTAGAAGGTCCTCCAAAACTCTGTTCACTCTTTCTGTTTGGCCGTCGGTTTGGGGATGATAAGCTGTGTTCAAGCATAACTGTGTGCCTACCGCTTCTTGCAGACTCCGCCAAAACTCACTTGTGAAGATAGGGTCTCGGTCACTAACAATGCTGGATGGTATTCCATGGAGTCGAACAATTTCCTTGAGGTAAAGAGATGTTAGGGATGAGGCAGTTCTTTTACTTTTGACAGGTAAAAAGTGGGCGCTTTTAGTAAGCCTATCCACTATTACCCAAATGCTAGTGTTGCCTCTCCTAGACCTAGGCATCCCATCAACGAAGTCTATTGAGATGCTATCCCACTTCCACTGTTGGACCTCTAGAGGATGTAGCAGACCGCTAGGCTTTTTCTGTTCCGCCTTAACCTGTTGGCACACCATACACTTAGAAACGAAATCTGCCACGTCCTTCTTCATGCCGTTCCAAAAGAAAGTTCTTTTTATGTCCTTGTACATTTTATATCTGCCTGGGTGTATCGTCATCTTGGAGTGATGTGCTTCCTTGAGAACCTTCTTTACTAAATCCCTTGTTTGTGGGACGCATAGTCTTCCGTCTCGCCTTAGCCAACCCTTATTATCGATGGAGTATCTGTTGAGGTGACTTGAAGTCTCACCCCTAATTAGCCTATCAATCGTTTCCACAAGTTGAGGGTCTTCGCGTTGTGCTGTCCCTATCGAGTCCACTAAAGTCGGGCGTACTTCGAGAGATGCTAGCAAGCCTGGTACAAAATCGGAGGAGGGCCTAAAGTCAAAGCTAGCTATAAACTCTAGGCTTTGTCTCTCAACAAACAGCGGGCTTAGGGTCAGTTTCTTTCGGCTCAACGCATCTCCCACTACGTTGCCTTTGCCCGGAGTATAGGAGATCTCGAAATCATACGAGGCAAGAAACTCCATCCATCTCTGTTGCCTCAAGTTAAGGTCCTTCTACGAGAAAAGGTATTTCAACGATTTATGGTCAGTGTAAAGTTCGAACTTCTCACCTAGGAGATAGTGTCGCCAAGACTTGAGTGCAAAGACGATGGCAGCTAATTCAAGATCATGGGTCGGGTAGTTCTTTTCGTGCACTTTCAACTGTCTTCCGCCATAAGCTACTACCCTTACTTCTTGCATTAAGACAACGCCTAGCCCTGTCCCACATGCATCTGTATAAACTGTGAACATCTTGCTTCCATCTGGCAACGTTAAAACCGGGGCTGTTGTAAGAGCCCTTTTCAGTCGCTGGAAAGCAAACTCACAATCCAAGTCCCAATTGAACACTAGATTCTTCTTGGTCAACTTTGTGAGCGGAGCTGAGATTTTCGCAAAATCCCTTATGAACTTGCGATAGAAACCTGCTAGTCCTAGAAAACTTCGGACCTCGGTTGCATTCCTTGGTGTCTTCCAATCCTGTACCGCCACTACCTTAGCAGGGTCCACTGCTAACCCTTGTTTGGATACTATGTGCCCAAGAAACCTCACTTCTTCTCTCCAAAAGTGGCATTTGGAGAATTTGGCTTTTAGCTGATGGACTCGCAGAGTTTCCATGATTGCCCTTAAGTGCTGAGCATGTTCCTCTTCACTCTTTGAGAAGATAAGGATATCGTCTACGAAGACCACTACGAACTTATTGAGGAAATCTCTGAATACCCTACTTATCAGGTCCACGAAGTAAGCAGGTGCATTTGTCAAGCCGAAAGGCATGACAAGCCATTCAAAGAAGCCGTCTGGGGTTCTGAATGTCGTTTTATCGATACTATCTTCAGCCACCCTTAGCTGATGAAAACCGGTCGCTAAATCGAGTTGGGAGAAAACAAATGCTCCTACAAGCTGATCAAACAAATCGTCAATTCTGGGGAGAGGGTGCCTATTCTTTTTCATTAGCTTGTTGAGCTCCCTATAGTCAACACATAGACGGAGTGAACCATCCGCCTTTGTAGCGAACACCACTGGAGCGCCCCATTCTAAAATGCTCCTCCTAATGAACCCCTTTTCTAGAAGCTCTTTAATCTGTTTACTGAGCTCTTTCCTTTCCCGTGGAGCCATGTGTCTAACGGGCAACGCAACGGGCTTTGCATTATCTACAAGGTATATGCGGAAGTCTATCTCCCGCTTCGGAGGCAAGCCCTTCACCTCTTCGAAGACATCCGGATATTCCCGGACCACTCTAACCGATTGCAAATTTTCAACGGAGGCATCTAGCGATTTAAGGTAACTAAGCATAACCGCATACGAGGGATTACAAGAAATTTCCAAAGTATTACCGAGCTAGGTTAGGAGCCTAACAACCCTTTTCTCACAATCAAGGATGGCCCCATTACTGGATAGCCAATCCATGCCCAAAATCAAACCATATCCCGAAAAGCCCAAAACAAAGGCACTACATTTAAATTCTACGCTTAGAATAGAAAATTTCAATCCCAAACAGATCATAGACAAATGAGCTGGGCCCCCAATTTGGTTTGAAACAATTAAGGGGTCCTCTACCATACTAGTTTTTAGGTGCAGAGATTCTACTAAAGCAGACGAGATAAAGGAGTGTGATGCGCCAGAATCAAATAAAGTGCGAACGGGGTGATCATAAAGATAAACTACACTTTCTACAGAAGTATTTATACCTCGTTGTTGCAGAGGTGGCGCCTCTAGCACATGAACTTGTGCCCCTGAGGTGGATCCAGCCCTCTGCCCCTGTCCTCGTTTCTTTGGGCAGTACTTAGCCATGTGGCATGTCTCACCGCAAGAAAAGCACCCACCATTCATCTTGGCCTTCTTTTTCCGGCAATCTTTCACTAAGTGCCCCACTTTGCCACAGAAATTACACTTCCTCTTCTCTTTGTTGCCTTTCCCGCCCTTCTTAAAGTCTGTCTTCTTAGGCTGCAAACCCTCTTTCTTCCCTTGAGAGTTTTCTGCCTTTGTGTCCTTCTTGCCCTTATCCTCTTCGTTCAGCAACGCCATCTGTACCAAACTTTCATACGTAGCTCCCATGGGTATATGGGTCATGGCCAAACTGTGTAATGGCTCATTCAACCCTTTGACAAAACGGGGAGCCTTCCTGTGCGGGGTGTTGACTAGGTACAGTCCGAACCTAGCCAGCTCATCGAACTGATTATCATACTCTTTGACTGTCCTGTTCCCTTGCTTAAGAAATAAGAATTTTTCCAACTGCAAACTCCTTTCCGCGTCTGAGAGAAATTTATCCTCAAACCTTGCCGTAAAGTCCTCCCATGTTTCCACTGGTCTTTCTGCATTAGTGACTTCCCACCAGTAGGAAGCCTCGCCTTTAAGTAGCCATACTGCCAGTTGTACTTTCTGTCTATCCTCTACCTTAAAGATGATGAATAAGTCCTCGGTTTCTTTCAGCCAATTTCTAGCTGCCACGAAGGACTCAGTTCCCTGAAAATCCTTTCCTCCCATAGCTTTAAAATCTTTACATATCTTAGCAAAGGTGTTTCCCCGTGGAGGAGGTGGAGGAAGAGGTGCTGCTGCAGTTGGATGATTTCCTGCAGCTGGGGGAGGAGGAACGGTAGGACCTGGCTGAGTGGCCCTTGCTTCTAAGAACCGTCTAAACCAACCAGGTATTGGTACACCCTCTGGCAAGTTAAGTTCTTCGGACATGCTGAAACAAAAAGGATAGATTCAAAAAGAAGGACAAGAGATAGTTCCTATGGCTTTGGGGGGACTTTGCCTTTTAAAATAAAATAATATTTTATCTTAAAAATGCTTCTTTAAATTTCCTTTTTGAAAATAAATTTTCAAAACTTTTTATCTTATCTGGTAAACCTATGCTCTGATACCAAGTGAAACACCCCACCTCCGTTAGGGTCACTCTCAAAGGGAATGCCCTAATTTTGGTGGAGGTTTATAAGTATAAGTCACAGATATACAAGATAGATATAAGAACACATATTTTTGAACAGCGGAAAACAACAACTTTTATTTCATTAAAATACGTGTTACACCAACCATACCATAATTGTCTTACAATACTCCCAAAAACATAACATCTTCATAACTGTCTTGATTACATTATTTAAAGAAGCATAAAGAAAACATAAATAAACTGTAAAAGTCCCATAATTGATGTCCAAAGCCATAGTCCGAAACGAAAAGATCCAAGCAATACATTCTTTCTCTTCAAGCTGGATATGAAGGCTGGTCAAGCTGCGGTATTCCCTCCCTGTGGACCTAGGGGGGGGGAACGGAAGAAAAGAAGACGAAAGAAAAGTAGAGTCAGACATAAAGCCTGAGTAAGTCTAGGACTATTCAGTCTATGAATAAAGAACTAGGTATGCCCCCGTTGTTATAGTTACCTATGCTGGTCCCACCATGGGGTGTATCAAGTCCCATTGTGGCGGCCCGACACAATCCTAGAATGCACAGGTATGCTACTGGTGCCCAGTGCCTTATTTTTCTACGCCGGAGTGTGTGCACGCCCGCACCCCGTTAGAACCTACACTGCTGCACCACCGCCGTCGATTTGACCGCTTACAATCAGCCCAGTAATCGTGCCCCACCCTGCCTAGTTTCAGGGTATCATGATACCTTGTAGGGTTACGGCTGAAAAGGGTCCCCCGCTACTAGGTTTTCTATTTCTAGCCAACATGCTAAGTTGGTTAAGTGTTTTATAAACCTAACCCCTAATCAGTCTGTTTAGTTTAGCATGTTCCATTTTGATTAAGTATTAATATAATTTACTTAATCCTATCAACCCTGACTCAGCCTTAATTGTCTTATTAAAGCCTTGACCTCTCACATTAGACAGGTACTGTTGTGGCTGCCTGTTGCCGGTTGGGTCCGGGCAGTCTTACGCCACAACTCAGTCTAACCTCGGGTCCTTA
This sequence comes from Allium sativum, assembly GCA_030737875.1. Taxonomy (NCBI): domain Eukaryota; kingdom Viridiplantae; phylum Streptophyta; class Magnoliopsida; order Asparagales; family Amaryllidaceae; genus Allium; species Allium sativum. Next base: position 527,692,507 of record CM060923.1, on the reverse strand, counting down.
TTGGGCTCCGTGTTTAACCACCCACATTGGATAGGTATTATTGTGACTACTGGACAGCCGGGCGGTTCCGGGCAGGTTTACATCACAACTCAATCCAACCTCGGGTTAAACACATCGTATTTTCTATATTTACATATTTTGTCTCTTTTCTTTTTATATGTAAATATTTGCGGCCCATTATTCAGATTCATCTTTATTGATTAAGATTTATTTATGCCACTTAATTGTTTTTCAAGGTTGTTGGCATGCGTCAAACATGCCAACACATATGTTCTATATTTTAGCCCAAACGTCATTACCCCGTTTTATACGTTCGCTCCAATGTAAGGTGTGTTGGGTTTAACACTTAAACCCAATTTAGCCATATGAAAAGGGGAGGCTTATAACATGGTGTTTATAAGGTAACATAAAAAGGGGAGTGTGAACGCATGAACTTGCAACATAACGACTCAATTAACATAAGGTAGGCACATGTGAACTTGCAATTGTAACAACATATAATATAAGCAATACTTAGACATGAATCATTCTATTCACATAATCATGGTATAAACAAAACATGAATCATTCTATTCATGTAGTCATGGCATAAATAATACTTAAATATGAACCATTCTAATCATATAATTATGGCATAATCATAATTGAACATGAGTCCTTCTATTCATATAGTCATGGCATAAACATAATTGAACATGAATCCTACTATTCATATAATCATGGTTTTTATCCTATCTATGTAACTTGCAAGTGGGATGTAATTCAAGTGTAATTCTAATGTAACTTATGTGTCACATATATTATCATATGATTATGATAACAACATAAGCCTAAAAACATGTTTTCAACTAGGCATAATAACAAACATAGTTTAGTCATGCTCATAAAATTAATACAAGCTTACAAAGATGCTTGTTTTTGTCACTATCACAAAAGCATGATTTTTATACTTGAACTATAATGCCAATTCCAACATAACTTCATATGAATCATAATACTCAAATGGACCAAATTACACTAAAGATGACCATAGAATTATACATCATGTTGGCATAACAATAAATCATATACTTGCACGAATTTCAAATAAACTATTACAACATATAGTTGTTATTTTCAACATGAATCATATACTTGCAATTATCAAATGGATGTTGTAAATAACTACCACAAACATGTAGTTTTCAATATGAATCATATACTTGCATGAATCCCAATTAAAATTCTACAACATGTGGTTGTCAACATAAACCATATACTTGTATGAATCCAATCGTACACCATAGCATTGCCAAATCGTTTAGAATCAAAATAACATACAAATATAGGTTATTATCGCCACAATTCCATTTCGTTGTTAACTTCCAACGCAAATCGCGTACTTGCAAATATCCAATCGTGTACCATAATATTCCCAAATCGTTTAGCATCAAAGCAACATACAAATATAGATTATTATCGCCACAATTCCATTTCTTACTTTACACAAATCAACACAATTATTTAATTCACATCGGAATAGCAATCTACTTACAACGTATGACGAATCTTCAATTCAGGAATCTGAATTCTGAATTTGGAGATGCTATCCTTTGTTGTAGGCGTTGATTCGATTAACATTGCTTTAAGCTTTGAATTATCTCCTAATTGTCTCTCTATTTCTGACGGCTATCCTCAGTCTCTCCTCAGCAGCATGACGGTCTCATCTCCATTTTAGTTTGTGTAAATTAGGGTTAGTCTTAGGTCCTTTTTATAGAGTTTTTGAGTTGATTTAGACCGTCGATGGAGCTTGGTTTAATAATAGCCGTTCGTTCAAAGGAGAGACCAACCAGGAGCTGACACCTAGCCCTAGTGACAAGGCAAGGCTCAGAAAATCGACCAAACACAGACCAGGCCAACCAGGGTGGGCTGGGTTCGACCTGGCTCAGGGGCCAGGTCGACTCCCCAGTCGACCCCCAGGTTGACTCTAGAGTCGACCTGCCTGGGGCAGGTCGACACCTAGGTCGACTCCCAGGTCGACCTGGCCTAGCAGGTCGACCCTAGGGTCGACCTCCAGGTCGACCTGGTGGGTTGGGCGGGAACTTTTCCCGCCTACTCTGATTGGGCTGAAATTCAAATCTGTTTTCGAATTTTCTGAAACTTCATCGGCCCATAATTTGGTCATACGGGCTCCGTTTTTCGAAAACTCGGACTCTATTTCACGTATTTTTCCGAGACGAACACAATGGCATATCCCGTTTCCCTTAATACTTTGATTTGAAATTTATTATACTTTAATTTATGAATTTCACTGTTATAAAATACACGGGGTGTTACAGCATTGGCATGTCACAGTTTAATAAGGCGAACATAAGAAACAAGTACCAAATTTTTTTCCATTCTCATGATAGAAGGCGTGAGTATGATCATGATGTGACTGGAAAAAGTAGTTGTGGTGCTCCTGCCTGCAAGTAATATGAGTGTCACACTGCTGAAATATGCATAACTGAAATCCTGATGACATTGAAAGATACATGACAAGGGAGATTGTGTTGGTGTAGGCGACGAGAATTTATTTAAAGAAATAGAAGATGGTATGTAACAGCCCGAAATTTAACAACGTGTTAAAACAATAATCAAGGCAGAATTAAAATATAAAATCTGAATCAGGAGAAACAGGTTGAGCCATTGCGTTCGTCTCGGAAAAATATGCGGAATAGAGTCCGAGTTTTCGAAAATCGGAGCCCGTATGACCAAGTTATGGCCCGTCAAAGTTTTTAGAAAAATTCAAGTTCAAAAATCAGTTCGAAATTCAAATCTGGAGCCAAACGAACTGGGCGGGAAAATTCCCGCCCAAGCCTCAGGTCGACTGGGGTATCGACTGGGGAGTCGACACGCCTAGAGGGCAGGTCGACTGCCCAGTCGACACGGGTGTCGACCTGGGTGGTCCGACCACTTGGGCCTTGGTGCACCTGACTTGTTCCTCAAGACATGTTTTATGGGCCTGTGATGGATTTTGAGGCTTCAGATCTATCCTAGGGTTTATCCTACGGCCTAACTACTCCTAATCTCTATAAAAACACCCCTAAGCCTACCCTAAACCCTCACAAATCACTCTTGCCACGAAGTGCCGCCCAAATGCCAAGTGATCATGGCCTCCATCTTCAACTCCAAGAGACTATGCATTCAAATCAGATCCGAATAAAAAGCTGCAAGCTTGCTACACCAAATCGAGGGTAGATCAACATTGCTATGTAAACTTCATGACGATTCTTCCACAAAGGAGCCACCTTTCTTCGTCAAGACGATGCATGATCCTTCCCTAAGCCTCGCTATGTAAGTTCTAGCTACTTGTAGATTCTAACGGTGGTTCTAATGTGACATGGAATAAAATGCGATGAAACATAAGTATGCTAGCCTATGTGAACCTAAGTTTGCCCCTTTTCTATGATCTATGACCTTGGGCTAAGTTTTAGCAACTTAATCATGCCACTCATGTTATGTTTAACCTAGTTTATCTTTATCTATGGAATGTTAGCATGAACCTTTGGGAACCATTTGACTTGTGAAACATTGGTAAAGACTTGACTTTGGGGCTTATGCATGTAAATGAAGCCAAACCCCTTATGTTATCATGCATGTTTGTGGCCAAATTCCCTTATGATACTATGCATGTTTGTGGCCAAATTCCCTTATGACACTATGCATGTTTGTGGCCAAATTCCCTTATGGCACTATGCATGTTTGTGGCCAAATTCCCTTATGACACTATGCATGTTTGTGGCCAAATTCCCTTATGATACTATGCATGTTTGTGGCCAATCCCTTTTTGACATCGTGCATGTTTTGAGGCCAATATGTAGCATAGTACCCTTACTATGTTGACTCGCTTTTACTTAGGTTGGAAACACGATTTGGGGTAGGATAGACGAGCATGATTATGACACGATAATTTGACATGGGATTTCATGAAAATATGACACTCATGATCCACCTAAATGTGGACATGACATGTGGGGTAAACATGGGACTTGAAACTAGACACGTATGGGTTGTAAGTGTAATATGACACTAGACCAAACATGAAGGTGGCCAACTCGAGGTTGGGTTGAGTTTGTAGCAAAAATCTACACGGACCCGCCCGGCTTAACTAGTGGCTACAAACAATAGGACCTAATGTGAGTAGTTGGTCACATAGCACTTAAAACCCGAGGTTAGACTAGGTTGTGGTGTAAATCTACCCGGACCCGCCCGGCTTAACTAGTAACCACAACAAAGTCTAATGTGAGAGGTTGGGGTGCATTAATCTAATTAATGCCACATGAAAAGCTTAAGTAATTTTGACTAATGACACTTAACCGATATGACACGAATGGGTAGGTTAAGTGAAACCGGACTTGGTTTCTTAATGACACTTAACCATATAAGACAATTAGGGGATAGGGTTAAGTAATTTACACTTAACTAATCCGACTTGGTAATTAGATGGGGTTAAGTAACTTAGACTTAACTAATCTAAACACGGTAATTAGATGGGGTTAAGTAACCTTTACTTAACTAATCTAAGCACGGTAATTCGATGGGGTTAAGTTAAACACTTAACCAATCTAAACTTGGTAATTCAATGAGGTTAAGTAACCAATACTTAACCAACTTAACATGATAATTTAATGGGGTTAAGTAACTTATACTTAACCAATTATACATGATGATTTGATGAGGTTAAGTAACCTATACTTAACCAATCTAATATGCGGACCTGATAGGGTTAAGTCACAAGACCTTTTAAATATACTTAACCATTGTAATACGATTAGTGGATGGGGTTAAGCTATCCCATACTTAACCAATCCGACTCGATAATCTGATGGGATTAAGATAATCTATGCTTAATCAATCTAACACGATAATCTGATAGGGTTAAGACAAATAAATACTTAACCAATTTGACTTGATAGGGTTAAGTCATGAGCTCCTTGGTATACTTAACCAACTCGTAGGGCTAAGCCTTGAACTTAAATACTTAGCAAATCTTGACATGATTCGTAGGCGGGTTAAGTCATGAACTTGAATGACAACACTTAACCCATTAGACAAAACCCTAGCTCAGGGGACTAGGTTGAAAATCGTAGTCAACAAGGATAGCGGGAAGAGAAGCTAAGTGGTAAACCTTAGTTAAGGATAACTAAGTAATAATTCTTAGTCAAGGAAACTGGACCAGTTCACAGATAGATGAGTAACCCGATACGGTAGGTCATCGCTTGAACACACGTGGAGGAGCAAATTATCTGACTTAGATAAAGGCTCCAACTAACTGGGTGACGAAGCGGTAGCTTCGGGGGACGTGAGGGTACTCTTGGTATCCCTCTGTGAGGTGGCAGATGGTCCATGAAACCTGGCCTCACAGAGGTTAAGGTCTGCGCTAGAAGAGCCAAGAGTATGCCTTGGTTGCTATGCGAGCGACCTAAAGACTGGGATGGATTAGCGTGGAGTCAACGATACTTTTTTTTGCCTTGTATAGCACGTCGCCGACTACCTACCATCTTTAGTCAATCGTGTACGAACGGAAAGGCAGAGAACTCCCAACAGACCATGTTCTTGCTATCGAGTCATGGGTGAGGTTGGCCAATAGGAAAGTGGGGCATAGTGGGGCCTGAGTATAGTTCTCGTGCATGATTTTTCTTGGATTGCCTTTCAGTAGTTGAGGGAGGGGTCACGTGGGACCATAACCACGGATACAAAAACAGACCTTGATATCTGCACCGGCAGATGACTTAAAGCTCCCGACCGAGTTCAATATTTCTTGATTTGCCCTGGAACGGAACTCGGATGGCACATTGAGATACATGTGCGTCTAGACATGGAAAACGATTCACGATACATACATGGGATAAAGGGCGCGGTTGACGGGTGGCATAATCCCTAGTGGCCCTAGGTGGCTTGAACCCTAACCGAGACACGGAAACGTTCATTAGGTAGCATAATCCCTAGTGGTCCTAGGTGGCATAAATCCTAAGTGAACACGCGATAGTTCATGGTAAGAAAACATAACCAGATCAAGGGTAGCAGTCCAAAACAACTTCAAGGATAAAATGGTACTATGTTGAGGTGGTATAGATTTACATGGGAAAGCCCGTACGGCCTACGGCAAAGGACTGAACTTATACATGGAAAGAAACATACGAGTTGGGAAACCTACATATGCTATATATTAGGTTGGCATGGACCATTACATGACATTGGGCAAGGGACATTCATAGTTAACACATGGCGCGGGTTGGGATACTAGTACGAGAGGTGCAGAGCAAATATACATGATAAATACCTTGGGATGTTATACATGATAGATACCTTGGGGATAGTATACTTGATAGAAACCTGACAATGTGATACCTTGATTTATCTTGACACCGTAGTTTATCATGATACCTTAGTTTATCTTGCTACAGTAGTTCATCCAGTTATCCCGGTTTAGCTTATCTATCTTGTCGTCATCCTTATGTTTACTTTCAGTTTATGCATGTCATGTTACCTTTACCTGTTTTTATACTGGAAGTAGATAGGACTTACTAGTCTTTATAACTGACCCCGTTTTGTTTCGCCTCTTTATCTTCCGTTCCCCCCCCCAAGGTTTTCAGGGAGGAAACACTGTTATTTAGTTCGGACTTCTTCTGCTTGAAGGTCATCACGCATGGCTTGGACTTTTCTTGGCTATGGCTACTTTACTGTTTTACTTGGGGAATAATTTATGAAATGGTTTATGCTTCTTTACTATTGCAAGACAGGTTTGATGTATTCTGATGTAAAAGGCTTTAGACCTTACTATTTTACAAGGTAATGAAATTTGTTTTACTTCCGTTGTTTTATATGTTCTGTCTTGTAATATTTCTGTGCATGTTTACCTCGATAATACTTCACCAAACCTAGTGCATTCCCTTTGTGAGTGACCCTAGCGGAGGTGGGGTGTTACATTTGGTATCAGAGCAGAAGGTTACCAGACTGGGCAAAAGTTTTTAAAACCTTCTGAAAACTAATTGAGAAACCGTTTACAAGGAAGCATTTTTTAAGAAAAGTTTTTATAGGCTATACCCCAAAAGCCATTAGCACTATCCTTTGTTTCCTTGATTGAATCTCTTTTCCTTTCTTTCCTCCATCTGTAGTCACAGTAGTTTTAACTGTGACTAATCCTTGTCTAGCTACGAAGTGTTTTCCGTGAGATGGAGGTGGTTCTCGAGAGGCCTGTTATCATGTTACAAGGAAGGGTAATAAGAGCAAGGATAAATGACGCGGACGTAAGGATAAGCAACTTGTTGGTATGGGTTAGTCCATGAAGGAAGACAAGGACAGGATCAGCGAGAGGGCAATTGTATGCTCTCATTTCTAGCGTACCTAAGAGGAATGGTACTGTTTCTGTTAAAGGCTTAGCCTTTCTTTTCTATCGTCCCGTCTAGACTTTGTCTTGATCATCGCATCATTTAAGTCTGCTTCGATAGTTAAGTCTCTGCACCTTAGTACTAGCATGGTAGAAGATCCCACTATTGTCCCAAAATCTGGTTGGAGAGTCGGTCCATTTATTCATGACTTGTTTGGAATTGAGAGTGTAAATGCCAAGTGTTGAGATTAGAAGCAATGCTCTATTGTTGAGCTATGGATGGATTCTAGGGATGAAGTGGTTATCCAGTAAGGGATGCCATTCTCGATTTTGAAAGGAGGGTAGTTAAACTCTTAACTTGCCTTGGTAATACCCTCAAAGTATCGTGTAACCTTTTGGGTTCTGTCGTGGTTAGTTACCTAGAATCTCTTGATGCATTTATCGGAAACCTCTGATCCAATCGAGTAACGTTCGCCAATAAAGACGGATGGTTCATTCCGCTTAAGCATGGGTTATAGGAATCACCCTAGTAAGTGCACGTGGTAACATGGATTGGCATCTGTAAACGAGATCCAGAATTCACTAGTGAATTTTGGAGAGCTTGCATGAGTACGCAGATACGTTTGAGCTGAGCATACTAGGGAAATAATAAGTGAAAGTGAAACGAGAGGCGACAGTGAAATGAGTTCCAACTCATACCTTGGAAATAGGAATCAAGGAGCTACGAAATCATGAAGTCAAAGGCGGTCAAGGAACAATGGAATTAAGCTCATGGAAATGCGGCTTAGACGCGCGCTTCATGTCTCTTTTTAAGAGTATATCTTTGATCCTTGGTTCACCTGTAGAGCTTACTTAAATGCTATCGCTTGGTGGATATCCTCTCGGTCCTGTTTTTGTTACAAACCCCGTAAGGAGTTTGTCTTGTTTATCTCCTCGATCTTATCTTGGGAACCTTAGATAGAACTCTATGGATGTAAACATGTATTTGAAACATGTTATGATTGATATGGTTGCAAATGGTTGCAAGTGGTTGCTCGTGGATGCGCGAATACACATTAGATACTAGATTGACGCGGTCACGTTTCATGTTGCATATGCACGAGTATTTATACTTGTTTATGGGTGAAATTGAATGTGTTGTCATGCGGATGTTGCATGTGAATGAATGTTTGTGCGCACATATAGTGTTTACATGACTAGGACTATCTGCATACATGTTGGATTCATGGCACTAAACATACTTTGCATTAGAAAGATCATTCAGGCCTGATCATTAGCATAAGCTAAGGAGCATATACACACACGTTTTGCATATGTTCATATGGCATTAGAAATCGTCTAAGGACAATGGTTGCCTGTTAATGATGTTTTGAGTAGATGGATGATGGATGGTCGGATACGTTCTTCCTAACTTGGAGATTTCGGGGACGAAATCCTTAAAGGAGGGGAGAATGTAACAACCCGAAATTTAACAACGTGTTAAAACAAAAATCAAGGCAGAATTAAAATATAAAATCTGAATCAGGAGAAACGGGTTGTGCCATTGTGTTCATCTCGGAAAAATACGCGAAATAGAGTCCGAGTTTTCGAAAATCGGAGCCCGTATGACCAAGTTATGTCCCGTCAAAGTTTTCAGAAAAATTCAAGTTCAAAAATCAGTTCGAAATTAAAATCTGGAGCCAAAGGAACTGGGCGGGAAAATTCCCGCCCAAGCCCCAGGTCGACTGGGGTGTCGACTGGGGAGTCGACCCGCCCAAGGGGCAGGTCGACTGGCCAGTCGACACGGGTGTCGACCTGGGTGGTCCGACCACTTGGGCCTGGGTGCACCTGACTTGTTCCTCAAGACATGTTTTATGGGCCTGTGACGGATTTTGAGGCTTCAGATCTATCCTAGGGTTTATCCTACGGCCTAAACTACTCCTAATCTCTATAAAAACACCCTTAAGCCTACCCTAAACCCTCACAAATCACTCTTGCCATGAAGTGCCGCCCAAATGCCAAGTGATCATGGCCTCCATCTTCAACTCCAAGAGACTATGCATTCAAATCAAATTCGAATCAAAAGGTGCAAGCTTGCTACACCAAATCGAGGGTAGATCAACGTTGCTATGCAAACTTCATGACGATTCTTCCACAAAGGAGCCACCTTTCTTCGTCAAGACGATGCATGATCCTTCCCTAAGCCTAGCTATGTAAGTTCTAGCTACTTGTAGATTCTAACGGTGGTTCTAATGTGACATGGAATAAAATGCGATGAAACATAAGTATGCTAGCCTATGTGAACCTAAGTTTGCCCCTTTTCTATGATCTATGACCTTGGGCTATGTTTTAGCGACTTAATCATGCCACTCATGTTATGTTTAACCTAGTTTATCTTGCAAGTTTGAATCTTTATCTATGGAATGTTAGCATGAACCTCTGGGAACCATTTGACTTGTGAAACATTGGTAAAGACTTGACTTTGGGTCTTATGCATGTAAATGAACCCAAAACCCTTATGTTATCATGCATGTTTGTGGCCAAATTCCCTTATGATACTATGCATGTTTGTGGCCAAATTCCCTTATGACACTATGCATGTTTGTGGCCAAATTCCCTTATGGCACTATGCATGTTTGTGGCCAAATTCCCTTATGACACTATGCATGTTTGTGGCCAAATTCCCTTATGATACTATGCATGTTTGTGGACAATCCCTTTTTGACATCGTGCATGTTTTGAGGCCAATATGTAGCATAGTATCCTTACTATGTTGACTCGCTTTTACTTGGGTTGGAAACACGATTTGGGGTAGGATAGACGAGCGTGATTATGACACGATAATTTGACATGGGATTTCATGAAAATATGACACTCATGATCCACCTAAATGTGGACATGACATGTGGGGTAAACATGGGACTTGAAACTAGACACGTATGGGTTGTAAGTGTAATATGACACTAGACCAAACATGAAGGTGGCCAACTCGAGGTTGGGTTGAGTTTGTAGCATAAATCTACCCGGGCCCGCGCGGCTTAACTAGTGGCTACAAACAATAGGACCCAATGTGAGTAGTTGGTCACATAGCACTTAAAACCCGAGGTTAGACTAGGTTGTGGTGTAAATCTACCCGGACCCGCCCGGCTTAACTAGTAACCACAATAAAGTCTAATGTGAGAGGTTGGGGTGCATTAATCTAATTAATGCCACATGAAAAGCTTAAGTAATTTTGACTAATGACACTTAACCGATATGACACGAATGGGTAGGTTAAGTGAAACCGGACTTGGTTTCTTAATGACACTTAACCATATAAGACAATTAGGGGATGGGGTTAAGTAATTTACACTTAACTAATCCGACTTGGTAATTAGATGGGGTTAAGTAACTTAGACTTAACTAATCTAAACACGGTAATTAGATGGGGTTAAGTAACCTTCACTTAACTAATCTAAGCACGGTAATTCGATGGGGTTAAGTTAAACACTTAACCAGTCTAAACTTGGTAATTCAATGAGGTTAAGTAACCAATACTTAACCAACTTAACATGATAATTTAATGGGGTTAAGTAACTTATACTTAACCAATTATACATGATGATTTGATGAGGTTAAGTAACCTATACTTAACCAATCTAATATGCGGACCTGATAGGGTTAAGTCACAAGACCTTTTAAATATACTTAACCATTGTAATACGATTAGTGGATGGGGTTAAGCTAACCCATACTTAACCAATCCGACTCGATAATCTGATGGGATTAAGATAATCTATGCTTAATCAATCTAACACGATAATCTGATAGGGTTAAGACAAATAAATACTTAACCAATTTGACTTGATAGGGTTAAGTCATGAGCTCCTTGGTATACTTAACCAACTCGTAGGGCAAAGCCTTGAACTTAAATACTTAGCCAATCTTGACATGATTCGTAGGCGGGTTAAGTCATGAACTTGAATGACAACACTTAACCCATTAGACAAAACCCTAGCTCAGGGGACTAGGTTGAAAATCGTAGTTAACAAGGATAGCGGGAAGAGAAGCTAAGTGGTAAACCTTAGTTAAGGATAACTAAGTAATAATTCTTAATCAAGGAAACTGGACCAGTTCATAGATAGATGAGTTACCCGATACGGTAGGTCATCGCTTGAACACACGTGGAGGAGCGAATTATCTGACTTAGATAAAGGCTCCAACGAACTGGGTGATGAAGCATTAGCTTCGGGGGACGTGAGGGTACTCTTGGTATCCCTCTGTGAGGTGGCAGATGGTCCATGAAACCTGGCCTCACAGAGGTTAAGGTCTGCGGTAGGAGAGCCAAGAGTATGCCTTGGTTGCTATGCGAGCGACCTAAAGACTGGGATGGATTTGCGTGGAGTCGACGATACTTGTTTTTGCCCTGGATAGCACATCGCTGACTACCTACCATCTTTAGTCAATCATGTACGAACGGAAAGGCAGAGAACTCCCAACAGACCATGTTCTTGCTATCGAGTCATGGGTGAGGTTGGCCAATAGGAAAGTGGGGGCATAGTGGGGCCGGAGTATAGTTCTCGTGCATGATTTTTCTTGGATTGCCTTTCAGTAGTTGTGGGAGGGGTCACGTGGGACCATAGCCATGGATACAAAAACAGACCTTGATATCTGCACCGGTAGATGACTTAAAGCTCCCGACCGAGTTCCGTATTTCTTGATTTGCCCTGGAACGGAACTCGTATGGCACATTGAGATACATGTGCGTCTAGACATGGAAAACGATTCACGATACATACATGGGATAAAGGGCGTGGTTGACGGGTGGCATAATCCCTAGTGGCCCTAGGTGGCTTGAACCCTAACCGAGACACGGAAACGTTCATTAGGTAGCATAATCCCTAGTGGTCCTAGGTGGCATAAATCCTAAGTGAACACGCGATAGTTCATGGTAAGAAAACATAACCAGATCAAGGGTAGCAGTCCAAAACAACTTCAAGGATAAAATGATACTACGTTGAGGTGGTATAGATTTACATGGGAAAGCCCGTACGGCCTACGGCAAAGGACTGAACTTATACATGGAAAGAAACATACGAGTTGGGAAACCTACATATGCTATATATTAGGTTGACATGGACCATTACATGACATTGGGCAAGGGACATTCATAGTTAACACATGGTGTGGGTTGGGATACTAGTACGAGAGGTGCAGAGCAAATATACATGATAAATACCTTGGGATGTTATACATGATAGATACCTTGGGGATAGTATACTTGATAGAAACCTGACAATGTGATACCTTGATTTATCTTGACACCGTAGTTTATCATGATACCTTAGTTTATCTTGCTATAGTAGTTCATCCAGTTATCCCGGTTTAGCTTATCTATCTTGTCGTCATCCTTATGTTTACTTTCAGTTTATGCATGTCATGTTACCTTTACCTGTTTTATACTGGAAGTAGATAGGACTTACTAGTCTTTATGACTGACCCCGTTTTGTTTCGCCTCTTTATCTTCCATTCCCCCCCAAGGTTTTCAGGGAGGAAACACTGTTATTTAGTTCGGACTTCTTCTGCTTGAAGGTCATCACGCATGGCTTGGAGTTTTCTTCGCTATGGCTACTTTACTGTTTTACTTGGGGAATAATTTTTGAAATGGTTTATGTTTCTTTACTATTGTAAGACAGGTTTGATGTATTCTGATGTAAAAGGCTTTAGACCTTACTATTTTACAAGGTAATGAATTTTTTTTTACTTCCGCTGTTTTATATGTTCTGTCTTGTAATATTTCTGTGCATGTTTACCTCGATAATACTTCACCAAACCTAGTGCATTCCCTTTGTGAGTGACCCTAGGGGAGTTGGGTGTTACATGGTAGTTTCTTGCTAACAGGAATCAAAGCGCTGGGAGTTGTCCATTCTTCAATTGTTATACCTTGATTAGCAGCCAGATCCAATACGTGCTTCTGGTTCAGATCCAACCCTAAGAGCAAATTCCATAGATTTCTCAAAGCTTCTCTTTGGTTATTTATAACTTGATCGCGCATGGCCATTTCAAACTGCAACTCAGTATTGGTTATTCGCAAGAGCTTGCATTGGCTAAGAATATGCAAGTATATTTTATTGTCATTATTGCTAATAACTTCATCTATCATGCCTTGGAGCTAAAACCTACAATTTTCATTTGCTTTGATATCCTTCTTGTAGCCGGCACCAAATTCATCGTTGTCACATATATTTTCAAGAATAACTTGTCTCCTAGCCATCAATGCTTGTACAATGGATGTATTTTCTACAACCTGTTGTTTAGCAATAACATTGTCCAAGTGTTGAAGTTCAATGCGGTTACAAAGGTTCGTCACTTCACCCTCAAACAGTGCCTTTTGGAGATTTATGCGCTCTTGAACATTTTCACTTGTCATCTGACTTAGAATATTCATCCATGATAATTCATCAACTGCAACCTTTTTGGGTCGTTTTACACTCAGTTGAGTTTCCCTCTCTTTTTCCTCTAATTCTTTTATTAGGTGAAAAACTTCAGCCTGGAGATTTTCGATCATTTTTGATATTCCTTAACATGAGTATCAATTGTGCCAATATTTTTGTGAATGTGTGCCTTAATTTCCTTAGCTCGGTCCGCATACTTCAGTGTATTGACAGTATGATGGTAATGATCATCAACAGGTGACACTGTCGCAACCATTATAGTTTGTGAGTTTCCACTAAGCCTATCCTTTAAAATCCTTGTTAATTTACTATTGCGGTAAGGAACATATGCAAGCCCTTTCTTTTGATGCTTTCCAAATGCATTTTTGTAGTTTTCCAGAGCAAGAAGTGAACGATTTATATTTGCTCCATCTCCAAGTTTTTTCCCTTCGTTATTTGTTTCATAAATTGTCTCGCTTCCCGCTAGATCAACAAGTGCAATTTTACCACACAGAATTCGGTTCTTGTATTGGTTTTTGTGCTTTATTTTCATAGTAATTTCGAAAATAGCATGGGACCAAGAAGTTGTTGCATTTGCCTCCATGTTTCAGTTTTGTGCCAACTATTTCAATGATTCAGTAGTTCTAAAATTCTGTCAGCCGAATGGACCTTAATACTTCTCAAACCTGCAATAATAATTCCATGCTCTAGATCATCTCTAATTTCCAAATGTCCTGATGATTTTTCAAGTAGGTCATAAATGACTTCATTGTAAACATCAAGATAAGAACATGAAACTTCAAATGTATTAGAGTTGTCATCCTTCATAATTAGATCAAGTGTGGTATGTAAGATAAGAACCATCAACCCAGGATCCTTACATGTCCCAACCATTGTACAAGTTTTTCCACTTCCAGTTGAACTATATGCGAAAACCGTTACATTAAGTCCTTGAACAACATCAACGATTGTTGTAGAGATATTCCTATGTACATCCTCATTGGTGCACTCAGGACCAAACACATGATCAAAGCAATATCTCTTCTCTTTGTCTCGATTTTGTATCACATCAAGATAATCCTTTGACAAATCCGGGTCTAAAACAACTAATCCCTTCTCATCGGTAACTTGAATAATGTTTCGACTCCTGGTCCTTTCTGGCTCAACGACTGGTCTGCATTTCACAGCAACCAAAAGCAATGACGTCTGTTTAGCTGCTGGTGCTCTAATACTGGACATGGTTGCATCATCAACTTAGCCGAAATAAATGTATCTATTAATGAAACTTAACAATTTCCAACATAATCGATTCTGCATGGGCCACAACAAACTAAAACTGCAGAATCGAATGTGTGCAAAACTATAACATCAATCAGAGTGCTCTTGTTAAGCTACACAATTTCCAAAAAAAAGTTATCCTAATTGGACGCATTCGTTGCCTCAATGTAAAAGAAATAAAAATAGCTCTGTGTTGATTATCGAGTAAACAAAAATGAAATTGCAGAGTATAGGCAAAGCAACGACAACAGACAAGAAATCGTTATCAAAATTTGGACCTAACACCCAAATTGTTCTGAATATTATAGAGTTTTAACTAAAGAATGAAGAAGAAGAAAATAACACACAGAATTTATAGTGTTTCGGCGTTAACAAGCCTACGTCCACTTTATATGTTATTGATTATACTTTGAATGCTGGTACAATCAATGATTTATCTCTATCTCACTTTTACAATTGTGATTTCTCTCAGTAATTTAGCAATGAAACTGATAAGAAATGGTAGTATGACAATAATGGCGGAATCAGTCCTCAATATTGCCAAAAGGATCCTAAAAAATGCCAAGCTCCGGGCTATTTATAGCTGATTTTGTCAGGAGGATCGTGGTAACACATGGCACGAACCCCGAGAACATCGGATCGCATCGCAGCCGATGAAGAAATAGTCAAATTAGCCGTTGTGGACAGGTATCGCGATCCCCTCGAAAATCGGATCGAGCAAATGGGGAGAATCAGTCAAGATGACGGTTGGGGACACGTGTCGCTGGATCTGTGCATCTCGGATCGCCGAAGACTAGCTCGTGCTTGAACGGGTCAGTGGCTTCGCCGTGAATCAGGGGATCGGATCGGTCTATACTGGGCAGTAATGTATGTACGGATCGAATCGCATAGAGGTGTCGTTTCGCTGATGAAATGGGGGCGATCCGTTGAGGTGCGATCCGATGAGGTGCGATCCGGTAAGGGGCGAGTCGATGGTGCGATTCGTTCCTTTATGTACTTAGGGAATGTAGTTTCATACTTTCTTCTTGTGAATGAACCTGAGTGGCTTGGTCAAAAAACTAGCCAACGGTTACAAAATATCTATATGGACAATAGATCAACTGATTAAGATTTTTCTACTGGTTTCTGGATCTGCTAAGGAATCTGATTCTTCCGATTTGGGGATTTGGTTCAGCCCTAATTTTAGCAATTCTGAGATCTTATTTCGATTCATTTTATCGTGTCGACCTCCTAATAATAAACCAACTAATTAAATCCTATAGTGGGTAGATTCAAGACCAAATAGTTACTTCAATTGACTTCATTTCTATGAGATTAAATCGACATGAAAACAACCAAAATCAAATTTTGCATACCTAGAGTGGATAGCCTTCGATTTCGATATGTTGGGGAGTTTTCAATCTGAAAAAATGGATATTGCATGCTTCATCTTCTTGTTCTTTCTGCATGAATCTTGGAAATGAAGAGGAAAAATGAAAACATACGCTACGTTGGGAACAGAGTATGTATGGAAGGGGTATGTAAGGGCATATTTAATTTGAGAATGGTTTTAAGCCGTTGCACAAATTAGAACAGAGGATAGTCGTGGTATAAATTTTTGCAATGGACTATAGCCTTTGCTATTTCGCAATGGCCATAAGCCATTGCGAATTTTTTGTATTTGGGAGTTGCAAAACAGCTTGTATGGTGTAGTATCGTTTGACATATTGAAAGATACTCTAGTAAAACTAGGCTTGCAATCTGCCAAATCAAATAACTCGTTTTTATCAGGGAAAATTGCAATATAATAATGTATGTACTAATACATGTGGATGATCTTATTGTGACAGGCGACAACAATACTGAAATAAATCAATTGGTTCAATATCTGGACAAACAATTCTCCACAAAAGATCTGGGAATTAAACTACTTTTTGGGCATAGAAGTTAAGAGAGTATCAAATTCAAAAATTGTTCTACTTCAAAGTAAATACATCAGTGAACTACTGAGCAAAACAAAGTTTCTTGAAGTAAAACCTCAAGCAATTCCTATGGTAAACATTCAGCAAAATTCCAAAATAGGGGGGAACCAATACTTAACATTTCCGAATACAGGAGTATAGTCGGTGCACTACAGTACAAAACTATCACTCGAACTGATATAGCCTTTAACATTAATGAAGTTTGTCATTTCATACAGGCACCACTGAATGAGCATATGAAAGCAGTAAAAAGAATACTGAGATATTTGAAGGGAATAATCAACTATGGACTATCTATGAAAGCTGCAAAGAACTTAAACATCGTAGAATATGCAGATGCTGATTGGGCATCAAATATAGATGACAGAAGATCTACAACAAATTACTGCATATACTTAGGAGGAATTTTGATATCATGGCATTCAAATAAATAAGCAACCATATCTAGATAGAGTACAAAAGCAAAATATATAAATGTGGCACATGCAACAGCGGAAGTGATGTGGGTTCAGTCACTACCAAAGGAACTACAGGCACAAACTAGTGGTAAAGCAACATTATGGTGTGATAACCAAAGCGCCGTATACATGGCAGCCAACCCAGTGTTAATGCAAGGACCAAACACATTGAAATTGATCTACACTTTGTGAGAGAACAAGTGGGAAAAGGAAACATAGAAATAAACCACATTCCAACATATTATCAACGTGTAGATACACTAACTAAATCTCTCTCAACATCAAATTTCACCGGATATAGAGATGATTTAAAGGTGAAGAAATTACCTGATTCACTTACCCAATCCTACATTTGGGAGCAAAGTGAAGACATGAGAAGGACAAAGAAGCCAGCAGAAAAACATCAAGTTAAACGTACGATCAACCGAGAAGGCATAAACACTTCTATGAATCGCTGGCAAACTTCAGAGACCAAATTGAAGCATCAAGAAGCAATAGTCTCTCATGCAAGTACAGTCAGAAGAAATATAACTCAAAGATCTGATCAATCGAGAGCAAAATCGAATTGGGAATTTCAGAGGAAACCCCGGTATCAGCTTGGGGGGAGGTGTCAGAATAAGTGAATAACCTGTAACCCTAAAAGACGTTTTATACTCTAGAAACAAGGATATACGGGCTGAACTACCTTTCTCATTTTATTATCGGGTGGTGCTAAATGCAGTAAAAATTTTCCTCCATGCAGTAATCAAAAATTGGTCTAATATACTGTAATATCCTTCACTTATTTTCTGTGCCCTTGCTAAATGCAGTAAAAATTTTCTCTACGCAGTAATCAATATCAGTGTCTTTCCTGAGAAATGGTGCCGCTCAGCTGTCTACTCCAATAATGAACCTTCAGGTCATTTAATATTAGCAAGGGCTAATCTGTAATTGTCGTTTACTGTATGGAGAAAAAATTTATTGCATTTAGCGGTCATGTTATTATCGTTGCTACACAAGTTTATTACTACTGCTTGTAATAACGAAATTGCTTAATAAACCGACAATTCGCATGTTAGAAAATGCAGCAGCAGTATTAGGCATTAGATCTTTTTTCCTCCGTGAAAGCGGGGATTCTCTACCGCACATTTTAAGATGTGGTGATTTTCACCGCAAATTTTCAGTCGTTCTAGCATTGTCCTTGTAATAATAGGACTAGCCCAAATACTCTATCTTACCATTATAAATAGGCTTCGCCTATTGTGTACATTTTCCATTCGAAATAAAGCATTTTTGCTTGTCTTCTTTAATACTTCAATTCTGCAATTCATCTCTCCAATTAATACAACAAAATCACGATTGCCAAAACAGAGATCATCTGATCAAATACATTCAGAATTCAAACTCAAACCTCCATATCCTGGCAGTCGCGAGCCAGTCGCGAGCAGAACCCTGTCCACGTGGGCTGATGTAGTTCGAAGCACTGGCATCTCCTCTTAAGCGACAACCTCTGATCTAAAGTTTTTCCAACCCATACACGCTGCAGATCAACCAGAGATCTACGTGTCGGCAGAATTTGTGCTAGAAAATGAAGGCAAATGGGAAAACACGTTAGCAGTTTATCTTCTAAGAAGACGGGCTTCTATATGCGTAATTTACAAAATTAGTTGATTAGAATGCCTTCATCTTCTTGTTTTACTTCAATGCCAAGATAATAAGACATGAGCCCAATATCAGTCATCTCAAACTCCTTCGTCATCTCTTTCTTAAACTCTTTAAACATGCTTGCATTGCTACCTGTGAAAATCAAGTCATCTACATACAAACATACAATCAATGTATCACCATTTTGGATTTTAATATAGAGTGCATGCTCATATGGACATTTAATGAAGTTTCTCTCTTTCAAATACTTATCAATTCGAGCATTCCAAGCTCTTGGAGCTTGTTTCAATCCATAAAGTGCCTTCTTTAGTTTCAAAACTTTGTCTTCTTCTCCCTTGACTTCGTAGCCTTGTGGCTGCTCGATATAAACTTCTTCTTCAAGGACTCCATTTAGGAAGGCAGACTTCACATCCATTTGATGTATCTTCCAATTGTTTTGAGCTGCTAAAGAAATTATCAATCTTACAGTTTCTAATCGAGCAACTGGAGCAAATACCTCTTCATAGTCAATGCCAGCTCTTTGAATATAGCCTTTTGCTACCAATCTTGCTTTGTATCTCTCAACTTCTCCTTTGGCATTTTTCTTTACCTTGTACACCCACTTGACACCAATCGCCTTGTGTCCTTTTGGAAGTGAAGCTAGCTCCCATGTGTCATTTTTCTTGATCGCCTTAATTTTTTCGTCCATAGCATCTCTCCAACTCTTCTTTTGCAAAGCTTCTTGAAAATTTATGGGCTCACAATCTGCAAAAAGACAAAAAAGAGTAATATTGTCTTGGTTTTCTGTTACATCATAAATTTCTTGAAGGCTTCTAAAACGAGGAACTCTTTCACTTGAGCTCCCATCTTCTTGACAATTTGTTGCTGGTGAAGCTAGTGGGGAAGTAGGCTCTTCACTTAATTGCTCGATCCTTGGTTGTTGCATCTCATCTTCTTCAAAATATGGAAAGAAGTTGTAATTCTCATCATACGATTTCCAATCCCATTCTCCTTCTTCATCGAATACAACATCTCGACTAATTATTATTTTCTTCGTATCAGGATTATAAAGTTTATAGCCTTTTGAATTAGTGTCATAACCAATAAAAATATATTTTTCACTTTTATCATCCAATTTGCTTCGCTTTTCATTCGGTACATGTACATGAGCTATGCTTCCAAAAACTCTTAGATGAGAAATGCCAGGCTTCCTTCCGCTCCATGCTTCTTGTGGTGTCTTCCCCCACACACTTCTTGTTGGAGATCGGTTTGATAGATAAACAGCGCATGCCACAGCTTCCGCCCAAAATTCCTTTGGTAGTCTCTTACTTTTGAGTATGCTCCTTGCCATTTCAACAATTGTCCTATTCTTCCTATCTGCTACTCCGTTTTGCTGAGGAGATCTAGGCACTGTTAGTTGGCGTCGAATTCCATTATCTTCACAAAACTTCTGAAATTCTCTTGATGTGAATTCTCCTCCACGGTCAGATCTCATGGCTTTTATCATAAGGCCACTTTCCTTCTCAACATGAGCTTTGAACTTCTCAAATACTTCTGATTTCTCCTTCAAAAAATATACCCACGTTTTTCTTGAAAAATCATCAATAAAAAGAAGGAAATAATTACTTTTACCTAGCGAGCTTGGCTTGATTGGTCCACACACATCTGTATGTATGAGTTCTAATGGTTTCTTGGCCCTTGAGTATGACTCCTTTGGAAAGCCCATTTTGACTTGCTTCCCAAGTAAACATCCTTCGCACAGTTGATTGGGATGATTTACGCAAGGCAATCCTCTCATCATTTCTTTCTTAAAGAGCAATTCCAATCCTTTGAAGTTAAGATGTCCAAAACGAAGATGCCAAAGCCATGAGACATCTTGGTAGCACGCCTTAAGGCATTGGGCGACACCATGTTGAATGTTGAGCACAAACATTCTATTTTTTGACATTGGTACTTTAGTAATGAGATTGCTTACACTGTCTCTTATGGAAAGGCTTTTATCCTTTAATTGAATATCATAACCTTTCTCTAAGAGTTGTCCTAAGCTCAAGATGTTACTTTTCATGTTTGGCACATAGTAAACATTAGAAATAAATTGATGCTCTCCATTCTTCAATTTAATAAGAACATTACCTTTGCCTTTCACTGCTACCTTTGATTCATCTCCAAACGCCACATTGCCCTTTATTGTTTCATCAAGCTCCACAAACATATTTTTTCTTACGCACATATGGTTGCTTGCGCCGCTATCTAGATACCATTGATTGTCCTCCCCTTTTTCATTTTCTTTATGGGCCAATAATAATGTGCCATCTTCTACAATTTTTTCTTCAGCATAATTGGTCTTCTCTTCAACTTTATTGTTTCTTGGAGCTCTACATTCAGAAGCATAGTGTCCAAATTTGTTGCAATTATAGCATTTGATCCGTGACTTGTCACTCCTTGAATTATAGCTCTGATACCACTTTGTTGGAATTTAGAGGAGGAAGAGGAACAGATTATGAGAAACAAAGAATTTGAGGAAAACTTTAATTACTTTTTTTTCTTTTCTTTTTTTTCTTCTTCTTGATTATTGAAGCTATGGTTATTGTCATGGTTGGGCCTCCAACCTCGTCCATATCCATAGCCACATCCTCTTCCTCGTTCTTGACCACGGCCTCATCTTTGTTGGCTTTGATTACTTTCTTCCTTTTTTGAATCGATTTGTGTCTTAAGAGCATGCTCTACGGTCTCTTCCTTCTTCCTTTTCTTTTCTTCATAAGCCTGCAATGAGCCTAAAAGCTCCTCTATAGCCATGGCCTCCAGGTTTTTTGTTTCTTCAATGATGGCGACAATATGTTCAAACTTTGAATCTAATGATCTAAGAATCTTATCCATGATTCTGACATCATCTAATTTTTCACCATTTCTTTTCAAGTTATTAGTAACAACTAAAACTCTTGAAAAATAATCAGAAACAAGTTCACCTTCTTTCATATGTAGAGATTCAAATTCTCCTCTTAATGTTTGAAGACGCACCTTTTTGACTTGATCTGCCCCCTTGTACGATGCCTGAAGCCTTTCCCATGCTTCTTTTGCTGATTTTGCTTCCGAAATCTTTTCAAAATTGTCATCATCCAATGCTTGATAAATTAGACAAAGAGCCTTCTTGTCTCTTGTCCTCAAGTTTTCCAATTCATCCTTTTGGGTTTGGGATAAGCTATCTTCGTCTTCTGGTTCAGTATAGCCTTTCTCAACTATCTGCCATACACGATTTGCTCCAAGGAGGGCCTTCATTCTTAAGCTCCAATTATCATAGTTGGTCTTGGTAAGCATTGGAATTGGAACGGGAACGTTGTTACTCGCCATCTCTTAGGATCTTCAAGCTCTGATACCACTTTGTTAAAAAAATTATGTGGAGGAAGAGAAACAAATTAGAAGAAAGTAGAATATTTTAAGGGAGGAGAAAAAATATTTTATTGCTTGATTCTTTTTTCTTGATTGATCATTGATTGGTACAACATATGAGAGAGTATCTATATATAACATGACAGTGTTCTACACTCTTCTCTCTCTAGATAATTCTATTGCTTATTTTGATAGACCAAAATTTATTATCATTTATTTGATTTTGGTCTTTCCTAAAACAAGAATAGAATTTATTACATAATTGTCATTTACTTATAGAACCAAATTTATTTGTTTCCATTTAAAACCAAGTTTACTTTTCAACAAAAGTACGGATTTGAAGTGTTCTACAAGCCAATTGGTTTCATAGTTATTGGTTTGTCATCCTCTGTAGATGTGGACCAAATAATTAAGGGAGGACCATACACCTAGAATTCCAGAATCTAAATTATCACGAAAATCAAAATGGAGTTTGACATTGAAGTTTACAAGAGATTACTTCTCCACTATTCCTATTTGGATCAGGCTAATGGATCTAAACCTAGCCTACTGGAGTGTCGAGGGAATTAGTCGTATTGCTAGTGCACTAGGAAAACCAATCAAACCAATCAAACAAGACACAAAACCACCAAGAATGAGTTGCGGTTAAATTATGCGTGCGTTTTAATCGAAGTTGATGCGAATTTCAATTATCTAGAGAACATTAAAATTGTTCGGCCAGACAAAGTGACTGGTTTCATTACATTTCTATATGAATATAAACCAAACGTATGTAAGCTGTATAGACTGTACGGACAAATAACTGAATGTTTCTCCTTGAACACACAACAGAGATGGATTCCGAAAAATGCGCATAACGTTTCAGATATTAAAAATACACAGATCTCAATAGAAAGTAGAAGACTGGATATAAGTGCGGAATACAAAGATGGAAGCACTGATAATACATTATTCAGATCGCATGCTATGTTACATCAAGACGAGGAAATGATGGTCATCCAAACAATTCAACTATTACTATTAGCAATACAAAAAATGGTGACACGCAAAGGCAAACGAATACTGATCTCCGAAGAAGTCTCCACCACAAACCCTTTCACCTGCTTGTCAACTGATAATGGTCCTATGGCTGATGCCTCCACGATCCCTGTAAAAAGGTTGACAAGGAAGTTAGCAATTTAGATGAACTTATTACATTGGAATGTAAATCTCATGATTCCAACTTTGTTGATGCTTTGTTAAAAGTTAATTTGTAATTTTATTAGGCAACAATTAAATGCATTGACAAATATGCTTTGGTATTAATGTAGGGAATAATTTATTGCTATATATGACATAATTAGATAAATCTAGATAAGGCATTATCTGGAATATTCCAGAGAACGCATTATATTATAAAAGACAAGGTGTATCTCATGTAATCAATCAAGCATCAAAAGGAAAAAAAAAATTAAATGTTTTATCTATCTCTCCACATATTGCTCTGCTGTGCCTAACAAATTTTGGTATCAGAGCCATATCAACAACATTAATCGGTCACTCAAAAAACAATGGCAGTAGTCCCTACAATGTTCAAGCACTCTCCAAGCGAAGTGCCAATATTCGAAGGCGAGCATTATGATTATTGGAGCAGTGAGATGATGGACTTCTTCATCTCTCATGATTTATGGGATGTCATCGAAAAAGATTATCCGGAGCCACCTGTAGATGGAGATTCTACAAGATGGACGGCTGCACAAGAGAAGTTGTACAAAGAAAATCAAAAGAAAGATGCAACTGCACTTCGGTATATCAAACAAGGAGTGAGTAAATCTATCTATCCAAGAATTTTCAATAAAAGAAAAGCAAAGGATGCATGGGAAGTTTTGCAAAAAGAATTTCGAGGCAATGACAAAGTTATCTCCATTAAACTTCAATCTTTATGGAGAGATTTTGACAACCTGCAAATGAAGGAATCTGAAAATATCAGAGATTTCTTCTCCAGAGTCTCTGAAATTGTAAATCAAATTCAATGCCTTGGAGATAACATTCAAGAAAAGAAGGTGGTAGAGAAGATATTGAGATGTCTTCCTCCAAAGTTCGATCATTGCGTCGCTGCAATAGAAGAATCAAAGGACCTTGGCAAGATGTCAACACATGAGCTAATGAGTTCACTTCAAGCTCATGAACAAAGAATTAATAGAACATCAGCAAATTCATTGCAGCAAGCATTCCAATCCACCCTCAATTTTTTAGAAAAGAAACGAAGTTATTACAACTCAAAGAAGGGCTCATTTCAAAAGCAAAATCAAAATCAAAGAAAGGGCAATGAAAGAAATTATCAAGGCAAAGGAGAACAACGACGAGAACAGCAGAAAATTCAAGGTAATTCTGCCACTTATTGCATTATTTGCAATAAATCAAATCATAATTCTGAAAATTGTCACTTCAAATGCACGAGATGTCGAATTCCTAGTCATTCCCAAAGAGATTGTTGGTATCAAAATAAAAAAGAGAAGGACAAAGCAAATTTTACAAGTGAAGAAAATGAAGAGCAGGTTTTCTACTCTTGTTTATCTGCTGAAAATGAATCACAAGATGCTTGGTATATTGACAGTGGTTGCAGTAACCACATGACCGGCAACAAAGACATTTTTGTAGAACTTGATGCAAATTTTTCATCAGAGATAAAGCTTGGAGATGGAAAGGCGCAAAAAGTTGAAGGAAAGGGGACCATTGCAGTCCACACCAAAAAAGGTAAGAAATTTATTCATGATGTGCTTTACGTGCCAAATTTAGCCCAAAATCTCTTAAGTGTTGGACAACTTGTTCAAAAAGGTTATGCGGTGAATTTTGATAATAATTCTTGCAAGATCATTGATAAGAAAAGTAATTTAACAGTGGCAAATATTGACATGACTCCAAATAAAATTTTCCGTCTATTTATGTCTCTAAATGAGAATTGTGCATTCAAATCTGAAAATTCTATTGTGTCTCATTTATGGCATTTGAGATATGGCCATTTAAGCAACAAGGGGTTGCATTTGCTGAAATCAAAGAATATGGTCATTGGACTTCCTATCATCACGAAAGAAAATAAGGTGTGTGAAGGTTGTATTTTTGGCAAAATGCATAGATTTCCTTTTCCGAAAACTTCATGGCGAGCAAAAGCTCCTTTGGAGTTGATACATGCTGATATTTTTGGTCCTACAAGGACTCCTTCACTAAATAACAAGAGATATTTCATTCTTTTTGTTGATGATTACACTCATATGATGTGGATTTATTTTTTAAGTGAAAAATCAGAAGCTTTCTCAAGTTTCCTACAGTTTAAAGCTCTTGTAGAACGCCAAAGTGGACACTTAATAAAAACTCTTCGAACTGATCGTGGAGGAGAGTTTATTTACAGCGAGTTCATGAATCATTGCAAGAAAGAAGGGATTGCAAGGCAGCTTACTGTGCGATATACACCGCAGCAAAACGGCGTCGCAGAAAGGAAAAATCGAACAATTGTTGAAATGGCTCGAAGTATGCTGGAAGGAAAATCCATGCCAAAAAAGTTATGGGCTGAAGCTGTCAACACGGCTGTCTATATATTGAACCGTTCGCCAACTAAAGCTGTTAGAAATATGACACCATTTGAAGCCTGGCATAAAAGAAAGCCTAAAGTAGATCACATGAAAGTATTTGGAAGTGTAGCGTATGCATTGAACCAGAGCCCAAACAAAGATAAATTTGAGAAGAAAGGAGAGAAATATGTCTTTGTTGGTTACAGTGAAGAGTCAAAGGGATATCGGCTATTAAACCCCAAAAATGATCAACTCATTGTCTCAAGAGATGTTGTCTTTGATGAAATGGCAGCATGGCAGTGGGATCATGATGGCTACCAAAAATCAAATTCTATGAAGCCTAAAAGATCTCAAAATAATAGCTCACAACCTGTCCGATCTCAGCAAAGTATCCATGTAGATACTGCTCCTAGTTACAGCTCAAATGATGAAAATGAATATGAAGACTTGGACTCTCCTATTCGAAAGGTGCGTTCTTTACAAGATATTTATGACTCATGTAATGTTGTTCTTTTTTCTTGTGAACCGCAGTTGTTTGAAGAGGCAAGCAAAGAAGATGTGTGGATTGAAGCAATGAAAGAAGAAATAACAGCCATTGAGAAAAATAAAACATGGCAGTTAGTTGACTTGCCAAAAGATAAAGAAGTCATTGGCCTGAAATGGGTTTATAAGACAAAATATGGCGAAGATGGTTCTATAATAAGACACAAAGCACGGCTGGTTGCAAAGGGATATTCGCAGCAGCCCGGAATTGACTTTAATGAGACATTTGCTCCAGTAGTTCGAATGGAAACCATTAGAACAGCTCTTGCAGTGGCAGCGCAATTAGAGCTTAAAGTTTTCCAACTCGATGTGAAGTCTGCTTTTCTAAATGGCGAGCTTAAGGAAGAGGTATATGTTGAGCAGCCAGAAGGCTTTGTGATAAGAGGAAAAGAAAATAAAGTCTATAAGCTTCAAAAGGCGCTGTATGGGCTAAAGCAGGCACCCCGAGCATGGAATTGCAAGATAGATAACTACTTCATTCAAAATGGTTTCCAAAGAAGTAAGAACGAACCTGCCCTTTATGTGAAAAATCAAGGAGAAGAATTTCTAGTTGTATGTCTATATGTTGACGATCTAATCTATTTCGGTACAAGCAACAATCTTGTTAAGGAATTTAAGGAAAGAATGATGACGGACTTTGAGATGACGGACCTCGGTCTGATGAAGTATTTTCTAGGCATGCAAGTCAAACAAGGAAAGGGCAAAATCTTCATTTCACAAGAGAAATACATTGAAGACATTCTCAAAAAATTTCACATGGCAGATTGCAAACCAGTTAACACACCAATGATGCTAAATGAAAAATTAAAGCAAGAAGATGGCGCAAAGAAGGCGGATGGAAAAATATTTAGAAGCTTGGTTGGTTCGCTAATTTTTCTCACTCATACAAGGCCTGATATTTGTCAGGCAGTAAGTGTACTTTCAAGATTCATGCAAAATCCAAGTAACAATCACTTGATTGCAGCAAAAAGAATTTTACGATATTTGAAAGGAACAAAAGAATGTGGGCTTCAATATGTCAAAGAGGACGAATGCAAGTTAGTCGGTTTCACTGATAGTGACTGGGCATGAGCATTGGATGATCGGAAGAGCACATCAGGCTATGTATTTTGTCTCGGTTCCAACGTAATTTCATGGAGTTCAAGGAAGCATAAGACCGTAGCATTATCTTCAGCTGAAGCTGAGTACATGGCAGCTACAGAGGCAGCTTGTGAAGCGGTGTGGCTGCGGAGAATTCTAAATGATATGAAGCAAACTCAAGACAAGCCAATAAAAATCTACTGTGACAATATGTCGGCTGTGGCAATGACAAAAAATCCAGTGTTTCATGCTCGCACAAAGCATATTGAGATACGTTATCATTTTATACGAGAATTGATTAGCAAGGAGGAGATTATCATGGACTTCATCAGCACAAAAGACCAGCCAGCGGATTTCCTCACTAAAGCAGTCACATTGGAGAAGTTTGAAAAGTTCAAGAAGTAATTGAAAATTACAAATTAAGGAGGAGTGTTAAAAGTTAATTTGTAATTTTATTAGGCAACAATTAAATGCATTGACAAATATGCTTTGGTATTAATGTAGGGAATAATTTATTGCTATATATGACATAATTAGATAAATCTAGATAAGGCATTATCTGGAATATTCCAGAGAACGCATTATATTATAAAAGACAAGGTGTATCTCATGTAATCAATCAAGCATCAAAAGAAAAAAAAATTAAATGTTTTATCTATCTCTCCACATATTGCTCTGTTGTGCCTAACATGCTTTTGATCACACAAATGGGTTTGTCGAACATGTGGCCTCACAAGTACAAGAGCAGCCGAAGAAAACTACAACTGTAAATGTTTCCCACATGGTCAGGGACAATCCAAAAAATGACGCCAAACATAAGAAAGGTACCCCCGTTAGACTTGCTCCGCCTAAAAGAAGCACACAGAGCACTAATGTCGTTAAATGAATATTATGTCGTGGAACATACGAAGGTTGAATATAATGATACAGACACATATTCAACCTTTTGCACTACAATAGGATTTCCATTCTTAGTGTTGTGGAAAATAAATTAGACACTGGTAGTATAAATCATTTTCAACTCCAGTTAATGAATTAGTGGCATCTTATACATAATAATGACCAGGCATGCAAAGGTCGTATATTAATGCTTATTGATTCTTCCGTTTGGTGCTATTAGATTCCATATAAAAGTGATCTACACATGAAAGTTAATATGATAAACGGTGGTAGTTTTGTCTGTGTTTTTACGTTTGTGTACGGCATCGACTCATTTAAACAGAGAGAGAATGTCTTTGGTAGAACCTCACTAGAAATGCATTGGACACCGAATTGCCATAGATAGTGTGAGAGATTTAATAATGCCACTAGTCCAAAAGACAAAAGGGGAGGTCTTCCTAACACTATGTCCTATATCACAAATTTCAGAAATTGTATGATGCAGTGTGGACTTGTTGAGATGGAGGTTAGCTAATAACATTGATAAAGTGTTGGTAAATTATGCACTATTTTCAAATTTTCCTAATTTAGCAACTATTTCTATTCTGAATATGAATAGAGATCATACACCTATTTTAGTGCATTTACCTCTGAAACACGTAGATATAAAAAGAAAGCCATTTCGATATGTAAATACCTATCATTTACAAGAAGGATACAACCAATATGTTCATGTTGGTTTGAAAGCTTCGACATGGGGTAGTAGCATGCATGGTTTCATATATAAGCTACAAGCTATCAAACAAAAACTTAAACAATGGAATAGGATTCAATCAAAGTCAGACTAAGTACAACTATTAGAACAAGACTATTAGTTTATTTTTATGTAGGTAGACAGTGAGCCGAAACAAATAGAATTGTATTATAAATTACTGCATCTTCAACTGAGTGTTGGTGAGTTAAGAAGGGCTCAACATGAAGTGCATAAGCAGAAAGCAAGGTTACATGGCTACAATATGCAGATACTAACCCCAAATTTTTCTATGCTAAAATGTCAATGAAGAAGTACAGGTTTAAAATACATTCAATGGTGAATTCATCTGAGCAATATGTTTATGACTAAGAGTATATTTTTGCACAATCTATTACTAACTACACAAAATTATTTAATGGGGGATTTAACCATGATTTCATTTCAGTGGAGCCTAGAAAATTAATTTGAGAAGAAGGAAATGTTCTTATCTGCTGTTGTGACAGAGGTAGAATTAAGAGAAGCAATTTTCTCCATTGACGACTCCAAAATGGTCGAGCCAGATGGCTTCTCTGTTAAATTCTACAGGCTGCACTGGGAACAGTTGAAATATTTCCTTCTTGAAGCTATCCGTCGTACATTTTAATTTGGAATGCTGGCATGCGGGTTGAATCATAATTTCATCACTCTTGTACCTAAAGTAGAAAAGCCACAACAAGCATCAGATTATCGTCCTATATCCTGTGCAAATGTTCTTTATAAAATCATTTCAAAAATTATATGCTCCAGAATAAAACATTTTCTTTTGTTTTTGATTGCAGAAAACCAAACAACGTTTGTGCCTGATAGAAATATTGAAGAAAACGTCTTACTCGCCCATGAAATTGTCAAGGACTTCAAGAAGAATGGCAACCCTAAAATGTACATTAAAATTGTTTTTAAAAAGTCATATGATATGGAGAAGAGAGAGCTTGTATGCTATATGCCTTTTATGATGGGATTTCCAATTTCACTTATAAATTTAATATATGAGTGTATCGGTACACCTACGTTTTTTCTATTCTAATAGATGGTGTACCCCAGGGTTTCATTATATCCACTAGAGGATTACGACAAGGGAACCCCGGTCTTCTTACCTATTTTGCGTACCACTGATTAATAAAATGTGCAGTAAAATTGAACGATGGGATAGTGCTCAACTGTTTACAGCCGGATGTGTGGAATTGATGCCAAGTATATAACCCCTATCGTTTTATATTGACTGTTGATTTTTCAGATACCTCGTTCGGTCATACAGAAAATTGAGAAATTATGCGTCGATTATGACATAATTGCGTGGAACTCTATTTGTAGGCCTGAATCAGAGGGGGATATAGGACTCCCGACTACTACGAGATTTAAAGAAGATAAAAGCGATTAAACTTAGGTTGACTCTTCTCACGAAAGATTGTTTATGGAGCAAGTGGATGAGGAGTAAATATCTTATAAATAAACAATTCTGGCACATGGCTATAAATAATAATGACTCTTAACACTTTCAAATGTCTGCTTCGACATAGAGATGATGCTCTTATGGATCATGTGTTAAAGTAAGGCAATACTGCATCTCTATGGTATGACTCATAGATAAATCACAAATCTCTAGTCGATATTTTAGGGTGGCATAGTGTTAGTTCACATGCAGAATATAATCTGATGGTGAACTATATTATGCGAGGGGATATTCGCAACCAAACCATCCTCAACAAGGGAAGTACAGTTTGATTTGATGGATGCTTACTTAGATCCGAATGCTACTGTGGACTATTGGAAGATTGTAGGGTCTACCCAATGTATGTTTAAAAACGTTAGGCAATAGATTCAACATGTTTAACAAAAACAACTTTGGACTGTAACTATTTGGCATCATGTTTCAGCTAGGAAGTTTTGTTATCCATCGTACAAAGCATGTATGCATAAACTGCCAATAAACTTTGGCAGTAGCGAATAATTAATACTTCAACATGTATTCTATGCAATCAGGAAGAGGAAAGCCATGGTCTCTAATTTTTCTCCTGCATCTACAACAATCTCTTGCTAAACCGCTTCATGAATATTATTGGGCTTCCCCAGCGTGGATCGGTTCCTTTGGAACAAGAGTTGGAAGAGTTGGCTTGTAGATTTGATCGGAAAGGGATTTGGCAGAGTATGGAATTCGTGGGTATCACAACGCTGATCCACCAAATTTGGTGCGAAATAATTAGAAGACTTTTTGAAGGAAAGGCGCTAAAGGTGGAAGCAAGATGGAAGATGATTCAGAAAGATTTGCATTTCCAGTTCCATGAGAGGCGATTTGAAGATGAAGAAGAAGCTAATTTTGGTTGGCTTTTTGTGTTTGATGCATGTTAAGTTGCGTTGGATCTATCTTGTTTTGGTGTTAAAGTACTATTGGGCTTCGCAGGTTTGTTTTAATTTGAGTTGCACAAGGGCAACTCCAGTTGATTAAGGGTTGAATATTCAGGGACCTGAATATTCCACCCTGAACTGGCCTCCCGGCCAGTGGTTCTGGCGCCTACTTTTTAGACGCAAAAACATGGCGCTTAGAAAGTAAGTGCCAGAATCCTGGTGCCTAAAAAGTAGGCACCAGGATTCTGGCGCCTATAAGACCTCCTTTCCCGACATTTTTTTCATTTCATTCCTCTTTGAGCTTCTTTTTTAATTTGTTTTTAATAGAAAATTGAGTTGAAATGCAGCCGCGAGGCATTAATGTTGGAAGGAGAGTTGCTCCGAAGTTGTCAGACGAGCAACTGGGTCCATTTCACACACCTCTGGCCCTGATGTAACTGCTGATGAGCTTCTGTCCTTCATGATCTTCCGGAGGGCTACGAGCACAGAGCTGATACTGCATTGTCCACGATACAGGTATAATTTAAACGTTTATGATTTCTACTATTATGCGAGCTATATCTTCATACGAGCTAAATAGGTGTTATTGAATTGAAAAAATTGCTTATTTCGTTATATATAGGACAAGTATGTTCATTGCAGAGGCAGTTGGCCGAAATGCATTTCATTTTATGATGACCTTCCCACTCCTATTAAGGATAGGCTGCAGCTTAGTCCCTTTGGTCTGTCTCTATCTATTAGACTTATTAAGTCATTCGATAGACCCTTTTTACATGCACTATGTGAATGGTGGTGGTCGACCACACATACTTTCCATTTTTTTGACTTTGAGCTTGGTGTCACTCCTGTCGATTTGTATATGCTGACAGGTATAGAGATTGGTCATCTTGATCGTTGACCGGTTCCCTTTGATGAATTATATGAGTCACCCAACGTGTTTTCCGTGTTCTTACCCCATTTTGATGCTGCCAGAATTAGTAGTGGTGCGGTTCCGTTGACTTACCTGCAGCAATACATCACTTCTTATTCGAAGCGACCAGAGATTATAGATGGGGTGACTAGGGCATTTTTATTGTACTTGTTTGGCTCGACATTTTTTTCGAACTATAAAAGTACCGTTCGCTTGGGTTATCTAGTTGCGATTACTATGTTGGATCGGCTTGCTATGATAAATTGGGGCACAACTAAACTAGGTGCACTGTACACCACTTTAAATTCATATGTGCTGCGAGACGTCAGAGAGATGCAGGCCTTTTGGTATATATTGCCCATTTGGTATTATGAGTTCACGGCTAACATGCATCCACGCATGGTAGAGATGGCTGCTCAGGTAGGTGAGCAGTTCTGTCCGCGGATGAGACGGTGGGAGCGTATTCATTATGTACCTCATGCTCCATTGGGTGTACGTCACGATTTGATGGAGTCTAGAGCATAGTTTGACATGCGGAGTTGGGGCAATCTCATACGCACTCCTTGGACATCACATTTGGATCATTTGACAGAGGCTGGTCTTACGGTCGACGGCCACCCGATGGTGATTGCGTATACACTCTCTACTCGTAGAGTGGCTTTACACATAGTGACATATATCCCTATTTGGTATTTGGGCGATAGGTGTGCATATCAGATCGGCCACGATTTACGTATACCGGGAGATCCTCTATCTTGCGAGGACATGTTTGGCAGAAGTAGGTTGATTGGGGTGCAGTACATACAGGCCCTATGGGAGACTGGTTGGGTTGACATTAGCCCATTCTTTATTGTTGGACATTACGATTCTTATTGGGCTAGAGTTGCTCCACGTTGACTTAGATGTCCTGATTATGCCCGGGGGGTTAACTCCGATCATTTAGGACCTCATTTGGCAGCCAGTAGAGTTCAAGTACCTCAGGTTTCATTTGACCCTATTCCATCCCAGTTTTCACAGCCTCCCATACAGATAGAGTCGGATTGTAGTTTCAGAGCGTACGATATTACGGGTACCGTTATTGAGCAGCCCGTAGTGTTTCCAGATCCCCTCGACCTTCCTGGAGTACCCTCAGTCGGCTTGTACCCTCCATACTAGGTATCTTTAATACATTTGTCTATTTATGTACAGTTCTTATTTATGGTACTTTACGTAACGTACATCACACGTCTTTGTAGTACACACATTGGTTGGACCATTCAAGAGCTACCCTTGCCGGTTATCGTGATATGACTCTTGCACACATGCACATCATGCATGATATGTACGTTAGTCATACACAAATGTTGGAGTCTCAGATTGATCAATTATCAGCCAGACTTACCGTGTATGAACCATTTGCAGATATTGGGACCAGTGGATCTAGGACTAGAGATGTCGGTGAGGACATTGGTCTTGATGACTTGCCGAGCCATGCTGCCGATGAGTATGACACTGTTGCTCAGGACCACGATGTTGATAATGATGATGTTGATGATTCTGATGAGGACGGCGACGGGGTTGACGACGTTGATGATCATGACGAAGATGATGATGGGAGCGACGATGATGGAGGCATTCCTATGTAGTGGTATTGATGTATTATTAGCGGACTATTGTATTTTGTCTTTTCTGCACTTTTGTGGTTTATATGTATTATTAAGGGGACTGTTGTATTTTGTCTTCATATTAGCGTACTGTTGTATTCCTATGTAGTGGTACTGATGTATTATTAACGTACTGCTGTATTTTGTCTTCTTTGTACATTGGTATTCCATTTGTGGTTTATATGTATTATAACGGGGATTGTTGTATTTTGTATTCATATTTAGTGTACTGTTGTATTCCTATGAAGTGGTATTGATGTATTATTAGCGTACTGTTGTATTATTGCAAATTATCATAATGTTTTAGTACGATAAAGGATACATCATTATAACATAGTATAGGATACAACATCATTAAAACATACAACGTACAACATACGACATCATTACAGCCAAATATAAGATACAAGATACATTCTGCATTCAACCTAACATACAACATACAACTACAATACAATACGGCAGAACGACCGAATAATCTAGATTACTAGTTGTCTTAGTTTCGCGAAGAACTGCTCCACCCATACGACATTTCTGCTTTTGTTGCAACATTCAATCTTTCCAAGCGACCGACCTCTGCTTGCATCTCCAGTGCATACTGGACACCTCTCGCAGTCAAAGGTGGATCGTACCACGATAAAAAATTACAACGTTGCAACCCTTGTCGATTTTGTGCAGCAATATATGCCTTGCACCCATAAAATCGATGATCAGCATTGGTTTGACTCTTAGAAACAACCACGTTGCATTCCACTCCACAGTAGCAAAGAACAGTCCGACCCGTAATGCTAGAGCTTGACCTTTCGGGGTTCTGGCGAGCAATTACTTCCATTAACCGAGCATGATGGGTTTTCTGCATTGGTCCAATTCTTAGGACAACAATGTTTGGTTGCGTGGCACTAAAAAGTTCAGACTTCACTTCTCCAGGTTCGACTTGGACATCCGCGTGTGTTTCTGGCTCCACTTCTTCGATTGGTTGCTTATTCCTTTCATACGCATCGTACAGTTGAACCATCGTTTCATCATCGTATTCCCAATAAGACATTGTATTTAGAGCAAATGTGGATAGCAGAAAATTATTGGAGAGTTAGAAATTATGAAGACAGGAAGACGATGCAGGGTCCTATTTAATAACGCAAGTAAAAAATGTGACTGTTTATAGCCATTGGAAGAGGTAACAAGGTAAGAGGAGGTGTTATACGAGCAGCACGTGGGGGGAGGGTGGGTCCAATCCTGGCACCTAAAAACTAGGCACCAGAACCTTGCACCTAAAAACTAGGCGCCAGGATGGGCTTCAGGATCCTGAAGCTTAGCCTTAATAATACGCCTGAAGGGAGCTCCTGGAGAGGTTTCTCTAAATATTGGACCCTCAATGCTCACCACTAGAGTTGCACTAAAGGGTGTTCTTTTTGATTTTTTGTATGTTTGTGTTGTTCTTGTTTTGTTTTGGAAATGTATAAGACTCGCAACACTCTTTCCTTACTACTCTAGTAAGGTTTTTTAAGGAGGTAGGCATCTTAGTGTTCTTTTTTCGTCATCAATAAAGAACCCATTTTCAAAAAAAAAAAAAAAAGAATTATAACAAAATTTATTCCAATTAGTGTGTGTATAATTATATTTTTATGATTTAAATGAATATTAAAAATATAAAATATTAATTAATGATCAATATTAAGGTGAAAATATATTTCCAATATGTAGTGTTTGTTCTACCAAGATAATTAGTAATTTCCAAATTTTTGTTTGTAAAGCATAAGTTATTGAAATTATGAAATAAAATAAGAATTTTGTTAGGAATTGATTAAGTTAAATTATAGAGCAAAAAAAAAGTGTTGAATTGTGTTTAGGCCTCTGCTTGTAGTGTTGAAAATGAACCCGAGAGGGTTTTGGTCACATGGGTGAATCTGCGTCCTGTGTTGACCTAAAAAGAACTTATGTCGACACATGGGTTCGACACAAGGAGCTTACTATGTCAACGTTGGCTAAACAAAATGCCCAGGTAGTCTTTCCTGTGTCTGTTGGTTTGCGCACCAGTTTTTGGTGAAAGTTTGTACATTTTTTACCAGATTTTCATGCCTAATCTAAGCTTATATTTTAAGTAATTCTTGTTGTATGTGATAAAGCATCAAACCATGCAATCTGTATATGTTTTAGCATGGATTTAATGATGTGTTCAAGTGAAAATTTTGAATATACTACATCACTCTATTTAAGTGTTAATCTGTGTTTTGTACGACTATTTTAGGCTAGCGTCTACAATGAAGAAGCCTAGATTTCCATGAGCCCGTTGTTTGGGTTTTAATGAATTTTTAAAGATTCATTCTGCGTTAATTACTTTGTGATTTCAAGTACATATGCACATTTTCTAATTATTTTCAAAGGTGTTTTATAATGAATTTCAATCACTTTAAGGAAAATGTTTTTAAAGCAATTTCTATATAAAATATACTAATTTTAACATATTTCTAAATTTATAAACAGATTTTGAAATCATTTTCTCATGGTATTTTTCAACATAAAACTCAACTTTCTATAAAGTATTTTCTTATATAAAATCATACAATTTGAACCCTTCGAGAAAGCAAGGTTGGTATTTTATAGATTTAGTAAACAGAGTGGACCCTTACAAGTTTATTATTTCAGTTAATTCCAGACTTGTCCATTCGAAGCTATTGTTTTTCTATGATCCTGTGTTCATTTTCTTAATGTGTAATTGCCTTGTGGGGTGTAAACCGATAAGTTACAACGTGTGGTATGGGCGGCTGGATTATTATCACTTTTTGAGTTACTATCTGAGGGTCCGTGGCACATCCTGTGTTAATTCTAGTGCTAAACCTTCGGGTCATTTGTGTTAGGCTTTCAAACCAATCTTTATTTGACCTTTGGGTCATCCGTGCTAGGCTTTCACTCCATATATGTTTGACCTTCGGGTCAACTGTAAGGTTACCAAATTTGAGATATAGTACTTGGCATGCTTCGTCATTTGTAATTTGCATGTGCATTTTAACTTCGGTTGACCAATCTTTTTTTTAGCATAACGGTTGTGTAGAGCGACTCTACACACCCGATTAGATAGTATTACTAATAATATATATAATAATTCGGTCAGCAAGCCTGACCGATGGCGCAAACAGTACTAATAATGCATGCAAATTACATGCAAGGACTTCGTAGCGCATAGCGCGATTAGTTACATATGAAGCTAATGTACAAACTAAACAAGCTTACTTCCAAACACAACAAAATAACCCCATTAACACATCCCCTCAAGTAATCATGCAACCTATTAGAAGTAACTATCCAAAAAATACAAAAAAGTTTACCAGTCGCGAAGGGATGTGTAGAACAAGATGAGCTTACCATGGTCGCGGGTAGTAGCGACGTTTCTGGGTGCCTCCAGCGTCAATGGTTCCTTCCGATTCCTCCCAAACGATGGCGATGTCCAGTATGGTTGGGATGCAAGGTTCTGGCTGGGTATCGGAAGTGGAATCCTAGAGGCGAGCGCTGCGGCGGACGGCGGAGGTTGACAGAGCGGGGGAAATCATGGGGGATAGTCCTTCTAGGAGTGGTGGAGGAGGTGGTGTAACACCCCACCTCCGCCAATGCCACTCTTGCAAGTGCACTGGCTTTGGAGGGGCGTTAAACAAGGTAAACATGCATGCAGATATCACAAGACAGAACATATAAGTAAAACAGAGTAGTAAAGCAGCGGATAAAACTAACATTTCAAAACCATAGTCAAGTTACATCAAAGTACTTGGTCATTATTTTCCCACAAAACAAAGTCTAGAACATAAACTGGAAACTGAAAGAAAACATAAAGTAACTATCCCCAAAGTAGGATAAATCCATAGCATGCTCAAGTCCAAACCGTACATGAGCTATCCAGAAAAGCAGCTAAAGATCCAGCTAGGTACCAGTGTTCCCACCCTGCAAACCTGGGGGTGGGGGGGGGGAACGGAAGAAAAGAGGCGAAAGAAAACGGGCCAGTCAAAAAGACTGGTAAGTCCTGTCTACTATTAGTATA
This sequence comes from Allium sativum, assembly GCA_030737875.1. NCBI lineage: Eukaryota > Viridiplantae > Streptophyta > Magnoliopsida > Asparagales > Amaryllidaceae > Allium > Allium sativum. The sequence goes on along the minus strand of CM060923.1, from coordinate 527,654,291 downwards.
AAAACTGATAAAGTTAACTGGACATGTAAAGCAGAGATGAAACATGAGGTTATAACTGGCATGGTGAAGAGATAGATCAAGTGTGGCATCGCATATACAAGGTTAAGTTGCACCAAGTGTGTACTAGTAATCTATGTCAAGTATCAATAAGAAAAGATCCCTTGGCCCAATCTTGGCCCAACATCCCGAGATGACCTAGATCAAGGTCCAACAACACGGTCTAGTCGATCGGCTCCCTAAAAGCCTAACTCGTGAAGTATCGGTGTCATACGGCCCAATCACGAAGTGTAGTCAAACTGTGCTAGGTCCACCCTAGGGTGTATCAAGCCCTATGGTGCCAACCACGGACATAAATCAAGCACACACAGTCTAAACCTACGGGTGCCCGTGTCTGCTTTTTCAACTCCGGACCATGTGCACGACCATAGCCCACCTGAACCTACACCGGCGCACCTACTCAGCCGCCGTTTTGGTCGCTTACATGTCAGCCCAGTAATCGTGCCCCACCCTAGCCTAGTCCCTAGGGTATCATGATGCAATCAAGAGGGTTACTGGTGAAAAGGACCACGTAACTAGGGTTTCTAACGGGTTAAATGTGGTTAACCCTACCTAATCAAGTTGGTTAAGTGTACCCAAGGTTCATGACTTAACCCTATCAACCCATCGTGTTTAATTGGTTAAGTATTCAAGTGGTCCATGACTTAACCCTATCATGTGGCATTAATTAATTTAATGCACCCAACCTCTCACATTAGACCTTGTTGTGGTTACTAGTTAAGCCGGGCGGGTCCGGGTAGCTTTACACCACAACTTGGTCTAACCTCGGGTTTCAAGTGCAACATGACCAACTACTCACACTGGGTCCTATTGCTTGTAGCCACTAGTTAAGCCGGTCGGTTCCGGGTAGATTTATGCTACAAACTCAACCCAACCTCGAGTTGGCCATTCTCATGTTTTCTAGAAGTCATGTCCAAGTCCATGTTCATGTTTCAAGCATAATCACATGTCATATTTCATGTCATCTTTTCAAGACATGTTTTTATGTCATTTTAGTTTACCATAACGTAACCCCATCGCATGTACGTTTGCATAAACGCAAATAGATCTCAAAAGGGAAAACTTAGAAGCATGACATAGTTAATAAGGTTTTGGGCCACAAGTTAAACATGGTGGCATATGAGGCAAAGGTGTTCATAAACTTGCATATTACATCATAGGCCTCAAAACATGAATAATATCAACTTTAGCAAAATAGGTGAAACATGATCATAAATGACATAGGATGATGGCTAGTGATTCGCATATAACATCATATGCAAGATAACACAAGGTTTATGAGGGTTTCTATGTTGCTTTATGCAACATTTCCAATCAAAGCTCATAGCTTTCTATGCATAAGGCAAAGGTGATAGCTTTACAAACATGCATAGAATAAATTTATGCATAACATGATAGGATCAAAGCACATATCATACTTAGGCCCAAACTCAAACTTGCAACATGTCATATTTAACTTCATGGTTAGAATCTAAGAGTAGTATAGGGCTTACAATGCTATGAAGACTTATAAAATATAAATAAGATTGAGACGAAGCCACTAGCAACTCTAAAAACCCCAAATGAATAAAAGCTCCAAGAAGCTCCTTTGATTCTATGAAGAAAGATCCTTGTTTTAATGAAGAAAGATTGAACTTTGGCCTTGAATCAAGCTTTGCAACTCTCAAACAAGCTTAGGAACTCTCATATGAATGAAGATTGAGGCTATGACAAGAGGGTGGAGGCCATGATTAAACATTTTGACATAGTTTAGTTGTAGGATTGATTTATGATGACTTAGGCTAGGTATTAGGGTCTTTTTATAGATGATTAGGTTAGTTTAGACCATAGAATTAACCCTAATTCAGATCTGGGCCATCAATTCACGTCACTAGCCTCCAAACATGTCTTGAGAAACAAGTCAGGTGCACCCAGGCCAGACTGGCCGACCACCCAAGTCGACAGGGGTATCGACTGGGCAGTCGACACAGCCTGGGGTGTGTCGACTCCCAAGTCGACTCCCCAGTCGACTTGGGGTGGCGGGAATTTTTCCCGCCTGCCCTGCCCAGCTGAATTTGAAATCTGTTTTTAAATTTGAATTTTCTGAAAACTTCTATGGGCCATAACTGGGTCATACGGACTCCGATTTTCGAAAACTCGGACTCTATTTCGCGTATTTTTCCGAGACGAACGGAATGGCATAGCCCGTTTCCCTTGATTCAGAATTTATCATTTAATTCTGCTTTGGTTTATGTTATAACATGTTATTTAAAATACGGGTTGTTACATCCTCCCCACCTTAAAGGATTTCGTCCCCGAAATCTCTAAGTTAGGAAGAACGTATCCTACCATCCATCATCCATCTACTCAAAACATCATCGACGTGCAGTCAATGTCCTTAACAACTTCTAAATGCTATATGATTATATGCAAAGGTGTGTGTATATGTACTTATCTAATGCGAAAATCAGGCGGTTACTGATTCAGTAAACCTCCTTAATGCAAAGTATGTTGGTGAAATGTGTCCATATGAATGCAAATTCCTAACATATTTTATAATCTCTACATGAGTGCACATAACATTCATCCATATGCAACATCCACGTGATAGCATAACAAGTTTCATCCATGAATAAGTATCAGCACTCATGCATATGCAATATGAAAGTGTGTGAGCCGATCTTAGTGCCTAACGTGTGTCATGCATCCATGAGTATCCACTTGCAAACACTTGCAACCACTTGCAAACATCAAGCATAACATGTTTCATCCAAAGGGTTTCTACTTAAGGTTCTCATGACAAGGTTAACGAGATAACAAGGTAAACAGGATAAACAAGGATAGCAAAAAGGAAGACATGTAAAAGAAAAAGAGGTCGAGAATGTACCCTCAAAAAGAAATGGATAAAGCCCACGCATCTTCTCCTCGGTTTCCCAAGTTGCATCCTCTTCGGCTTCACTCCACTGAACTTTCACCAATTTGACTTCTCGGTTTCTTAGCTTCTAGGTCTCCGTTCCCAAGATACGAATCGGACTCTCCTCAAGGTTGCCTCTTTCTCTACCGCAATGTCTTCAAGAATACTAGGTTCAACCACCTCAGCGGACTCATGTAGGCACTTTCGGAGATGCGAGACATGAAAGACATTATGCACTCCGGCTAGCTTCTCGGGCAATTCCACCTTATAGGCCATCTTTCCAATTCTCTCTATGATAGGGAAGGGTCCTACAAACATTGGTGGCAGCTTCCCAATTGCTCCAAAACGAACCACATTACGCAAAGGAGAAACCTTCACGAAAACTATGTCTCCCACTTCGAATTCCAAATCTGTCCTTCGCTTGTCAGCATAGGATTTCTGTTTGTCTTGGGCCGCTTTCATCCGTCTTCTCACCAATTCGAATTTCTCGGATGTGTCCCGTATCATATCGGGCCCAAGTATAAGCCTATCCGTAGTCTCCCACCAATAAGATGGTGACCTACATGGCCTCCCATACAAAGCTTCAAATGGTGCCATCCCTATGTTAGCTTGATAGCTATTATTATAAGCATACTCTACAAGAGGAAGGTGGTCTCCCAAGTACCACCAAAGTCAAGAACACAAAGCCTCAAAAGATCTTCTAGCACTCTATTCACCCTTTCGGTTTGGCCATCCGTCTGGGGGTGATAGGTTGTACTCAGATTCAATCGCGTACCCATCGCTTCTTGCAAACTATTCCAGAACTGGCTATTGAAAATTGGGTCACGATCGCTAACTATGCTAGAAGGAACTCCATGCAACCGCACTATCTCTCGAAGATAAATAGATGCTAGCCATGATGCGGTCCTCTTGCTCTTTACTGGAGTGAAATGAGCACTCTTCGTAAGTCTGTCAACTATGACCCATATGCTCGTGTTCCCTTTTCTTGACCTAGGCAATCCATCCACAAAATCCATAGAAATACTCTCCCACTTCCATTGCGGGACCTCCAGTGGATGTAATAGCCCCCCGGGTTTCTTTGACTCGGCTTTCACTTGTTGGCACACCATGCACTTTGAAACATACTCTGCTACATCTTTCTTCATTCCAGCCCAAAAGAAAATGCGCTTCATATCTCTATACATCTTATCTCCTCCAGGATGTATAGTCATCTTTGAGTGATGTGCTTCTTCGAGAACTTTATGCACCAAGTCTCCTACTTGTGGAACGCATAGCCTTCCATCACGCCTTAGCCAACCCTTATCATCAATAGTATATCTAGCAAGGTGACTAGACGTATCACCACGAATCAACTTGTCCATGACTTCGACTATCTATGTATCTTCCTTCTGCGAAGCCCCAACTTGATCAAGAAGCATAGGTCTAAGCTCAAGGGATGCTAAAGAACCCGTCATCGACTCAACAGCCGGTGTGAAATCAAAGGTTGCCAAGAACTCTAGACTCCTCATCTCAATAAACAAGGGACTCAAAGTCAACCTACTTTTGCTTAATGCATCTGCCACAACATTACCCTTGCCATGGGTATAAGCTATCTCGAAGTCATAAGATGCCAAGAATTCCATCCACCTTTGCTGCCTTAAATTCAGATCTTTCTGCGAGAAGAGGTACTTGAGTGACTTGTGATCAGTATACAACTCAAACCTTTCGCCTAGAAGATAGTGGCGCCAGGATTTGAGTGCAAAGACGATCGCCGCTAACTCCAAATCATGATTGGGATAGTTCTTCTCATGAACTTTAAGTTTCCTACCCCCATAACATATCACTCTTCCCTCTTGCATCAGGACAGCACCTAACCCCGTGCCACATGCATCGGTGTACACGGTAAACATCTTACCGCCATCGGGTAAGGCCAAAACTGGAGCTGTAGTAAGGGCCCTCTTGAGCCTTTGAAAAGCAAGCTCACACTCTAAGTCCCATGCAAAGACTAAGTTCTTCTTCGTCAACTTAGTAAGAGGGGCTGAAATCTTAGAGAAGTCCCTGATGAACTTCCTATAGTAGCCCGCCAGACCGAGAAAGCTTCTTACTTCGGTTGCATTCCTAGGAGTCTTCCAGTCTTGAACTGCAACCACTTTCGCGGGATCCACCGCTATGCCTTGCTTAGAGACTATATGTCCAAGAAACCGAACTTCCCTTCTCCAAAAATGGCATTTGGAGAACTTGGTTTTCAACTGATGAGCTCTAAGCGTATCCATCACTTCCTTGAGATGTCTGGCATGTTCTTCCTCATCCTTTGAGAAGATCAGAATATCATCCACGAAGACAACCACGAACTTGTTAAGGAACTCCCTGAACACCCTACTCATAAAATCTACGAAGTAGGAGGGTGCATTAGTCAAACCGAACGGCATGACAAGCCATTCAAAGAATCCATCTGGAGTCCTAAACGCAGTCTTATCAATACTATCCTCAGCCACTCTAAGCTGATGGAATCCGGTGGCTAGATCGAGCTGAGAGAAAACAGAAGCACCAACAAGCTGGTCAAAGAGGTCATCAATCCCCGGTAACGGGTGCCTATTCTTCTTTGTCAGCTTGTTCAACTCTTGATAATCAACACATAGACGAAGCGAACCATCCGCCTTAGTAGCGAATACCACCAGAGCACCCCATTCCGAAATGCTTCGCCTAATAAAATTCTTCTCAAGCAACTCCTTGGTTTGCTTACTGAGCTCTCTTCTTTCTCGCAGGGCCATTTTCCTAATGGACAATGATACTGGCTTGGCATTATCAACAAGATAAATGCGAAAATCTATCTCTCGTTTAGGGGGTAACCCCTTAACCTCTTCAAAGACATCAGGATATTCTCGGACCACCCTTACAGATTGCAGATCATTGATGGACGAGTCAAGAGATTCAATATAGCATAACATGACGGGATCTCTAGGGTTACAAGAAATCTCTAGTGTATTACCGAGGCGAGTCATGAGCCTCACCACCCTATGCTCACAATCGAGAATGGCTCCATGACTGGACAACCAATCCATGCCCAAGATCAACCCGTATCTTGTGAACCCGAGAACATAAGCATTACACGTGAATTCTACGGTCAAGATAGAAATCTTCAAATCCACACAAATCATAGATAAATGGGCGGAACCCCCAGTTGGATTTGAAACACTGACGGGATCCTTAACTAGGCTAGTACTTAGGTGCAAACTTTCAACAATGTCAGAAGAAATAAAGGTATGCGATGCGCCAGAATCAAATAAAGTGCGAACAGAAAAGTCAGAAATATAAACAAGACTTTCTATAGAAATACTACCTCGGTCCTGAACTGGAGCAGTGTTGAGAGCAAGCACTTGCCCTCCAGAAGGTCCTGCACGCTGATTCTGCCCTTGCCCTTGCTTCTTGGGGAAATCCTTGCTAAGGTGTCCAGGCTCTCCACATTGAAAGCATTCGCCCAACTTCCTCTTCTTCTTTCTGCAATCCTTGGCTATGTGCCCAACAATCCCACAGAAGTTGCATTTTATTGGGTCCTTTGCCTTGGCCTTGTTGCCCTTGTTGTTCTTGTTGTTTTTGTTGGTCTGATTGCCCTGATTTCCTCCCCACTTGGAGTCCGTCTTCATGGTTTGAGTCTCATTAGTCTTGACTTCCTTCTTGTCATTCTTATCGTCTCCTTGAAGCAATGCCATGTCTACTAGGCCTTCAAAAGTGGCCCCCATGGGTACATGAGATAGGGCTAAACCTTGTAATAGCTCATTCAACCCTCGTGCAAAGCGTAAAGCCTTCTTCTGGGGAGTATTAACCATGTCCAAACCGAATCGAGCGAGCTGGTTAAACTTATTCACATACTCTCACACTGTCATGTCCCCTTGCTTCAAAGATATAAACTTCTCCAATTGCAGATTTGCCTCAGCAGATGATAGAAACTTAAGCCCAAACCTCATCCTAAAGTCGACCCAAGTGTCTATAGGCCTAGTAGCATTGGTGACCTCCCACCAATAAGCAGCTTCCTCTTTTAACAACCATGCTGCCAATAAAACCTTTCTATGGTCTTCCACATCAAAGATAGCGAAAAGATCTTCAGTTTCTTTCAACCAATTTCGTGCCTCCACAAAAGTCTCTGTCCCAATAAAATTCTTGCCACCCATCGCCTTAAAGTCTTTGCAAACCTTTGCGAAATCTGCTTGTGGATGCTTAGGAGGAGGAGGAGGAGGGGGAACCTCAGTTACGGTGGGGGTATTTGCTGGGCCCGCATTGTTGCCCCTAGCTTCCAAGTACCTCCGGAACCATCCGGGAATGGTCACTCCCTCGGGAAGGTTAAGATCGGCCATGCTTAAAAAGGAAAAGATAGATTAAGAACGAGAAAACGAAGGATAGTGCTGATGGCTTTTGGGGAATAGTCTTTTTAAAATAAACTAGACTTTTCTTGGAAAATACTTAATTGGTTTTGAAAATAGTTTTCCAAAAAGGTAAGTTTAAAAACACTTTTGCTCAAATCTTGTAAACCTTATGCTCTGATACCAAATGTAACACCCCACCTCCGCCAATGCCACTCTTGCAAGTGCACTGGCTTTGGAGGGGCGTTAAACAAGGTAAACATGCATGCAGATATCACAAGACAGAACATATAAGTAAAACAGAGTAGTAAAGCAGCGGATAAAACTAACATTTCAAAACCATAGTCAAGTTACATCAAAGTACTTGGTCATTATTTTCCCACAAAACAAAGTCTAGAACATAAACTGGAAACTGAAAGAAAACATAAAGTAACTATCCTTAAAAGCCTAACTCGTGAAGTATCGGTGTCATACGGCCCAATCACGAAGTGTAGTCAAACTGTGCTAGGTTCACCCTAGGGTGCCAACCACGGACATAAATCAAGCACGCACAGTCTAAACCTACGGTTGCCCGTGTCTGCTTTTTCAACTCCGGACCATGTGCACGACCATAGCCCGCCTGAACCTACACCGGCGCACCTACTCAGCCGTCGTCTTGGTCGCTTACATGTCAGGCCAGTAATCGTGCCCCACCCTAGCCTAGTCCCTAGGGTATTATGATGCAATCAAGAGGGTTACTGGTGAGAAGGACCACGTAACTAGGGTTTCTAACGGGTTAAATGTGGTTAACCTTACCCAATCAAGTTGGTTAAGTGTACCCAAGGTTCATGACTTAACCCTATCAACCCATCGTGTTTAATTGGTTAAGTATTCAAGTGGTCCATGACTTAACCCTATCATGTGGCATTAATTAATTTAATGCACCCAACCTCTCACATTAGACCTTGTTGTGGTTACTAGTTAAGCCGGGCGGGTCCGGGTAGCTTTACACCACAACTTGGTCTAACCTCGGGTTTCAAGTGCAACATGACCAACTACTCACATTGGGTCCTATTGCTTGTAGCCACTAGTTAAGCCGGTCGGTTCCGGGTAGATTTATGCTACAAACTCAACCCAACCTCGAGTTGGCCATTCTCATGTTTCCTAGAAGTCATGTCCAAGTCCATGTTCATGTTTCAAGCATAATCACATGTCATATTTCATGTCATCTTTTCAAGTCATGTTTTTATGTCATTTTAGTTTACCCATAACGTAACCCCATCGCATGTACGTTCGCATAAACGCAAATAGATCTCAAAAGGGAAAACTTAGAAGCATGACATAATTAATAAGGTTTTGGGCCACAAGTTAAACATGGTGGCATATGAGGCAAAGGTGTTCATAAACTTGCATATTACATCATAGGCCTCAAAACATGCATAATATCAACTTTAGCAAAATAGGTGAAACATGATCATAAATGACATAGGATGATGGCTAGTGATTCGCATATAACATCATATGCAAGATAACACAAGGTTTATGAGGGTTTCTATGTTGCTTTATGCAACATTTCCAATCAAAGCTCATAGCTTTCTATGCATAAGGCAAAGGTGACAGCTTTACAAACATGCATAGAATAAATTTATGCATAACATGATAGGATCAAAGCACATATCATACTTAGGCCCAAACTCAAACTTGCAACATGTCATATTTAACTTCATAGTTAGAATCTAAGAGTAGTATAGGGCTTACAATGCTATGAAGACTTATAAAATATAAATAAGATTGAGACGAAGCCACTAGCAACTCTAAAAACCCCAAATGAATACAAGCTCCAAGAAGCTCCTTTGATTCTATGAAGAAAGATCCTTGTTTTAATGAAGAAAGATTGAACTTTGGCCTTGAATCAAGCTTTGCAACTCTCAAACAAGCTTAGGAACTCTCATATGAATGAAGATTGAGGCTATGACAAGAGGGTGGAGGCCATGATTAAAATTTTTGGCATAGTTTATTTGTAGGATTGATTTATGATGACTTAGGCTAGGTATTAGGGTCTTTTTATAGATGATTAGGTTAGTTTAGACCATAGGATTAACCCTAATTCAGATCTGGGCCATCAATTCACGTCACTAGCCTCCAAACATGTCTTGAGAAACAAGTCAGGTGCACCCAGGCCAGACTGGCCGACCACCCAAGTCGACAGGGGCGTCGACTGGGCAGTCGACACAGCCTGGGGTGTGTCGACTCCCAAGTCGACTCCCCAGTCGACTTGGGGTGGCGGGAATTTTTCCCGCCTACCCTGCCCAGCTGAATTTGAAATCTGTTTTTAAATTTGAATTTTCTGAAAACTTCTATGGGCCATAACTGGGTCATACGGACTCCGATTTTCGAAAACTCGGACTCTATTTCGCGTATTTTTCTGAGACGAACGCAATGGCACAGCTCGTTTCCCTTGATTCAGAATTTATCATTTAATTCTGCTTTGGTTTATGTTATAACATGTTATTTAAAATACGGGTTGTTACAGGTGGGGTGGGGTGGTATCCTGGGTAAGCGGCTGATTAACGGAATCTTCAAGCTGGTTGGGGTTGGAGAGGTCAATGTCGAGGTCAAAATCAGTTAGAGGATGCCATTTGTGTTCGGGAGATGGCCAGGGACTCCATCTAAGGGGGTTGATGACTTTTAGAGACGTGTTACGCTGCGGTGGAGTGGCCATACGAGGGTCAGACGGTAAGTGGGAGCTGGCAGCGTGGATTCGATCTGCATGGCGTCGAAGCGGAGATTAGGTTCCGGCATGGAGAAGTTGAGAGGCTCCATAAATTCCCGGTTGTTTTCCCATTGGTTACCCAAAAGTAGGTCCTCGGGGTTTAGAGAAGGATGGAAGTGGTCCCAGTCTTCCACCTTTGATGACATAATGAGCGTTGCCTAGGTGAGTGGAGTAGGTTGAGGGTAAAGACACCACTATAGCACTGTAACGACCCGGGGATTTTGCGACCTTGGATATCGGCATTCAACACCATGTCGAATATCCAAGAACCGAAAACACCGGATAGTCCATGAATGAAATTAGAGGGTGAGAGTAGATAAGGTAGAAACTTAGAATAGAAGAAGAAGAACATCACTACATCAGAGTAAACATGAATCTCACAGTGGAACGAATAAATATATTTCATAACATAACTTTGAAATAAAACAATATCTGTATACAATACCATTTTTAGAGTATAACACTTACGACACAGCGGAAATAACAATAGCTATATAATCCTGAAGCCTCCTGCTCTAGCTCATCAAGTGTTTTTAACATCCCGACTACTTGACTGCCCGTACAAAATTGGGCACCCATGAGTTTAGGGAAAACAAAGCAAAATAAACTCTGGGTCAGTCATGTGGCTGGTGTAAGTAAACTCAAATCATTTGTTTAACTTTTCAAAATCCGTTTGAAACAAAGGATAATCGTAAGACCGATCCACACATAAACATGAATGGTTTTTACCTTATGATAACCCAAAATATTATTCTAAAACGATACTTGTCTGATATTATAATAATGTCTAGATCAAGTAAATAGAAATCTAGTAGCACGCTTTCATCTCACGTTCTACATATATAATATACAATCAAAACCACGGGCTCTAATTGGATAATGGATTTCCAACTCTAACAAGGTATGGAACCACCTTCCGATCAGTGTACTCTAGAAGCGATACACTGGAGTTCAATAAGAACATCTTGCAACTCGGCCACACATGACCAGCCATTCATTTCGCTTGAATGTTCCTAATCTATTGTCACCTTACGGTTGGTATACCAACTTAACCATTCCCAGGAGATACAGAAGCGAAAGAAGTAACAAATATGAATATTATCTAGATGGTGACAATATACCCTAATTGGGTGCGGCCCACTTAGCCATGCTGCCTGCCCAATTTCTGTCATTTCTCGGTTGATGAGGCTTGAGGTCATAACGTATCTTTTAATAGATCACTCCTTCATTCACTTTGAATGCCACATTGTCATACTCATCAAATCACAAATTGATTTCCCCAAAAATACCACGGGTATAAGCTAAGAGAAACGAATTACTCCGCCACCAACGTAAATACGTTTGAAACGATCAACTTACGTGATCTGCCAGACATACTCTATCAGACATTCGTCCATTCAAGTTGTCGTGAGACTGGACAACCTGAAGGCACTATTCTGTAAACAGGACAACTCTTGCATAACTCCGTCTTTAATTATCTTCATCATATTTGATACGCAAGGCTAATGCCATACGGAGTGGTTTTCAGATAATATATCTGATCCCCGTCTCTTCGTATTGAGAACGGAAATGGTCAAAACCTTTGATAGTCGGTGATTTAACTATCAAAGGAAAACACGTGTGAAAACAACGATATTATTTCCAGATGGAAATTCGATCGATCAATCATCAATCATCATTTATCTCTTAAATTAATTTATTATTAATTTATTCATTTGCCAATTTCCTATTTCCATATATATACAGAAATTATTATTTTCTAAATTTAGAAAATATACCTTATTAAGATTGGAAAACGTTTCCATTTTTATTCTCATCTCGTATATATCAGTCTCTAACTGTAAACTAGTAAGAGAACAACCCCCTACGTATTAACCCCGAAGGCCAAAACCAACATCAGATCGATACCCAGAAAGCTATCCAACTCAACTAATTTCCAATCAGTTTCTAATTCTAGTATTTCCCATTAAATTCCTAATTCAAACCCCAAATTCTTTTATGATATTTTATTTGCAAAATATTTACTTTAATGCAATCTTTTACATCGAATGTGAATAATATTTCTTTATATAATTCTATTTGTTTTCCAAATAATTTCTTTTAAAATTCTATTTATTTCCTATAAATATTTCCCTTTTTAACATCCTATTTATTTCATATAAATATTTCACTTTTAAATATCATTTTTATTCTATACAAATCCTTTTATATAATTCTATTCATTTTACATAAATCCTTTTATATAATTCTATTCATTTTATATAAATCCTTTTATATAATTCTATTCATTTTATATAAGTCCTTTTATTTAATTCTATTCATTTTATATAAATCTTTTATATAATTCTATTCATTTTATATAAATACTTTTATATAATTCTATTTACTTTATATAAATCCTTTTATATAATTTTATTCATTTTATATATATTTCATTTCAATATTCACTTTGAAAATTTCCTTTTACATTACAGTATTTCATACGGTATTTAAAATACCAGTTAACCAGACTAGTGTCATCATAATCAATCATTGATTATATATCACATCATATATCACAATATATGAAAACAAATAGTATTATAAATATTGAGGAATCCAGTTGGATCCCTCCAACCTGTTACCCTGCATCACAGATGTTAAACAATATAAATAACATCGATTTCATTTCAATATTAAATATTCTAATAAAAAGTATCAATATTTGATTAACGATATATATATATATATAAATATATATATCATTATCTATAATTTCAACCAATACATCAGCAATTCAACCAAACAATCAACACACAACAATCAATCATCATTTATCAATACCAGGTTATATTTATAAAAATATAAACAGTACAGAGTTAGTGAGATTTACTCACATTGGACGATTATCGTTAAATAACAATAGTTGTCGCTTGATTCAGACAGACAATTTATTTCACTATAAATTGTAACGAGCTTCAATTCTCTCTGTCAGTTCCATTGTGTAGTGTCCGTCCATACGATCCCAACGGATGCTGTTTTGTTAGAAACCGATATTGTATGCATAAGTTATGTAGTTTACAAGTTCTATGTATTTTTAAATATACAAATTATTTTAGCCTAAGCCTTATTGAGCCTTACCGATTTCCCAAGCCCATCCGCACCAAATTACACAACACCCTTCCTCATGTTGCCAGGCCAAGATCACGCAGATAACCCACCCGACATCTACAGTAATCCATCTTCCTCAAAATGAATTGAAACGTTGTCGTTATTTCTTTTTCGTTGTTTTTCCTTGGGCTTCATGTTAAAGTCTGGCCCATCACCACACATACCCACCCACCTTCAGTACGCAGGCGTCTTCTTCCTCCCCCCAGTTAACATAGCGCGTTTCCTCCAATCATGGCCAAAATTTGTTCAAGTCGCTCTCTCTCTTCACCTCATGAAATCCAAAACCAATGCCACCAACTTCAATCTCTACTCAAGATCTTTGTCTCCATTTCAAAAACCTTCAACTCGCACTCATTATTGAAAACGTGATCTTCAGACAGTAGCACTCATGCTACAGTAACCTCGACACTTCTAAGTGTCGATCTTCCCAAAAAATGTATAGGAAATGCTAAATCCTACTCTTAACCCAAATACGAACTCGAATACGTGAATCACCGCTCCTAGTTCTCAAATCAACCAACCCTAGATTCACGGTTGGCTAACGCTGTGAATCGTAAGTGTGTTTGAACCCTTAGAATGCTATGTCAAAATGAAGAGGAGGGCCAAAGGATCTCAAATATACAACTTTGGAAATTTATAGAATTTAATTTGTATTTGTTTTGGTTTGCTTTGCTCAACATTTTTGCTGTAAGAAAAAAACAACGGCGGAATTTAATTTTGACCAGAAGGAATAGAAATTAGGTTTAGAAGGAAGTGGGGATACTTATAAAGAAGTTTTAATAATTTTATATTGACTATTATATTTAATTTTAAGCAATCGCTATATATATTCGTGGTTTAAAAATCCCTATGATCAAAAATGATATCCAAAATTCATGAAAATGGGCATGCAACTACAGTTTGACATTACGGACCCAACGAAATTTGTTTCATCGAATTTCGACTCCGTTTGCTCACACAACGTATTTTTAACCATCAAAATGCTGATTGTTTTTCACATTAAAAATCCGTACGGCCACACACTGACTCCAAAAATCACGAAAATTGAAATCTAACAATAATTTAATATTGCCGATCCAACAAAATTAGTTTTGTCGAAAAAGGAGGTCGTTTGAAAAACTGGCTATTTTTAAAGCTCTAAATAAACCCTTTTAAATATTAATATATTTAAAAATAATTAAATTAAATATAAATAAATTTATATTATTGTATATATTCACAATAGAATATCATACAGCTCCAACTGGACTTATAACTCGATATTCAAATCCCGGTTTGGATCGATATTCAATTTATATTGAAAAATCCATTTAAAATATATATAAATCGTTATAAATTCTAAAAGAATTCCATAGCGACTTTTCGAAAATTTGATTTGGATATAACTCAAAATCTACACGACGAAATCTCGATTTTTCTCTTCCATTAGAATAATATACTTCACCAGCCCCGAACGTTTTTTGTTTCACAGAAATCCGATTTAAAACGAATTATGTATATTCGATTGAAGTTCGAATCGCCAAATGACGAGCTGCAGCGCCATTTCGAGCTCGATTTTAATTATAATATAATTATACGTTCAACCGTCGTTTATATAATATATTCGTTAATATAATTCAAATCTAAACTGAATTATATATTATAAACAATCCAATTCACACAATATTGCGAATTCTACTAATTCTGACTATTTCAGAATTAAATATATTATTCTATTATTTATATTAATTAAATATTCAATATTATTTAATTAAAAGACCATTTAAATCTCCAAATCATTATTAAAATAATTAAATAAATTAATTATTTTCCCGTAAAAATACGGGACGTTACATTCTTCCCCCCTTAAAATAATTTCGTCCTCGAAATTGCTAAGTTAGAAAACAGCCCTATTAACTGGGTTAAAAATTATTTGTTTACTTTTTAACTTCAGTTTCAACTGAACCAATAAATATCAATTAAATAATTAATTTATTCTTACCAACAAAAATTTTCAAAAATCCTCAAAATTTTCTAACACCCTAAAATTTTGAAAAATTTCGTCAGCACCTCCTTTGTACTGGTCAATCAGTACAACTACAACTCGCCTCTCTGGGCCTTCTCCAACCCAAAAGAAAATCAAATATCTAAGCGGCTTGCCAAAACGGCTCATAAATCACCAAACTCATTTATAAATAAACTTGTACCTTTTTGTCGGGCATATCAATATATCCTTTAAATGTGTTACCAATTCTGCATATACCAATGTCATCCCAAACATTCGGTTATACCCAAGCCAAATTTTGTTCTTAACTCAGATTCCTTTTTAATTTCAACTCTTAACTTACCAGTCAAATTCCATTTTGGATTATCTCTAATCCAATCTAATTCGATACTTTTTATCTCAATTCATTTTCCACTTAACTGGTTTCAGTTCAATTTCTATTTCTATTTGCTTTTACAAATTCACATATAATTTGTTTTAATTCAAACGATCTTTCCCAGGGAATTTCAAACAGTTTAGCTTTTCTAAAACCAGATATCCTTTTTTCAGGATTCAAAACAACTTGCTTTTAACAAAACAACTCAAAAACAAAAATTTTGGTAGTAAGCCTTCACTTAGCAACTCGAAAATGACACTGATGATGTGGCCATCATCATCATGGTTATTTTCCAGCTGTCGAAGTGAGTTCAGTACTATAACAATTTCAAAACCATATTTAAATACCTTCGTTTTGAAATCACTTTCAAAATATCCTTCACAATGCTTGTAAAACAATTTAAAATCTCCCAGGATTTTAAAATTCCCATATATTTAATTCTATTCCATTTACAAACACTTTTCATGTTTTCGGAATTTTAAATTCCAATTCTGATTTAAATTCAGATTTAATTCATCTGATTGCAAATATTACACTTATATGAATTCTAATTGGTTATTTACATAACCATTTCACATTTTATAATCTTATTCGATTATAATTACGACCAACACATCCAATATATTATAATATTTCCAATATTAATCATTCTTTTATATCAACCTATAATTTTGGGTAAAATTATTTCATTTACCCTCTTTTCAAAACATACTATGTTGGTTTATCGTATTCAAGTGTTTAGAAACTCCTATTGATACAGTGGACCAAACTGATTGACCAGAACTCATAAACAACTCAACCAATAAATCTCCCCCAATATAAAACCATTTTTATATCAAATAACAAATACACGCTCATATAAATATACACACTCAAACTTAATCTAGGGTGTTACTTACCCCATCTCTGCTGAGTCATGCCACAGAGCCAAGGTAATCACTTAACCTTTAGCACTGATACCACTGTAACGACCCGGGGATTTTGCGACCTTGGATATCGGCATACAACACCATGTCGAATATCCAAGAACCGAAAACACCGGATAGTCCATGAAAGAAACTATAGGGTGAGAATAGATAAGGTAGAAACTTAGAATAGAAGAAGAAGAAGAACATCACAACATCAGAGTAAACACGAATCTCACAGCAGAACGAATAAATATATTTCATAACATAACTTTGAAATAAAATAGTATCTGTATACAATACCATTTTGAGAGTATAACACTTACAACACAGCAGAAATTACAATAGCTATATAATCCTGAAGCCTCCTTCTCTAGCTCTTCAAGTATCTGTAACATCCCGACTACTTGACTGCCCGTACAAAATTGGGCACCCAAGAGTTTAGGGAAAACAAAACAAAATAAACTCTGGGTCAGTCATGTGACTGGTGTGAGTAAACTCAAATCATTTGTTTAACTTTTCAAAATCCATTTGAAACAAAGGATAATCGTAAGACCGATCCACACATAAACATGGATGGTTTTTACCTTATGATAACCCAAAATATTTTTCTAAAACGATACTTGTCTAATATTATAATAATGTCTAGATCAAGTAAATAGAAATCTAGTAGAACGCTTTTATCTCACGTTCTACATATATAATATACAATCAAAACCACTGGCTCTTATTGGGTAATGGATTTCGAACTCTGACAAGGTATGGAACCACCTTTTGATCAGTGTACTCTAGAAGTGATACACTGGAGTTCAACAAGAACATCTTGCAACTCGGCCGCACATGATCGACCATTCATTTCGCTTGAATGTTCCGAATATATTGTCACCTTACTGTTGGTATACCAACTTAACCGTTCCCGGGAGATACAGAAGCGAAAGAAGTAACAAATATGAATATTGTCTAGATGGTGACAATATACCCTAATTGGGTGCGGCTCACTTAGCCTTGCTGCCTGCCTGATTTCTGTCATTTCTCGGTTGATGAGGCTTGAGGTTATAACGTATCTTTTAACAGATCACTCCTTCATTCACATTGAATGCCACATCGTCATACCCGTCAAATCACAAATTGATTTCCCTAAAAATACCACGGGTATAAGCTAAGAGAAACGAATTCATCCGCCACCAATGTAAATACGTTTGAAACGATCAACTTACGCGATCTGCCAAACATACTCTATCAGACATTCATCCATTCAAGTTGTCCTAGGACTGGACAAGCTGAATTCACTATTCTGTAAATAGGGCAGCCCTTGCATAACTCCGTCTTCAATTATCTTCATCATATTTGATTCGCAAGGCTAATGCCATATGAAGTGGTTTTCAGATAATATATCTGATCCGGGTCTCTCCGTATTGACAACGGAAATGGTCAAAATCTTTGATATTCAGTTATTTAACGATCAAAGGAAAACACGTGTGCAAATAACGATATTATTTCCAGATGGAAAATCTATCGATCAATCATCATTTATTTCTTAAATTAATTTATCATTAATTTATTCATTTACCCATTTCCTATTTCCATATATATATATAGAGAAATTCTTATTTTCTAAATTTAGAAAATATACCTTATTAATATTGGAAAACGTTTCCATTTTTATTCTCATCTCACATATATCAGTTTCTAACTGTAAACTAGTAAGAGAACAACCCCCTATGTATTAACCCCGAAGGTCGAAACCAACATCAGATCGGTACCCAGAAAGCTATTCAACTCAACTAATTTCCAGTCTGTTTCTAATTCCAGTAATTCCCTTTACATTCCTAATTCAAACCCCAAATTCCTTTATGATGTTTTATTTGCAAAATATTTACTTTAATCTAATCTTTTACATGGAATGTGAATAATATTTCTTTATATAATTCTATTTGTTTTCCAGATAATTTCTTTTATAATTCTATTTAATTTCCCATAAATATTTCCCTTTTTAACATCCTATTTATTTCATATAAATATTTCCCTTTTCAATATCATTTTTATTCTATACAAATACTTTTATATAATCTATTAATTTTATATAAATCCTTTTATATAATTCTATTCATTTTATATGAATCCTTTTATATAATTATATTCATTTTATATGGATCCTTTTATATAATTCTATTCATTTTATATAAATCCTTTTATATAATTTATTTACTTTATATAAATCCTTTTATATAATTCTATTAATTTTATATATACTTCTTTCAATATTCACTTTGAAAATTTCCTTTTACATTACAGTATTTCATACGGTATTTAAATACCAATTAACCAGACTAGTGTCATCATAATCAATCACAGACTATATATCACATAATATATCACAATATATGAAAACAAACAGTATTATAAATATTGAGGAATCCAATTGGATCCCTCCAACCTGTTTCCATGCATCATAGATGTTAAACAATATAAATAACATCGATTTCATTTCAATATGAAATATTCTGATAAGCAGAATCAATATTTAATTAATGATTTATATATATATCGTTATCTATAATTTCAACCAATACATCAGCAATTCAACCAAACAAGTAAAACAAAGCAATCAATCATCATTTATCAATACCAGATTATATTTATAAAAAATATAAATTGTACAGAATTAGTGAGATTTACTCACATTGGACGATCAACGTTAAATAACGATAATTGTCGCTTGATTCAGACGGACAATTTATTTCGCTATAAATTGTAACGAGCTTCGATTCACTTCCGGTCAGTTCCATCGTGTAGTGTCCGTCCATACGATCCCAACGGATCCTGTTTTGTTAGAAACCGATATCGTATGCATAAGTTATGTAGTTTACAAGTTCTATGTATTTTTAAATATACAAGTTATTTTAGCCTAAGCTTTATTGGGCCTTACCGATTTCCCAAGCCCATCCGCACCAAATTACACAGCACCCTTCCTCATGTTGCCAGGCCAAGATCATGCAGATAACCAACCCGACATCTACAGTAATCCATCTTCCTCAAAATTAATTGAAACGCTGTTGTTATTTCTTTTTCATCGTTTTTCCTTGGGCTTCACGTTAAAGTCTGGCCCATCACAACACATACACACCCACCTTCAATACGCAGGCGTCTTCTTCCTCCCAGTTAACACCGCGCGTTTCCTCCAATTATGGCCAAACTTTGATCAAGTCGCTCTCCCTCTTCACCTCATGAAATCCAAAACCAATGCCTCCAACTTCAATCTCTACTCGAGCTCTTTCTCTCCATATCAAAAACCTTCAACTCGCACTCATTGTTGAAAATGCGATCTCCAGACAGTAGCACTCACGCTACAGTAACTTCGATACTTCTAAGTTTTGATCTTCCCCCAAAATGTATAGGAAATGCTAAATCCCGCTCTTAACACAAATACAAACTCGAATACGTGAATCACCGCTCCTACTTCTCAAATCAACCAACCCTAGATTCACGATTGGCTAACACTGCGAATCATAAGGGTGTTCGAACCCTTGGAATGCTGTATCAAAATGAAGAGGCGGGCCTAAGGATCTCGACTATACAACTTTTGGAATTTATAGAATTTAATTTGTATTTGTTTTGATTTGTTTTTCTCAACATTTTTGCTTTAAGAAAAAACAATGGAGGAATTTAATTTTGACCAGAAGGAATAGAAATTAGGTTTAGAAGGAAGTGGGGATACTTATAGAGAAGTTTTGATAATTTTATATTGATTATTATATTTAATTTTAAGAAATAGCTATATGTATTCGTGGTTTAAAAATCACTATGATCACACATGATATCCAAAAATCATGAAAATGGGCATGCAACTACAGTTTGACATTACGGACCCAACGAAACTTGTTTCGTCGAATTCCGACTCCGTCTGCTCACACGGCATATTTTTAACTGTCAAAATACTGACTGTTTTTCATATTAAAAATCCGTACGGCCACACACTGACTCCAAAAATCATGAAAATTGAAATCTAACAATAATTTAATATTGCGGATCCAACAAAATTAGTTTCGTCAAAACGGAGGTCATTTGCAAAACTGGCTATTTTTAAAGCTCTAAATAAACCCTTTTAAATATTAATATATTTAAAAATAATTGAATTAAATATAAATAAATTTATATTATCATATATATTCATAATAGAATATCATACAGCTCCATTGAATTTATAACTCGGTATTCAAATCCCGGTTTCAATCGATATTCAATTTATATTGAAAAATCCATTTATAATATATATAAATCGTTATAAATTATAAAGGAATTCCATAGCGACTTTTCAAAAATTTGATTTGGACATAACTCAAAATCTACATGAAGAAATCTTGATTTTTCTCTTCCGTTAGAAAAATATACTTCACCAGCCCTGAACGTTTCTTGTTTCACAGAAATCCGATTTAAAACGGATTCTGTATATTCGACTGAAGTTCGAATCGCTAAATTACGAACTACAGCACCATTTCGAGCTCGATTTTAATTATAATATAATTATACGTTCAACTGTTGTTTATATAATATGTTAATATAATTCGAATCTAAACTGAATTATATACTATAAACAATCCAATTCATACAATATTGCGAATTCTACTAATTCTGACTATTTCAGAATTAAATATATTATTCTATTATTTATATTAATTAAATATTCAATATTATTTAATTAAATGACCATTTAAATCTCCAAATCATTATTTAAATAATTAAATAAATTAATTATTATCCCGTAAAAATACGGGACGTTGCAAGCACCCTAGCCCTCGCAAAAACATAACGTAGGTTCTTCTGCGCCGAATTGCATTCATCCATTCTAAGGAATAGCCCTACTGGGTAGAGAGCGGTGGTGAGATGATTAAGGTTGTTTCGGAGATGGATAGGAAATCCCTTAATCCGCACCCAGGAAGTAGGCCAAAATTCACAATCCTCCACTCCAACAACTGGAGACCTTGCTTGCAGCGCCAAAGAGGCAACGTAACATAAGATGAATTGTCGGTTAAGGGCAGAGTTGTAGAGGTCGACATTGGGAAATTGAACGAGGTATGTGTGGTCAGTTAGGATGAAAATCTCCCAGTTACGGTGGCAGAAGAAATCAGTAAGGGTGGTTCATATGGAATGAAGGTTTCAGTAACCGATGAGGATAACAAATTTAACGAGGTTAAGCGTGTTGGATGGGAACGCCATTTCTTGAAGAGCTTGAGAGGAAAAAAAATGAAGTATTAGGGTTGGGTACTGAATTGGGTGCGGACGAATGAAATATAAGCTAGGAAGATGATTCAACGTTGAGAGAGGGGGTGCTTTTGATTGCTGGCACGTGTGCAATGAGAGGGAGAGATGTGATGGATGCCATTTTATTGGCAGGAAAATACGCAGAGACCGGTGCATCTTTCGAATTGATTAACACATTCTTTTGGGAGGATCTACGAGAGAAGTTTTTTTGCGTGTGCCTAAACAATCCACATCGATAGCAAATCTTCGCGTTTCTACACTATTTTGCCATGTGTCCTGGGGATGCACAGTGGAAACATAAATGTTTTGGTTTCAAATTTTCTACAGTGTGCGCCAAGAAAGCAAACGGTGGCAACAAACCCATTTTAAACGCCAGCGAGGATGATTGCTTTGGCTGAGGGTATAGCTGGAGTCTGGATCTACTGTTCAAGGCCTGGACGTAGGAGAGGCGTTGGCTAGGTGGCGGTGTTGGTAGCAACGGGGGTAATGAGGCTGGGGAGGTCGATGGAGGTGTCGGCTTCTGGGGAGGAGGTGGCGGTGGAGGATTAGGCAAGACTGTGGGACCGAAATCGCCTGGGAGGACACCGCGGGTGTTTTAGTGGAGGAGATGAACGCTTCCGCCACTATGGGGTCGGAAAAGGTTGCTAAATAGGTTGGAGATGGAGGTGGTTGTGGATTTAGGTTTGGTAGCCATTGTTTAATTACAATTAATGTTATTTTTTCGGTTGACCAAACCGATTAAATCAAAATCTTTTTATTTCTGTGAATTTTGTTCTCTTATGATTTCAACATTATGTTAAGAAGATATATATATATATATAGCTTAGATCTGTCTATGGATGTCGTGAATATGGTGGTTTTATTTCTGTGTATTGAACTCTTAAATGAGTTCTTGTGTCTTTGATTTATATGATTTGGACTCTTAACCGAGTTCCATGAGTTTTGTGATCTATGTGATTTAAACTCTTAACTGAGTTCCATGGGTTCTGTGATTCTTGTAACTTATGTGATTTCTGAGATTTCTACGTTTTCCATCCTGTATTTAAGCGGTTTAAGGTATTAACTACCCTAATTATAGGGTTGGGGTAATCTATGTTGATGGAAATATCCGAGTATGTGTTAATATTTCTCATGAGTGACTAGTGTATTAATTTCTGATCTTATCCTGAGTGTATAATATTCTTTTATAATGGAAAGGACTTGCCGCACCTATGATTTGAGTGAGTCTGTAATTATGAGATTCCTTTTCTTTTGAATAAGTATTAGTGTGTATTGACATTTGATTTCACTTATCATATTATAAATTATATATTCAAACTAAATTGAACTGTACATTCATTGATCGGGTTAGACCGAGTTACTTTAGGCTATAGCTTACTGTTGATTCATAGTTAGCTGACCCATCTTGAACTATCTCTTTTGAAGCTATTACCTTAGTTGTGTAGTTGTGTATTTGTGACGTTTGTAAATTTATTCTTTTGAAATTTGTTCTATATTTATCTAGTTTACCCGAAGTCATTTGGGTATGTAGACATATATATGTTGTATTCTTTTGTTGTACCTTTATGTATTATGTTCCGTGATCTTTTATTTGTGACGTGTTGTAATTTATTCTGAATACGATCCTCAGCCTTCATAGTTTTATATTAGATGAATTGAATATGTCGACACATTTGAGGTAAGAAAGAAAAATCTATACACCCAATCAACATATTCGATACTCGTCTAATACAAGATTATGGATGGTCGCTGATAACCATCCCTAATTTGTTGTGTGATCTACGTCATAGGGAGTTCTCGCTTTGTGATCAGTGGCGAAGCATCAACTCTTACCCCTAAACATCCAGTTTGGAGTTGGTGGTGACGTCGAGGGAAATACCATAAAACTTGGGTGTTAGGGTACTGTCGGTGACCACATGAGGGGAGACATCAATATTTGTTTTTACATTGTGGTATCAGAGAAAAATTCAGAACAAAGTACATCAAACACATAACAGCACATAAATAGTACATGTATTACCACAGAAGGATAACACTTGTGTCTACTTTATCATTTTTATTGTTATCCTTAATCCATGTTCCTTGTCATTTGAGTCTTGTGGAATCCTAGCTTTTGGAATATATCTCTGAATGTATTTCATTATGCAGTGTTCCGTGAGTTTTATCCTATAATCTCTAGTTTATCTTGGTAGGAATATCCATCCTATTAAATCCCTTCAGTGTTTAAAATCTTGGGTTTAAATTTTTTGATGAAATTTAAACCTTGTCCTCTTGTGTCTAGTTGATGGTTGAATTAAATTAAAAAAGTTAGGATGGGTAAATGAATTAAATCCAAGATAAATCAACTGAAATTCATGTTGGGGTAAAAGAGTGTTAAATCGAAATAAATTGGAATTGCACAGTGGAAACAAGTGAATTGTTTTGGCTGTGATAAATTTAATAAACCTATAGGTAGGATTAAGGATGTTAAATATTGATGATAACATGTTGATAAGCATTAATTGAGTTGTGAATAAATCAAGTGACTAATCTAGGAATTTGATTTTGGGTTGTCATTATATCAAGTAAAGCAAGAATATTTGTGAAAAAGAAATAATAGAGGCAAACATGTGTGAACTAATAATCAGTGATTATCTGTTATGTCAAATTATCCATTAGGGATTTTAAGGGTATTGATCAATATGCCTGATCAACTTGACAACGAGAATTTCTTAAGCATTTGTACAAGATAACAAGAACATTACTTTGTGTAATAAAAATAGATTTGTGAAAGAGAAATATAAAATATTTAAGTGAGAACGGTGTTAAACCACCGTATGAGATGAGTATAGTAGTAAAGTTGGTGAGGTAATAGCGATATTATGTCGACGTTGCTACCAAATAATTAGGAAAGTCGTTATGATCTTGGCGGTTTAATATTATTCGAGACATAATAAAAGGTTGTTAAGTGAAAAATTGTGTTTTGGAAAAAATATATATTAAATTAATAAATATAAAGTGTTTTTGCATAGAAAGTTTTTTAAATAAGTGACTGTCTTGAGCATGAGAAATATATTTGAAATGCACACTCTCATGTGTGGGTTTAAAAGACAGTTATATCCATCAAGCTGGAGATATAAATGGTAAATGGAGAGTCTGTTTGATATTATAATCAAAGCAACAACCATTGTATAGAAAATATAACAAAATTTAAAGGTATGGCAGTGTCTATTATTTCTCGGAATTTGAAAATGATGAGTATGCAGTCCAATAATTTCTATGTGAAAGATATATTGTAATAAATCTAATCTCATGTGTATCTTATTTGCAATAAGTTAGGGTAAATTACAAAAATTGTGTTTGAATACCCAAATTAAGACTTCTTATAGGAATGAATTTGGAAGATGGTGTTAGGAAACTATAAGTGTAAATGAATTGCCCTAAATAAATTGCAAGGATGCAATTTTTTTAAGGGGCGAATCTGTATCAACCCATATTTTTGAGTACCTGGGTAGAATATTATAACATTTTGGAAATTTTAGCTTGAGAAGATTATTGTACTAGTTTAGGAGCCTAACTTGTATAATAATTTAAGATGTGAAAATAAAGAATTGGTGTCTTATATAATTTGTGTATATTGGAACAAATCAAACTCATTTAGAATTATAAGAAAATTTATTCCAATAACTATGTGTAAAATTATATTTTGATGATTTAAATGAATATTGAAAATATAAAATATTAATTGGTGATCAATATTTAACCGAAAATATATTTGATAATTAGTAATTTGTGAGTTTGTGTTTGGAAAGCGTAAGTTGTTGAAATTATGAAAGTAAATAAGAACTTTGTTTAAAACCATGTTTGGAAATGGTTAAGTAAACTTATAGAGTAATAAAATAGCATTGAATTGTGTTAACATGGAATTAATTATAAATTGTTGTTAAAGTGAATTTATGCAATTACCATGGTAATTGTGGAATCTTATGTTGTACTAAAAATAAGAAATATAAGAGATTAATTAAAAAATATTTTGTATGCTAAAATACTTTTAATATGATTGTATAAATTATTTGTGTTAAAATAATAAATTTTGCGTACTTTTAGAACTCAAGAATGTTAATTTTGTATAATTAAAATGTAACTGTGTTTTATAAAATGTGAAACTATTAGATGTGTTGTATGAAAAATGGTGATTAATGTGTCAAAAGTTATTTAAGCATGTGTGTTTGTATTTTGTGAATTAAACACAACATTGTCTTTTTTTGTGTGTTGTTAAGTGATGAGGAAATAGTATGAACGATGTTCGGGCCAACTCGTCAACTCTTCGGAAAGTTGTTTCATTCACTCAAAATCTATAGATCCGGTAAGGATTTCTTGGATAAATCCCTTCTCTGGTCATAGGGTTGCCAATCTTCCTCTGCTTACCTTGGTATTGTCCTTTATCGAGGTCGCCAGCTCAATATGATCCTCGATCATCTGACCGACAAAGTTAGGAGAAAGATTTTTAGATGGAACTCTACCCTCTTATCCCAGGTTTGTAGACGTATTCTTATTAAGTCTGTCCTTGATTCTCTGGGGTTTTATGCCTTTATAGATATGACACTCACTTCCTCTTTTTTCCGTGCTTATCGCTCTTTGGCCTCATCATTTTTCTAGGAGGAATAGAGCGAAGAGAGAAGGCATCACTGGGTCTTTTGGGATATTATTTGCCATCCCGACGCGAGGGTGGTCTAGGCTTACGGAATACGAAGGACATCTGCAGGGCTTACGCTTGTAAGCTTTCGGTTAGGTTCCTATCTAACGAGTCTCTTTGGGCGTCATTTCACCATGTTAAGTACAATCGCCTTTTGCCTTCAAATTTCCCTAGGACCTTGTCTTACGCTAGTTAGATGTGAAAACGAATGCAATCGATGAAGACATTTTCCAACTCTCATAGTCGGAATATCTGCTGGAATGGTGGACCTTTCACTATTCGAGCAGCCTGGAATTCTTCTCGTACTCCAGTGCCTAGAATTCATGTTTTCTCTTTTTTTTGGGACTGTCGGATTCCTCCAAAGGTTTCCATTCTCATATGGAAAACCCTTCACAAAATTTTACCACTTGAGGTGTGTTTTTTTTTTCTTCAGGGATTCCAATTTGGGCTGGATTCTATCTCATCTTTTGAGAACTATCTTTGTTGATGAAGCTTTGGATCTGGACCAATTTGTTGGATGGACGCTTCATGTAGACTTTGGGACAACAACTGGGGGCTAGCTTTTCTAATGGCAGTTGTCTTTAGCGTTAGAGCTGTTGAGTTGGATAAGACTATGGGTTTGTGGAGGTGGAATTTTTTTCACTGCTAGGTGCTTGATGGATTAGGTGACTTTGGTTGCCATTCCTTTTAGGTAGATTGGGTCATATTGTTTTTTTACTTCGGTTCATGTAGAATTGATTGTTAGTTTATTGTGGGATTTTTGTGTATGTTTTTATTTGTATGTCCCTAGTTCATAGTTTCAGTTAAGTAAGAAGTAATGCTGATCTGTTTTTGTGAGCCATCGGAGAATGACTATTTTCTTCTTTTTTATTATATATACTTTGGTTTCTGTAAAAAAAGTGATGAGGAAATAATTTGTAAACAGGTAAGGATATATTAGCATGGGGAAATTAGAGTATGTGTTGTATTGAGAAATAAAAATTTGCAATAATGTGTTCTTGGGTGGGTTGTTGGAGAAATCCCAAACCCATTAGGAATTTTCGAAATAGGGAAAATGAGATATATATATATATATATGACATTTATTATCTCCTTCTTCCTCACTTTCTCTTTCTACAATAAAAATCATTGTTCCCCTTGTATCTCTATGGCTCAAAAACTAATTTCTCAACCAAATTAAATAAAAAGGAATATTTTAGCCTCCCCTATATCTAACAAGAAATAAATTTCAGCTGTTGATTCAAGCTATTCTCATCGGAGAGTTCAAGAGGAAGATCTGCAGTAGCAGTTGAAGCCTGTATGTCTTCAAGTGTCTCAAGCTTCAACCTTGCAACCATTTTGAGCCTAAAATAATCAATAACCAATCAAGATAATGGTTCCCTCATACTTTTTAGTTTGAATTCAAGTGTTGTTGATGATTTATAGAGGTAAATTTGCTGAAGTCATTTACTAGGACTTGAATTTTGAGAAAACAGTGCAAACATATTCTAATTCCATGTTAGGCTATTTTATCTTCTCTGATTCTTAATGAATTTCAGTAACTCTTTTTTCAGTCATAAGTCTGAGTTACTTACTATGTGCATATTGAATTTCATGTGAATTCAAGTCCATTTGGACCTCTATTTGTAGTGTTAAAAATGAATTCGAGAGGGTTTTGGTCATCTGGGCGAATTTGAATCCTGTATCGACACTGAAAGCACATTTGTTGACACTGCCAGACAAAATGCCAAGGTAATCAATCATGTGTTTGTTGCTTCGTGCACCAGTTTTTTTTGCAAGTTTTGCACGTTTCTTGACCATATTTTCATTCTTATTCCAAGCATAAGTTCTGTGTATTTCGTGTTATATGTGACCAAGCATCATCAATCCATGCAATATGTATTTATTTTAGCATGATTTTAGTGATGTGTTTGTGTGAAAATTTTGAGTACTCTGCATCACCTATTTTTGTGTGAAACCTGACCTCTATACTCGCGTTAGACAAGGACAATACATGGTAATATTGTCAACTATCCCAAAAAATAAGGCTATATAGGAGGAACCATATGTATAATATCTTTGAACGAGTGTTAGATATGTCGGACAATGTGGTCTTACTTTTTCTTTCAAGAAGAAATCTGACGCATCTAATTCAAGTTCAAACCAAATACATAATGGCTATATATAATTCAGAAGAAATATAAAATAACATAATAACAGTGTCAGAAATAAATATTTGCATCACGAAGGCAAAAATAGATATGAATACATCACATAATAGTGTACGCAAAGATAGTAGTTATACTCGATCCACTATACAACAAATAATAGGTACCAAGGCTACACAAAATAATATGTACACATAGGATTATCTATCTCATATACATTAAAATTCAAAAACTACAACACAAATGTAGTAAACCCAAAGTCAAGAGATGGTCCCCGCTAGTAGTCATGACGAAGTACCTACAACACCTCGGTCTGACCCGAGAATTATTTATAAGAAAATAAACAATAAATGGATCAGTCAAGCAATTCTTATCTCATAAACTGGGATATAATAAAAGACATAAACTGAAGTAGATATATATGCAACAAAAATAATGTTCACACACAAGTATGAAGCTCCAAAATGTTCACACAATATCTCAAAGAAATCTCAGCACTTACAATATAATATCACATTCTAGATTATATAGCTACTTACTGGAAATAATAATATCCCTTATCAAGTCAATACTAAATAGATAACGAAATATCAAAGCAACTCAAATTGATCTGAAGATCTTCTAGAACCGAAGTTCCTCATCCAATGGCTCGGAGATCCACCAGAACCAAAGTTCCTCAACATAATCTGAAGATCCACTAGAATCGTAGTTCCCCATCTAATGATCCGAAGATCCACCAGAACCAAATTCCTCAATCAATGATCCGAAGATCCCCTAGAACCGAAGTTTCTCGATCAATGATCCGAAGATCCTATAAAATCGAAGTTCCTCAATCAATGATTTGAAGATCTACCAGAATCGAAGTTCCTCAATCAATGATTTGAAGATCCACCATGAAAGATTAATCGAAGTTCCTCAAAATGACCTAAAGATCCTCAAAATGTGAAATAAATTTCACAACTCAGAGAAGTCGCATGAAGAAAGTCTAAATCTGAAAAGGATCACAACTGATCAAGGAAAGTGTAAATTACTCCAAGCTAGTAAATATAAGATACATGTTCCGTAACCACTTGCTTTACTCAAATAATAACGAACAAGTTGTATATTCCATTAGAATCACGAAATGATCATAGCCATAGTTTTCAATCGAATGATTTCAATAATTAACGCCAAGAAAATGCAAGCATTTCATACCACTCGTTTTACTAAGTCGTTTAATTGGATTTCTCATACGAGTAAGGAAAAATTTATAACATAATTACTAGTAGATTGGAAAACAATTTGTAAAAATAACTTCGTATAATGAAGTAGCATTAGAAACCATTTTAGTAAGAGATTTGATATCTACAAATAATGTAAAACCCTTTTATTGTTCGAAGTGGAAAATCTCGTAAAATATCAACTGTAATAACAATCGATCTCAAAATTCGTGTTTTAATAACGTAAATTTAATCTCATAAATATCGATTATGAATTCATTTACCACGAATAAATTAAAATTCGATATAATCGAGCTGTTAAAATTCACGAATTAGAGCAACTGAGAAAACATAGGAAAAGACCAAACGAGCCAAAACTCGGCCGAGGGAAAGCCTGGATCAAACTAAATTGTTGACTGTGGTCTCCACTGATCAACAGCAGGAAAACATGCCTCAGACGTCTGACCTTTAGGGACAGACGTCTGTGCTGGTTATCTGCCTTTTTTTATTTTTTTCCCAAGCATCAGGTTAGACATCTGAGGGCTCCACTCCGACGTCTGAGATGAAGCCTAGGCAATTGTTTGCCCAAGCTATGAATGCCTAATCATTTTTAGACAAGCCTGGACTAATGGTGATGGCTTTAACATTTCCTATGCGAAAATGAAGCTTCTAAGGCTCGCCGAAAAAACTTATCACACAAAATTCATATCTACACCAAGATTTACCCTAGAATTCATATTAATAAATTCAAACACTCATAAATCAGAAAATTTACACACAAACAATCCAAATCACACAATACATACACAGCATATAAGTGCCAAGGGCACACTAGCTAAGCCTGTAAGCTTGAGTCATAGATGTGAGTTCCTAGGAACTAACATTTGAACACAATAAGCAAGGAGAAGGAACAAAACCAAGTTAGATCACTCTCTATTAAACAAGAACTCTAGAATCTCCAACTAGGCACAAATACACAAATTTCGTAAGAGTTAAGTTTAGGAAAATCCCAAAAATTGAAGAGAAAACAAGATGGAGAAGAACTTACCCAAGCTTCTTCTTGGAATTGCAGTTGATTTCTACACGAATTGGGATCTCTAAGATCAAAATAGTTTTAGGGAATTTTAATTTCCCATTCTCCTCCCCATTTTCTATTTCTTTCTTAAGTATTAGAATGAATGAAGAGGGATGGGTTAAGTGGGATATAAGGTGGTAGGCTAGGTTTACTAAACCCAAGCACAACCAAAGTCTTGAATATCGCTAACTCCAAACACATCGATGTTGACCATTTTATGTATCATATACGACATTTTGAACTCAATGGAAGTGGTAACGAGTCCAAATTCATCGCTTACTAGAAGTCGTAATTTAGGGTTTGAAACCGAACTCAAGATACAATATTTAAATAAATCTCTTAGTTAAATAACCATAAAATTATGCAGATTGTTACATTAAGTGTCAATCAATGTTTTATGCGACTATTTTTGGCTTGCTTCCGCTATAAAGAGGCTTAAAGTTCCATGAATCCATTTTTTGGGTTTAAATGATTCATTCTATGTTGATTACCTTGTGATTTTGAATACATGTGCACATTTTCTAATTATTTTCAAAGGTGTTCTATAATGAATTTCTATCATCATAAGGAAAATATTTTTAAAATGATTTCTATAAAAAAAATACTAATTTTAATACATTTCAAAATTTATAAAGAGATTTCAAAATTGTTTTCTAATAATAATTTCCAAAATAAAACTTGACATTCTATAAAGTATTTTCTTATTTAAAACCATACAATTTTGCGCCCTTCGAGAAAGAAAGGTAGGCACTATACAATTTAGTAAACCATGTGGTAGGAGAGACATAGGTTTATTATTTTGAATAATTCCAAACTTGTCGATTTGAAGCTATTGTGTTTTTGTGATTCCGTGTTCCTTTTCCTAATGTGGAATTAACTAGCGGGGTGTAAACCAATAAGTGAGAATGTGCAGTATGGGACGCACGATTACCACTTTTCGGGTTTCTATTTAAGGGTTTGTAACACATTCTGTGGTAATGCCAGTACTCCTTCAGGTCATCGGTGTTAGTCTTTTAAGCCAATCTTTGTTTGACCTTCGGATCGTCTGTGCTAGGCTTTCGAGCCATCTATGTTTGACCTTCAGGTTATCTGTAATGGTACCGAATCTAAAATATAGTACTTAGCAGGTTTCAGCCATCTGTGATTTGCACGTGGCTTAAAAGAGAGTTAGGCATTTGTTCCTTGAGTGAAATAGAGTAACTAGATATATATATATATATATATATATATATATATAATATAAAAATCAGAAAATTAAAAATTCATATATGTTGACATATATATTTATACATGTCAACATGTAACAACCAGATTTTTAAAATTAATTCCCACCAAAAGTTAGTTACAACCTATATTTAAACTCATTATTTCGAAATTCCTTCTTCATCTCTTCATTTTATTTTTGGAAAAATTCTCAAACAATTAAAACAATGGCCTCCTCTAATAATATCAATCAAAATACCCCTGTTTCGTTTCCCAGACCATCCGAAGGTCCATTTCAACGAACTACGCTTGCGAGAGTCATGAAATTGGAGGAATCAATGAAGGATGTACTGTAAATGCTTACTGAAATTCAAGTTCTACAAATAAGAATGAACAAGGAGCACGAGAAACAAGGGAAGACGATGATAAATTTGCAATGGTTTGTTTAACCACACTAATCCAATCATTATTGAAGATGATAATGAAATGGAAGAAGAGGAAGAGGAAGAGGAAGAGTAGGAAGTCATGGAAGAAGAAGAGGAAGAAGTTATGGAAGAAGAAGAGGAAGAAGAAACGTTAGACAAAAATATGGATGAAGACGACAATGTTATTTGCGTGGGCGACATATGCTTTGACAAATATGGAAATGTGATTGAACAAAATGGGGAATTTTTTCTTCATTATGCTCATTGCCCAATTCACAAATCACCAATCGTCAAAAAGCATTAAACGTTTAGATTTTCGTACAAACGCTGTAAAACGTATAATAGTAAATTTGTTGTAAATATGTGTACTCATAAATACTTTATTTGGTTGCTTTGTATATGTTGTTTGACATATTTGTAAACATTGTTTGAATTATATAGTTCATACAATGCTTGTTCTTATTAGTTTTCTAGTTTAGTTATACAATAGTAGAGATTTAGTACTATAATATAAGGAGAGATAAGTGTATATAATAAGTAAGTTCGTATTAGATTAATTTATAGCATAGATTTACGGGGAGACTGGATGTAACGGCCCGCAGATCCAAACTATCTGAGCTGACTAATACAACACACATCCAACTCAAATAATACAGAAATACGAGTCATTAGGGTTAAAGAAAATAGAAAAGATAGAAGAAGAACAGAAACAACAATACAGAATCTCACAGCGGAACGAATAAAATATATTATATAACATAACTTTGGAACACAAATCTGTTTGGTACATATATACATACCATCATCAGAGTACGACATAAAATTTTAACAGCGGAAATAACTCTAGATAACTAACGGTGAAGTCTCCTGCTTCCAGCTCCTCTAAATGTATCTGTAAAAGCCTGAAACACTTGACTGCCCGTACAAATTTGGGCACCTAAGAGTTTAGGAAAAAAAACAAAAAAAACTCTGGGTCAGTCATGGGACTGGTGTGAGTAAACTCAAATCGTATGGTTTAACTTCAAAAATCTTTTGAAAGGAAAGGATAATAGTAAGACCAGCCCACACATAAACACGGACGGTTTTTACCTTACTATAACCCAAAACATTTTTGATATCAAAATCCAGTGATATTATACTAATGTCTAACCAAATAAATAACCAAATAGTAGAACGCTTGCATCTCATGCTATACATATATAGTATAAAATCAAAAAAAAAAAACGCAGGGCGTTTATTAGAGATTGGATTTCCAACATGACAAGGTATGGAACCACCTTCCGCTAGTGTATCTCTAGAGAGGAATACACTGGGTTCAACAAGAACATCTGGCAACCCGGCCCACACATGACCGACCACTCATTTCGCTTGAGTGTATCGAATGTATATCACCAACGGTTGGGATCAACAACCGTTTCCCGAATGGGACAGCATCGAATAGAATAAGGAATTAAATGAATCTCTAGCTAGGTGATTATACACCCTAATGGGAGAGACCCACATAGCCATGCTGCCTGCCCGATTTTTGTCATTTCCCGATTGTTGAGGCCTGAGGCTACGATTACTTTCTATTCATTGATATCACAATTACTTTGAATGCCACATTGTCAGATCCGTTAATCACTAGTTGATTTGCATAAATATTCTGGATGTTATGCTAAGGGAATAAATCCGTTGCCACCATATATATTTATACAGACCAACCCATTAGATCATTGGAAATACTTTGTCAGACATTCGTCCATTTACGTTCGTTCTGGGACTGAACAAAACCGAAGGCACAATTTCTATTAATAGAAAAAGTCCTTGCACTTCACTCCATCTTCGATTATCTTTATATAATCTGATCCGCAACGCTACTACCAATACAGAGTGGTTCACGGATAATAATCCAACCGGTCTCTCTATATTGACAACGATGGTAAAAAAAACTTCGATAGTCTGTGATTTAACTATCGAATAAAAACAAGTGTTTCGACAGTCGATGATTTAACTATCGAAATAAAAACAAGTGTTCCTTCAACATATCAAACAAATCACTGGGCTCTTTAATTAATATTTCATTAATTAAATCTCTTCTCCATTTCCTTATCAATATTTGTTAACCAAATATTTTCAGTAACCATATTGGCCCTTTACGCTATTTGGAAAACATTTCCGAATATCGTCCTCCTTTATTTTCTGTATTTAGAAAATATATTCTATTTGCGATTGAAAACAATTTCAATCACTTATCTCTTTCCCGACTACTTTAATTATACTCAGGAAATATTTATTTATATATTTCCAAAATTCCACCACTAGGGTTAAAACGAATGCTGTGTAAAACATCGTTACCACAACCCAAAATATTTTATTCACTAACTCTTATTCAAACACTTCTCTTCGAGACTAGATCTTGCTATTTATCAATTAAAAATGAAATAAATCAAGTTGGGGTTAAATTACCTCTCTGACCTGTACTGAAAACATCATTAACTTCAAAACAGACAAAACAACTTACCTCGAATAAACACACTATAGAACCCAATTATTCATTTTTAAAAACATGTATATGGTTCGCTTTCTATTTCTAATTTATAGATTTCCCTTTTTGTTTACAATATTCTATTTTTGATTTCGTTTCCATATCGAATTCTATATATATATATCAATACGTTGATTTCCAACTATCAAATTATCTTAAAAAAATTCTAACTCCTTAAATTCCCGGAAAAATTCGCCATAACCTCCCTTGTACTGGGAGCTTCGGGATATTTCAAATAGCCTCCCATGGCCCTCACCAATCCAAAAGAAAAATAAAAAGCCAAGCGGCTTGCCGATATGGCGCATAAATCCTTATATATGAAATTAAACATGTACCTTTTTGTCGGGCACAAAAATTAAAATCTTCGTATACTTCATCCCATACATGTCTAACACATGTTCACCTGTTTTCAACTAAATTCATCTCAAACCAATCGTTGAATTCAGTTTTCGCTCATTTATTCTTTAATTAGCTATTTTGCCTATTTCACTTCTTTGTTTGAACATAACATGTTCAAACAAAATATTTAACTTGCTCATAACCAAATTGAATTTTCAATTTCAATTCTAGTTTCCTTTTCGATTTCGAATATAAATTTTCAAATCTCTTTCACTTATTCAACGCTCCATTTCAATTCAAATCTCATTAACTAATTACTATTCAAATTAGTTAATTCTATTCAATAATCAAAAATCTGATTTCTGTTTCAAAAATCAATTCATTACTCCACCTGAGTTCACATATAATTTACAACTCAAATCTGAAATTTTCTAAATAGAAATTCGGATTTTATTCGCTTAAAATCCTTTTATAAAATTAAATAAACCGTTATGGTTTTTAAATGGTTATGGCGCTGCTTTTCTAAAAATTTGATTTTGATATAACTCAAAATCTATTCGACGAAATCCAGATTTTTCTCCTCCATCAGAAAATTGTTATCAAATCGGTCCTGATGTACGAGTTCGTTTTAATTATATTTATAAATATAAACGTTTAAACTTCGTTTATAATAAATTCCACTTCATTATGATATATTTTTAATGTATATCAAATCAATTTGTCCCAATTCAATATAGCATTTCCGATCTATTTCAGTTCTATTTGAAATTCTATATTCAAATTTCAATTCACTTCTATTTTTCAAGTTCTGTTTGAATTTCCATATTCGAATTTCCTTTATTCAAATCCCATTTGAATTTTTACGTTCAAATTCTATATTTTATTTTCCTTTAAATTTCATATATTCATACTCCATTTAAATTTCGATATTCAAATCCCCTTTGAATTTTCTATTTGAATTCTATATTCAAATTCCATAGTTTAAATTCCATTTCACTTCTAATTTCAAATTCTGTAGTTAAACCCCATTTGAATTTTATTTTCAACTCTCTATAGTTAACTCCATTTGAATTCTATTTTCAAATCTCTATAGTTAACTCCATTTGAATTTTCTTTATTCAAATCCATTTGAATTCAAATTCTATTTGAATTCAAATTTCTGTATATTCAAATTCTATTCAAATTCAATATATTCAAATTCTATTCAAATTCAATATATTCAAATTCTATTTAAATTTTCTATGCATAAATTCTATTTGAATTTCATTTTCAAATTCCATTTTAACTCTATTAAATTTTATACTCAAAGTCTGTTTGTATTTGAATTCTATATTCAAATTCTTGTT
The DNA here is from genome assembly GCA_030737875.1 of Allium sativum. Taxonomy (NCBI): domain Eukaryota; kingdom Viridiplantae; phylum Streptophyta; class Magnoliopsida; order Asparagales; family Amaryllidaceae; genus Allium; species Allium sativum. The sequence goes on along the minus strand of CM060923.1, from coordinate 527,617,639 downwards.
TCAATATGTTTGAATTCTATATTTGAATTCCTTTATATTTTCTATATTCAAGTTCCATTTGAATTATTATATTCAATTTCTTTAAACAAGTCTCGATTTCAATTCCTTTTGAAGTCGATATTTCTATTTTTTTGAAAACAGATTTCCCTTTTCAATTTCACACTTGTATTTTTATTTCTGAATTATCAAATGATAATTCTTTTCACTTCATTTATAACTTCGTTATAAAAGAAATATTTATAAACTTCGTTTATAAAGGAACTTCTTGTTTTATTTTTCAAAACAAGTTTATATTTTTATTCCATTCAAATTTCAAATTCTATTTAAAAATAGAATTTTCCCTTTTAATCTCAAATATCGTTTCCACGATATTTTAAATAAATTAACACTTAGCCCAGTGATATTGAAAACAATCAAATCACTCAATTTTCAATCATTTTATTTATAACACGTCATATATGAATATATGAAATCAAGCAAACAAACAAACAAATAATATATTTTTGAGGAATCCAGTTGGATTCCTCCAACCTGTTTTCCTACATCCACAGACGTTAGTCAACATAGTAATACCCATCCTGCTTCGTGGCAGGATATCGCGGTATAAAAGGGGATCCACTTATATACGTGGGCGTAGGGTCATCCGCTAATGATACTGCGGGCATTCGCTAATGATACTGCGGGAGCAATCCAATCACTAAACCAATATATATATAATAGTCAACCCTAAATAACTAATATTTTTAAATCAACCAGAACATTTCAAACAAGCATCAAACAATTATTTTTAACGAACAAAAATAATTCTAAATAAAAGGTGAGTGAGATTTACTCACTTGATTTTTGATTGGCGGATATTCAGAATATGAATTCTCTATATTCAGGGTTGATTCAGAAAAAATCCCAAACTACTTCCAGAATGTGTATTCAACCGCTATGAATCAACTTGTAAAAACCCGTATTTTAATAACCTGTTATAACCCTAAATGTAATACCCCACCTCCGCTAGTGTCACTCACAAAGGGAATGCGCTAGCTTTGGTAGAGCATTATCTAGGTAAACATACACAGAAATATTACAAGACAGAACATATAAAACAGCGGAAGAAGAACCAAATTTCATTGCTTTAAAATCTAGAAAGGTCTAAAGCCTTTTACATCTTAATGCTATTAAATCCATTACATCGAAATCTGTCTTGCAATAGTAAAGAAACATAAAACCATAGTCATAAATCATTCCCCAAGTAAAACAGCAAAGCAAGCCATAGCCAAGAGAAATCCAAGCAGTACACGAAAGAGCCTTGGAGCTTGGTAAGATCCGAACTAAGCTGTATTCCCACCCTTCAAACCGGAGGGAGGGGGGAACGAAAGAAAAAGAGGCGAAACAAACTGGGTCAGTCATAAAGACTGAGTAAGTCCCAGTGGCTTTCAGCATAAAAACAGGTGAAGATAATATGGCATGAATAAACTGGAAGTAAACATAAGCATGATGATAAGGTAAGCTACAGGCACGATGAATCAAGTATAACATAGCAAGGTTTCTATTAAGTATAACATCGCATGATTTCTAAGCTTCACCATTCCACTATTTTCTTTGATTTCCTATATTCTCTGCACCAACTGTACTAGTACCCAACCCGTATCATCCTTTCCATGTATATGTACAGTCCCTTGCCTCATATCGTACGGGTTTCACCATGTATTTCTATACTACTTCAACGTAGTGCCACCATTCTTGAAATCGTTTGGACCGCCACCCTTGTTCTGGCTAGGTTTCCTTATCATGAACTATCGCGTGTTCAACTAGGATTTATGCCACCTAGGACCACTAGGGATTATGCTACCTATTGAACGTTTTATAGATTCGATTAGGGTTTATGCCACCTAGGACCACTAGGGATTATGTTACCTAACGAACAACACCCTTTTTCCACGTAACGATCTATTAATCGATCGACTCCCTACAAGTCCTAGCTCGTTCATGTGTCTGTGTCATACGGCCCAATCACGAAATGTAGTCACCCGTGCTAGGTCCACCATAGGGCGTATGAAGCCCTAGGGTGCCAACCACCGACACGAATCAAGCACGCACAGTGTAAACCTACTGGTGCCTAATGCCTGCTTTTTCAACTCCGGACTACGTGCACGACCATAGTCCGCCTGAACCTATAATGGCGCACCAACTCAGCCGTCATTCTGGTCGCTTACAATCAGCCCAGTAATCGTGCCCCACCCTGCCTAGTTCCAAGGTACCGTGATACATCTAGTGGGTTACTGCTGAAAAGGACCGCGCAACTAGGGTTTCCGTCCAGTAGGTTAAGTGTTGTCATTTAAATTCGAGACTTAACCCCATCAGTCTAGCATGTCAAGTTGGTTAAGTTTTTTCATTCAAGTTCGTGACTTAACCCGCCTACGTGTCATGTCAAATTGGCTAAGTGTTGTCGTTCAAGTTCATGACTTAACCCTGCGAATCATCTGTCAAGTTGGTTAAGTATATTCAATCGGTTTATGACTTAACCCTATCAAATCATCGTGTCCAATTGGTTAAGTATATTCAAGCGGTTCATGACTTAACCCTGTCAAATCATCGTGTCAAATTGGTTAAGTATGTTCAAGCGGTTCATGACTTAACCCTATCAAACCCTCGTGTCAAATTGGTTAAGTATATTCAAGCGGTTCATGACTTAACCCAATCATGTGGCATTAATTCATTAATGCACCCCAACCTCTCACATCAGACCTGTTGTTGTGGTCACTGGATATGCCGGGCGGTTCCGGGCAGATTTACATCACAACTCAGTCTGACATCGGGTTTCAAGCGCGATATGACCAACTACCCACATTGGATCCTATTGTTTGCAGTAACTGGATTTGCCGGGCGTTTCCGGGAAGATTTACACTGCAAACTCAACCCAACCTCGAGTTGGCCATTTTCGTGTTTATTCTAGTGTCATGTCCATGTTAAAGTTTCATGTCAAGTTCGTGTCTAGTTTCATGGCGAGTTTCATGTTTTCACTTATGCCTATTATCAAGTTAATGATTCATATTCATAACCAATTCATGTTTCAAGTTCATAAGCATGCTTACATGCCTTCTAGATGTCCAATACATACCAACTACCCAAAACCCAACTTAGGCGCGTTCATATTAAACTTTCTCCAAGTCATAAATTATCATATATGCTTCTACTCCAAATTTTACATAATTAACATATGCCCAAGTTCTAGGATACATGTCAGTTTTACATATGCCCAATTCATACCAAATTTACATATGTTCAATTCATGCCTTTTTACATGTATGCCAATTTTTATGCCATTCTACCATATCAAGTTCTAGCCAAAATTACATGTATCAAGTTTTATACCCAATAAACCCAAATCATGATTCATGATGTAGTTATCCAAAACTATAATCTTTTTATTACAATACATGTCAGTTGCCCAAGTTCATAATACATATTTATGCCAATTATCAAATTTACAATTGCTTTCATGTTCAAATTCCCAATTCTACATATGCCTAATTAACATAAGCCCAATCTTTTGATTTAATTTACATAGGCCCGAACTCGTGGTTTAATTTACAAGCCAAATTACATACATGTTATATATACCAAATCTCATGTTACATTACATAGATCCTATTTGTGCCAAATTCCATGTATATAATATTTATGCAAATATTTCATAACAAGATTATACCAAAATTTACAGATCAAGCCCAAACTTGCAAATACAATGATAATATCCAATTTCATGTTGCCAATTATTACATCATATTCATATAGGCAATAATCCCATAATTCCCCCGTATACATATCGTACGCAAATCGCGATTTTAGGCCAAGGTCCGAAATTGACCAAGGTTCACGAAAGAAAATAATTTGGGGGAGATAGAAATTGAATAAAAATGAGATCATAGGAAAACATCATCATAGGCATAAATATTACAACTTGATGATAACGTCATTACAAATTAAGAGAACTGCTGAATAGATCATAAACTTGTCATGAACATAAAGATAGACAAGTCCCAAAACCCAAGATTAAAGGAGCAACAGAAATAGATCAGAATCGATAAACATACTTAAAATCCAATTCCACTTTATTCCATGGCCACACTATAATTAAATGTTTAAATCTAAAAACAACTAGAACTTACAGAGCGTGGATCAAGAATTAGAGCGCAGATATTTGATTCTGGAAATGGTTATTATAGTTGTTGAATCTCTATTTGTTTAGTCTTGTTCTAGTTGAAAACCCCCAATTTGCAATTCCTATATGTTGTCTTAACGAAGAAGAAGTAGCCATTCTCTCTTTAATTTAATTATTTCAGAAGCAGCATAAGGACAGAAAGAATTGGTGTGGAGAGAATGAGGCTAGGAGGCTGTTTATATAGGTTTAGAGTCACGAATCTAGTCAAAAAATTGGTCCAAATACATCAGAATGAACCCAGGCTGAAAACCATGATTTGGCACCAGGTCGACCATAGAGTCGACCATAGGGTCGACCTGGTCATGTGGAGGTCGACACCCCAGTCGACACCCCGGTCGACCTGGTTGGGGGGGGGGGGGTCGACTCCCCAGTCGACCTGGGTATATGGGCGGGAATTTTCCCACCAGCCTTCTCTGGGTTTGAATTTTGAATTTTTGGCTTTATTTTTGAGCTGTTTTATTTTATTCAAATTCCTGAAACTTCTGAGGGTCATAACTTGGTCATACGAACTCCGATTTTCGAAAACTCGGACTCGTTTCCAAGCAGAATTTCGAGACGAAAGCAATGGCGTAACCCGTTTCCCTTTATTCTTATTTTAAAAATTAATTCTGCCTTGATTTATGGTTATTACACATTGTAAAAATAAGGGTTGTTACATTCTCCCCTCCTTAAAGGATTCCGTCGCCGAAATCTTCAAGTTAAGAAGAACGTGTCCTACCATCCAATCATCCATCTACTCAATCATCAATCACAGGCATCCATTGTCCTTAAGAGATTTCTAATGCTGTATGAACATATGCAGAAAGTGTGTGTATATGTTCCTTATCTAATGCAAATGATCAGGCCTGATTGATCTTCTTAATGCAAAATATGTTTAGTGCCATGAGTCCAACATGTATGTAAATAGTCCTAGTCACAATAACACTACATGTGTGCACAAACATCCATTCATATGCAACATCCACATGATAACACATTCAAATTCATCCATAAACAAGTATAAACACTCATGCATATGCAATATGAAAGGTGACTGAGCCGATCTAGTGTCTAATGTGTAAATGCATCCACGAGCAACCACTAGCAACCACTTGCAGCCACTTGCAACCATCAATCATAACATGTCTCAAACACATGTTTACACCCAATTGTTCCTACCTAAAGGTATAGTCGAATGATAGAAGCAAGTAAAAAATTTGTGACCATTAGGCAATGTCAAAGCTGGAAATCTACGTCACATATATACTGAATAGGAGAAGAACTCCCTAAGCACCAACCCATATCCTATAAAACCCAAAAAGTTTAGTCAACCCAACGGACACCCTCAAGCCCCAACATGTACTACTAACAGATAAGTCATACTCCCTATGGGGTTTGCAATAGAAATAGGATTGAGAACAGGACCGAGAGGTTATACTTAAAAGATAGGATACAAGTAAGCTCTACAGGAAAAGAGGGATCAAGGATATACTCTTAAAAAGAGATACGATGCGCGTATCTAGTCTTCAATCTTCTAAGTTGTATTTCCTTGAGCTTAACTCCATTGTGCTTTGTCTGTATTTAACTTCATAATCTCTTAATTCTTGTTCCCAAAATATGAGTTGGAACTCTTTTCACTGTTGTCTCTCGTCCCATTTTCCCTTATCCTCCTTCTAGTATACTCGGCTCAAACATAACTGCGTACTCTTGGTTTCATGCAAGCTCTGCAAAATTCACTAGTGAATCTTGGATCTCATTCACTTACTAGAAGGTATTCCACAGAAATGAATTTTCTCTTGAAAATAAACAAATGCCAACCATGTTGCCAAGTGCACTTACTAATGTGATTTTCTATAATTCATGCATAAGAGAAATGAACCATCCGCCTTAGTGGCGAACACTACTCAATCGGATCGTTAAATGTATTAAGAGATTCTAGGTAACTAAACATGGCAGAACCCTAAGGGTTACACTAGACTTCGAGGGCATTACCAAGGCAAGTCAAGCGTCTAACTACCCTCTTTTCATACTCGAGAATGGTACCATTTCTTGACAACCACTCCATCCCTAGAATCAACCCATAGCCCAAAACATAAGCTTTACTTCTAAACTCAACACTTAGCATAGACATTCTCACATCCAAACAAGTCATGAATAAATGAGCCGATTCCCCAATAGGATTTGAGACAATAATGGGATCCTCTACTACGCTAGTACTAAGGTGCAGAGACTCAACTATCGAGGCAGAATTAAAAGGATGCGATGTATAAAAACAAAGTTCCCACGGTATGATAGAAAAGAGAAGCTAAACTTTTAACAGAAACGTTACCACCTCTCTTAGGTATGCTAGTAGTGAGAGCATACAATTTCCCTCTCGACGATCTTGTTCTTTGCCCTTGTCCTTGTCCTATGATACTTAGCTACATGTCCCTTTTTACCATACCAATGATGTTCTTTCTTGTCATGTGTTTTATTATTCTTTTACTTTGACCTCTCCCCTTTCATCTTTTCCTCCTTCGTGGATTACACCTTATCAACAAGTTTATCATCCTTAGGCTTGTGTTCTTTATCCTCGTTCTTACTATCCTTGTATAGCTTGTTGACAAGTTTCTTGAAAGCTACCTCCCTTGCACGGCAAACCTACAAAGCTTGAAATAAGATTAGTCGCAGATGAAACTACTACGGCTACTGATGGAGGTTGGGCACTCCTTTGCTATCCTACATGTGTCGTACACCTACAAAACTATGGTGAAAACGAAAGAGAGAAGAGACCCAAGGAGAGAATCAAAAGATTGTGCATATGGCTTTGGGGAATATGCCTTTCGTAAAAAAAAAACTTTGCTTAAAAAAATAATTCTTTGTAGACGTTTTGAAAATAATTTCAGAAGGTTTTTAAAAGCTTTTGCCCAGTCTGGTAACCTTCTGCTCTAATACCAAATGTAACACCCCACCTCCGCTAGGGTTACTCATAAAGGGAATGCACTAGCTTTGGTGGAGCATTATCTAGGTAAACATACACAGAAATATTACAAGATAGAACATATAAAACAACAGAAGAAGAACCAAATTTCATTGCTTTAAAATCTAGAAAGGTCTAAAGCCTTTTACATCAAAAAGCTATTAAATCCATTACATCGAAATCTGTCTTGCAATAGTAAAGAAGCATAAAACCATAGTCATAAATCATTCCCCAAGTGAAAGTGCAAAGCAAGCCATAGCCAAGAGAAATCCAAGCATTACACGAAAGAGCCTTGGAGCTTGGTAAGATCCGAACTAAGCTGTATTCCCACCCTGCAAACCGAGGGGGGGGGGGGACGAAAGAAAAAGAGGCGAAAAAACTGGGTCACTCATAAGGACAGAGTAAGTCCTAGTGGCTTTCAGCATAAAAACAGGTGAAGATAATATGGCATGAATAAACTGAAAGTAAACATAAGCATGATGACAAGGTAAGCTACAGGCACGATGAATCAAGTATAACATTGCAAGGTTTCTATTAAGTATAACATCGCAAGGTTTCTAAGCTTCACCATTCCACTATTTTCTTTGATTTCCTATATTCTCTGCACCAACTGTACTAGTACCCAATCCGTATCATCATTTCCATGTATATGTACAGTCCCTTGTCGTATATCGTACGGGTTTCATCACGTATTTCTATACTACTTCAAAGTAGTGCCACCATTCTTGAAATCGTTCGGACCGCCACCCTTATTCTGGCTAGGTTTCCTTATCATGAACTATCGTGTGTTCAACTAGGATTTATGCCACCTAGGACCACTAGGGATTATGATACCTATTGAACGTTTTCTAGATTCGATTAGGGTTTATGCCACCTAGGACCACTAGGGATTATGCTACCTAATGAACAACACCCTTTTTCCACGTAACGATCTATTAATCGATTGGCTCCCTACAAGTCCTAGCTCGTTCATGTGTCTGTGTCATACGACCCAATCACGAAATGTAGTCACCTGTGCTAGGTCCACCATAGGGTGTATCAAGCCCTAGGGTGCCAACCACCGACACGAATCAAGCACGCACAGTGTAAAACTACTGGTGCCCAATGCCTGCTTTTTCAACTCCGGACTACGTGCACGATCGTAGTCCGCCTGAACCTACAATGGCATACCAACTCTGTCGTCGTTCTGGTCGCTTACAATCAGCCCAGTAATCGTGCCCCACCCTGCCTAGTTCCAGGGTACCGTGATACATCTAGTGGGTTACTGCTGAAAAGGACCGCGCAACTAGGGTTTCCGTCCAGTAGGTTAAGTGTTGTCATTTAAATTCGAGACTTAACCCCATCAGTCTAGCATGTCGAGTTGGTTAAGTGTTGTCATTCAAGTTCGTGACTTAACCCGCCTACGTGTCATGTCAAATTGGCTAAGTGTTGTCGTTCAAGTTCATGACTTAACCCTACGAATCATTTGGCAAGTTGGTTAAGTATATTCAATCGGTTTATGACTTAACCCTATCAAATCATCATGTCCAATTGGTTAAGTATATTCCAGCGGTTCATGACTTAACCCTATCAAATCATCGTGTCAAATTGGTTAAGTATGTTCAAGCGGTTCATGACTTAACCATATCAAACCATCGTGTCAAATTGGTTAAGTATATTCAAGCAGTTCATGACTTAACCCTATCATATGGCATTAATTCATTAATGCACCCCAACCTCTCACATCAGACCTGTTGTTCTGGTCACTGGATATGCCAGGCGGTTCCGGGAAGAGTTACACCACAACTTAGTCTGACCTCGGGTTTCAAGCGCGATATGACCAACTACCCACATTGGATCCTATTGTTTGCAGTAACTGGATTTGCCGGGCGGTTCTGGGAAGATTTACACTGCAAACTCAACCCAACCTCGAGTTGGTCATTTTCATGTTTATTCTAATGTCATGTCCATGTTCAAGTTTCATGTCAAGTTCGTGTCTAGTTTCATGGCGAGTTTCATGTTAAGTTTCATGTTTTCACTTATGCCTATTATCAAGTTAATGATTCATATTCATAACCAATTCATGTTTCAAGTTCATAAGCATGCTTACGTGCCTTCTAGATGTCCAAAACATACCAACTACCCAAAACCCAACTTAGGCGCGTTCATATTAAACTTTCTCCAAGTCATAAATTATCATATATGTTTCTACTCCAAATTTTACATAATTAACATATTCCCAAGTTCTAGGTTACATGTCAGTTTAACATATGCCCAATTCATACCAAATTTACATATGTTCAATTCATGCCGTTTTACATGTATGCCAATTTTTATGCCATTCTACCATATCAAGTTCTAGCCAAAATTACATGTATCAAGTTTTATACCCAATAAATCCAAATCATGATTCATGATGTAGTTATCCCAAACTATAATCTTTTTATTACAATACATGTCAGTTGCCCAAGTTCATAATATATGTTTATGCCAATTATGAAATTTACAATTGCTTTCATGTTCAAATTCTCAATTCTACATATGCCTAATTAACATAAGCCCAATCTTTTGATTTAATTTACATAGGCCCGAACTCTTAGTTTAATTTACATGCCAAATTACATACATGTTATATATACCAAATCTCATGTTACATTACATAGATCCTTTTTGTGCCAAATTCCATGTATATAATATTTATGCAAAAAAAATTCATAACAAGATTATACCAAAATTTACAGATCAAGCCCAAACTTGAAAATACAATGATAATATCCAATTTCATGTTGCCAATTATTACATCATATTCATATAGGAAATAATCCCATAATTCCCCCATATACATATCGTACGCAAATCGCGATTTTAGGCCAAGGTCCGAAATTGACCAAGGTTCATGAAAGAAAATAAATTGGGGGAGATAGAAATTGAAACAAAATGAGATCAGAGGAAAACATCATAGGCATAAATATTACAACTTGACGATAACGTCATTATGAATCGAGAAAACTGCTGAATAGATCATAAACTTGTCATGAACATAAAGATAGACAAGTCCCAAAACACAAGATTAAAGGAGCATTAGAAATAGATCAGAATCGATAAACATACTTAAAATCCAATTCCACTTTATTCCATGGCCACATTATAATTAAATGTTTAAATCAAAAAACAACTAGAACTTACAGAGTGTGGATCAAGAATTAGAGTGCATATATTTGATTCTGGAAACGGTTATTGTAGTTGTTGAATCTCTATTTGTTTATTCTTGTTCTAGTTGAAAACCTCCAATTTGCAATTCCTAGATGTTGTCTTGACAAAGAAGAAGTAGCCATTTTCTCTTTAATTTAATTATTTCAAAAGCAGCATAAGGACAGAAAGAATTGGTGTGGAGAGAATGAGGCTAGGAGGCTATTTATATAGGTTTAGAGTCACGAATCTAGTCAGAAAATTGGTCCAAATACATCAGAATGAACCCAGGCTGAAAACCAGGTTTTGGCACCAGGTCGACCATAGGGTCGACCTGGTCATGGGGAGGTCAACACCCCAGTCGACCTGGTTGGTGGGGGGGGGGGTCGACTCCCCAGTCGACCTGGGTATATGGGCGGGAATTTTCGCGCCAGCCTTCTCCGGGTTTGAATTTCGAATTTCTGGCTTTATTTTCGAGTTGTTTTATTTTATTCAAATTCCTAAAACTTCTGAGGGTCATAACTTAGTCATACAAACTCCGATTTTCGAAAACTCGGACTCATTTCCAAGAAGAATTTCGAGACGAACGCAATGGCGTAACCCATTTCCCTTGATTCTTATTTTAAAAATTAATTCTGCCTTGATTTATGGTTATTACACGTTATAAAAATACGGGTTGTTACACTAAATCAAAGCAGAATTAATTTTTAAAATAAGAATCATGGGAAATGGGTTACGTCATTATGTTCATCTCAAAATTCTGCTTGGAAACAAGTCCGAGTTTTTGAAAATCGGATTCCATATGACCTATTTATGACCCTTCGAAATTTCAGGAATTTTCAAGTTCAAAAACAGCTCAGAATTCGAATTCAAATTTCGAAATTCAAACCGTAGAACGGGCTGGGCAGGAAATTTCTCGCCTAGGACCAGGTCGACCTGGGGGTCGACCATAGTGTCGACCTGCCCAGGACCAGGTCGACCTGGGTGTCGACCTGGTTGCCGAGCCCATTTTTGAGTCAGAATTCACTCTGATGTTTCTAGTCCGATTTCTGTCTAAATTCGTTGGCCTGACCCTATATAAACAGCCCCTAACTCTAGTCTCTCTACACAAATTCTCTCTGGTATTATGCTGCTAAAACTCTGGTTGAAAAGTTAGAGAAAAGGGAACGCTTCTTCTCCAACAAGACTACGTGTAGAGTTTTGCTGTTAGGGGGATTTCTGTTTGACTCGAGATTCAACATCGCCTCTTTGTTTTCTAATTCTCAAACCATGATCTGTAAGCCCCAGTTACTTTTAGATCTAAACTTTATACTTAATATTGACATGTTGTAAATTGAAATTGAACCTAAGTTTGATAATTATCTTGGACCTATCATTGTATATCTTGGATCTATTCATCTTGAATCTTGACTTGTAGGAATATTTATATGAAATTGATTTGGGGCCTAAACATGTTGTAAACCTGAAACCCCTCATGTCCATGATGTTAACATGCCTGTGATGTTGAATTAGTTGTTATTCACAAGTTTGGGGTTATTATCTTATGTCAACTGTTACCATGACTATCACCCAATTTTGCTAGGTTAGATATTTGAGACCACTATTCCATATGCCAGTATTGTTGTAGTCATTTATCTCAAGTTATACCATGCTTGACTTATAATTACTTTTGCCACCTTATGCACGTTCTTTCTATGTTATTCCCTAATTAGATTTGTTTGTATCGATTCGAATTCACGTGCGATGGGAATACGATTTGGGTAGTTTAGGCAAACCTGAACTTACTATAAACTTGAAACGTGAACATTGTTATAACTTGAACCTGGATATGGACATGAACTTGACATGATTTGACGTGAAACATGTCATGAAAACTTGACATGAATTTAGACTCGAAACTTGAACCTGGACATGACACTTAGAATAAACTTGAACATGGCCAACTCGAGGTTGGGTTGAGTTTGCAGTGTAAATCTGCCCGGAACCGCCCGGCGAATCCAGTGACTGCAAACAATAGGATCCAATGTGGGTAGTTGGTCATATCGCACCTAAAACCCGAAGTTAGACTATGTTATGGTGTAAATCTGCCCGGAACCGCCCGGCAAATCCAGTGACCACAACAACTAGTCTAATGTGAGAGGTTGCGGTGCATTAATGAATTTATGCTACCTGATAGGGTTAAGTCATGAACCACTTGAATATACTTAGCCAATCTGACACGATGGTTTGATAGGGTTAAGTCATGAACATGAAAGATAACACTTAACCAACTTGATACATGATTGGATAGGGTTAAGTCACGAATTTGAATGACAACAATTAACCCAATAGAAACCCTAGTTACGCGGTCCTTTTCAGCAGTAACCCACTTGGATGTATTACGATACCCTAGGACTAGGCAGGATGGGGCATGATTACTGGGTTGATTGTAAGTGACCAGAACAACGGCTGAGTAGGTGCGCCATTGTAGGTTTAGGCGGACTATGGTCATGCACGTAGTCCGGAGTTGAAAAAGCAGGCATTGGGCACCAGTAGGTCTACATTGTGCGTGCTTGATTCGTGTCGGTGGTTGGCTCCCTAGGACTTGATACTCCCTATGGTGGACCTAGCACAGGTGACTACATTTCGTGATTGGGCCGTATGACACAGACACATGACGAGCTAGAACTTGTAGGGAGCCGATCGATTAGTAGATCGTACCGTAGGACCCCGTAATGGGTCATTTCATGATATTGGGCCAAGGGATTATTTCATGGTTAATACTAGACATGGGCTAGAATACTAGTACAGTTGGTGCAGCGAATCTTGAATACGCGATGCTAGACTTGATTTATCTTGTTTTCTTAGTTATCTTGCCAGACTTATTATCATCCCTATGTTTACTTTCCGTTTACTCATGTCTTGTTAACTTTACTAGTTTTTATAATAAAAGTCGCTAGGGCTTACCACTCTTTATGACTGACCCTTTTTCTTTCGCCTCTTTTTCTTTCGTTTTCCCCCCAGGTTCTCAGGGAGGAAACACTAGCTCTTAACTTGGATTTAGCTTGCTTTCTGTCAGCTCATGTACGGTTTGGTCTTGAGCTATGTTATGGCTGTACTTCTGCTATTTTGGGGAATAATTTACTTTGGTTATCTTAAGTTTATGCTTCTTTATTTAGAACTTGATGTAATGGAATAATTTGTACTTTGGATATATGAGGTTTTGACTCTTTTCTTGAAAGTAATGAAATTTGGTTTTTAATTTCTACTGCTGCCTTATTTATGTTCTGCCTTGTGACATCTATGTGTTTGTTTACCTAGATAATACTCCACCAAAACTAGTGCATTCCCTTTGTGAGTGACCCTAGCGGAGGCGGGGTGTTACTTTTGGTATCAGAGAAGAAGGTTACCAGATGGGGCAAAAGTTTTAATAATCTCCTAAAACTATTTTCCAAAACCGTTAATAAAGAAGCATTTTTCAATAAAAGTTTTATGTTTAAAAAGGCTATTCCCCAAAAGCCATTAGCACTTTCCTTTGTTTCCTCATTTGAATCATTTTCTTTTCGTTTTTCAGCATGTCTGATCTTAACCTTCCTGAGTGAGTACCCATGCCTGGATGGTTCCGAAGGTACTTAGAAGCTAGGGCCAACGGAGCGGGCCCGGCAGACATCCCTCCTCCTCCTCCCCCAGTGGCCGCGGTTCCTCCTCCTCCTGGTACCCGCCTTTGCCAAAATATGCAAAGACTTTAAAGCAATGTGCGGCAAGAACTTCGTTGGAACTGAAACCTTTGTTGAGGCACGAAACTGGCTAAAGGGGACTAAAGACTTGTTTATTATCTTCGATGTGGAGGATCATAGGAAAGTTCAGTTGGCAGTATGGTTGTTGAAAGAGGAAGCTGCATTTTGGTGGGAAGTCACCAACGCTACCAGGCCAGTTGAGACTTGGGCAGAGTTTAGAGAGAGGTTTGGGCTTAAATTCTTATCGTCAATAGAAGAGAACCTTCAGATGGAGAGGTTCCTAGCAGTTAAGCAAGGGGACATGACCGTTAGGGAGGACGTGAATAAGTTTAATTAGCTTGCTAGGTTCGGATTGGACTTGGCTAACACAGCTCAGAAGAAGGCTGTACGCTTTGCTCGAGGATTGAACGAGCCACTACACTGTTTGGCCATAACTCATATACCCATGGGGGCGACCTTTGAAAGCTTGGTGGATATGACTCTACTTCATGAGGAAGACAAGAATAGCAAGAAGGAGGTTAAGCCTAATGAGACTCAGAATAAGAAAGTTGACTTCAAGAAGGGAGGCAACAAGAATAACAAGAATAACAAGGGCAACAACAATAATAATAACAAGGCACGTGAGACAAGGAAGTGTAACTTTTGTGGTATTACGGGGCATATAGCCAAGGACTGTAGAAAGAAGAAGAGAAAGTTGGGTGAATGCTTTCATTGCGGGGATACTGGACACTTCAGTAAGGATTGCCCTAAGAAGCAAGGACAGGGGCAAAGGCAGGCCCAGCGAGCAGGGCCTTCTGGAGGGCAGTTGCATGCTCTCAACACCACTTCAGCTCTTGACAGAGGTAGTAATATTTCTGTAGAAAGCCTTGTTTACATTTCTGAATTTCTTGTTCGAACCTTATTTGACTCTGGCGCATAACATACTTTTATTTCTTCTAATATTGTCAAAAATCTGCACCTAAGTACTAGTCTAGTTGAGGATCCCATTAGTGTTTCAAATCCAATTGGGGGCTCCGCCCATTTATCTATGATGTGTGTGGATTTGAGGATTTCTATCTTAAGCGTAGAATTCACGTGTAATGCTTATGTTCTCGGATTTATGGGATACGGTTTGATCCTAGGTATGGATTGGCTGTCCAATTATGGAGCCATTCTTGATTGTGAACGAAGGGTAGTGAGGCTCATGACTCGCCTTGGTAATACCCTTGAAATTCCTTGTAACCCTAAGGGTCTGGTCATGTTGTGTTATCTTGAATCTCTTGACTCGTCCATCGACAATTTGCAATCTGTAAGAGTGGTCCGAGAATATCCAGATGTCTTTGATGAGGTGAAGGGGTTACCTCCTAAACGCGAGATAGACTTCCGAATTTATCTTGTTGATAATGCCAAGCCAGTTTCATTGACCGTTAGGCACATGGCCCCACGAGAAAGAAGAGTGCTCAGTAAACAAGTTAAGGAGTTGCTTGAGAAAAATTTCATAAGGCGAAACATTTCTGAATGGGGTGCTCCAGTGGTATTCGCTACTAAGGCGGATGGTTCGCTTCGTCTATGCGTAGATTATCGTGAGTTAAACAAGCTAACTAAGAAAAATAGACACCCACTACCAAGAATCGATGATTTGTTTGACCAGCTTGTGGGAGCATCTGTTTTCTCTCAACTCGATCTAGCCTCAGGATTCCATCAGCTTAGAGTGGCTGAGAATAGCATTGACGAAACTGCGTTTAGGACTCCAAATGGGTTCTTCGAATGGCTCATCATGCTGTTTGGGTTAACAAATGCACCTGCGTACTTTGTAGATTTGATGAGTAGGGTGTTTCGGGAGTTCCTTAACAAGTTTGTAGTGGTTTTTGTGGATGATATTTTGATCTTCTCAAAGGATGAAGAAGAGCATGTTAGACATCTCAAGGAAGTCATGGATACGCTTAGAGCACACCAGTAAAAGGCTAAGTTCTCCAAATGCCATTTTTGGAGGAAGGAAGTTCGATTTCTTGGACATGTAGTTTCTAAGCAAGGCATAGCCATGGACCCCGCAAAGGTAGTTGCGTTACAAGACTGGAAAATTCCTAAGAACGCAACGGAGGTGAGAAGCTTTCTCAATTTGGCAGGCTACTATAGGAAGTTCATTAAGGACTTCGCTAAGATTTCAGCCCCTCTTACTAGGTTAACGAAGAAAAACCTAGCGTTTGCATGGGACATAGAATGTGAGATTGCTTTTCAGAGACTCAAGAGAGCCTCACCACAACTCCAGTTTTGGCATTACCCGACGGAAGTAAGATGTTTACGGTGCACACAGATGCGTGTGGCACAGGATTAGGCGCTGTCCTAATGCAAGAAGGGAAAGTGATATGCTATGAGGGTAGACAACTTAAGGTTCATGAGAAGAACTATCCCACACATGACTTGGAGTTGGTGGCGATCGTTTTTGCACTTAAATCTTGGCGCCATTATCTTCTAGGGGAGAGGTTCGAGCTGTATACCGACCACAAATCGCTTAAGTACCTCTTCTCACAGAAAGATTTGAATCTAAGACAACAGCGGTGGATGGAATTCTTGGTATCATATGACTTTGATATAGCTTACACCCCTGGCAAGGGTAACGTGGTGGCAGATGCGCTAAGTAGGAAAGGTTGACATTGAGCCCCTTGTTTGTTGAAAGAAAAAGTCTAGAGTTTATAGTAACCTTTGATTTTAGACCTGCTATTGAGTCATTGACTGGTACGTTAGCATCTCTTGAATTAAGACCTACACTTCTAGATCAAGTAGGGACTTCACATAAGGAAGACCCACAGATAGTCGAAATTATGGACAAGTTGATTAGTGGTGAGACGTCAAGTCACCTCGGTAGGTATGCCATAGATGACAAGGGATGGCTAAGGCGTGATGGAAGGCTATGTGTCCCACAAGTGGGAGAATTAGTAAATAAAGTTCTCGAAGAAGCGCATCATTTGAAGATGACTATACATCCCGGAGGGGATAAGATGTACAGAGATATGAAACGTATTTTCTTTTGGGTTGGAATCAAAAAGGACGTGGCAGAGTTCGTTTCAAAGTGCATGGTGTGCCAACAAGTAAAGGCCGAGTCGAAGAAGCCCGGTGGGCTATTACATCCTTTAGAGGTTCCACAATGGAAGTGGGAAAGTATCTCGATGGATTTCGTGGATGGACTGCCTAGGTCAAGGAAGGGAAATACTAGCATATGGGACATAGTTGATAGACTCACGAAAAGCGCTCACTTCATTCCGGTGAAAAGCAAGAGGACCGCATCATGGCTAGCGTCTATTTACCTTCGAGAGATAGTACAGTTACACGGGGTTCCTTTTAGTATAGTTAGTGATCGTGGCCCGATTTTCACTAGCCAGTTTTGGAATAGTCTACAAGAGGCAATGGGTACGCGACTAAGTTTAAGCACGGCCTATCACCTACAGACGGATGGACAAACCGAAAGGATAAATAGGGTACTAGAGAATCTTTTGAGGCTATGCATTCTGGACTTTGGTGGTACTTGGGAAGACCATCTTCCTCTCGTAGAGTTTGCATATAATAATAGTTACCAAGCTAGCATCGGAATGGCACAGTTTGAAGCCCTGTATGGAAGACCGTGCAAGTCACCAACTTGTTGGTGGGAGATGACAAACAGGCTTATACTAGGGCCCGACATGATAAGTGACACTTCTGAGAAGGTTTAGTTGATACGAAGATGGATGAAAACGGCCCAAGACAGACAGAAATCTTATGCGGACAAGAGAAGGACAGACATAGAGTTCGAAGTCGGAGATATGGTCTTTATAAAAGTTTCTCCTTTACGCAATGTGGTTCATTTTGGAGCGGATGGAAAGCTAGCACCAAGGTTCGTAGGACGATTCCCTATCACTGAGAGGATTGGGCAGATGGCCTATAAGGTAGACTTACCCGAGAAGCTGACCGGGGTACACAATGTCTTTCACGTCTCGCATCTCCGAAAGTGCTTACATGAGTCAGCCGAAGTGGTTGAGCCAAGCATCCTTGAAGGCGTAGAAGTGGAAAAAGAAGAAACATTGAGGTGAGTTCCGATTCGTATCTTAGGAACGGAAATCAAGAAGCTAAGGAATCGAGAAGTCAAGCTAGTTAAAATACAGTGGAGTGAAGCCCAAGAAGATGCAACTTGGGAAACCGAAGAGAAGATACACGCGCTTTACCCATTTCTTTTTTAGTGTACATTCTCGGTCTCTTTTCCTATAAACTTAAAAACCTTTCGTATCATGTTTTTACTACCTATGTTTGCCTTGTTATCTTCTCGATCTTATCTTGAGAACCTTAGGTAGAACTATATGGATGTAAACATGTGATTGAAACATGTTATGGTTGATGTTTGCAAATGGTTGCAAGTGTTTGCAAGTGATTGCTAGTGGATGCATGACACACATTAGGCACTAGATCGGCTCAGTCACATTTTCATGTTGCATATGAATGAGTGCTTATACTTGTACATGGATGGAACTTGTTATGCCATCACTTGGATGTTGCATATGAATGAATGTTATGTGCACTCATGTAGAGACTATAAATTATGTTAAGAATTTGCATACATGTTGGATTCATTACACTAACATATTTTGCATTAAGGAGGTCTAGTGAATCAGTAACCGCTTGATCTTTTGCATTAGATAAGTACATATACACACACTTTCTGCATATGTTCATACAGCACTAGAAATCTTTTAAGGACAATGGTTGCCTGTGGATGATGTTTTGAGTAGATGGATGGTTGGATGGTAGGATATATTCTTTCTAACTTAGAGATTTCGGGGACGAAATCCTTTAAGGAGGGGAGAATGTAACAACCCGTATTTTAATAACGTGTTATAACCCTAAATTAAGACAGAATTAATTTTTAAAATAAGAATCAAGGGAAATGGGTTACGCCATTACGTTCGTCTCAAAATTCTGCTTGGAAACGAGTCCGAGTTTTCGAAAATCGGAGTCCGTATGATCAAGTTACGACCCTTCGAAGTTTCAGGAATTTTCAAGTTCAAAAACAGCTCAGAATTCGAATTCAAATTTCGAAATTCAAACCCCAGAACGGACTGGGCGGGAAATTCCCCGTCCAGGACCAGGTCGACCTGGGGGTCGACCATAGTGTCGACCTGCCCAGGACCAGGTCGACCATAGAGTCGACCTGGGTGTCGACCTGGTTGCCGAGCCCATTTTTGAGTCAGAATTCGCTCTGATGTTTCTAGTCTGATTTCTGTCTAAATTCGTTGGCCTGACCCTATATAAACAGCCCCTAACTCTAGTCTCTCTACACAAATTCTCTCTGGTATTATGCTGTTAAAACTCTGGTTGAAAATTTAGAGAAAAGGGATTGCTTCTTCTCCTACAAGACTACGTGTAGAGTTTTGCTGTTTGGGGGATTTCTGTTAGACTCGAGATTCAACATCGCCTCTTTGTTTTCTAATTCTCAAACCATGATCTGTAAGCCCCAGTTACTTTTAGATCTAAACTTTAAACTTAATATGGACATGTTGTAAATTGAAATTGAACCTAAGTATGATAATTATCATGGACCTATCATTGTATATCTTGGATCTATTCATCTTGAATCTTGACTTGTGGGAATATTTATATGAAATTGATTTGGGGCCTAAACATGTTGTAAACCTAAAACCCCTCATGTCCATGATGTTAACATGCCTGTGATGTTGAATTAGTTGTTATTCACAAGTTTGGGGTTATTATCTTATGTCAACTGTAACCATGACTATCACCCTATTTTGCTAGGTTAGATATTTGAGTCCATTATTCCATATGCCAGTATTGTTGTAGTCATTTATCTCAAGTTATACCATGCTTGACTTATAATCACTTTTGCCACCTTATGCACGTTCTTTCTATGTTATTCCCTAATTAGATTTGTTTGTATCGATTCGAATTCACGTGCGATGGGAATACGATTTGGGTAGTTTAGGCAAACCTGAACTTACTATAAACTTGAAACGTGAACATTGTTATAACTTGAACCTGGATATGGACATGAACTTGACACGATTTGACATGAAACATGTCATGAAAACTTGACATGAATTTAGACTCGAAACTTGAACCTGGACATGACACTTAGAATAAACTTGAACATGGCCAACTCGAGGTTGGGTTGAGTTTGCAGTGTAAATCTGCCCGGAACCGCCCGACGAATCCAGTGACTGCAAACAATAGGATCCAATGTGGGTAGTTGGTCATATCGCACCTAAAACCCGAGGTTAGACTATGTTGTGCTGTAAATCTTCCCGGAACCGCCCAGCGAATCCAGTGACCACAACAACTAGTCTAATGTGAGAGGTTGGGGTGCATTAATGAATTTATGCTACATGATAGGGTTAAGTCATGAACCACTTGAATATACTTAACCAATTTGACACGATGATTTGATAGGGTTAAGTCATGAACATGAAAGATAACATTTAACCAACATGATACATGATTGGATAGGGTTAAGTCACGAATTTAAATGACAACACTTAACCCGTTAGAAACCCTAGTTACGCGGTCCTTTTCAGCAGTAACCCACTTGGATGTATCACGATACCCTGGGACTGGGCAGGGTGGGGCACGATTACTGGGCTGATTGTAAGCGACCAGAACGACGGCTGAGTAGGTGCGCCATTGTAGGTTCAGGCAGACTATGGTCGTGCACGTAGTCCGGAGTTGAAAAAGCAGGCATTGGGCACTAGTAGGTTTACACTGTGCGTGCTTGATTCGTGTCGGTGGTTGGCACCCTAGGGCTTGATACACCCTATGGTGGACCTAGCACAGGTGACTACATTTCGTGATTGGGCCGTATGACACAGACACATGACGAGCTAGAACTTGTAGGGAGCCGATCGATTAGTAGATCGTACCGTAGGACCCCGTAATGGGTCATTTCATGATATTGGGCCAATGGATCATTTCATGGTTAATACTGGACATGGGTTAGAATACTAGTACAGTTGGTGCAACGAATCTTGAATACGCGATGCTAGACTTGATTTATCTTGTTATCTTAGTTATCTTGCCAGACTTATTATCATCCCTATGTTTACTATCCGTTTACTGATGTCTTGTTAACTTTACTAGTTTTTATATTGAAAGTCACTAGGGCTTACAAGTCTTTATGACTGACCCTTTTTCTTTCGCCTCTTTTTCTTTCGTTTCCTCCCCCAGGTTCTAAGGGAGGAAACGCTAGCTCTTAACTTGGATTTAGCTTGCTTTCTGTCAGCTCATGTACGGTTTGGTCTTGAGCTATGCTATGGCTTCACTTTTGCTATTTTGGGGAATAATTTACTTTGGTTATCTTAAGTTTATGCTTCTTTATTTAGAACTTGATGTAATGGAATAATTTGTACTTTGGATATATGAGGTTTTGACTCTTTTCTTGAAAGTAATGAAATTTGGTTTTTAATTTCTACCGTTGCCTTATTTATGTTCTGCCTTGTGACATCTCTGTGTATGTTTACCTAGATAATACTCCACCAAAACTAGTGCATTCCCTTTGTGAGTGACCCTAGCGGAGGTGGGGTGTTACACAACTCAACCTATATTCGTGATTTTTGGACCTAGAATGGATATTACATTTTACTTATTTATTTCCATACAAGTGTGAATAATATAAAATTAAACATTCTAAATTAATTTAATTTAATTAAATCCTTTACCTTAATACTCTGTAAAAATTCTTCCTTTCCGATTTCAACAGAGTCCTACTTCGGCATAAAGAACAACATTTGTTCTCCTTCTTAAAACTATCGAGACATGTTGCTTGCTACTTTGTGAACAACAAAGCCATGCCATCTTTAACCCTTTTCAATCTCGTACTCCATCAAATGCCTACTGCAAATCCTCAACTCCACAATCATCTCACCTTCCATTGCTGAACCTGTCACCTACCTTACCACCCGCACAGTCAAACTCCTCCCAGTTCGAAACCACGCTTGAACCTCCCTTCTGAAATCGAAGACATATACTCCTTAAGTCGAACCCTAGAATTTACTTGCGAGCCTCAGATTAGCGTCGACAGCTACAGGTCGACTTCCAGATTCCTTCCCCCAACATCCATCGCGAGCTGCTCTGCCGCGATCCCCTTCCGCTTCGATCCAGGCTTCGACGGTCTTGTCATGACCCTACGCGAGATCGAATCCCACTTCCGTAATTGACAAGGAAACCTAAATCCCAAACCACAACCTCCCTGCTATGAACACAAATCACCACCCTACTTGCGACAAACAATCGGAACTCCCTCGTGTTTTTGAATCGCCGGGAATGGAAATCGCGAGTACCCAATTCACGAGCTGCTTCTCCGATGATGTCGAGATTCAAGAGGCCTAGCTGACTTCGATTTTAAGTTTTCTATTTGATTTGATTTATGGAAGAAATCTTAACTGGAGGAGGTTTTCGATTTTTAAGTTTTGGTTTTTCTTGAGGAATGAAAAACGGGAAGGAATTAAAGGAGATGGTAGCGATATATAGACGGAGGAAGGGGACTGGAGGTACATGCTATTAAAGAGATGCTGGTTAAGTACACCGCATATTTAATTCGATCTGATTTGTATTAAATTCGATTAGATTTAAAGAGATTTTTATTTCTTTTTAGATAGATATTGATTTGATTTTGATCCTATCCACTGATCAAGTAAATCGGGGTTCACAATTAAAAATCGTGAACCACTATTTTAAAGTACCGACCGTCGTTATAATGTTATAACACTATTTTGAATTCAACGAAATAGATTATACAATTAAATTTGAACGTATATTTAAAATAGCCATGTTAAATCAATTTAAATTCAAAACAAATAATTTCTTCACCAATAAATTTCTATTATCATCGTTCATACTTAAATAGTATATATATTGATCATCTGAACCGTTTCGATTCAGTTTTGTCTTTGAATTAAATTATTTCAGTTCTCGTATTTTGATTATTTAATCGATAACCCACTAAAATACCATTTATATTATAAATTCAATATTTAAAACCATACTAAATATTTAAAATAAATCGACCAAAAGTCCGGGTCGTTACATTCTTCCCCCCTTAAAATAATTTCGTCCTCGAAATCGCTAAGGTAGGAAAAATGGTACAAATCCATTACTTTTCAAAATCTCACTTATGTTGAAACTCGTCTCTTCTTATTTCAACAAATCTAATTCCACCAAAACCTTTGGTTTTCACACATTTAATCTAAATGATTTACACCCAATTCAAATTCTATTCAATCTTATTCAATTTGAATTTCATTAATTCATTTAACTCGATCCATTTAACTTGCTTAAGTTAAATTTAAACTTCAGAATTCAAATTCCTGGGTTTTTCTTTCGAATCCTTCTGAAATCACGTAAATATATGCATATATATTTATTTCCATTTCAAATTCAAATCATTTGAATTTTCAAACTACTTGTTTTCTTTCAAACAAATTCCCATCAAAAAATTTCTAAGGTTGCAATTCGTCACTTATAACTCGAAAATGAACACTTATGATGTCGCGACCATCATCAGAATTATTTCCCAGCCACTGAAGTGAGTTCAGTGCTTCATCACTTTTAAAATCCATCTAAAATGATTTTAAATCAAAAATCCTTTCAAAACAAAGTCATATTATTTTAATGTACTTTAGAAAATATTTTTTTTTCAAATCTCCCAGGATTTAAACTCTAAATTCTTGTTTGAATTAAATTTTAATTCATTTCATTTGCATATATTTCATTTGTATACAAATTCTATTTGGTTATCAATAACCATTTCAATTCTTATAATCTCATTCGATTATAATAACAACAAACCCATCCATGTATTATAATAATTTCAGAAAATTATTCCTTTTCTATCAAAATAGAATTTTGAGTAAATTTATTTCATTTACCCACTTAAAACAGTATTGTGTTAAATTGCTCTGTTTAAGTGTTTAGAAATTCCTATCGACTTCGTAGCGTCCCACGATTCGATCAAAATTCATAAACCACTCAATAGACTAACCAACACAATATAAAACAAATTTTATATCAATTTACAAATACGCTCTCTCATATATATACACTCAATTCATTCTAGGGTACTACTGACCCTATCTCTAATGAGCACAACACCAAAGCCTAGGTATTCGCTTAACCTAAGCTCTGATACCAGCTGTAACGGCCCGCAGATCCATACTATCTGAGCTGACTAATACAACACACGTCCAACTCAAATAATACAGAAATACGAGTCATTAGGGTTAAAGAAAATAGAAAAGATAGAAGAACATAAACAACAATACAGAATCTCACAGCGGAACGAATAAAATATATTATATAACATAACTTTGGAATACAAATCTGTTTGGTACATATATACATACCATCATCAGAGTACGACATAAAATTTGATACAGCGGAAATAACCCTAAATAACTAACGGTGAAGTCTCCTGCTTCCAGCTCCTCTAAGTGTATCTGTAAAAGCCTGAAACACTTGACTACCCGTACAAATTTGGGCACCTAAGAGTTTAGGAAAAACAAAACAAAATAAACTCTGGGTCAGTCATGGGACTGGTGTGAGTAAACTCCAATCATATGGTTTAACTTCAAAAATCTTTTGAAAGGAAAGGATAATAGTAAGACCAGCCCACACATAAACACAGACGGTTTTTACCTTACTATAACCCAAAACATTTTTGATATCAAAATCCAGTGATATTATACTAATGTCTAACCAAATAAATAACCAAATAGTAGGACGCTTGCATCTCACGCTCTACATATATAGTATAAAATAAAAAAATAAAAAAACCGCAGGGCGCTTATTGGAGATTGGATTTCCAACATGACAAGGTATGGAACCACCTTCCGCTAGTGTATCTCCTGAGAGGAATACACTGGGTTCAACAAGAACATCTTGCAACCCGGCCCACACATGACCGACCACTCATTTCGCTTGAGTGTATCAAATGTATATCACCAACGGTTGGGATTAGCAACCGTTTCCCGAATGGGACAGCATTGAATAGAATAAGGAATTAAATGAATCTCTAGATAGGTGATTATACACCCTAATGGGAGCGACCCACATAGCCATGTTGCCTGCCCGATTTTTGTCATTTCCCGGTTGTTGAGGCCTGAGGCTACGATTACTTTCTATTCATTGATATCACAATTACTTTGAATGCCACATTGTCAGATCAGTTAATCACTAGTTGATTTGCATAAATATTTTGGATGTTATGCTAAGGGAATAAATCCGTTGCCACCATATATATTTATACAGACCAACCCATTAGATCATTGGAAATACTTTGTCAGACATTCGTCCATTTACGTTCGTTCTGGGACTGAACGAAACCGAAGGCACAAGTTCTATTAATAGAAAAAGTCCTTGCACTTCACTCCATCTTCGATTATCTTTATATAATCTGATCCGCAACGCTACTGCCAATACAGAGTGGTTCACGGATAATAATCCAACTGGTCTCTCCATATTGACAACGATGGTTAAAAAAACTTTGATAGTCTGTGATTTAACTATCGAATAAAAACAAGTGTTTCGATAGTCGATGATTTAACTATCGAAATAAAAACAAGTGTTCATTCAACATATCAAACAAATCACTAGGCTCTTTAATTAATATTTCATTAATTAAATCTCTTCCCCATTTCCTTATCAATATTTGTTAACCAAATATTTTCAATAACCATATTGGCCCTTTACACTATTTGGAAAACATTTCCAAATATCGCCCTCCTTTATTTTCTGTATTTAGAAAATATATTATATTTGCGATTGAAAACAATTTCAATCACTTATCTCTTTCCCGACTACTTTAATTATACTCAGGAAATATTTACTTATATATTTCCAAAATTCCACCACTTGGGTTAAAACGAATGCTTTGTAAAACATCGTTACCACAACCCAATATATTTTATTCACTAACTCTTATTCAAACACTTCTCTTCGAGACTGGATCATGCTATTTATCAATTAAAAATGAAATAAATCAAGTTGAGGTAAAATTACCTCTTAGACCTTGACTGAAAACATCATTAACTTCAAAACAGACAAAACCACTTACCTCGAATAAACACACTATAGAACCCAATTATTCATTTTTAAAAACATGTATATGGTTCGCTTTCTATTTCTAATTTATAGATTTCCCTTTTTGTTTACAATATTCTATTTTTGATTTCGTTTCCTTATCGAATTCTATATATATCGATACATTGATTTCCAACTATTAAATTATCTTAAAAAAAACATTCTAACTCCTTAAATTCCCGGAAAAATTCGCCATAACCTCCCTTGTATCGGGAGCTTTGGGATATTTCAAATAGCCTCCCATGGCCCTCACTAATCCAAAAGAAAAAGAAAAAGCCAAGCGGCTTGCTGATACGGCGCATAAAACCTCATATATGAAATTAAACATGTACCTTTTTGTCGGGCACATAAATTAAAATCTTCATATACTTCATCCCATACCTGTCTAACAAATGTTCACCTGTTTTCAACTAAATTCATCTCAAACAAATCGTTGAATTCAGTTTTCGCTCATTTATTCTTTTATTAGCTATTTTTCCTATTTCACTTCCTTGTTTGAACATAACATGTTCAAACAAAATATTTAACTTGCTCATAACCAAATTGAATTTTCAATTTCAATTCTAGTTTCCTTTTTGATTTCGAATATAAATTTTCAAATCTCTTTCACTTATTCAACGCCCCATTTCAATTCAAATCTCATTAACTAATTACTATTCAAATTAGTTAATTCTATTCAATAATCAAAAATCTAATTTCTGTTTCAAAAATCAATTCATTACTCCACTTGAGTTCACATATAATTTACAACTCAAATCTGAAATTTTCTAAATAGAAATTCGGATTTTATTCGCTTAAAATCCTTTTATAAAATTAAATAAACCATTATGGTTTCTAAATGGTTATGGCGCTGCTTTTCTGAAAATTTGATTTTGATATAACTCAAAATCTATTCGACGAAATCCAGATTTTTCTCCTCCATCAGAAAATTGTTATCAAATCGGTCCTGACGTTTCTTGTTTCAAAGAATTTCGACTTCAATCGAGTTCTGTATAATCAATTGAAGTTTGAAACGCCAATTTACAAACTGCAGCGCTACAGCGAGTTCGTTTTAATTATATTTATAAATCTAAACGTTTAAACTTCGTTTATAATAAATTCCACTTCATTTTGATATATTTTTAATGTATATCAAATCAATTTGTCCCAATTCAACATAGCATTTTCGATCTATTTCACTTCTATTTGAAATTCTATATTTAAATTTCAATTCACTTCTATTTTTCAAATTCTATTTGAATTTCCATATTCTAATTTCCTTTATTCAATTCCCATTTGAATTTCTACGTTCAAATTCTATATTTGATTTTCCTTTGAATTTCATATATTCAAACTCCATTTGAATTTCGATATTCAAATCCCCTTTGAATTTTCTATTTGAATTCTATATTCAAATTCCATAGTTTAAATTCCATTTCACTTCTAATTTCAAATTCTATAGTTAAACCCCATTTGAATTTTATTTTCAAATCTCTATTGTTAACTCCATTTGAATTCTATTTTCAAATCTCTATAGTTAACTCCATTTGAATTTTCTTTATTCAAATCCATTTGAATTCCTTTGTATTCAAATTCTATTTGAATTCCTTTGAATTTAAATTTCTGTGTATTCAAATTCTATTAAAATTCAATATATTCAAATTCTATTTAAATTTTCTATATATAAATTCTATTTGAATTTCATTTTCAAATTCCATTTTAAATCTATTAAATTCTATACTCAAAGTCTGTTTCTATTTGAATTCTATATTCAAATTCTTGTTTCAATCTATTTGAATTCTATAGTTGAATTCCTTTATATTTTCTATATTGAATTTCCATTTGAATACTTATATTCAATTTCTTTAAACAAGTCTCGATTTCAATTCCTTTTGAAATCGATATTTCTATTTTTTTGAAAATAGATTTCCCTTTTCAATTTCACACTTGTATTTTTATTTCTGAATTATCAAATGATAATTCTTTTCACTTCATTTATAACTTCGTTATAAAAGAACAATTTATAAACTTTGTTTATAAAGGAACTACTTGTTTTATTTTTCAAAACAAGTTTATATTTTTATTACATTGAATTTTCACATTCTATTTAAAAATAGAATTTTCCCTTTTAATCTCAAATATCCTTTCCACGATATTTTAAATAAATTAACACTTAGCCCAGTGATATTTAAAACAATCAAATCACCCAATTTTCAATCATTTTATTTTTAACACGTCATATATGAATATATGAAATCAAGCAAACAAACAAACAGATAATATTTTTTTGAGTAATCTAGTTGGATTCCTCCAACCTGTTTTCCTGCATCCACAGACGTTAGTCAACATAGTAATACCCATCCTGCTTGGTAGCAGGATATCGCGGTATAAAAGGGGATCCACTTATATACGTGGGCGTAGGGTCATCCGCTAATGATACTGCGGGCATCCGCTAATGATACTGTGGGAACAATCCAATCACCAAACCAATATATATATAATAGTCAACCCTAAATAACTATTATTTTTAAATCAACCAGAAGGCATTTCAAACAAGCATCAAACAATTATTTTTAACGAATAAAAATAATTCTAAATAAAAGGTGAGTGAGATTTACTCACTTGATTTTTGATTGGCGGATATTCAGAATTTGAATTCTCTAAATTCAGGGTTGATTCAGAAAAAATCCCAAACCACTTCCAGAATGTGTATTCAACCGCTACGAATCAACTCAACCTATATTCGTGATTTTTGGACCTAGAATGGATATTACATTTTACTTATTTATTTCCATTCAGGTGTGAATAATATAAAACTAAACATTCTAAATTAATTTAATTAAATCCTTTACCTTAATACTCTGTAAAAATTCTTCCTTTTTGATTTCAACAGAGTCCTACTTTGGCATAAAGAAAAACATTTGTTCTCCTTCTTATAACTGTCGAGACATGTTGCCTGCTTCTTTGTGAACAACAAAGCCATGCCATCTTTAACCCTTTTCAATCTCGTACTCCATCAAATGCCTACTGCAAATCCTCAACTCCACAATCATCTCACCTTCCATTGCCGAATCCGTCACCCACCTTACCACCCGCACAGTCAAACTCCTCCCAGTTCAAAACCACGCTTGAACCTCCCTTCTGAAACCGAAGACAGATAATCCTTAAGTCGAACCCTAGAATTTACTCGCGAGCCTCAGATTAGCGTCGACAGCTACAGGTCGACTTCCAAATTCCTTCCCCCAACATCCATCGCGAGCTGCTCTACCGTGACCCCCTTCTGCTTCGATCCAGGCTTCGACGGTCTTATCTTGACCCTTCGCGAGATCGAATCCCTCTTCCGTAATCGATAAGGAAACCTAAATCCCAAACCGCAACCTCCCTGCTATGAACACAAATCACCGCCCTACTTGCGACAAACAATCGGAACTCCCTCGTGTTTTTGAATCGCCGGGAATGGAAATCGCGAGTACCCAATTCACGAGCTGCTTCTCCGATGATGTCGAGATTCAAGAGGCCTGGCTGACTTCGATGTTTAGTTTTCTGTTTGATTTGATTTATGGAAGAAATCTTAACTGGAGGAGGTTTTTGATTTTGAAGCTTTGGTTTTCCCTAAGGAATGAAAAATGGGAAGGAATTAAAGGAGATGGTAGTGATATATAGAAGGAGGAAGGGGACATGAGGTACATGCTATTAAAGAGATGTTGGTTAAGTACACCGCATATTTAATTCGATCTGATTTGTATTAAATTCGATTAGATTTAAAGAGATTTTTATTTCTTTTTAGACAGATATCAATTTGATTTTGATCCTATCCACTGATCAAATAAATCGGGGTCCACAATTAAAAATCGTGAACCGCTATTTTAAAGTACCGACCGTCGTTATAATGTTATAACGCTATTTTGAATTCAACGAAATAGATCATACAATTAAATTTGAACGTATATTTAAAATAGCCATGTTAAATCAATTTAAATTCAAAACAAATAATTTCTTCAACAATAAATTTCTATTATCATCGTTCATATTTAAATTGTATATATATTGATCATCTGAACCGTTTCGATTCAGTTTTGTCATTGAATTAAATTATTTCAGTTCTCGTATTTCGATTATTTAATCGATAACCCAATAAAATACCATTTATATTATAAATTCAATATTTAAAACCATACTAAATATTTAAAATAAATCGACCAAAAGTCCGGGTCGTTACACTAGATTATTATAATTAGTTTAAAATAGTATTAGTATATTTTAGTGTTTTTTATGACAAAGGCGAAGAAATTATGAAATACGACATAGTTAAGATATGCGTAGTTTAAGTGGGAGTCAGAAGCAATGCATGGAGAAAGGCAAGAAACCAGATCAATAGGTATATAAGGTATGAATATATTATAAACCAAGGTTGTCATCATAAAAAAAAAAGGAGATTGTTGGAGAATGGAATTTTGATGACAATAACCATGTTTCAGTTATTAACATTGTTGATTAAAAAATAAATAACAACATCTTTACCCAGAATATATATATATATATATGTATGTATATGTATGTATGTATATGTATATGCAGGAATTACATGCAGGAAATGTATATTGCAGACCGTATAGTTAAGAGTTTAAGAGATTCAAGATATCAAGACTCGTGAGAATCAAGATATCAAGATTTCGAAGAGTTCAAGAAAATCAAGTAATATAGTCTAGTTAATATGTAAAACTCTGGATAGCACTTTCAAATTCTGTTTTCGAATCATATTATTTTCAAACTTCTTTCTAAATAATTTCAAATTATTCTTAGTTACGTTTTTCATATATATATATATATATTGTGCGTGTGTGTGTTTACTATATAGTTTATATACGTTATAAAATTTTATATTTGCATTATATACATGTATTTATAATTGTAATAGAGTTATATATCATTTAAATATATATAGTTTTATATCATATGATTAGTATGTTTTTATACTTTAGAAAATATATTTTAAACAACTAGTTTTGATTCAAGAATTTCCAAAATATATACACTGATTTAAATAGTTTAAACATGATTTAAAATATGAAAAATCATGTATATGTCGACATACAATATTGTACATGTCGCCATATAACTGTTACAATTTTAACTTTCAAAAAAGTGACTTTTCGTTATTTGAAACATTTCGGAACTGTTGCAACCTTTGGGACTCTATATAAAAGGATCATTTTCAAATTTTTAACTAATTTTCTTCTCCTTCTTCATCCCTTTTCTTACTACCATTGTTATACTTTAATTTCTTGATTTCTACACTTAAACTCTGCTGATTTCAATACAAATTATATCATTCTCTTTCTCTTCTCAATCTCTATCAAATATTCTATGTTTGGAAGTGCTATTCAAGGTTTCTAGGGCTGTTTGTAATTGTTAAGGAAAAAGTGTGTTCCTTATAGCTTGTAAATCAAGGAAAGGGAGCGGTGTGAACCTCGTAGCCGTGAAATCTAGGATGTTGAATTGGTGTGAACCTTGCAGCCGTGAAATCAAGGGTGTGGAATCGGTGTTAACCTTGTAGCCATGAAATCTAGGGTGTTGTAAGATTGGTACTAGTATTAATAAAACTCTGCATAATCCAGCGTTGCATAGGACTGGACGCAGGAGTAATCAAAACCAGTATAAAATCCCGTGTGTTCTTTCCTTTTCTGCAATTTAATTTATATTTATATATGCATCTGTGATTTTTTCTATTGTGATATTCATTCTGTGATTCATACTGTTGCTTGTGTAATCATTAAATTGTTCAAGTTTTCCATAATCTCGTTAAAACACAATTCACCCCTTCTAGTGTTAGTTTTACCTTAAGATCCGTAATTCTTATCCCTAACATTCATGTAAGCTTATACATTACCAAAAGATAAATGTATGTTTCTAAAAGGGTGACAATCATATCCTACTTGGGTTCGACCCACTTAACTCCGCTGCATCTCTTTTGATTTTAGTCATTCCCGGTTGATGAGGCTTGAGGCTACATTACATCTTGCTTAAGTATTTTACATTTATAAATGTCTAGCATTTCAAAATCTTTAAATCCTGTCGCTCTGTAAAATCGAAGTAGTTTTCGAACAACTAGTTCTGATCTCAGTCTCTGTGAAACAACCATCAATAAATTAAAATTAAAATTGGCATATAGTAGATTATTTGGCTATCAACACACAAACAACGATCATCGAGAGATTATTTCACAAAGGAATACACTAAGTCTTAGTTAATTGATTCTTCATTAATTAATCTCTTTAAAATTTATAAGCCACCTTTATATACTCATCTCAAGTTTATCAGTATATTCATAGATCATTATTTCACTACTTCGAAATAATATATACACATATTTATTGTATGCTCATAAAGTATTTTTCAATACTAGAAATATCTTTATGTGTATATCTTACCTAACACCTACCTAAGTATACTCTAAAACATTATATTACCAATATTTAGGAAATATATTCATATATCTATCTAACACCAATCAAGGTATATAAAAAAAACATGATTTTTTTTATACTTGGAATTTCCATATACCTATCCTAATGGTATAAGTATATTGGCAAATCTATTTGGAAAGCTATCTTACTTTTAACAAAAATGTTACATAGGTTAAACCCATTTATATTTAAGATGTGCATTTTGCTAAATTCACAAATAAAATACTTAGGTAAAACAAATTTATAAATTTCCTTTATAAAATTTTACTTAAAAATTCTTTTCAAATTATTTTATTTAAACAAATGTCCTATTAAAATGTTGATGAAATACTTAAATGCTTATATTTTTATTCAAGCAAATAAATAAAAATGTAACAATTTAAAAAAATAACAAAATTTAAAAGCATACAACAATATAAAATAAATTCGATAAATAACAATTTATAATACAAAAATAATTTGAATAATATATAATTAGATGATATAAAAAAATTACATATTAATTTTTTTTAATAATATAAAACATTTAGTATTATAAACAATCTGAAAATGTAAAACAATAGATTATGAAATTTCAGATCCTTTTAACATAATAAATGTATAATAATATAAAGAAAATTTTAAACTCTTATAAATTAGATCATTATTAGTCTTCTTGTAATAATAGTTATAAAATATTTGGAAATAATTTAAAAGACGAATTACTAAGCTTAAACATGATACATAGATAGCTTAACTTTATTTGCAAACATTATTAAATGATGATTTTCTTTTGAAAATATCATCTCCGAAATAAATAATGATTTAAAAATATTTGCTCTACGTAAACTGAATGAATATAGTTTCACGATGGTAACGTCCTTATCTCAGAGAATCCATAGGTAACTGTAGCCCAATTTATAAATTTTGAACATTTTTTTCAATAGGGCTTGATGCCCGCCATAGTACTTATATAAGCTA
Organism: Allium sativum; assembly: GCA_030737875.1. NCBI lineage: Eukaryota > Viridiplantae > Streptophyta > Magnoliopsida > Asparagales > Amaryllidaceae > Allium > Allium sativum. The sequence continues at coordinate 527,584,108 of CM060923.1, read as the reverse complement.
CAACAATTTAATTCATTTTCCAATCAATACTAGCATTTACATAAAAATGAAGATATGTAATAAATCAATAATTAGCTATTATAGCTAATATTATTTCATCATTATGAAAACTGACAATTCCGGGTTAATATGCCAGCAGAGGAGGATTTGTTTTCCTCAAAATATGCAATCACGAATAAATCCATCCAATTTATTTAATGGTGTTTATTTCGTATAAATATAAACATCAACATGTATTTCATTCAACTATATTATAACAAATTTAAGTAAAACGTCATTATCGATTCACATGTGATCAACATTCAAAGTAAAATTTGAATACAAATAAACATGATTTTTTTTAATGAAATTTAGAGATGCCATATCGTGATCCTAGATCAGAATCAAACAAACCAACAACATTTCATGATGTTATCTCGTGATCTCAAACATGCAATTAATAACATGGTTATTTAACTAACCAATCAACTAATAGTTTACATAATCATGCATATAAAAATTATTTAATCACTTACATATCATCGATAAATAACAAAGGTGAGTTTTACTCACATTTTTTCATGTTGATGCTTTCACATTAGGTTCGATTAGATTTCAAGTAGCATTTGAAATAAACTGAAAATTTCACAAGCTCCAGATGCTACCAAACGAATCCCAAAACCTATATATCGCTGTTACGATAATAACGAAGAAGATATTGTTTGATTTGGACCTAAAAAGAGCAGGTAATTTAATTTACAATTTCTCGCGATAATTAAAATAATTATACACACTAATCACTATCATCAAGAGAATTAATTAACTACTTAACTCTAACTCTATTCATAATAAGCTGCAGACTATGCATCTCTCTTGACACGCGAGCTTCCTCCAACCACTGCATCTCTGCCTATCCCTCTGATCCCATCGCGACATCACCTGAGCTTCGCCAGCTACCTACTATCTCTCCAGTGCCCACCTTGCTACATGCATCACCCTGTAGATTAAGAAATATCTAACTAACCCATCTCTATTCAAACCGAATGCACAGCCACCTAAGGCGATTTCGCACCATCAAGCTCCGACTATGAGTAGCCTTACTCTTCATCTTCTCAATGCCAACTGTAACACCCCACCTCCGTTAAGGTCACTCTAAAAGGGAATGCCTTAACTTTGATGGAGCGTTTTAGTAGACAGAAAAGAAACTTACAAGACAGATAAAATAGTACTTGAAAAATTTATAGCTTTATTACAACAGAGACCGAAGTAAGTTTGGTTACATCCTTTCAAATCACAATATCAGAATTCAAGTACAAAATATTAGTCTTGCACAAAAGCCTTCAGAATGCATAATTTTTAAAATCATAATCCCCACAGAAGCTGCCATAAGGAGTCAAGCCATACTTTAAGCACTTTAAGTACTTCAAGCAGAAGAAATCCGGATTAAGCCAAAGTATTCCCTCCTTGGATAACCTGGGGGGAAACGGAAGAAAAAGGGGCAAAAACAAGCAAGGTCAGACATAAAGTCTGGCAAGTCCAGTGACTTTCAGCATATGAACAGATAATAATAATTATGACATGAAAATAAAACTGGATGCGAGATAACAGTAACAGGAGTAGCATGTATACTTAGGTTAAACAGAAAAAGAACAGAATGATGTAAGCTACTACTTTTCACCTCTCTGCACTAATACTAGTATAACAGGATTAGGTGTCACCCCAATGTCTAAACTGAACAGAAACAGGAACAGGATAATTTCCACAGAAGAGAATGCTAGTAATGGGCCTTTACCACTCCAACAGAAACAGAAAGAAACAGAATGCTAATAATGGGCCTTTACCACCCGAACAGAAACAGACAGAAACAGAATGCTAATAATGGGCCTTTACCACCCGAACAGAAGGTACAGAAATAGATTAATCCCTACGGAAACAGAATGTAGAATTAGGTGTACACTAGTAAATGGGCCTTTACCACCCGAACAGAAGGTACAGAAATAGATTAATCCCTACGGAAACAGAATGTAGAATCAGGTGTACACTAGTAAATGGGCCTTTACCACCCGAACAGACGGTACCACGCAAAAACAGACAGATGTTACCACCGAACAGAAACAGACGGTACCAATAGAAATAGATAGAACTAGGTGTACCCTAAAACCCTACCCCAAACGATCGGCTCCCTAATACATAAATACCCTGTGTCGGCCCCACAATAGGGTGTATCACTCCCTAAAGTGACAACCAATTGGCACAGACCTATTTACAGATGTCACGGCGTCTTACATCCTCAGAGGCAGACTGGGATCCATGCACGCACATGCCCCAGTTGGAATGCACCATCAACACCCTTCGCCATTATCAAAATGAACCGCTTATAATTAGTTCAGTAAGCGTGCCCAGACCCTACCTACTGTTGGGTCAAAGTTTTGATACCAGAAAGGGTTACTGACTAATATGGGTCCCAAACAACAGATGACACAAGTAATTTCCCTCCTAACCTTGTGTCCCCAGACTAACAGTTTTTAGATTAACTTGTTCACAAGTTCAGACATACAGAGTTCAAGTCAACTAGTTCACAGATCAGAAAACCAAGTTAACGGGTTTTCAGACTAACGGATCAGATGTACAGTTCTTAACAGATTGTCTAACTTTGTATTGGGCCTACAGATCCACGAAACAGGTTTTATTAAATTCATCAGTCTGGTTGGTTTAACCCTATTTACCCAAAATGTTTTAGACATCATACTTATCCCAGATTTGCATTAATTAAATATTAATGCACAGACCTCTCACATTAGGTCAGTAGCTTGTGGCCGCTGGATATGCCGGGCGGTTCCGGGCACACTTCTGCCACAAGCCAGACCTAACCTCGTGTCTAAGCATATTTTAGTTATGCCTACGACCTCTCACATTTGACTGACAGTTTGCGGTCGCTGGTTAAGCCGGTTGGTTCTGGGCAGGCTTCTACCGCAAACAGAGTCTAACCTCGTGTCATAGTCAATTCATTCCAATATAGATTTTTCAGATATCAGACTAATTCTGCTTATCTAACAGATTAAACTTCTTCATAGGATACAACAGATTAATCAAATTTCCATGTTTTACTAAATCTTAGGTCGAGCCTACGGATTTCCATACCCAGATTACCATTATCTAGTTTTCAACAGATCAGACAATTCAACAGGTAGCAGATTTAGCAGTTTAAGTGATTCAACAGATTTAGCAGATAACAGATTTAGCAGTTTAGACAATTCAATAGATTTAGCAGATAACGAATTGGGCAATTTAACGGATTTAGCAAAAAACAGATTTAGCCGATTATATATATATATATATATATCTAAAACTCTATTTGCATATCTTGCCTAATCATAAATTTAGCCTAAACTTACATGCCCAAATCAAGGTCATAATTCATAATACAATATATACCCCAAATCTTAGCCTTAATATTCCCATTTACAGTTCATGCCAAAACTAGATTTAATATTCTAGTTTACCATTTATGTCCAAGACTAATATACATGTTAATCATTCACTATTATAGCCAATTCAGATTATGCCAACATATTTATTATGCCAAATTAACTTAATTAAGCTACGCCCAATCCCCATATAACATGTTTCCACAAGTTCTCTAAGTACTCATGGAATGACCCTAGCAAAAGGAATAGGGGATAAGCACAAGAAAGAATAGGCATGCGATGATGAACCAAATACAATGATAATGGCCCAACTAGGCTCGATGTACATAACAGTGAATGGGAATAAACTTGCAAGGTTACATACTAAATATGAGTTCCAACATCATTAAGGGAATATGCATAAGAAACTAACTACAATAGTTATAGGCAACTAACCACAATAGTCATGGGCGACTAATCACAATAGTTTCTTATTCAATGTCATAGGCAATAGTCTCATAGGCGTGAATCATAGTCATAGGCAATAGTCTCATAGGCATGAATCATAGTCATAGGCAATAGTTCTCATAGGCAACAGTTTCATGTCCAATTATGCATTATTCATTATTTGTCCCAAAATTTAGCATTCGTGCGTCAATCTCTTATGAGATTCGGTGCAGGCTCGTAGTAGCCTGGCTATAGAACAGAAAGAAGAAAGAGATACAGAATAAGATAGATCTAAACAGAACAGAATAGACATAACCTCAGATTCAGATTTACAATCCATGTCACAATCATAATTAACGTTTATATCGGAAAATAACTGTACTTGCCTTTCGTGGTTTTAAGAAAGGATAATAAACTGGTGTTGATGCAGAAAGGCTGAATTACTCTTCTTTAATTGTTGTTGTAGCTCTAAACTTTGATTTGAGATTTGATTTAGCTTTTAATTCTATTCAGGTTAGAAGAAGACGCATCAGTCCAAGTTTTGATTCCAGCAGAGTAGCGACGCCATTTTTATTTTTTTTATTTAGAACAGAGACAGAGCATAGACAAAAAGGATTTGTGTAGAGAAAATGAGGCTAAGGGGTTGTTTATATAGGATTAGGCGGACGAATCTAGACAGAAAACATGACCAGATACATCAGAATGAAACAAGTTCAACAATTGGGTTTCGGGAGCAGGTCGACCCCTAGGTCGACACTATGGTCGACCCCCAGGTCGACACTATGGTCAACCTGGCCCCTGGGAGGACGACACTATGGTCGACCCCTAGGTCGGCCTGGTCCATGGGCGGGAATTTTACCGCCCAGCCTGTTCTGGGATTTTGAATTCGAATTTGGATTCGAATTTTCGAGCTGTTTTCGATTCTGAAATTCTCTGAAACTTCGGAGGGCCATATCTCCCTCATACGGACTCCGTTTCTCGAAAACTCGGACTCGTTTCCAAGCAGAATTTCGAGATGAACGCAATGGCGCAACCCATTTCCCTTGATTCTTATTTTATAATTTATTATTCTCTGATTTTTTACTTGTACGATCACAGAAAATACGGGGTGTTACATTCTCCCCTCCTTAAAGGATTTCGTCCCCGAAATCTTCAAGTTGAGAAGAATGTGTCCTACCATCCAATCATCCATCTACTCAACCATTATCCACAAGCATCCATTGTCCTTAGAAAACTTCTAATGTTGTATGAACATATGCAAAAGTGTGTGTATATGTTCCTTATCTAATGCAAAGATCAGGCGGTCCACTGATTCAGTTGACCTCCTTAATGCGAATTATGTTAGTGCCATGAGTCCAACATGTATGCAATTTTCCTATTTGATATCATTCTTATATGAGTGACAACCATTCATTCATATGCAACATCCATGTGATGAGTCAATCATTTTGCATCCACATAAATTGAAAATGCTCACACATCCATATGCAGTATGAGAGTGTTTTCGAGCCGATCTAGTGCCTAGTGTGTGTATATGCATCCACGAGCAACCACTAGCAACCACTTGCATCCACTTGCAACCATCAAACATAACATGTCTCAAACACATGTTTACACCCATTGGTTTCTACCTAAAGTTCGAAGATTCGATCGATGGGATACAGTCGAATGATGGAAGCGAGTACAGATAAAACAAAAACTTGGTTTCCATTAGACATTGGTTGACAGAATAATTCCCCTAAGTATCAGCCCCGAAGACCGAAATCAACATCAGATTGATACCCAAAGGATTACCCTCTTTAGACAATGTCAAAACTGGAAATCTTAACCTTTCCGGAAATATCCAGATGCTTACAGACTACTAGTACAAATCAGATTACCAAATGATTCTTAGGAAACTAAGCATGATAAAACCCAGAATGTATGCGTCCAACTTGACGCTTAACACAGATATCTCTCAAACCCCAATCTATCACAAGCAGATGAGTCATAACCTCTATGGGGTTTGAGAATATAACCAGATCAGAAACAAAACTAGTATTAAAGTGCAGAGACTCGACTACGAAATCAGAATGCCATAATCGGAAAGAGTTCTAACTCAATAATCAGATAAGGAAACTAAACTCTCTACAGAAATTTTCCTACTTCTATCCTATCCACCAACTATGAGAGCATACGCCTGCCTTCCCGAAGTAGGTCATGTCCTCTGTCCTTGCCCCCGTTTCTTCGGGCAGTCCCTAGTGAAGTGTCCCATCTCACCACAGTTGAGGTGAGTGTCCTTCCTCTTTCGGCAATCCTTGTCCAGATGAGTCAAGCTTCCATAAGTAAAGCACTTTTCTCCTCCTTTATCTTCAGACTTTTCTTCCTTCTTTTGTGTTTCCTTTTTCGCCTCCTTTGTGAACTAAGTCCATATCCATGAGTTTCTCATCCTTGGGTTGTGCTCCTTAGCCAATCTCCCTCATTCTCATCTTTACTATTTGACAAGTCCCTCGAAAGCTGCCTCCATCGCACGGAAAATCCTACAAAGCTCGAAAGAAAATTAGCCGTGTGAGACTACTGCGACTACAGATGGAAGTCGGGCATTTATTTGTCCTTTGACCTGTGTCGTAGTCTTATCAAGCCTACAGAACCATGCTGTGATGAGGTTACCTCCCAAAAAACTGGGAGCCCCAGAGAAAGAAGGAAACAAAGATTCAAACGGAGGATCAAAAGATATATATATGGCTTTTGGGGATTATGTTTTTTTTTCAAAAATAGGCTTTACTTTCGAAAATACTTCTTTTTAAAACCTTTTTGAAAATAGTTTTAAAAATCTTTACCCAATCTGGTAACCTTCAGCTCTGATACCAAGTGTAACACCCCACCTCCGTTAAGGTCACTCTAAAAGGGAATGCCTTAACTTTGATGGAGCGTTTTAGTAGACAGAACAGAAACTTACAAGACAAATAAAATAGTACTTGAAAAATTTATAGCTTTATTACAACAGAGACCGAAGTAAGTTTGGTTACATCCTTTTAAATCACAATATCAGAATTCAAGTACAAAATATCAGTCTTGTACAAAAGCCTTCAGAATGCATAGTTTTTAAAATCATAATCCCCATAGAAGCTGCCATAAGGAGTCAAGCCATACTTTAAGCACTTTAAGTACTTCAAGCAGAAGAAATCCGGATTAAGCTAAAGTATTCCCTCCTTGGATAACCTAGGGGGAAACGGAAGAAAAAGGGGCGAAAACAAGCAAGGTCAGACATAAAGTCTGGCAAGTCCAGTGACTTTCAGCATATGAACAGATAATAATAATTATGACATGAAAATAAAACTGGATGCGAGATAACGGTAACAGGAGTAGCAGATATACTTAGGTTAAACAGAAAAAGAACAGAATGATGTTACCTACCAGTTTTCACCTCTCTGCACTAATACTAGTATAACAGGATTAGGTGTCACCCCAATGTCTAAACTGAACAGAAACAGGAACAGAATAATTTCCACAGAAGATAATGCTAGTAATGGGTCTTTACCACCCCAACAGAAACAGACAGAAACAGAATGCTAATAATGGGCCTTTACCACCCGAACAGAAACAGACAGAAACAGAATGCTAATAATGGGCCTTTACCACCCGAACAGAAGGTACAGAAACAGATTAATCCCTACGAAACAGAATGTAGAATTAGGTGTACACTAGTAAATGGGCCTTTACCACCTGAACAGACGGTACCATGCAGAAACAGACAGGGGTTACCACCCAACAGAAATAGACGGTACCAACAGAAACTGGCAGAACTAAGTGTACCCTAAATCCCTACCCCAAACGATCGGCTCACTAATACATAAATACCCTATGTCGACCCCACATTAGGGTGTATCACTCCCTAAAGTGACAACCAATTGGCACAGACCTATTTACAGATGTCAAGGCGTCTTACATCCTCAGAGGCAGACTGGGATCCGTGCACGCACATGACCCAGTTGGAACGCACCATCAACACCCTTCGCCATTATCAGAATAAACCGCTTATAATTAGTTCAGTAAGCGTGCCCAGACCCTACCTACTGTTGGGTCAAAGTTTTGATACCAGAAAGGGTTACTGACTAATATGGGTCCCAAACAACAGATGACACAAGTAATTTCCCTTCTAACCTTGTGTCCCCAGACTAACAGTTTTCAGATTAACTTGTTCACAAGTTCAGACATACAGAGTTCAAGTCAACTAGTTCACAGAACAGAAAATCAAGTTAACGGGTTTTCAGACTAACGGATCAGATGTACAGTTCTTAACAGATTGTCTAACTTTGTATTGGGCCTACAGATTCACGAAACAGGTTTTATTAAATTCATCAGTCCGGTTGGTTTAACCCTATTTACCCAAAACGTTTTAGACTTCATACTTATCCCAGATTTGCATTAATTAAATATTAATGCACAGACCTCTCACATTAGGTCGGTAGCTTGTGGCTGTTGGATATGCCGGGCGGTTCCAGGTAGACTTCTGCCACATGCCAGACCTAACCTCGTTTCTAAGCATATTTTAGTTAAGCCTACGACCTCTTACATTAGACTGACAGTTTGCAGTCGCTGGTTAAGCCGGTTGGTTCCGGGCAGGCTTCTACCGCAAACAGAGTCTAACCTCGTGTATCTAACAGATTAAACTTCTTCATAGGATACAACAGATTAATCAAATTTCCATGTTTTACTAAATCTTAGGTCGAGCCTACGGATTTCCATACCCAGATTACCATTATCTAGTTTTCAACAGATCAGACAATTCAATAGGTAGCAGATTTAGCAGTTTAAGCGATTCAACAGATTTAGCAGATAACAGATTCAGCAGTTTAGGCAATTCAACAGATTTAGCAAATAACGGATTAGGCAATTTAACGGATTTAGCAGATAACAGATTTAGCAGATTATATATATATATATATATCTAAAACACTAATTACATATCTTGCCTAATCATAAATTTAGCCTAAACTTACATGCCCAAATCAAGGTCATAATTCATAATACAATATATACCCCAAATCTTAGCCTTAATATTCCCATTTATAGTTCATGTCAAAACTAGATTTAATATTCTATGTCCAAGACTAATATACATGTTAATCATTCACTATTATAGCCAATTCAGATTATGCCAACATATTTATTATGCCAAATTAACTTAATTAAGCTACGCCCAACCCCCGTATAACATGTTTCCACAAGTTCTCTAAGTACTCATGAAATGACCCTAGCAAAAGTAATAGGGGATAAGCACAAGAAAGAATAGGCATGCAATGATGAACCAAATACAATGATAATGGCCCTACTAGGCTCGATGTACATAACAGTGAATGGGAATAAACTAGCAAGGTTACATACTAAATATGAGATCCAACATCATTAAGGGAATATGAATAAGAAACTAACTACAATAGTTATAGGCAACTAACCACAATAGTCATGGGCGACTAATCACAATAGTTTTTTATTCAATGTCATAGGCAATAGTCTCATAGGCGTGAATCATTGTCATAGGCAATAGTCTCATAGGCATGAATCATAATCATAGGCAATAGTTCTCATAGGCAACAGTTTCATGTCCAATTATGCATTATTCATTATTTGTCCCAAAATTTAGCGTTCGTGCGTTAATCTCTTATGAGATTCGGCGCAGGCTCGTAGTAGCCTGGCTATAGAATAAAAGAAGAAAGAGATACAAAATAAGATAGATCTAAACAGAACAGAACAGACATAACCTCAGATTCAGATTTACAATCCATGTCACAATCATAATTAACGTTTAAATCGGAAAATAAATGTACTTGCCTTTCGTGGTTTTAAGAAAGGGTAATAAACTAGTTTTGATGCAGAAAGGCTGAATTACTCTTCTTTAATTGTTGTTGTAGCTCTAAACTTTGATTTGAGATTTGATTTAGCTTTTAATTCTATTCAGGTTGGAAGAAGATGCATCATTCCAAGTTTTGATTCCACCAGAGTAGCGATGCCATTTTTATTTTTTTATTTAGAACAGAGACAGAATGGAATTATTTAGAGAAAATGTGGCTAGGGGGTTGTTTATATAGGATTAGGCGGACGAATCTTGACAGAAAACGTGACTAGATACATCAGATTGAACCACGTTTAAAAACTGGGTTTCGAGAGCAGGTCGACCCCCAGATCGACACTATGGTCGACCTGGTCTGGCCAGGTCGACCCCCAGGTCGACACTATGGTCGACCTGGCCCCTGGGAGGTCGACACTATGGTCGACCCCCAGGTCGACCTGGTCCATGGGCGCGAATTTTCCCGTCCAGCCTGTTCTGGGATTTTGAATTCGAATTTTCGAGCTGTTTTCAATTCTGAAATTCTCTGAAACTTCGGAGGGCCATATCTCCCTCATACGGACTCCGTTTCTCGAAAACTCGCAGTCGTTTCCAAGCAGAATTTCGATATGAACGCAATGGCGCAACCCGTTTCCCTTGATTCTTAATTTATAATTTAATTATTCTCTGATTTGTTATTTATACAATAATAGAAAATACGGGGTGTTACACCAACCACTTCCTCTTCTAGTTCATCTTCGTCATTGATAACAACGTCTAAAAACTCCCTATAGGTCTGTGACTTCAAGGGTAAACTTTAGCCACACCCATGCATTGATTTAAGAAAGTACACCACCGAAGAACTCATACGCTACACACATACAAATTTGTAGCTGAAGATTTCGGACGAAATGGGTTTGATCGGCCTATGAATTTTTGTTCGTTGATGATTGAAGAAGAGATGTTGTAACACCGCGTATTTTCTATGAATATTAAAATTAACATATTTAAGAACACTTAATTTTTAGAAGAAAAATTAGGTGAAACATGTTACGCTATTGTGTTCGTCTGGGAATTTTTCTTGAAATAGAGTCCGAGTTTGCGTGAATCGGACTCTGTATGAAGAAGTTATGAAGGTTAGAAGATGTAAGTTTAAATTAGAATTAAATAAATAAATAATTAATCAAAACAGATTCAAAATTCAAAATTCAGGAAAGCAGCTGAGCAGGAAATCTCCCGCTCAGGGGTGTCGACCTCCCCTCAGGGGGTGTCGACATAGGAGTCGACCCCCCTATAGTGGTGTCGACATGGGTGTCGAGCCCCCCATAGGGGTTGACCCCTGCTGACTGTTCTGGACAGTGATTATTTTCTAAGTCGTAGGGCTACATGGCAACTTCTGATTGGCCTGATGACGCATTTTCTAGGACTGGATTGTCTGGATGGATCCTATGTTGATGCAAAGGCTCAAAATAATCCTGTACTCCTATATAATCACATCAAACCTTAACCCTAAAAATCATAACCATATTCTATGAAGCCGCCATGATGTCCATCTCTAAGCTAGCTTAGCCTCCATCTTCTCCAAACTACAAAAAAAATTAGAGAGAGAGCATCAAATCAAAGTAGAGGTTTTGTTCTTCGGTCAACAAAAAAAGATTCGAATCGCTACAACGTCAACTAATTCACTTTTCTAATCCTACCATTGTAAGTTCAGTTATTATTCAGATTTGAACACCTAATAGAAATCATGACTGTAATAATCGGATCTAGAACTATGCCTAATTGTGAGATAATCAATTCTGATTCATGCTTATCCTTTTTCTTACGAGACTGTTCTGATTGAAACAATGGAACCTATCATGTTGTGCACCACTATGCCTAATTGTGAGATAATCAATTCAGATTCATGCTTATCCTTTTGTCAAATCTGGAATACCTATGCTTATAAGACTATTGTGATTGAAACAATGGAACCTATCACGTTGTACACCAAATTGGCGATTCACTTATGATTCAATTCTATCGAATTTTATCCCTATGATGTAACTTGTTCAGTTTGGCCATACTTATTGTTAATGTACAACATGCCTATTGGAAACATGATTCTTGGATTGGGTACACCTTTACAAGCCTATTTTCTTTCTTATGTCAATTCTTGTGTTCCTTCTATATTCCCTTTTTTTGTTTTATTTTATGAATACTTGGTTCATTCGGAACCTAGATTGAATCTTGTGGTACGTACGATTGAAACGCGGGGAATTGGGTATAACTTAATTGAGTAATTTTAGGCATAACAAGTAAATGTGGCATAACGTGAATTGACTACAATTGTGGGTAATTGGCATATAAAAATCAAGTTTTGGGAATGTATGGTAAATATGTAAATTTGCTAAAAGATGAACATGCCAAACAGGAGGTTAGATTGAGTTGCGTGTAAGGCTGCCTGGAACCGCCCGACACCTCCAACGACCGCAACAAACAATCTAATGTGAGAGGTTAGCGCATAAACCCCAAAACCCGAGGTTAGAATGAGTTTTTGGTAGAAGTCTGCCCGGAACCGCCCGGCAAATCCAGCAACCGCAAACAACAGTTCTAATGTGAGAGGTTGAGGCATTAGTGAATGAATTAATGCTAATGAACAGACATGCTAAGAATGGTAGGATTAAGTTAACTTAGATAACACTTAACTAATACAACATGTTAATTAAACAGATGGGTGGGGTTAGGTTAAATGGAGAACCCTTAACCATTGTAACATGTTGATTAGGAAACCCTAATAACATGGATCTATTTTAGCAGTAACCCATATAGATGTATCATGGTACCCTAAACTAGGCAGGGTAGGGCTCGATTACTGGGCTGATTACAAGCGATCAAAATAGCGGCGGGTGATGCGTCAGTGTAGGTTCCAACACAGTACGGGCATGCACGTACTCCGAAGTGGAAAAATCAGGCACTGGGCATCAGTAGTTATACACTGTGCATCTTGAAATGTGTCGGGTTGCTACCATAGGGATTGATACACCCCATGGTGGGACCAGTACATGTATCTACAAACAAGCGAGGCCGAGTGACACAAGTAATAAATGCATGCGAGTAGGAGCCGATTGATAAAGGGACCATTTTATTATGAACACGTGATGCTAGTTGAAACATTTGTTAGTAGGTGCAGAGAAATAGAAATGAGTGCGATAGTATATTCAATTTATCTTGCATTATGTTATCTTGTCACTATGGTATTGTCCTATATTTAGTTTATTCATGTCATTATCCTTTTTCTTGTTTACATGCTGAAAAATCACTGGACTTACCAGACTTATGTCTGACCCGTTTTCTTTCATCATCTTTTCTTCGATCCCCCCTCTCCAGGTCCGCAGGGAGGGAATACTTCAGCTTAGTTCAGACCTGTTCCAGCTTGAAGAGAGTAGATGTATTGCTTGGATTCTCTTTTCTTGGGCTATGGCTACACTTTTATTGGGGATTTATGCCACTTTACTACTGATTTATGCTTCTTTATGTATTTTGAGTTTTTAATCAAGAAGAAGTTTTATTGTAATAACTTGGAAGTTGGGTTTTGAGACAATGGTTGTAATGTTTTGACTAGACCATGCTGCTTATGAAATAATTCTAGTTTTTCCGCTGTTTATATGTCTGTCTTGTAAATTACCTGTGTCTTTTACCTATAATGCCTCACCGAAGTTAATGCATTCCGTTTATGAGTGACCTTAACAGAGGTGGGGTGTTACACTTGGTATCAAAGCCGATGGTTACCAGATCAGATTAAAAAATTTGAAACTATTTTTCAAAAAGAAGTTTTAAAGAAGCATTTTCAAGAAAAGTGTTGTTATATTTTAAAGGCATATTCCCCAAAGACATACGCACTATCTTTCTATCCTTGTTTTGAACCTTTTCTTTTCGTTTAAGCATGTCTAGGGATCTTAATCTTCCCAAGGGCGTACAGATACCCGGCTGGTTCAAAAGGTATCTGGAGGCTTGTGTTGATGTCGCAGGCCCAGCAGATGTTCCTCCTCCCCCAGCTGCAGCCGTTCCTCCTCCCCCTCTACGTGTGAATGCTTTCTCGAAGATATGTAGAGACTTTCGAGCTATGGGCGGAAAGAACTTTAGTGGGACTGAATCATTCGTGGAAGCAGAAACTGGCTCAAGGAAACAGAAGATTTGTTTGTTATCTTCGAAGTGCACGATAGGCAGAAGATACATTTGGTTGTGTGGTTACTTAAGGACGAAGCCTCTTTCTGGTGGGAAGTTACTAATGCTGAAAGACCAGTTGAGACTTGGGAGGATTTCAGAATGAGTTTTGAAATGAAGTTCCTCTCGCAAGCTGAACGAAGCCTACAGATGGAAAAGTTCTTAGCACTCAAACAGGGAAGCCTATAGGTTAAGGAATACGTCAACCAATTCAACCAACTGGCTAGATTCGGACTGGAGTTGGTAAGCACTCCACATAAAAAGGCTCTTTGTTTCGTTAAAGGGTTGAATGAGTCACTGCACAGCCTAGCTATGTCCCATATACCTGTGGGTGCTACTTATGAGAGACTGGTGGATATGACACTGTTACAGGAGGAAGACAAGGATGGGAAGAAAGAGACAAAGGTGGAAGGACCTCTAGACAAGAAAGTGGAGGGATCGCAGAATAAGAAGACGGATTCCAAGAAGGGCGGGAAGGATAACAAACCCCGTGACAAGAGGAAGTGTAATTTTTGTGGCATACCTGGACATCTGATTAAGGACTACAGAAAGAAGAAGAGGTGGATGGGTGGTTGTTTTCAATGCGGCAAGACCGGACATATGGCTAAGGATTGCCATAGAAGTCAAGGGCAAGGGCAGAGGAATGGATCTACTTCTGGAGGGCAGATTCACGCTCTCATTGCACCTCCGCAAGAAAGAGGTAGAAATGTTTTTGTTGAGAGTTTAGTTTATCTTTCTGATCATCCTGTTCATACTCTTTTTGATTATGGCGCATCACACTCTTTTATATCTACTTCTTTAGTTGAATCTCTACACCTAGATACCAGTATAGTGGAGGATCCCATGGTTGTTTCAAATCCAATTGGGGGTTCGGCTTATTTGTCAATGATTTGTTTGGATTTGGAAATTTCTGTACTAAGCGTTGGGTTTAGATGTAATGCTTATGTTTTGGGTTTCACAGGCTATGGGTTGATTCTAGGCATGGATTGGTTATCCAGTAATGGTGCCATCCTCGATTGTGAAAAGAAAGTGGCTAGACTTATGACTCGCCTCGGTAATACTCTCGAAATCTCTTGTAATCCCATGAATTCTGTTATGCTTAGCTGCCTAGAATCTGTTGATGCGTCTGTTGAAAACTTGCAATCTGTTAGAGTAGTTCGTGAATACTTGGATGTCTTTGAAGAGGTGAGGGGTTTACCTCCAAAGTGAGAGATAAACTTCCGCATATACCTGGTTGATAATGCAAAACCCGTTGCTTTACCCGTTAGGCACATGGCTCCAAGGGAAAGGAAGGAGCTCAGCAAGCAAGTTAAAGAGTTGCTCGAAAAAGGGTTCATAATGCGGAGTATTTCTTAATGGGTTGGTCCAATAGTGTTCGCAACCAAAGCGGATGGTTCACTTCGCCTATGCGAGGATTATAGGGAGCTAAACAAGCTGACCAAGAAGAATAGGCACCCACTTCCTAGAATAGACGGCTTGTTCGACAAGCTTATAGGTGCATCAGTTTTCTCCCAACTAGATTTGGCCACTGGATTCCATCAGCTAAGAGTGGCTGAAGACAACATAGATAAGACCGCGGTCAAGACCCCAGATGGTTTCTTCGAATGGCTTGTCATGCCTTTCGGCTTGACAAATGTACTCGCCTATTTCGTAGACTTGATGAGTAGGGTGTTCAGGGTGTTCCTTAATAAATTTGTAGTGGTCTTCGTGGACGACATTATGATTTTCTCAAAAAGTGAGGAAGAACATGCTTTGCATTTAAGGGAAGTTGTGGATACTCTTCGAGTACATCGGCTGAAAGCAAAATTTTCCAAATGCTATTTTTGGAGAGAAGAAGTAAGGTTTCTTGGACATGTGGTGTCCAAAGAGGGAATAGTTGTGGATCCCGCAAAAGTAGTTGCGGTGCAAGATTTCAAGGAAAGCAACTGAAGAACGAAGTTTTCTCGGACTAGCAGGCTATTACAGAAAGTTCATTAAAGACTTTGTGAAGATCTCAGCCCTACTTACAAGATTGATGAAGAAGAGCCTAACTTTTGCCTAGGATTTGGATTGTGATGTCGCTTTCCAACGATTAAAAAGGGCTCTGACAACAGCCCCAGTTCTGACATTGCCTGATAGGTGTAAGATGTTTACAGTATATACAGACGCATGCAGTACAATATTAGGCGTTGTCCTGATGCAAGAAGGCAAGGTAGTTTGTCATGAGGGAAGACAGTTGAAGGAACATGAGAAGAACTACCCAACTCATGATTTAGAGCTAGCTGCCATTGTTTTCTCTCTTAAGTCATGGCGTCATTACCTACTAGGAGAAAGGTTTGAATTATATACTGACCATATATCATTAAAGTACTTTTCTCACAAAAAGATCTTAACTTAAGACAAAAAAGGTGGATGGAGTTTCTTGCCTCATATGCTTTTGAGATTGCTTATACCCCGGGCAAGGGCAATGTGGTAGAAGATGCCTTAAGTAGGAAAAACTGACCTTAAGCCCTCTCTTTATGGAAAGGCAAAACTTGGAGTACATATAAACCTTTGACTTTAGTCCCTCTTTTGAGTTTGTACCTGGTTTGTTAGGAACTCTAGAGGTGCGGCCTATGCTTTTGGACTCAATAGGAACCACGCAACGTGAAGACCCTCGGATAGTTGATATGATGGATAAGTTAATTAGAGGTGAGACTTCTAGTCATATCAATAGATACACCATCGATGACAAGGGTTGGTTGAGACGAGATGGAAGACTATGTGTCCCACAAAAAAGGGATTTGGTGAAGAAGGTTCTCGAAAAAGCACACCATTCTAAGTTGACCATACACCTAGGTGGAGACAAGATATATAAAGACATAAAAATGGTTTTCTTTTGGAATGGCAAGAAGAAGAATGTAGCTGAATTTGTCTCTAAATGCTTGATATACCAGCAAGTCAAGGCGGAGTAGAAGAAGCTTGGTGGTTTGCTTCATCCTCTAGAGGTCCTCACAGTGGAAATGGGATAGCATTTCGATGGACTTTATAGATGGGTCGCCTAGGTCAATAAGAGGCAATACTAGTATTTGGGTAATAGTTGACAGGCTCACTAAAAGCACTCACTTTATACCTGTTAAAAGTAAAAGGACTGTCTCATCGTTAGCATCCATTTATCTTAAAGAGATTGTTCGAGTGCATGGGATATCCTCTAGCATAGTAAGTGATCGAGATCCTATCTTTACGAGTGAGCTTTGGAAGAGTTTGCAAGAGGCTGTAGGCACACAGCTATGCTTAAGCACTGCCTATTACCCTCAAACTGATGGTCAGACGGAAAGGGTGAACATAGTGTTAGAAGCTCTCTTGAGATTGTGCGTTCTTGATTTTGGAGGAACATGGGAGGATCATCTTCCTTTGATGGAGTTCACCTACAACAATAGCTACCAAGCCACCATAGGCATGGCACCCTTTGAGGCTTTATATGGAAGACCATGCTGATCACCAACTTGTTGGTGGGAGTTTAAAGACAAGCTTATACTTGGGCCCGACATGATTAGAGAAACTTCAGAGAAAGTGGACTTGATATGAAGATGAATGAAGACCGCACAAGATAGACAGAAATCCTACGCGGATAAAAGAAGGACCGACCTTGAGTTTGAGGTTGGAGATAGGGTTTTCCTTAAAGTATTTCCTTTAAGGATTGTCATTCGCTTTGGATCTGTGGGAAATTGGCACCAAGGTTTGTAGGGCCATTTCCTATCATTAAGAGGATTGGGACGATGGCTTATAGAGTAGAGCTGCCCAAAAGACAAGCTGGAGTTCATACTGTTTTTCATGTTTCTCATCTACGAAAGTGCTTAGACGAGTCTGCGGAAGTTGTGGAGCCGAGTATACTAGAGGAAGTAGAAGTGGAACAAGAAGCGACGGTAAGAAGAGTTCCAACTCATATCTTGGGAACATAAGTTAAAAAGCTACGCAATCGTGTGGTCAGGCTAGTAACAGTACAATGGAGTTACGTTGAGGAAGACACATCTTGGGAGACTGAAGACAAGATACGAGCAGCCTACCCTTATCATTTTGAGGGTATATCCTTGATCCCTTTTTCCATAAGTTTATGCATGCTTGTATCTATCTTTTAAGTATATCTTCTCAGTCCTATTCTTAATTCTTAGGTAGAAACCAATGGATGTAAACATGTATTTGAAACATGTTATGATTGATGGTTGCAAGTGGTTGCTAATGGTTGCTCGTGGATGCATATACAAATACATTAGGTACTAGATTAGCTCAGTCGCTTTCATATTGCATATGCATATATGTATTTGTATATGGACTGAAACTTGAAGTGTTACCATATGGATGTTGCATTTGTATGAATGATTGTGCACTCATGTAGAAGTTATAAGGTACGAATAGGAATAATTGCATGCATAATGGACTCATGGCACTGACATAATTTGCATTTAGGAGGTCAACTGAATCAGTAGATCGCTTGATTTTGCATTAGATAAGGACATATACACACACTATGCATATGATCATGAAAGCATTAGAAATCTTTTAAGGATAGTGGATGCCTGTGATTGATGGTTGAGTAGATGGATGTTGGATGTTAGGATACATTCTTCTTAGCTCAGAGATTTCGGGGACGAAATCCTTTAAAGAGGGGAGAATGTAACACCCCGTATTTTCTATGAATATTAAAATTAACATATTTAAGAACACTTAATTTTAAGAAGAAGAATTAGGTAAAACGTGTTATGCCATTGCGTTCGTCTCGGAATTCTGCTTGAAATAGAGTCCGAGTTTGCGTGAATCGGACTCCGTATGAAGAAATTATGGAGGTTAGAAGATGTAAGTTTAAATCAGAATTAAATAAATAATTAATAAATCAAAACATACTCGAAATTCAAAACTCAGGAAAGCAGCTGAGTGGGAAATCTCCCGCTAAGGGGTGTCAAACCCCACAAGGGGTGTCGACATGGGAGTCGACCCCTTATAGGGGTGTCGACATGGGTGTCGACCCCCCTGTAGTGGTCGACTCCTACTGATTGTTCTGGACAGTGACAATTTTCTAAGTCGTAGGGCTACGTGGCGACTTCTAATTGGCCTGATGATGCATTTTCTAGGACTGGATGATCTGGATGGATCCTATGTTGATCCAAAGGCTCAAACTAATCCTATACTCCTATATAATCACATCAGACCCTAACCCTAAACCTCGTAACCCTATTCTATGAAGCCGCCATGTTGTCCATCTCTAAGCTAGCCTAGCCTCCATCTTCTCTAAACTACAAATCAAATTAGAGAGAGCGCTTCAAATCAAAGTAGTGGTTTTCTATCTTCAGTCAAAAAACAAAGATTAGAATTGCTACAACGTCAACTAATTCACTTTTCTAATCCTACCATTGTAAGTTCGGTTATTATTCAGATTTGAACACCTAATAGAAATCATGACTGTAATAATCGGATCTAGAACTGTGCCTAATTGTGAGATAATCAATTCTGATTCATGCTTATCCTTTTGCTTACGTGACTGTTGTGATTGAAACAATGGAACCTATCATGTTGTACACCACTGTGCCTAATTGTGAGATAATCAATTCTGATTCATGCTTATCCTTTTGTCAAATATGAATTACCTATGCTTATAAGACTATTGTGATTGAAACAATGGAACCTATCATGTTGTACACCGAATTGGTGATTCTCTTATGATTCAATTCTATTGAATCTTTATGCCTATGATGTAACTTGTTCAGTTTAGCCATACTCATTGTTAATGTACAACGTGCCTATTGGAAACATGATTCTTGTTTGGGTACACCTTTACATGCCTATTTATTTTCTTATATCAATTCTTGTGTTCCTTATATATTCCCCTTTTTTGCTTTATTTTATGAATACTAGGTTCATTCGGAACCTAGATTGAATCTCGTGGTCCGTACGATTGAAACACCGGGAATTAGGTATAACTTAATTGAGTAATTTTGGGCATAACAAGTAAATGTGGTAACTTGAATTGACTACAATTGTGGGTAATTGGCATATAAAAATCAAGATTTGGGCATGTATGGTAAATATGTAAATTTGCTAAAAGGTGAACATGCCTAATACGAGGTTAGATTGAGTTGCAGTGTAAGGCTACCCGGAACCGCCCGACACCTCCAGCGACCGCAACAACAGATCTAATGTGAGAGGTGAGTGTATAAAGCCCAAAACCTGAGGTTATAATGAGTTTGCGATAGAAGTCTGCCCGGAACCGTCCGGCACATCCAGCAACCGCAAACAACAGTTCTAATGTGAGAGATTGAGGCACTAATGAATGTATTAATGCTAATGAACGGACATGCTAAGAATGGTAGGGTTAAGTTAACTTAGGTAACACTTAACCAATACAACATGTTCATTAAACAGATGGGTGGGGTTAGGTTAAATGGAGAACACTTAACCATTGTAACATGTTGATTAGGAAACCCTAGTAACGGGGACCCATTTCAGCAGTAACCCACATAGATATATCATGGTACCCTGAACTAGGCAGGGTGGGGCACAATTACTGGACTGATTACAAGCGGTCAAAATAGCGGCGGGTGATGCGTCAGTGTAGGTTCCAACACAGTACGGGCGTGCACGTACTCTGGAGTGGAAAAATCAGGCACTGGGCATCAGTAGTTATACATTGTGCATCTTGAATTGTGCCGGGTTGCTACCATAGGGATTGATACACCCCATGGTGGGACCAGCACAGGTATCTACAAACAAGCGGGGTCAAATGACACAAGTAATAATCGCATGCGAGTAGGAGCCGATTGATAAAGGGATCATTTTATCATGAACGTGTGATGCTAGTTGAAACATTTGTTAGTAGGTGCAGAGAAATAGAAATGAGTGCGATAGTATGTTCCGTTTATCTTGCCTTGTGTTATCTTATCACTATGGGATCGTCCTATATTTAGTTTATTCATGTCATGATCCTTTTTCTTGTTTACTTGCTGAAAAATCACTGGACTTACCAGACTTATGTCTGACCCGTTTTCTTTCCTCTTCTTCTCTTTTGTTCCCCCTCCCCCCTGGTCCGCAGGGTTGGAATACTTCAGCTTAGTTCAGACCTTTTCCAGCTTGAAGAGAGTAGATGTATTGCTTGGATTCACTTTTCTTGGGCTATGGTTGTGGTTACATTTTAGTTGGGGATTTATGCCACTTTACTACCGCTTTATGCTTCTTTATGTATTTTGAGTTTTTAATCAAGACAGAAGTTTTATTGTAATAACTTGGAAGTTGGGTTTTGAGACAATGGTTGTAATGTTTCAGTTATTAACATTGTTGATTATAAAATAAATACTAACATTTTACCCAGAATATATATATATATATGTATATGTATATGTATGTATGTATGTATATGCAGGAATTACATGCAGGAAATGTATATTGCAGACTGTATTGTTAAGAGTTTAAGAGATTCAAGATATCAGGCTCGTGAGAATCAGGATATCAAGATTTCAAGAGTTCAAGAAAATCAAGTAATATAGTCTAGTTAATATGTAAAAGTCTGGATAGCGCTTTCAAATTCTGTTTTCAAATCATATTATTTTCAAACTTCTTTCTAAATAATTTCAAATTATTCTTTGTGATATTTTTCATATAAGTGTATGTATATATATATATATATATATATATATATATATATGTGTGTGTGTGTGTGCGCGTATGTGTGTTTACTATATAGTTTATATATATTATAAAATTTTATATTTACATTATATATATATATATGTATTTATAATTATAACAGAGTTATATATCATTTAAATATATATAATTTTATATCATACGATTAGTATTTTTTACACTTTAGAAAATATATTTTAAACAACTAATTTTGATTCAAGAGTTTCCAATATATATAATGATTTAAATAGTTTAAACATGATTTAAATCTGAAAAATCATATATATGTCAACATACAATATTGTACATGTCGCCATATAACTGTTACAATTTTAACTTTCAAAAGAAGTGACTTTCCTTTATTTGAAACATTCCAGAACTGTTTCAACCTTTGGGACTCTATATAAAGGGATCATTTTCAGTTTTTTAACTAAATTTTCTTCTCCTTCTTCATCCCTTCTCTTACAACCATTGTTATACTTTAATTTCTTGATTTCTACACTTACACTCTGCTGATTTCAATACAAATTATATCATTCTCTTTCTCTTCTCAATCTCTATCAAATATTCTATGTTTGGAAGTGCTATTCAGGGTTTCTAGGGCTGTTTGTAATTGTTAAGGAAAAGGTGTGTTCCTTGTAGCCTGTAAATCAAGGAAAGAGAGCGCCGTGAACCTTGTAACTGTGAAATCAAGGACGTTGAATTGGTGTGAATCTTGCAGCCGTGATATCAAGGGTGTGGAATCAGTGTTAACCTTGTAGCGATGAAATCTAGGGTGTTGTAAGATTGGTATTAGTATCAATTAAACTCTGCACAATCCAGCGTTGCGTGGGACTGGACGCAGGAGTAATCCAAACTAGTATAAAATCCCGTGTGTTTTTTCCTTTTCTGCAATTTTATTTTTATTTATATATGCATCTGTGATTGTTTCTATTGTGATATTCATTCTGTGATTCATATTGCTGCTTGAATAATCATTAAATTGTTCAAGTTTTCCATAATCTCATCAAAACACTATTCGCCCCTTCTAGTGTTAGTTTTACATTAAGATCCGTAATTCTCATCCCTAACATTCATGTAAGCTTATACATTACCAAAAGATAAATGTATGTATCTAAAAGGGTTACAATCATATCCTACTTGGGTTCGACCCACTTAACCCCGTTGCATCTCTTCTAATTTTAGTCATTCCCGGTTGATGAGGCTTGAGGCTAAATTACATCTTGCTTAAGTATTTTACATTTATAAATGTCTAGCATTTCAAAATCTTTAAATCATGTCGCTCTGTCAAATCGAAGTAGTTTTCGAACAACTAGTTCTGATCTCAGTCTCTGTGAAACAACCATCAATAAATTAAATTTGGCATATATTTGATAGTAGATTATTTGGCTATCAACACACAAACAACGATCATCGAGAGATTATTTCACAAAGGAATGCACTAAGTCTTAGTTAATTGATTCTTCATTAATTAATCTCTTTAATTTTGTAAGCCACCTTTATATACTCATCTCAAGTTTATCAGTATATTCATAGATCATTATTTCACTACTTCGAAATAATATATACACATATTTATTGTATGCTCATAAAATATTTTTCAATACTAGAAATGTCTTTATATGCATATCTTATTTAACACCTACCTAAGTATACGCTAAAACACTATATTACCAATATTTAGGAAATATATTCATATATCTATCTAACACCAATCAAGGTATATACAAAGAAAACATGAATTTTTTTTATACTTGGAATTTCCATATACCTATACTAATGGTATAAGTATACTGACAAATCTATTTGGAAAGCTATTTTACATTTTAAAAAAATGTTAAATAGGTTAAACCCATTTATATTTAAGATGTGAATTTTTGCTAAATTCACAAATAAAATACTTAGGTAAAAAAATTTATAAATTTCCTTTATAAAATTTTACTTAAAAATTCTTTTTGAATTATTTTATATAAACAAATGTCCTTTTATAACGTTGATGAAATACTTAAATGGTTAATTTTTTATTCAAGCAAATAAATAAAAATGTAACAATTTAAAATAGTACAAAATTTAAAAGTATACAACAATGTAAAATAAATTTGATAAATAACAATTTATAATACAAAAATAATTTGAATAATATATAATTAGATGATATAAAATAATTACATATTAATTTTTTTTGAATAATATAAAACAATTAGTATTATAGACAATCTGAAAATGTAAAACAATAGATTATGAAATTTCAGATCCTTTTAACATAATAAATGTATAATAATGTAAAGAAAATTTTAAACTCTTATAAATTAGATCATTATTAGTCTTCTTGTAATAATAGTTATAAAATATTTGGAAATAATTTAAAAGACGAATTACTAAGCTTAAACATGATACATAGATAGCTTAACTTTGTTTTCAAACATTATTAAATGATGATTTTCTTTTGAAAATATCATCTTTGAAAAAAATAATGATTTAAAAATATTTGCTTTACGTAAACTGAATGACTATAGTTTCACGATGATAACGTCCCTATCTCATAGAATCCATAGGTAACTATAGCCCAATTTATAAATTTTGAACATTTGTTCAATAGGGCTTGATGCCCGCCATAGTACTTATATAAGCTACCAGCAATTTAATTCATTTTCCAATCAATACTAGTATTTACATAAAAATGAAGATATATAATAAATCAATAATTAGCTATCATAGCTAATATTATTTCATCATTATGAAAACTGACAATTCCAGGTTAATATGCTAGTAGAGGAGGATTTGTTTTCCTTAAAATACGCAATCACGAATAAATTCATCCAATTTATTTAATGTTGCTTATTTCGTAAAAATATAAACATCAGCATGTATTTCATTCAACTACATTATAACAAATTTAAGTAAAACATCATTATCGATTCACATGAAATCAACTTTCAAAGTAAAATTTGAATACAAATAAACATGAACAATTTTTAATGGAAGTTAGAGATGCCATATCCTGATCCTAGATCAGAATCAAACAAACCAACAGCATTTCATGATGCGATCTCGTGATCTCAAACATGCAATTAATAATATGGTTATTTAACCAACCAATCAACAAATAGTTTACATAATCATGCATATAAAAATTGTTTGATCACTTACATATCATTGATAAATAACAAAGGTGAGTTTTACTCACATTTTTTCATGTTGATGCTTTCACATTAGGTTCGATTAGATTTCAATTATCATTTTAAATAAACTTAAAATTTCACAAGCTCCAGATGATGCCAAACGAATCCCAAAACCTATGTATCGCTGTTACGATAATAACGAAGAAGATATTGTTTGATTTAGACCTAAAAAGAGCATGTAATTTAATTTACAATTTCTCACGATAATTAAATTAATTATACACACTAATCACTATCATCAAGAGAATTAATTAACTAATTAACTCTAACTCCAATCATAATGAGCTGTAGACCATGCATCTCTCTTGACACGCGAGCTTCCTCCAACCACTGCATCTCTACCTATCCCTCTGATCCCATCGCGATATCACCTGAGCTTTGTCAGCTACCTACTATCTCTCCAGTGCCCACCTTGCTACCTGCCTCGCCCTGTAGATTAAGAAATATCTAACTCACCCATCTCATTTCAAACCGAATGCACAACCGCTTAAGGGGATTTCGCACCATCAAGTTCCGACTATGAGTAGCCTCACTCTTTATCTTCTCAATGCCACACACTTCCTCTTCTAGTTCATCCTCATCATTGATAACGACGTCTAAGAACTCCCTCTAGGTTGGTGACTTCAAGGGTAAACTTTAGCCACACCCATGCATTGATTTAAGAAAGTACACCACCGATGAACTCATATGCTACACACATACAAATTTGTAGCAGAAGATTTCAGATGAAATGGGTTTGATCGGCCTATGAATTTCTGTTCGTTGATGATTGAAGAAGAGATGTTGTAACATCGCGTATTTTCTATGAATATAAAAATTAACATGTTTAAGAATACTTAATTTTTAGAAGAAGAATTAGGTGAAATGGGTTACGCCATTGTGTTCGTCTCGGAATTCTACTTGAAATAGAGTCCGAGTTTACGTGAATCGGACTCCGTATGAAGAAGTTATGGAGGTTAGAAGATGTAAGTTTAAATCAGAATTAAATAAATAATTAATAAATCAAAACAGATTCAAAATTCAAGAAAGCAGCTGAGCGGGAAATCTCCCGCTCAGGTGGTCGACCCCCTCAGGGGGTGTCGACATTTGGGTCTACCCCCCTATAGGGGTGTCAACATGGGTGTCGACCCCCCCTGTAGGGACGACCCCTGCTCACTGTCCTAGACAATGATGATTTTCTGAGTCGTAGGGCTACGTGGCGACTTCTGATTGGCCTGATGACGCATTTTATAGTACTGGATGGTCTGGATGGATCCTATGTTAATCCAAAGGCTCAAACTAATCCTATACTCCTATATAATCGCATCAAACCTTAACCCTACACCTCATAATCCTATTCTATGAAGCCGCCATGCTGTCCATCTCTAAGCTAGCCTTGCCTCCATCTTCTCTAAACTAAAAATCAAATTAGAGAGAGAGATTCAAATCAAAGTAGAGGTTTTCTTCTTCCGTCAACAAACAAAGATTTGAATTGCTACAACGTCAACTAATTCACTTTTCTAATCCTATCATTGTAAGTTCAGTTATTATTCAGATTTGAACACCTAATAGAAATCATGACTATAATAATCAGATCTAGAACAATGCCTAATTGTGAGATAATCAATTCTGATTCATGCTTATCCTTTTGCTTACGAGACTTTTGTGATTGAAACAATGGAACCTATCATGTTGTACACCACTATGCCTAATTGTGAGATAATCAATTTTGATTCATGCTTATCCTTTTGTCAAATCTGAAATACCTATGCTTATAAGACTGTTGTGATTGAAACAATGGAACCTATCACGTTGTACACCAAATTGGCGATTCTCTTATGATTCAATTCTATCGAATTTTATCCCTATGATGTAACTTGTTCAGTTTGGCCATACTTATTGTTAATGTACAACATGCCTATTGGAAACATGATTCTTGGATTGGGTACACCTTTACATGCCTATTTTCTTTCTTATGTCAATTCTTTTATTCCTTCTATATTCCCTTTTTTTGTTTTATTTTATGAACACTTGCTTCGTTCGGAACCTAGATTGAATCTTGTGGTACGTACGATTGAAACGCGGGGAATTGGGGATAACTTAATTGACTAATTTTAGGCATAACAAGTAAATGTGGCATAACGTGAATTGACTACAATTGTGGGTAATTGGCATATAAAAATCAAGTTTTGGGAATGTATGGTAAATATGTAAATTTGCTAAAAGATGAACATGCCAAACACGAGGTTAGATTGAGTTGCGTGTAAGGCTGCCCGGAACCGCCCGACACCTCCAACGACCACAACAAACAATCTAATGTGAGAGGTTAGCGCATAAAGCCCAAAACCCGAGGTTAGAATGAGTTTGCGGTAGAAGTCTGCCCGGAACCGCCCGGCAAATCCAACAACCGCAAACAACAGTTCTAATGTGAGAGGTTGAGGCATTAATGAATGAATTAATGCTAATGAACAGACATGCTAAGAATGGTAGGATTAAGTTAACTTAGATAACACTTAACCAATACAACATGTTAATTAAACAGATGGGTGGGGTTAGGTTAAATGGAGAACCCTTAACCATTGTAACATGTTGATTAGGAAACCCTAGTAACAGGGACCTATTTCAGCAGTAACCCACATAGATGTATCATGGTATCCTAAACTCGGCAGGGTGGGGCATGATTACTGGGCTGATTACAAGCGATCAAAATAGCGGCGGGTGATGCGTCAGTGTAGGTTCCAACACAGTACGGGCGTGCACGTACTCTTGAGTGGAAAAATCAGGCACTGGGCATCAGTAGTTATACACTGTGCATCTTGAATTGTGTCGGGTTGCTACCATAGGGATTGATACACTCTATGGTGGGACCAGCACAGATATCTACAAAAAAGCGGGACCAAATGACACAAGTAATAAATGCATGTGAGTAGGAGCCGATTGATAAGGGGACCATTTTATCATGAACACGTGATGCTAGTTGAAACATTTGTTAGTAGGTGCAGAGAAATAGAAATGAGTGCGATAGTATATTCAGTTTATCTTCCCTTATGTTATCTTGTCACTATGGTACTGTCCTATATTCAGTTTATTCACGTCATGATCCTTTTTCTTGTTTACATGCTGAAATATCACTGGACTTACCAAACTTATGTCTGACCCGTTTTCTTTCGTCTTCTTTTCTTCCGTTCCCCCCTCCAGGTCCGTAGGGAGGGAATACTTCAGCTTAGTTCAGACCTTTTCCAGCTTGAAGAGAGTAGATGTATTGCTTGGATTCTCTTTTCTTGGGCTATGGCTATGGTTACACTTTTATTGGGGATTTATGCCACTTTACTACTGCTTTATGCTTCTTTATGTATTTTAAGTTTTTAATCAAGACAGAAATTTTATTGTAATAACTTGGAAGTTGGGTTTTGAGACAATGGTTGTAATGTTTTGACTAGACCACGCTGCTTATGAAATAATTCTAGTTTTTTCGCTGCTTATATGTTTGTCTTGTAAATTATTTGTGTCTTTTACCTATAATGCTTCACCGAAGTTAATGCATTCCCTTTGTGAGTGACCTTAACGGAGGTGGGGTGTTACAGATGTAGTGGTTTGAGTGTGTACTAACGTTTAAAAGGAATGGAATAAAACTTAAAGCTAAGGTCATTATATAGAAGTTTTCCTAAATACTATTCATATGCTAGTTACATAAAAAAAAATTCAAGCTCCAAACTACGCATGCTCACAGGCGTTTACAACTAATTACCCATATTCCAGATTCCATGAGACTGGTTTCAAAAGTTATTTCAGTCATATTCAACACTTATTATTATACTCAAATTATTATAATTTTAAATCCTTTAACGCTATATATGTTTGTGTCACGCACGATCGCACAATTAGTCTGATCATCAAGAAACCTGATATCTTATAATAATATATTATTTTTGATCTGATGAAATTTTTTTCATCGAAATCCAAGATAGTTTGCAACATTTCTCTATTCACATGTTAATTAAAATGATTTAATATTAAACAATTTTAATCTCTTAAAATTTTAATGATAATAATCTCTTGTTTCCTTTCTAATCAACGTCAAATTTCAGTAAAGGTTTTTAAGACCATTCAAATTCATATTAGGTTCCAAATCCAATTTTATTCACCATAGATTTTAAATTGAAATTACTATTTCTATAGTCAAATCGATTGAACGATTAAAAACATTTGAATTTAAGTTATTTAATTTACCAAATCAATATTTTAACATTTAAATATAAAAAATATATAAACACTAAAAATCTAGGTTGTTATAGGTTATGGCTATGAGGTCCGGGATTCATGAAAATAAAAAAACCCCAATCTCTAATTTTAAAGTATTTTTTATCTAAGTTTATTATTTTGGTTGTTATTGCCGATGTAAAAGAAAATGGATTTACTTGTTGTTGTTCTTATGTAAATTCAAAATAATAGTATATTTATTCTCTTCCCTTCCATTGTAAATCTTGAACTTACATAAAATAAGTGAATTTAGATACTTTAAATTATGTGCTGCCAAATCTCTATTTTTATTTATAATGTTGACACACTTTTTAGTATAAGATGTCACACATGGAATATCTAAATAGCAACGCGCTCAGGCATGGAAAACATCGTCAGAAGACATGAAGGGGTTTGGTTGACGTTGCAACATCAGCGTAAACTGGCCCGAAACTCCTATCAGACGTGCTCTTCACAGTAAAACTTGTAGCCCTCTGAATTAGCTTCAAGTAGAATTTTCGTTTAGCCAAAACGGACTTACGGTTTGGAAGTTTTGCCCATTTCCGTGAACGCGTGTAGAAGAGCAACTCTGATTCATGAACTGGGGCCCGGCTCGCCCCCCTCGGCTTGTGGTGCAACCTGGCCTGCCCCCCTCGGCTCGGGGTGCAACCTGGCTCGCCCCCTCGAGATCGCCCCTTCACCCAGCTCGTGGTGGACATAGGGGTCACGACCCGCTCGTGGTACACCCCTAGACCACGACCCAACATCACCAGCTCACCACCACGACCCGATAACTAGTTCCTCACTCCTGCGCGTCGCTCCGGGTCGCAAAAGGGCATCACGAGCTGCCTGGACTAGACCCATTTCTGCTCATGTATTGACCTATTCTTATGGCTATTCTGGCTTCTACCAACCTGTATCTCATTACACTTGTCCTGGGACGACCTGAAGAGGATTTCTGGATGTTTTCCACCATATTTCGAGATTCTTGGGATGCATGTCACGTGTCTCATGAACCGCTATCAGGAAATGGCTATAAACACACCATTTGAAGGATTCTCTTAGCTTTTTGGCACTACCACCTCCCGGCCTCCATAGCTAATTACACAAGGACTTTGCGTACTCCTCAAATTAGTCTAACACGAGGATTTCGTGTATAAAATCACCTCTCTTTTCTCTTCTTCTTCTTCATGATAACACAAGGATTTTGTGTATAAACAAATCTCATAGATAGTGAGACAGCATTGATTGTAATTTCTTAGGATTTAAGAAAATATAAAGTGGACGTAGGCTTGGTTTGAGCCGAACCACTATAAAAACCTTATGTCTTCCCCATTTTTACTGCTTTATCTGCATTCTGTGATCCTATATGTCATATTATGAATTTGGAAAATATTACTTGTAACTTTTTTGTTTGGAGTATAGGTTGACATTTCATCGGTTAGTGCATTTTCTTTCACGTGCACCATTTATGGCATATTCATTTACATTAGCGTAGCTTACGTATTTTAAATACGATATTAATGTTTCTTTAATTAGGAATTTCACATTAAACGTGCTATTAGGAAAAAAAATTTGTTGTGTGTGAGTTAATGGCATTTAGTAATATTTAATAACATTTGGACATAAGGTCAACCCCTTCGTGTAGTAGAAATCTGTCTGAATAAACCCGCTACCAACAGCAACAAGAAGAAGGGTTAATGTGAGATGTCTACTGCCATAGGCCATTTATCAGATAATAAGCCTGCCTTGAGAAGGTATTAAGTAACTGATGCGCCCTATGGGGTACTAAGTGTTTAGTCTCATTCCGCTTCTAACGGTTTGATCCTTAGACGTTAGGATTGTAGTCATAGGGCCCATCCTTGGGCCCATGCTTATTATATGTTAAATGGTCTAGGGGTCCTCCTTTGTCTAATATTTATGAAGTATTAGATGGTCTCGAATGAGTTAGTTAGTTCTTTGGAAGTGCCCGCTTCTTATTTAATAGCTATGTGAGGGAATATCTAGGGATGAGCTAATAAGAGTTTCAGCTAACATGTAAGGGGAACCGCCAGTCAAAGAGAAGTATTAAGTGGCTGGAAGTTCACCTTTAATGCTGGATAGATAGTAATGTAGGGTGCATTGGAAGGATCATAAATGAAAAATAGTAGTTACCTAAAACTTGGTATTAAGTGGTTGTTAACTATCTCTCACATTATAATGAGAGAATTTATGGAATTGCAGGGTCTACTAGGAAATGAGGTCTTAAGTAACAAGGGTCTGCTAAGGGGTATTAAGTGATCATAATTATTGGCCCTAAGGTATTAAGTGGTCATGGAAAGCGACCAACCATATTTTATTTAGCCTTAAATGATCAAGGGATCCACCTCTTTTCATTTGATATATGTGTGATAATACACAAAATATTCGAACGTGTGTCTATGATTTCCTATACATAACAATGAATAGGTTTTATACTGCTAAGCACGAAAAAAAGATTTCCTTTTGAGCATAGAGATTTTATTCACTAGAACTATTTTTCTGACCCTCTACATTTAACAACACAAGTTAGGTAGGATGATTCGATGGAGCATGCTAGATGGTAATGAGGATGATGGTCTTGGAGATGATGACTATGATCTTATTTTATTACTATTTGATTTTATCTTAGTTATTATGATGACATAACTTGTCTTAGTGTCTGTGACATTTTGGATTTGATGTACTGTGATATTATGATGTTTTACGATATAGCACATCTATTTCATTATTATATTTTATTCGTTCTGCTGTGAGATCTGATTTTGTTTTAAATAGACTCTGTTTGGTGAATTTCTTTTAGAAACCAACGAATTGTTTAGAGTGGCTTTAAGTTCGATGGGCTTTACTAGATCAGTATTTAGGCTTGTTCCAAAAAGGTTGTTACATTATCCATCTAATTACAAGAAAAACACAAAATTTCATTTAATCTGCCCAAAGGTCCTTCGAACAATATCCATCCTTCTTTATTAATAGCTAAAAATCAATAAAATTCTCTTATCCATGTTCTTTCCAATATTTCTCATGTATTGAAGGAGTTGTTCTTGAAACATTAAGGCCAACTCATCAATACCCAGGAACTGATACTGAACCATTCTTATGGATCGAGACCGATCCATATAATGTTTTCCTGACCTTCCTTGATATTTCATGAACGTTTAATTGATTCATATCCTTGTCTTTGACATCTTGATTGTATTATTATGAGCTTGAAATTGAGCAAATTCCTTAGTTTGGAGCTAGGGCAAAAGCACCTGACTTATACATTGATCAGTTGAGTTACGATGAGCTAACAAACTATCATATATCGACATATGTTGATTGATAATTACTTGAGAATTGCGTGGTATGGACTATTTGATGTTCTTTAGAAAACATCAAGGATCTGTACCAAAACCAGATTATGGGTTGGTACTGATACGCGACTTTGGTTGATCCTTGGACCTTGGACTTGGAACTTGTGCTTAGTCATTCTTCGAGGACCCTTAGATGGCTTTTTAGCTTAACTTATTGTCTTTGCTTGACGCGTAAACTAGGAAGTTATTGTTTTGGATTCTTGTTAACTTGACCTATCTAATTCATGGGAATATGGCTTGGTCTCTAAGTCAACATTTTCCCTATAAGGAATACTCGTTTTAGAATGATACGCTTTGGACAAAACAAATAGCATATTCCATACAGTTGGTTTGAAGCACTTCTACGAAAAGATGTTACCTTTCCTTTGAACTTATTTCATGAAACTTTATGTCCTTTACTATTTGCTGTACTGTTTTAGTTTTGGACTAGGAAGTCTTAAGGATTATAAGGATCGAAACTTATTCTTTGATTCCATCATTCTAGTTTTAGAAAGTTTTCGACAATTTATTTCTTTGAATTATTCAAGTAGAACTTTGATCTCTTGGAACTATGGTTCTCTATTGTCATACACTGTTGTCATACATGCCTACACATGTACACACACATACATCCATTCCATTTTATCTCTATATGCACCATGTCTCTACCTTATGAATACAAAGTTGTTCATTCTTTAATTACAGATTCAATGGAGCATTGGAGTATTTACGATACCATTAAAAACCAGAATAATAAATACAAGAACTTGGATCATCGGACATTTCTCATGGCTCGTTTTACAATTTTGATCTGGAGAGCCACTCAAGCCGAGACCATGGGAATCAAGATAAAAGTTGTAAGTCTGGCACGTTATTTTTTGGAATAGGTCTTGTTCACTCTTGTCACGTAGTACAAACTAACGTTAGATGAGTGCTAACTATGTCCCATCTATCGATGTATTATTTTGTCTTGCCTCTTATCCTTTACCGACACAATGGACAATATCCTCTTATGTTCCACAACGCTTTGAGCATTCTTTGAGATTGGTTTCTTCGTATAATCTATTTTGAGGCTCATCATGAGATTAACTAAATTCCTATTATCACAATGGAAAACGAAGAATGTTTCTTATTCTTGATTAGATGTTATGAAACGTGCTTTCCCAAAAATCTCTTTTGATGTTCTTATATCTCATAACTGAAGGATATCCCCCTAAAGATTAGGACTGATGTCATGCTTATGTCAAGATCAATATTCCAATGAAGAAGACCAGATGAAGTTATGATCCTATATGTAACACCTCGTAATTTCAGTATTAGTTGATTTACTTAAATAATTAAGTTTCAAATGTGAAATTTGTGGAAAAATGAAATTTGACAATAAAACTTGCATTTTTGCGTTAGTGGTGAAATTCTAAGCAACTTTCATGTATACAGTAATGGAGTCCATATGAAGTTACAAATTAGAAATAGATATGTAAAGAGAATAATAAAATGATAAATAATTAATATAAACAAAATATTTGGGGGTACCCATCGTTCGACCCACATATATGAAGTGGTCAACCCTTAATAAGGGGCAGTCGACTTGCCTATGAGTGGAAATGTTATTTTATTTTACCCTAATGACCCAGATTAACTATATTTAGATTAAACGGATGTGATTGATTATTGCGTCAATAAATTAATGTCTAACCATTCTTCCTCCTCTAAATACTATTCAAAGGCTATTCTGAAGCTCTGTGATTTCTTCTAAAAAAATTAAAATCAAATCTATATATCCAAATCCATTCAAATTGAAGAAAATTAAGAAATTAAAAATTAAGGGAAGAGTGGCAAATCATCCATTGCACTTGTGAGATAATAGTTCATAGATCTACATTTGATCTTTTCTATTTCTCTTCCATTCTCAAATCTCTTTTCAGATCTGCAGTTTTAACATATGCATGTTTTTATACATACTTCTTGAACTCGAAAGAGTTTGAAGCTGAATTAGAGATTGTAATTTAGATTTGGAGTTTGGGAGTTTTTTCAATATAAGTGGGAAATTATATATATTGCTTTACAATATAAATTTATCTTATTGGCTATATCAGATTTTTATGTCTAAAATATTTTACTTATCTGAATTGCAGGCTTCTCCTTTCATGAACATATAATCTAATATCTACATATTCATTATTATTCGTGTTTATAATATTATTTCCACCTAGATTTGGAAATCAGTCTCAAAGATATTGTAGTTCATAAAATTAGTTGTTTTAGTCTAGACCTATAATTTTGGGTGAAATAATTGTTAGAACCTCGATCCTAGAGATATATTTAGACTATAAAGACTATATATTGACAATATCGTATACTAACGATTATTGCAAAAATATATTAGAGATTATATTTCAAATACAAGAAGATTCAAAGGCATGATAAAATTGATATATTAGTGTGTATTTGAGTCAATATTTAGTTAGGTTCAATGTTAAAATATCTCCTAAGATATATATACCATATATACACTCTATTTTAAATAAAATCAATTTTTCAAAAATAGGAGTTGCTAGGACTCGAACTCGGGTCACAAATTTAGAAGGATGTGCTCTAACTAAATGAGCTGTATTGACTTTTGTTTTTAAACATAATTCAGACATCTGAATAATCCATTCAGACGACTGAATATTGTGACTTTATGCACATGCACATTTTCAAATTCTAAATGTTGTTTAGACTCTTGAATTATAAATTTAGAAGGCTGAACTGAAGCGTTGCGACTTTTGAAAGAGTCAGAACTCTTTAATCCAAGAGTTATGACTATATCTTTTGATCAAATCTTTTCACGAATAATTACAACATTTTATCTAGTATAAATATACTTCAGAATCAATTGTTTCAATCATCGACCTTTTCTGATTTCTGTATTCTTTGATTCTAAAATATTCTTATACAATATTCACTTGTGCTCTCATATTTTCAATACTCGGTGATTGTAAATCACGTTCCTTCTGAATTATTCACTTGCTTTCATATATATATATATATATATATATACACACACACACACAAAGAAGAAGATTTGTACTCAGTTGTGACTCATCAGTGTTATCAAGAACATACATACAGTCAAAAACTATTTTGTGTTTGTTGAAGTCCTGTTCTACTGCTCAGGCAAGTAGTCATCTTCCTTTGTTGAGGCAAACTCATGTTCTACTGCGTAGGTGTTGATTGAAGTCCTCTTTTGTTACTGAGGCGAAATCCTATTCTGTTTCTTAGGTCGCTATTCTACTGCTCACTTGTTGTAATACATGCTCCTCCAGGTTAAGCAAGGGTATTGATTAGTGAAATTCCAAAAGGAGTCTAGGACTGGACATAGGACGATGCTCTGAACCAGTATAACAATCCCTGGTGTTATTTGATTTATTTCCTGCATTTACATTGCTTTTATTTACTTGCATATATTAAGAATACTATTGAGAATAATATATCACACTATCAAATTTCCGCATATACATGTAATTGCATATTACTCGATCTTACTCGTTCATTTCATTTGGTATCAAAGCCGGGGATTCTATAGATCGTGAAAACATTGTAACACCCCAAAATTTAATACACAATAACCAAGCTTAAAGATAATATATTGGGAATAACTTAATTAAATATTCAGAATTAAGTGAAACCGACATTACTATTGCGTTCGTCTTGGAATTCTGGTTCAGGTAGACCCGAAGTTTACGTAAAACGGATAATATATGAAGATGTTATGAGCATTAGAAGTTTGTATACGTATAAAGAGTTTATATGTAAATATAATAAAATAATTATTCTAGAATTTTCGAATGAAGTAAGCGGTAAAGTAAGAAGGAACCAGGATCGTTGTGGTATGACCCACACTCGGCTTGGGTTGACCCATGGGTCGACCCAATGGGTAGGTGGGTCGACCCATTCCAGATCTGGGCGAGTTCCGAATGACGTACCTGGACTGTTTTGTGACCAGACTCATTGCCGACTCAAACTATGTGTACGGTTAAGATCAAAACCCTCAGATCAAAAGGCTGAGTTTGACTATATGAATCTATAAATAGGTAGGTTCTCCTATTCTGATTTACACCATTTCTTCATACCTTCTCCCTCTGTAAATCTATCCTAAAAATATAAACATATAACGAGGGAATGTTGCTGAGGACTAGATAAAATAGAAACAACATCAGGACTTGCATTACATACAACTTGGATTGGACTTTTTCTACGATATAGTGTTATATATATAAGATATTTATTCTCTTCTTCACCAAGACCCACTGTGAGTTCCTGTTATTTACAAATCTGATTTCTTAGACTTTAAACATGACAGTTGAATAAAATTGGGATAGGATCTGTAGTGTTAGCAAAATAAATGCTTTACATGTTTTCACAGTTAATCACCTATGCCATTATGATAAGTAAACATATGCCTTTGATGTTGGATAATTAATAAGTTATATATATCTATCTATCTTCCTTTTCCCATTTTCTATGTTTTATGTTTATTTCTTGTCTTGCCTATGTGATCTGATTCTATTCTCCATCCTTTGTTTTCCCTTTTATTTTACGCCAAGCCAAAGCCTTTGGAAGTCTAGGCTATACCCGACTAGAGTGTGCATGAATTGGGGAAATAGTGAATAACATAAAAAGAAGAATTTAGGCATGTTATTAAATTGGGACTATTAACTATAATTTGGGAAAAAGGATAATATACACATGTTTAGACTTGATGTAAAACTAATAAAAAGGATAATGTGCGTATACTTGCTGTAAATGGATAATATGCATAAACCTGTATATGTGGTAAAATTGGGAACATATTTGATGAATAATATGCATATGAATTAGGCATGCTAAATTTGACTTAAAACGGACATTAAGTGAATGAGATGTTATGAATAGGTAAGTACCACATGTAGGTTAATCAACTGAATGTTATAGAAATTTTACACATCAGGGCAGGTGTTTTAGGGTAGGGTTGTACACACATAATAACATGTAATAATCACAACAACGCTTATTAGTAAACCTAAATCTACTAGGTTAAACGTGAGTATTAATAAGCTAAGCGTTCCCTAGCTCGTTCTGTCGTTGTATCGGGCTTTAGGGACTCTTAAATCCTAGTTTTGGAGGCACAAGCTTAGGGGTTTGACTTGTGTCAATATGCTATTTGGGACCCATATCAGTTTGTATCCAGGTTGGTATCTTATTAGAGTGGGCCTCGCACTAGGTTAGTAAGAGGTTCACATGGGGTGGGTACGGGTGCATTTTGGCAGAGTCATGAGCGTGCATGGGTTTGACTAGGGATGATAAGACGCTGTAACACCAGTAAATAAGTCTGTGTTATATAGTTGCTGGGTTAGGGAGTGATACACCCTACTGCCAGGGGATGACACATGGTATTTTCACAGTAGGAAGCCGATCACTTGGGTAGTAATTAGGGTACACCTAATCCTACTGTTGTGTAATTAGGTTAACACCTAATATGGCTATGTAATTAGGGTACACCTAATCCTGTTGTTATTCCTGATGATATGTAAGTAGGCTGAGGACCTAATCCCCTTGAACTTGTTATACCAGTATTGGTGTAGACATACGTGTTTAGGGATATAAATGTGAAGCATTACTCGATCATAGTATATTCCTGTTATTCTTGTCCATCATGTTGTTCCATTTAATTTATCTGTTACCTTTTATGACACTATACCTTTCTCATCTAGTCTTATTTACCTACTTGGCATTTCTATTTTATGCACATTTGTAAATCACTGAAGCTCGCCAGACTTCATGTTTGACCCTTTTTCTTTCGCCTCTTTCTTCCTTTTCCCTCCAGGTCCTTAGAATCGAAGCACTCAACAGTGACTATGATTTCTCTTACAGCTTGGACTTGGATTTCTTGAGATGTACCTTTCGATTTTCTCTCTACTTTATTATGGCTTATGGCGAGGGATATGCTATGCTGATATTTTGTTTTATGAGCTGGTTTATGTGACATATTTGATGTAACTGGTTTTGCTGTAACTGGTTTTATGAGACTATGCTTTGTTTTTAATAATGAAGTTTAAAATTTTCTACTGCTTATTTTATATGTCTTGTAAATTTTCTGTAATGTTTACCTATAGCGCTTTACGAAAGTTAATTCATTCTCTTGTGAGGGACATTAACGGATGTGGGGTGTCACATTTAGTATCTGAGTTGAAGGTTACAAGATCAGAGGGAAGGTTTTTAAAAAAGCATTTTCAAAAGCAAAGTAATTTCAAATAAAAATCTGTTTTTGAAAAACATATCCCTTCAGGCCATAGTCAATATTCTCTGGATCTCTTGTTGAGTCCTTTTTCTTTATTTTCAGCATGCCTGAGGCACCCAATCTTCCTGAGGGAATTCCGCTACAGATATGGTTCTCTAGGTATCTTGAGGCTACGACACATCGTGTAGGTCAAGGGGATGCTCCTTCCTCGGAAGCAGCCATTGTTGCTCCACCTCCACGAGTAGATAACTTTCTAAGCAGTGCAAAAACTTCTACAGTATGGGAGGAAAACCATTCTGTGGTACCGAAAGATTTGTTGAAGAACAAAGATGGCTACGAGAGACAGAACTTGTTTGGACTCTTTAAGATTGATGACCGAAGTAAGATATAATTAACAGCATAGCAACTAAAGGATGAGGCTTCCTACTGGTGGGAAGTAACGTAAGATGGACAACCAGTTGCTACTTGAGATGATTTCAGGCAGAGATTCGAAATGAAATTCTTATCTTAGGTGGAAGACGGATTACAAATGGAGAGATTCTTGGCTTTGAAACAAAGGGGCATGTTTGTTGAGGATTATGTGGACAAGTTTAATCAGCTAGCTAGATTTGAACTATACTTGGTGAATACGCCCCATAAGAAGGTGCTAAGATTTGCGATAGGATTAAATCAACCTCTCCAAGGACTTGCTTTATCTCATATACCAATGAAGGCGACGTTTGAAAGGCTGGTTGATATGGATCTTATGCACGAAGATGGTAAGGATGAGAAGAAAGATACTAAGACTAAAGAGACTCAAGCTAAGGGAGAAAAACAGAAATGATGGCCTAGAAAAGGAAAGCAAAAGAAAGAGAAAGGTGGAAAGCCTGATAAGGCTTAGATCTAGAAGGATATCAAGTGTCATGGTTGCGGAGCTATGGGTCATTTTGTGAAAGACTACAGAAAGACAAAGAGAGCCTACTTTAATAATTGTGGACAAGTGGGACACTTCAGTAAACAATGCCCTAGCAAGTAAGGACAACGGGCAATAACTTTTGGATAATTACAGGCTTTGGAAGATTGTGGAGCTGATCGAGGTAAGAAAGTCACGATTGAAGGTTTGATTTCCCTTTTTGACTATCCTGTTCGAACCCTATTTTATTTTGGCACTTCACATTCATTTATGTACAGTTCTTTAGTACATAGTATGCAACTTAATACTAGTATAGTCTTTGAGTCTGTAGTGGTCTCAAACCCCATAGGAGATCGGCTCATTTATCCATGATGTGTAGGGGTTTGATAATTTCTATCTTGGGCATTGAGTTTGAATGCGACGCATACGTGCTGGGCTTTATGGGCTATGGTTTGATTCTAGGCTTCGATTATATAGCCATGTATGGTGCCATCCTTGATTGCGAAAAGAGAGTGGTTAGACTTCTTACTTGTCATGGTAGGACTCTCGAGATTTTCTGTGACCCACGGGGGTCGGTGGTGCTCAGTTTTCTAGAACACTTGATACTTCTGTTGACGACTTGCGATTTGTCCCCATAGTTAGACACTACACGGATGTGTTTGAGGAGGTTAAGGGATTACCTCCAAGGCGTGAGATAGACTTCCAGATTTATTTGGTAGAGAATGCGAAGCTAGTTGCTTTACCAATGCGCCAAATGGCTCCTAGGGAAAGGAGGGAGCTTAACTAGCAAGTACGGGAGCTATTAGAAAAAGGTTTTATTAGGCATAGCATTTCAAAATGAGGAGCTCCAATCGTCTTTGCAACTAAGGTAGATGGCTCAATTCGTCTATGTGTGGATTATAGGGAGTTGAATAACCTCACTAAGAAAAATAGGCACCCGCTACCGAGAATTGACGATGTGTTTGACCAGCTAGTAGACGCATCTGTTTTCTCGCAAATGGATTTGGCCACAGGGTTTCATTAGTTGAGAGTGGCAGATAGCCGCATATATAAGACTTCATTTAGAATTTCAGATGGTTTCTTCGAATGGTTGGATATGCCTTTTGGGCTAACCAATGCACCTGTCTATTTTGTGGACTTGATGAGTAGGGTGTTTCTAAACAAGTTCGTGGTGGTTTTTGTGGATGACATTCTGGTCTTCTCAAAGAATGAGGAGGAGCATGCCCGGTACTTAGGATAGGTTCTACGTACTATCTGATCGAATCAACTCAAGGCAAAGTTTTCTAAGTGTCACTTTTGGAGAAAGGAAGTAAGACTCCTAGGGCATGTGGTCTCCTAACACAGGATAGTAGTGGACCCAGCAAAAGTCGTTGCAGTTCAAGATTAGAGGGCTCCAAAGATTGCAATAGAGGTGAAAAGATTTCTAGGGTTGGAGGGCTACTATAGAAAGTTTATTAAGGACTTTGCAAGGGTATCAGCCCCGCTTACCCGATTGACGAAGAAGAACTTGGTTTTTTCGTTGAGCATCGGTTGTGAGGATTCCTTTCAAATATTGAAGAGGGCTCTGATAGTGACCCCAGTTCTGACTCTTCCACATGGAAGCAAGATGTTCAAGGTCTACAGAGATGCTTGTGGCATAGGAATTGGTGCCGTTTTAATGCAAGACTGAAGGGTAGTATGTTATGGTAGTAGACTGTTGAGGGATCATGAGAAGAACTACCCTACACATGATCTAGAGTTGGATGTTATAGTGTTCGAATTGAAGTCTTTGTGACATTATCTGCTTAGGGAAAGATTTGAGCTATTACGCATCATAAGTCACTCAAGTAATTATTCTCACAGAAGGATCTCAACTTTAGGCAGCAATAGTGGATGGAGTTCCTAGCGTCCTATGACTTCTAGATAGCTTATGCTCCGAACAAGAGTAATGTAGTAACGGACGCACTGAGTTGGCAGTGGATGATTTTTAGTCCTCTATTCGTAGAAAGGCGAAGCTTGGAGTACATCAAGACCTTCGA
Source organism: Allium sativum (assembly GCA_030737875.1). Lineage (NCBI taxonomy): Eukaryota > Viridiplantae > Streptophyta > Magnoliopsida > Asparagales > Amaryllidaceae > Allium > Allium sativum. The sequence continues at coordinate 527,542,703 of CM060923.1, read as the reverse complement.
TTTTAATCCATCTACAGATTTCACTTTGGATTTGTTAGCATCATTGGAGGTGCAACCTACTCAACAAAAGCGTATTGGATCTATGCGGCGGGAGGACCTGCAGATTCTGATATCTTGGACAGGCTTGGTAGAGGAAAGACTTCTAGTCATAAAGGGTGGCTAAGACGAGATGGAAAGCTATGCGTCCCTTGGATTAGGGAATTACTTAAGACAGTGCTTGAGGAAGCTCATCATTCTCAAATGACTATTCATCTGGGCGGCGACAAAATGTATCGAGACAGGAAGAGGATTTTCTTTTGTAATGGCACGAAGAATGATGTGGCGGAATTTGTGGCTCAATGCTTGACCTGCCAAAGGGTAAAGGCTGAACAAAAGAAACTGAGCGAATTGCTTCAGCCATTGGATGTCCTACAATGGAATGGGACATCGTCTCTATGGATTTCATCGGTGGATTTCCACGATCAAGGAAGGGCAATACGAGTATTTGGGTGATAGTGGATAGACTTGCAAAGAGCACTCATTTTATTCGTGTTAAGAGTAAGAGGACAGCGGCTTGGCTGGCATCAGTATATCTTTGAGAGATAGTCCGACTGCATGGGGTACCTTCCAGTATAGTAAGCAACCACGACCCCATCTTTCTAGTGAGTTTTGGAAGAGTTAATAAGAGGCGTTAGATACACAACTACATTTGAGCACAGCATACCACCCTCAGATAGATCGACAGACTGGGAGGGTGAATATAGTTCATGAGGTTCTTCTAAGACTGTGTATCCTAGAATATGGAGGGACTTGGGAAGAGCACCTTCTTATGGTGGAGTTCCCTTACAACAACAGTTACCAATCAAGCATAGGCATGGCACCCTTCGAAGCATAATATTGACAACCTTGTAGATCGCCGACTTGTTTGTGGGAGTCTATGGACAGACTTCTATTTGGATCAGAGATGATTCTAGATACTTTCGAGAAGATTGATCTTATCCGTCGAAGAATGAGAACCGCCCAAGTCGGACATAAATCCTATGCTGACAAAAAGAGTACCAAGTTGGAATTTGAAGCAGAAGATATGGTCTTTATTAAAGAGTCACCACTAAGGAATGTAGTTCTCTTTGGCTCAGTAGGGAAGTTGGCACCGATATTTGTGGGGTCATTCCCAATAGCAGAGAGGATATGACAGATGGCCTATAGGATCAAGCTACCAGACAGACTAGCAGGCGTACACGATGTATTTCACGTTTCCCATTTGAGTAAATGTCTCCATGATACGACAGAGGTAGTAGAGCCAAGCACACTTGAGGACATGGAAGATGAGAAAGAAGCATTAGTGAGACGAGTTCCTATTCATATCCTTGGATCAGAAATCAAGATGCTAAGTAACAAGGAAATCAGATTGGTTAAAGTGCAATGGGGGGAAGACCGTGAAGATGCGACATGGGAACCCGAAGATAGGATTCACACTTCTTATCCTTTTCTTTTTGAAAGTACTTTCTTGACTCTTTTTCCAAGCTTTTACCTTACATTTTCTTCTATCATCCAAGTTTATTTATCCTATCGTTTGAACCTTTTGATCCTTAGGTAGAATCCAGTGGTTGGAAACATGTGTTTGAAACATGTTATGGTTGATGGTTGCAAATGGATACAAGTGTTTGCTAGTGGTTACTCGTGGATGCGTAAACATACACTAGGCACTAGATCGGCTCAATCACTTACATATTGCATATGGATATGTATGTATTTTAGTTTTCTATGGATGGAAATGGGTGAATCATCATATAGATGTTGCATTTTGATGAATGACTATGGACACTAGAGTTTATATGTCATACTAGAATTAATCGACCGCCTGATTTTTCATATGCTCATACAAGCATTAGAATTTTCTTAAGGACAATGGATGCCTGTGGATGATGGATGAGTAGATGGTTATAGGTGGATGTTAGGATACTAACATTTTTCTTAACTTGGAGATTTCGGGGACAGAATCCTTTACGTAAGGAAGAATGTAACACCCCAAAATTTAATACACTATAACCATGCTTAAAGATGATAAATTGGAAATAACTTAATTAAATATTCAGCATTACCATTGCGTTCGTCTCGTAATTCTGGTTTAGATAGACCCCCAACTTGCTTAAAACGGATAACATATGAAGAAGTTATGGGCAATAAAATTTTGTATACATATAAGGAGCTTATAAGTAAATATAATAAAATAATAATTCTAGAATTTTCGATTGAAGTAAGTGGGAAAGTAAGCGGGAACAAGGATTGTTGTGGGATGACCCACAGTCGCGCTGGGTCGACCCATGGTTGGCTGGGTCGACCCTAGGGCTGATCAAATGGGTAGGTGGGTCGACCCACTCCAGATAAGGGCGGGTTCTAAGTGACGTACCTGGACTGTTTTGTGACCAAATTCATTGCTGACTCAGCACTATGTGTATGGTTAAGATTAAAACCCTAAGATCTAAAAGCTAAGGTTGACTTTGTGAACTTATAAATATGTGGCTTCTCCCATTTTTATTTGCACCATTTGTTCATACCTTCTCCCTTTGTAAATCTATCCTAAAATATAAACATGAAATGGGGGAATGCTGCCGAGGACTGGATCAAACAGAGACAACATCAGGACTTGCATACATACAACTTGGATTGGACTTTTTCTATGACATAGTGTTATATATATAAGAGATTTGTTCTCTTCTTCACCAGGACCCACTGTGAGTTCTTGTCATTTACAAATCCGTTTTCTTAGACATTAAACATGACAGTTAAATAAAATTGGATTAGGATCTATAGTGTTAGCAAAATAAATGCTTTACATGTTTTCACAGTTAATCACATATGCCATTATGATAAGTAAACATATGCCTTTGATGTTGGATAATTAACAAGTTATATATATCTATCTTCCTTTTCCCATTTTCTATGTTTTATGTTTATTTCCAGTCTTGCTTATTTGCCATTGTGATTTGATTCTATTTTCCTTCCTCTATTTTCCCTTTTATTTTACGCCAAGCCTAGGCTATACCCTATTAGAGTGTTCGTATAATTTGGACAATAATGAATAGCATAAAAAGAGGAATTTAGGCATGTTATTAAATTGGGACTGTTAACTATAATTTGGGAAAAAAGATAATATACACATGTTTAGACTTGCTGTAAAACTGATAAAAAGGGATAATGTGTATATACTTGCTATAAATGGATAATTTGTATAAACTTGTATATGTGGTAAATTTGGGAACATAGTTGATGAATAATATGCGTATGAATTGGGCATGTTAAATGTGACTTAAAATTGAAATTAAGTGAATGACAGATTAAGAATAGTGTAAGTACTAGATGTAGGTTAATAAACTGAATATTGTAGAATTGTATGCATCTGGGCAGTGTTTATGGGTAGGGTTGCACACACATAATGACATGTAATAATACAACCATGCTTATTAGTAAATCTAAACCTACTAGGTTAAGCATGAGTATTAATAAGCTAAGAAGTCCCTCGTTCTGCTATTGTATCGGGTTTTGGGGACTCTTAAATCCTAGTTTCGGTGGCACAAGCTTAGGGGGTTTGGCTTGTGCCAGTCTGCTGTTTGGGACCTATAACAGTCAGTATCCCTGATGGTATCTATTAGAGAGGGCCTCACACTAGGTAGGGGCCAGGGCACGCTTTCTCGAACTGGATAGTAAGAGGTTCACATGGGGGTTGGTACATGCGCGTTCCGGCGGAGTCATGAGCGTGCATGGGTCTGACTAGGGTAGATAAGACACTGTAACATCACTAAATAAGTCAGTGTTATATAGTTGTTGCGTGGGGGAGTAATACACCCTACTACCGAGGGCTGACGCAGGGTATTTACGTAGTAGGAAGTCGATCACTTGGGTAGTAATTAGGGTACACCTAATCTTACTGTTGTGTTATTAGGTTAACACCTAATATGGTTATGTAATTAGGGTATGCTTAGTCCTGCTATTTACTGCTATTGTTAAGCCTGCTGATATGTATTAGGTTGAGGACCTAATGCTGTTGAACTTGTTATACTAGTATTGGTGCAGACATACATGTTTAGGGATATAAATGTGAAGCATTACTCGATCATAGTATATTCCTATTATTCTTGTCCATCATATTGTTCTGTTTAGTTTATCTATTACATTTTATGACACTGTACCTTTCTCATCCAGTCTTATTTACCTGCCATAGCATTTCTATTTTATGCACATTTGAAAATTATTGGAACTGTCAGACTTTATCTTTGACGCTTTTTCTTTCACCACTTTCTTCCTCCCCCCCCCCCCCAGGTCCTCCAAGTGGAAGCACTCAATAGTGACTTGGATTTATTTTACAGCTTGGACTTGGATTTCTTGAGATGTACCATTTTGATTTTCTCTCTTCTTTAGTATTGCTTTTGGCGAGGGATGTGATTTTATGTACTCTGATATTTTGTTTTATGAGGTTGTTTATAAGACAGATTTGATGTAATTGGTTTTTCTATAACTGGTTTTATGAGACTATGCTTTATTTTTAATAATGAAGTTTAAAATTTCCCACTGCTTATTTTATTTGTGTTGGAAATTTTCTGTAATGTTTACCTGTTGCGCTTCATGAAACTTACTGCATTCTCTTATGAGTGACATTAACGGACGTGGCATGTCACAAACATCCTAGAATAAATCGCGATAAGGAAATCTAGTCAAGGCATTAGAAAGTGGAAGAGAAACAAAGCAAAATCAAAGGAATAAGCAAGAAAATGTCTCATGGCTATAATCATATTACAATCGGTATGTGTAGATTCATTATATAAAGATCTTTTGTTAGACCATGGAAAATTATTTAAAAAAATAAAATTTAAATAAAATTGATACAATTATTTTAGCTAAGTCAAAAGATTGTGAGCAAGAAGATTTCAAATTAAAAGAAGAAAATAATTTTTTTTAGTAAAACAAACTAAATGTTTTGGAGATACTTAGATGAGCTTGTGATTTCCTTCAAAAAGAAAATAAGCAGCTAGAAGATAAAATAAATAATTTTTTAAAGGAAATCAACATGTTACAAAATAAAAATACATCTTTAGAAGATTCTTTAAGTAACTCTAATTCTTTAATTTTGTCTTTTAAAAAAAAAGAATGAAGTTTTAATTTAGAATTATCTAAAGAATGTGAATTTTTAAAAGTTAATAATAATATTAAAATGAAATTGTGATTTAAAAGAAAATTTTGAAAAATTAAATCATCTTTAGATAATTTAGAATCTCAAATTTGTCATCTTGGAAATGAGAATAGTACTTTAAAAAGGAAGAATTCTGAATCAAATATGGAAATTGATGATTTAAAAAATAGAAAAAATTCTTTTGAAAATGTCAATCATGACTTTGGAAATAAATTAGAAAAATGTACAAGTAAGTTCGCGAAATTAAATAAAGGTCAAAATGATTTAAATATGTTTTTATATAGATCTCCACCTTTACACGACAAAAGTGGTTTAGGTTATAATGAAACTAATCATGGAAATAGTACTAGACATGCTTTTATGTACACTAAAATTATCACTATTAGTATTAAAGCACAAGTAAATCCAATATCCAATTTTTATAGAAATTCGAATACTTCTATGACTAGAGATATTGATAGTAAATCAAGAATTGCGAATGGAAACAATAATAGAAGTTACCTAAGTATTTGGGTTCCTATAAATTGGAAAACTAGAGAAAGATATATTGATGATTATCTTGATTCTGTAGTTAATAATTATAATTTTTATTTTAAAAGGTTCCACTAAACCCTCTTGGGTGTGGTTACCTTCCATCTAACCCTTGGACCCTAATAAGGGAAGTGGGTACCAAAAGTATTTATATTATATTTTTTGCGGGTGCACCACAACAAAGAAAAGGTTATTCCAAAATCTTTGGTATCTTTAGAAATAGAGCTCAAAATGATAGAATAAATCTGATAATCTTATATTTTTATATATCATTATCTTGTATATTTATATTATCATGATATGATTGATATGAATTTTTTAAATATCTATACAAATTCTTTTACATGTCATATTTTATATTAATGGTTAATTGATATGCTATATCATTACTAGATGTCATATTCTTATATATTTTCTTTTACAAATACTTCAAGTTAATATATATCATAAGCCTATAAGTAAATATAGCTTACACAATTCCATTTTTTGGCTTATATATAAATACATCTCTAAATAATAATTAAAATTATGTAACATAAATATTCTTTCATATGATTAAACTTGTAGTGTGACACCTCACACCCCTTGGTGTCACCCATATGAGGATGCATTAAGTTTAGTGAAGCACAATAGGTATACAGTAACTAAAATTCATAAAATAGAAAGTAAATATGCAGCGGAAATACTTTTATTAACATAAAATCATCATTACAATTTCAAGTACCAAAAATAATAGAAATAACCATCTGTCTTATAACACAAAACATCAAAGTAAAAAACTGTAAAATCATATCCCTCCTCAAAAGCCATAACAAGGTAGAACAAAAGTTAAACCAATACATCAAGTCATAAGAAATCCAAGTCTAAGAATAGAGTCAGGTCTCAGCTACTATCCACCACCACTCTAAGAACCTCAGGGGGCAAGAGGAAGAGAGAGAAGAGAAACAAAATAGGTCAGACATAAAGTCTGGCGAGTTTCCGTGATTTTCAGCAATACGATATGATAGAAAGTATCAAAACAAATAAATAATGCTGAACATGAAAATATAGTAAAATTAATAAATACTAGATAACATTATAATGATAGTAATAAGATGATAAGTCAAAGCAAATGTCATATACGCTTCTCATTCATATCCCAAGAATCAAGTTACTACACCAAATACTAGAATTAACAAGATTAGGTGTTACCTTAATTACTACCTGTGCGATCGACTCTCTACTACACAAATATCATGTGCCAACCCTGACAACAGGGTGTACAAGTCCTTAACCTGAAGACTTATACGAATCAGACCTATTTGTTGGTGTTACAACATCTTAGTTTCCTTTAATCAGACCTATGCACGCACATGACTCCACTGGAACGCGCCCGTACCCACATTCCACCTTGAACTTCTTACAATCTAGATCAGTAAAGCTTGCCTTGGCCCCTATCTAGTGCGAAGCCCCTCTCTAAGATACTAAAAGGGATACTGACTGATACAGGTTCCATGCAATAAGATTGACGCAAGTCACCCCAAAGCTTGTGCCCCCATGTAATTAGGATTTTAAGAGTCCCAAAACTGGATACCAACAACAAGACTGTGGGACCTCTTAGATTATTAATTAACAAGTGATAACTTAGCACGATTAAGTCTATTAATAAGCATGTCTGTAAATGATATTTCCTATAAATGTTATTCTGTGTACAGCCCCCTTCCCCAAACAAGCAACCGCTCAGATATATATATATATATATATATATATATATTTGCTTATTTTATTTAATTACTTCTGATACCACATACATATTCTACTTAATTATTAAAATAAGTTTAACCTAACATGTTTCATATTATCCCAGACAGTCATTGAATTTCATGTTGCAATATGCATAATTCTCCTTTTTAACAGTCATTTTAAGTTATTCCAATTTTACCCAGTTTACGCAATTCTAACGTGAATAGCCTAGGCATTTGATAGCCTAGGTATATTGCAAAATAAAAGGGAATATGAGAAAGCATAGATCTAATTCAGAAACACATAAATCAAATAAAATAGGCATAAGACTGTAAATAAATCTAAGGAAAAAAGGATAATAGGATACACATAATATACAACAACTGAAAACTAAATAAGTTTGTGAAAATAAAATAATAACATATAAACATGTAAAATCTCAGATTCAGATTTATTTACTGTCATAATACTGTATAATTATCAAATCTGAAAATGACTAGAACTCATAGTGGTTGGATTGAAGTTCAGAAAAATATTTCTTCTATATGTTGTTATTAAAGAAAGTCCTCTTTAGGTTTGTTGTAGAAGAATAAGAATTGTCCTCTCTAATCTATGTTTAGGCAACACCTTAGCATCTTCGTATTTTTATTTAGAGATGGTTTGGAGGAAGAAGAATGAATGATAGTTTGCGTGTAAAAAACAATGAGGCTGCTAGCCTTTATATAGACTATCAAGGATAATTCCATATTGTTATGTTTTAGGTTTTCAAATCCAACTGTACACCCAATGCTGTGTCAGCTCACATATGTAGTTAAGAAATCAATTCAAATACAGAGCCAAGAACCTGCCTCTGCATGCAGGTGGATCGACCTACCCTAATCTGTGTCGATATGACTTAAACATGGGTCGACTCGGTCAGGTTGGGTCGCCCAGTGACCATTGTTTCCTGAACGTTTATATTTTATTTAATATATGATCTGTATATTTTTTATTGTATTTTTCTTAAGTCCATAAATTCTTCATATTAAATCCGATTTACGAAAACTAAGAGTTTATCTGAACCAAAATTTCGTAATGGACGCAACGTTAAAGTGCATTTACCTAATTCTGAATATTTAATTAATAAATACTCATTTTATTATCTCCTTTATATAATTATTGTGTATTAAAATATCACTACAAGAAAAACCGAGATTAGCGACAAAATTATAGCAGCGGAAAATTCCATCGCTAAATAGCGGCAGATTTTCGTGGGCTTTATAAGAGGAAATATTTTGGATTATATATGTCATCTTATTATAAATTATTACCGTCGAATACTAATTCTGTCGCTAAATCAGTGGAAATTGAAGCCCTTTACCGTCATATAATATTTAACGCTAAATTCCATTGCTAATAGACTCGGATTACCGTCGACAAAATTTTGATGCTATTTTTCCTACAGTTTTCCAAGAGATTTGAAACGAACTTTTATATTTATTATTCATAAAATGTTTTAAATTTGTGTTATTACTTAGTAATTAACTAGTAAATTTAAATTTTAAATAATTAATTTTAATAATACATTAGTAATTAATAATAAATAATAACTATTAGAAGTAAATAAAATTTAATACTTAATGATGATTAATTTTTAAAAAAATTAATGCTGATTAATTATTAATTACTATATAATATAAATAAGAGGTAATAGTAATTAATAAAATACATTGTTTGCTCAAAAAAAGAGTCGTTACGAATTGGATTTTTGATGGTAGATTGCTTTTGCTTGCTAAATTCGCTTATCTATTCATTTCCTATTCATTGTGTCTTTACTTTACAGTATTGTTTTTTTTTCATTATGTCATAGACTCTTTTTTTTTGTAAGCAAACAAACCATTTATTAAAGAGTTGTACACTCCTGCAACAAATTGATCGGAGGTATCTGCCTCTTCTTTGAGCAAACAACGAGTGAATTGAACATGCTACTTAAATTAGTGTAGTTATAGATGCATCAATTTTTTGTAGTTTTTAGTACTTTTAAACACTGAATATGCTAAAAAAAAATTTGAAAAGAAAAAAAATGTTGATATACATTAGTAGTTAATAATAAATAATAACTACTAGAAGTAAATAAAATTCAATAGTTAATGATGATTTTTTTTTAAATTAATGCTGATTAATTATTAATTACAATATAATATAAATAAGAGTTAATAGTAATTAATAAAATACATTGTTTGCTCAATGAAGAGCCGTTACGAATTGGATTTTTGATGGTAGATTGCTTTTTCTTGCTAAATTCGCTTATCTATTCCTTTCCTATTGATTGTGTTTTTACTTTATAGTATTGTTTTTTTGTTCATTATGTTAGAGACTCTTTTTTTTGTAAGCAAACAAACCATTTATAAAAGAGTTGTACACTCCTGCAACAAATTGATCGGAGGTATCTGCCTCTTCTTTGAGCAAACAACGAGTGAATTGAACATGCTACTTAAATTAGTGTAGTTATAGATGCATCAATTTTTTTGTAGTTTTTAATACTTTTAAATACTGAATATGCTAAAAAATTAAAAAAAACGTTGAAATACATTAGTAATTAATAATAAATAATAACTGTTACAAGTAAATAAAATTCAATAGTTAATGATGATTAAATTTTTTTAAATTAATGATGATTAATTATTAATTACTATATAATATAAATAAGAGGTAATAGTAAATAATAAAATACATTGTTTGCTCAAAGAAGAGCCGTAACGAATTGGATTTTTGATGGTAGATTGCTTTTGTTTGCTAAATTCGCTTATCTATTCCTTTCCTATTCATTGTGTCTTTACTTTACAGTATTGTTTTTTTTTGTTCATTATGTCAGAGACTCTTTTTTTTTGTAAGCAAACAAACCATTTATAATAGAGTTGTACACTCCTGCAACAAATTGATCGGAGGTATCTGCCTCTTCTTTAAGCAAACAACGAGTGAATTGAACATGCTACTTAAATTAGTGTAGTTATAGATGCATCAATTTTTTGTAGTTTTTAATACTTTTAAACACTGAATATGCTAAAAAAATGTTGATATACATTAGTAATTAATAATAAATAATAAGTATTACAAGTAAATAAAATTCAATAGTTAATGATGATTAATTTTTTTAAATTAATGATGATTAATTATTAATTACTATATAATATAAATAAAAGGTAATAGTAAATAATAAAATACATTGTTTGCTCAAAGAAGAGTCGTTACGAATTGGATTTTTGATGGTAGATTGCTTTTGCTCGCTAAGTTCACTTATCTATTCCTTTTCTATTCATTGTGTCTTTACTTTACAGTATTTTTTTCTTTGTTCATTATGTCAGAGACTCTTTTTTTTTAAAGCAAACCAACCATATACAAAAGAGTTGTACACTCCTGCAACAAATTGATCGGAGGTATCTGCCTCTTCTTTGTGCAAACAACGAGTGAATTGAACATGCTACTTAAATTAGTGTAGTTATATATGCATCAATTTTTTTGTAGTTTTTAATACTTTTAAACACTGAATATACTAAAAAAAATTGAAAAGAAAAAAAAATGTTGATATACATTAGTAATTAATAATAAATAATAACTATTAGAAGTAAATAAAATTCAATAGTTAATGATGATTTTTTTAAATTAATGCTGATTAATTATTAATTACTATATAATATTAATAAGAGGTAATAGTAAATAATAAAATACATTGTTTGCTCAAAGAAGAGCCGTTACGAATTGGATTTTTGATGGTAGATTGCTTTTTCTTGCTAAATTCGCTTATCTATTCCTTTCCTATTCATTGTGTCTTTACTTTACAGTATTGTTTTTTTTGTTCATTATGTCAGAGACTCATTTTTTTTAAAGCAAACAAACCATATATAAAAGAGTTGTACACTCCTGCAACAAATTGATCGGAGGTATCTGCCTCTTCTTTGAGCAAACAAACCATATATTAAGGTTTAAATTTTACAATTAATATTTTATTATAGTTTATGATTTATAATTTAATATTAAAAAATATAACTGATGATTTGTTAGTATATTCGTTGTTTTGCACCCCATATCAAACCCAGTCATACTAATATAAGATGATTCGCAAGTAATAATGTAGCATTTATAATTAGTAAATTACTTTTATTAATACTAATGTAAGATAATGAACAATTTAACACGTTATTAACAGATGGCGGGATCTAAAATTTCAAGACCCGCCACACAGTTCCTGATCAAAATATCGGTTGTGCCTACACTTACAGTAGCCCTAACCTTAAATCCCAAAACATTTCAAGTCCATGCCGAGTCTTTAATCCCAAATCCAATCCCCACTAAAACTTGCAATTTCGCTTGCCCATGGAGAATCGCCTGCCATTTCACAAGCGTCAATCCCGAAGGCGGATCTGAGGATCTTTTCGTCCATCAACTCTCAATCAAATCTAACGGCTTCTGAACCCTTAACGAAGGGAATCTCATGGAGATCTCCATGGATGAAGGTGACGACAGGCCTCTCAAGGCTGTTGATGTCACCTCTCCTAGAGGATCCTTCGTCCAAGGCAGCGCCCCTCGAAATAGCCGCGGTGGAGGCGGAGGCTCCGGTTGCAACACCTGCGATGAAAGTGGATATCTGATGAAGGACTGCCCAAATCTAGGTGGTGGCGGTGGAGATAGACATGCAAATCCCATATAGTATTTGTTCTCATCCGCGTCAGTATTGGGTGGTTGATTCAGGATACTCTTGGATTTGTGGATAGTTACCCTCTTATGAAATGTAAGATATTATATTCTCAATATCCGTGGAAACTTAAAATCAACTGAATTCGAAATGACATTTTAAGTTATTATGATTAAGTTTATGTATGGAAGCTGAAATATCCTTTGGGCTATACAACAGATCCTGCAATTTTGAAGAATGTATCAGTATTTAGATTTCCAACTTAAGTAAAGATGATTGCTACTGGATACATAGATTATTCATGATTTTAGGTAGATTATTTGTGATTTAGCATTTATGTTATTTGACAATCCAGATTATGTTTTCAGTAGAGTGCCTTGAAGAATACATAAATTTTAAATCATCTGGTGAAAAGATAACGAACCACTCCAAAGAACTATCAAAAAATATATAGTGATCATTCATAATTACGTAAGAGATGAGTTGTCCTGTCTGATGATGCAGATTATTGTATTTTTATCACTAGATGAATTATTGCATTTGTATAGATGCCTTCATAATTTGTTATTGAAGAATATCTATTAATAAGACGGTTAACTAATTTTTTTAATTGTCCTAAAATTTGTTAAGCAGGCTTGGACAGCAAAATTTTAGGGCTGGTCCTATTAAGCACTAACAGTAGGAGAAAATGACTTTCATTTCCAATATTAAGGCTGCACAAGAATTATAAATAGCTAGTTCTTGTTACTGTGGAAAATCTCTCGTCAAAAACATTGGAATATATATTACAGCAAATAAAGGAATGCAGAAGTAGCATAAAAGATCACATTATTACTAATGTTCTACACGTGTTAAAAACGGAAATTTCACGATTTGGGTACCGAGTTGTAAGAGAACATGTTAATGAAACATGTGCACAAACAATCCTGTTTCCTCAAATAAATGGATATGTGGAATTACACTACCTCATTGTCATTTAAGTTCACTTTATGCATACAGGTTTGTAGCAGCATGCAGTGTTGTCCAACTATATCTGAAGGCATTAATGGAATTTAAATTCACACAGTTCTTTCTGTAGCCAACATGCATCTGAAAGGTACCATGGAGGAACAAATAAACAACACCAGGGATTGGAGAATTCCATCATGTTCAGCAACGGTAGGCAATGGTGATTTAGGCATTAATGTAACGTCCTAGATTTTTCGATCATTTAAATCCGAATATTTAAATCAGTTTATATATTATATTTGAAATATAGTGGATATTTAATCGAATTTATTTAATTAAAATAGAGTTCGAATATATATATATATATATATATATATATATTATTTAAAAACCAGAATGTTAGTGTCGATTTTGAATTCTACCATTAGAAGTTGAAAACGTTGTCTAAATAAATACGTTGGTATTAATCGAATCGTTAAATTTAGTCGTTCAAAATATAATTTATATTAAATAAAGATTTTTTTTAGAGAAAGACGGGTGTGTAGCGTGAGACTACACAGCCGGTTATATGTAAACATAGTAGAAAATAATATAAGCTGGCTGACAGGCCCAACCAGTGGCAAATAGTCTAGACCTAGTCTGTCAATAAGGAGGTACAAGTACCGATCTGAATATATACATCATAGAAAACTAAGCATAAGATAAGAGTACACAACCAAAATACAGCATAAGTAGAACTAAGGAACTACATCTGGATCAGCGGGGAAAGAGGGTACTGCTTTCTTGAGAGCCAGGAGAATGTGGCATTGGAAGTGAAAGCCTGAAGCGCGCATGCCTGTTTGTTCCTGTCCATGAATCAAGTAGATGTAGGATATGATAACAAGTACCCATCATGAGTTTCGAGGGTCTGCCAAAGATGATTGCATTACGTTCTAACCAAATACACCATGAAAAAAGCCACTAAGGAATCTATTAAGGGGTCTGGGGGACAATGTTGCCAGTGTTTGACATTTTCAATACAAATTCCTAGATATATATATGTATATATATATATACACCGTCAGCAATTCACTCGATACGGCAAAACGATAAAACATGAATGCATATTCTCACCACACTTGTTCAACAAACAAAGAGGGCGCTTAAACATAAGCAAAACTGAAATACTTACATTCATACTTGAAGTGTTAATACACCAAAGCATGACACATATCCATGCATTATTTGTACACATGAAATACAAGGAGAAAGAAAAAACAATATATAGATAGATACATATATTTTTGTTTGTACAGAGACTAGCTGAAATGGGAAAAAAAATACATAACATTTTTTGTGCAATACGAAAAAAGATTCATTGTTTAGTATCAGCAGCCTTGTGAGAATCAATAAAGCCATCTCGATCAACTTTGATCTGCAAAAAAGAAAGAGAAAAAACCCCATTAAAAGGGATGATTCATGACAGTAATAAACAGCTAAGAAAGGAAAATAAATAGCTATAGAGTAGGGATAAGACAAGGCATTGCCGAACTGGAAATAGATATGTAAACATCAATCTTGTACAATGAATAACTAAAAGAAAATCAATATGAGAAAACAAAAATATGTATAATCATGTGAACAGCAAAAGGAAAAAAATATATACTTTGTACAAATACAAAGTACATGAAAAAAACAAAAATGACTGTGTAGTTATACTTCTCAGTACAAGCAATAGTTGTCGAGAAATAAAGAGTAGCTGTGAAAACCATGAATTCAATGTCATTAATGTTTAGCAAAACATTCAAAGTATTCAACATATATTTGTATATTTTTATCTGCCACATACCAAAGCATTGTACAAGAGGAATTCATATTTAAATCAATATCATGGCTGTTCTTTCATGAAACAGTGAAATGAAAACTTCTCCATAAAGATAAACAGCTATACAGACAATCGAACAGCAGAGGAACAACTAAAATATATAGGTACTCAGCTAGAATAAATGAAAATATAGCCAAAACAGCTTGAAGCCTAGAACAGCTAGGAAATGGACAAGGCATAGCTAAATAAAATATAGGTATGTATTTATTAAATACGGCCGATTAAACCATACATGAACAGTCAAAGAAAATTTGTGAGAACAGATATGTATGTGCATTCATACATCAATTCTACGCACATGCTAGAGAGAAGCAAAATCTGTACAGAACTGCTAACATATATATATATATATATATATATATATATATATATTCATGTATGAAATCAATCTCGAATATAAAACCCAACGCAGAATTTACAGTTTCAAAAATCTGTACTGATTAAACGAGTAATTACCTAGCCTATATAGTTCGATCACTGTTCTTTTTGAACAAAGTAAACAGTTTTGGGAATTAAATACTCAATCCAACAAAATCTTCATCAAAATCCATTTCGAACCGATCTGAAATCCTATACTAAATCCAAACCAAAATCTAACCCACATATTTGAATCCAGATTGACATAACAATTCATGGCTGATTGATAGACAGGGTTCTTATCTAAATCAAAACCCTACTATAAATAGATGTTCAAGCCGTGGTGTTTCATACATCCCAAACCTCACAAACAAACACAGTCAACCAAAGAAGAAAACCCCAATTCAAAAACCAGAGCAAAAATCAAAACAAATAATACTGAACTCAAGTGAAAAACTTAGCTTATACGAAGGGGTTCGGTCTGGCTTGCTCGTCGTGGTTCTGGGAGGCTTGGGGTTGCTCGACAGTGGGGTGGCGGATCGTCGGAGGAGCTCGAGGGGGTTTGCGACGCCATCATTTTTGGTTTTTGCTGAAGAATTAAAAGGGGATTAGGGTTCGGTCTTGTGATTTTTGGGGAGGCGGTTGTGTGAATGAGAAAAGGGAACGATGATGAGGGTTTTAAGATGAGAGGCGGGTCGGGTTCGTTTGGGCCAAGGGTTAATGTAAAGCTCAACTTTTAGTTCAAAAGAAAATATATGTTTTAATTTGATTATTTTATAAACTTGTTTATACGATTTATGGCTCATACAATATCAGATTTACGCACGGTCAGTTGCGTTGGGACCGTGGAGATAAGAACATTGAGATGGAGCAGGTCTAATCTAGATCTGAAGTAACTGGAATTTTTATTCGAATTAAACGTCAGTTGAATTTGACTAAAACAGAATGTTTATCGACAGATTAAAATCAAGGTGAGTTCAACTCACTCAGCTCTCCCCATTTATATTTTATATAAATTGGGTTTTTATTTTGCGTGTTCTGATTTGCTAGTGGTTGATCGTTTGTTAGTTAAATATATTTATTGTTGATTCAAATTCTGAAATTAAACGGTCATTTAATTTCAGAAAAACACCAATTGTTTTAATCTGACCCGAATAAAGTAATTTCCCTTGATTGGTCATGTTTATAGACGTGTTTGAAATTATGTGAATTGTTTGAATTGTCTGTTGATTGATTGATGATTGTTATGGAAATTACCAGTCAAATAAAAAGGAATTTTTGATTATTATTGATCGTTGAACCATATTTCAACATTTTTTTCTAATGTCAACCAATGGATGGTATGGGTTGAGAAATTGGCATCACTTGGCTTATAAATCAGTCGATTTATAAAATATGGGTTTATCGACAATGGATCGATAGTATTTAAGTTATAAACATATTTTATAATGAAAATAGGTTTTTGAAAGTTATTACATCGAAGGGTTATTTAAAAAGGAAATAAATATTTAAAGTTTATAAGTAATTATGGAATTTTTTTATTAAATAATTTCTTATGTTGATAAAAATTATAAAACAAATGAGATAACCCAGAGGTTAAATATTTGATTAATCGTGAACGATTAAATAAAGTTATTTAAATTAATTATATTTTAATTAATTTAAAAGAGGAATTAAATAGAATTGGTTAGAAGAGTAATCGTGTTTGTGTTGACGGAGTCGACCATTTAAAGTTAGTCCTTTACTTAGTGAAATAACTAAATGAATAATTGGTTAATCCTAGTAAGATTTTAAAAAAGGAAATCTATTACTTATTCTAGTAAATAAAGGAGTTAATTGATTTGAAATGATAAATTTTGTTATGGTAATCACTAATTAAATACATTTTTGGTAACCCAGTTTGAAATGAAATGTAGTCGAGTGTTGGAAAGAAGCTAGGGATGAGGTTTATTATTTGAGTTAAGTTTTATAGTGAAGCAATAAAAAGATTTAAGAAAATACATAGCTTAAATGAAAGGTCAACCTGACGTTTGAATTAAGTAAAGAGAGAGATATATAAAGGGTTTACACTAAACCTGGAATTTATAAACAAGGTTTATAAATGGAATGTGAATTAAAGCATTGTTTTGGAAATACTTAATAATGGTATTAAGTTAAACCCATGGATTTAAAAATGGAATTTCCCGAAAGGAAAGGGGTTTGGCAAAAAGGAGTTTGATGTGAGTTTGGTAAACAAAGTTGAAAATAGGATTTGTAAAAATAATCCAGTTTGTGAAACAAAATTATTTGGATAAGTCGAGAGTTAATAAAAGTAATATTTAGTAAGCAAACATTTAAATAACGAATTAAGCGATATTAATGATCTTTAAAAGAGAACGTTCCAGAAAAGGATAAGAAGAGCCATAAAACTATATTTTAACTATTGGGATGGGTTTTGATATGTAAGATTTAATATTGGTTCTTGAATTACAACTCGTATTTATCTGAAGATAAGAACGTTGTTGATCAAGGTCTGAGAGGTAATTAAAATACCCCAACTTGAACGACTTCGGGATTATCCAAGGATGATACTAGTTGGTAATGTCAAGAATGTGCGATAAGATTTCCAAAGTAAAGGAAATAATATGAGATGATATTTCCCTAGTTATAGAATTAAAAGGAGATTGGATGATAAATTTTAAAAGCCAAGTGATGCTGAGTACTCGACCAACGAATCCATTTTTATGATTTCAGGGATGTTTACTTAATAGTTAAATAACCGACTATCAAGCCTGACCTTTACGATTGTTGGTATGGAAAGACCGAGATCGAATATATATTCGAAAACCATTCCGACCAACAAATACGAAATATATAGAAGATATCAGACGACAATCGAGATGGAGCATTTGAAGACCATAGATCTTCATAAAACGGAAGAACCACTTAAAATCTCTGATTCGACCCGGAGATATACTAGGAGAGTAACTTCAGTTCATCCTGTTCCTAGATGACTTGTATGGATGGATGTCTGACAGAGTATTTCTTAAGAGTCAAGTACATTGATTTTTACAAACGTATCTCTGTTAGTGGTGGAAAGGGGCACCTCTCTAGCTTAACGACCAGAATATTTTTTTGGACGTCAATTAGTGATTTGGCGGATCTAACCATGTGGCATTCAAAGTGTATGATGACTAGATGTGTTCTGACCTCAAGCCTCATCAACCGGGAAATGACAAAAATCGGGCTGGCAGCATGGCTATGTGGGTCGCTCCCATTAGGGTGTATAATCACCTATCTAGAGAAAATCCATTTCATTCTTTAATCTATTTCGATGCTGTCCCTTTTCGAGAAACGGTGGTTTGAGTCCAACCGTTGGTGATATACATTCGATACACTCAAGCGAAATGAGTGGTCGGTCTTGTGAGGGCCGGGTTGCAAGACGTTCTTGTTGAACCCAGTGTATTCGCCTCTAGAGATACACTATCGGCAGGTGGTCCCATACCTTGTCATAGTTGGAATCCAATCTCCAATAAGCGCCCGCGGTTTTGATTTTATACTATGTATGTGGAGCGTGAGATGCAAGCGTTCCACTAGATTGATATTTACTTGTATTTAGACACTATTATAATATCAGAAAAGATATTGATTTCGAAAACTTTTTGGGTTATCGTAAGGTAAAACCCGTCCGTATTTATGTGTGGATTTGGTCTTACGATTATCCTTTTTTTCGAAAGGATTTTAACTTTAAAATCAAGTTGTGTGATACCCTTAATGCTGTACAAGTTTTTCTCACTCTGGTTCACCAGAATGACCAGGTGTTTTGTAAATGCTCGGGTTAGCCCGGGGTGTACAGGTTCAGGTTATCAGGTACTGTGAAGTCTAGAGATGAGCTGGGAATGTTCAGACGAATGATATCTCGTATGTATTCCGCTGTGTGATTATATATGAGGACAGATTATTATAACTGTCCAGAAATGTTGATGTACTCTGATATTGTAAGTATTTTCAAAAGCTCTCAATAAAGATTTATTTCTGTATTATATTCTGTTCCGCTGCGATGTGAGACTCTGTGCTGTGTTGTACTTCTTCTTCTTCTATTCTAATATTTCTTTCTCTCTTATCTCACCCTCTAATTTCTTTCTATAAATTTTCCAGTGTATTCGGTGTTGGGAGGTCGACATAAGTCATGGCAAGGGTATTTATGTCGATTTTCAGGGCCAAAAATTCCTGGGTCGTTACAGGTTTGTAGCAGCATGCAGTGTTGTCCAACTATATTTGAAGGCATTAATGGAATTTAAATTCACTTAGATCTTTCTTTAGACAACATGCATCTGAAAGGTACAATGGAGGAACAAATAAACAACGCCAGGGATTGGAGAATTCCATCATGTTCAGCGACGGTAGGCAATGGCGATTTAGGCACTCATTTTGGTTCCCATAACTTTAGGACCGCAACATGTAAGTCTACCACATAAATAGTGATTGAACTAAAAATTTCTATACTTGATTCATTAAAATGACTGCCACTTTATGCTTGTTTGCTAGTTTCAATATACTCCAACTTTGCAGATCTAAAGGTCCAGTCAAATCAATATTTGGTTCATTAAATATGAAGGTCCAGTCGAATTGTAGGTTTTTTTCACTTTCCCAGACTCGATTCATTAAATATTTGCACCTTCCACTTTCCTAGGTTTACCCATCGCTAGCGCTATCATCCGAAAAGATTGCTCTGGTAGGGTCAATTTATTATGTCTGGTGTCCAATTAAGTTGGAAATATGGTTAGGATGTGATTAGAGCATGCATAAGTAGAAAAAAATGAATTACATTTGTTTTGAAAAGTCCAATTTATTATGTCTGGCATCCAATTCCTGAAACTTCAGTGTAACCAAAAGATATCTTATATTGGCATAATGGAACAATAATGGGTTAGCTTGTTAGGTCTTGAACAATTTAAGTGGTTCCACTACCATGGATTACATATTTTTCTTTTATTGATATATCTGTCTCATCTCGCAACATCTAACTTGCATATAGAAAAAAAAGTCAAAATTGATGAAAACCAATAATAATTTATAATTACATTTATTTCGTTATCTAGTACCAACAATAAATTATCTATGAACAACGCGGGATCTTTGGAGCTTGGTTTCTTTTGTTTTGTCAATATACAATATAAAAATTACTAATGTTTTGATTGTTTATTTGACATTAACAGGACCATCATTGTTGATGTTAAGGGGAAAATAACAGAAGCAAAGCAAGACAAAATCTATCATTTTTCTATTTTGTAAGTAAATTTATTGATTTAAAAATGTATGTCTTATTATGTGTGGACATGGAAAAGTTGATAAAACAATATGTATGAAATGCTAAGTTGTTTGAATGATATGTATGAAATAATATATAGTAATTTATATATTTGTTGTTTATTTTTTTTGTTGGGTTATGTTATTTATTTTACATTTGACTGTTGGACGATAGTATTTGGTAAAGTTGTAAGCAGAAAACATGAAAGAATGTTTATTGGCAAAATAGAAAGGGAATAGCGACAGATCACCTACAGAAAATGATTGATCTAAAAATTATTTTGTCACTAATCCCTTGGCAATTAGTAAGGGTTTACCCACTCCTTTTGTAAATAATATTTTATTATAAATTAATTATCCGTTGGTAAATAGTCGGTATATAAATAAAAATTAAATTAATAAATAAGATTTTATTTTTATTATAAAATTAGACAAATGACGGAAAACTGCCGGAAAACTCATGCTAAATTCCATCACTAATTCTGACACAATCACCGTCATGGTTTTTACCAATCAAAGTGTTATGCTTGAAATCCGTCGCTAATGCCAATTTAGCGACGGATTAGAAGCGGATACTGCCGCTGCTTGTAACAACCCGAAAATCTGGGACAGTTTAAAATTTTTATTTTGGCAATTTTAGCGAATTTTGATTATTTAAAATAGATTATTTTAAATAATATCGACGAGAAATTTATTTTTAATGGAAATCCAACGTATATATTATACGCGTCGTCGTTAGAATATAAATAATTATATATAATTATAAATAGAATTGAAAATGGCGCGGTAGTTCGATAATTCGATTTCAAACTTCAATTGGATGTACCGGGTGCAAAACAATCCGGATTTTAGGGAAACCAAAAATAATAGGATCTCTTTGTGAATATCTTTCCAACGAATCAGAAAAATCAAAATTTCATAGCGGGAATCAAAAGATATGTCTAGTTGAAAATTCTAAATAGTCGCTATGAAATTCAGGCCCTTAAAAATGGACATTTTGCATTTGACCTCGGATTTCGACGAAACCAGTTCTGTTGAGTCCGTGATGTCAAATTATTGCTAGATTCCAAATTTTCTTTCGAGAATTTTTAAAGTTAGTATGTGATCCCGGTAATTTGAAATGTACGTTTAAAATTCAATATACTGATTTAAATGTAAATTCAGCGGAAACTGATCAAAATGATCGAATCAGTTTGCGATACATATCCCAATGTGTTCGGAATGGGGGTAAAATGCTAGGGACGGCAGGCGGTGGGCCTCGTTTCGAGGTCGTACGTAAAAGTCAACTTTTTGAAAATTAATTAAAAAAAAAAAAGAAAACCCTCTTCCCTTTTATACGTTGGCCCCCCCCTTTTCTTTAGTTCAATTCGATTTAAAAAAAAAAGAGAGAGAGAAAAAAACCGCAGCCACCCCATAGCCCAACGCCTCCACCGCGCCCCATCGCCATCGCCATCAGGAGCTCCGCCGCGCCACCTGGTCTCGCGCACTCTCCTCCACGCGATGGCGAACCCCTTCCCTCTCTCTCCCTTTTTCTTCTAACCCTAAACCGCGTAACCCACCCTCCACCGAGAAAAGCCGCAGGGCCCACCGCCAACCCAACTCCGGCGCCACCTCCGCAGCCAGGACCACCGCCGCCTCTGACCCCTCTGAACCGACCTTCGACTCAAGCAGCTCTTCGCCCCCATTCCATGAAACCGCCTGTAAGTCCC
Source organism: Allium sativum (assembly GCA_030737875.1). Classification (NCBI taxonomy): domain Eukaryota; kingdom Viridiplantae; phylum Streptophyta; class Magnoliopsida; order Asparagales; family Amaryllidaceae; genus Allium; species Allium sativum. The sequence goes on along the minus strand of CM060923.1, from coordinate 527,520,444 downwards.
CTCTTTATTATTTCGTTATTTATTTTTCTTTATCCAACGAAAATAGGTTTTACAAAGATAGAAAAAAAATCAGTTTGATTGAAATGTGATTTTATATATATGGTTATAGAACAAAAATGGGATTTTTATCCTATATAAATAAAAATAAAAGTAGAAAGATTGGATTTTTAATAAGAGAAAGATTTGGTTTTTAATCCAGCAAAGAAGTAATTTTTAATTATATAAAAATTCGATTTTTATATATTGAATAACATAGTAAAAATTCGATTTTTTATATATTGAATAACATAGTAAAAATTCGATTTTTATATATTGAATAACGAAGTAAAAATTCAATTTTTATATATTGAATAACATAGTAAAAATTCGATTTTTATATATTGAAAAACGAAGTAAAAATTCGATTTTTATATATTGAATAATGAAGTAAAAATTCGATTTTTATATATTGAATAACATAGTAAAAATTCGATTTTTATATATTGAATAACATAGTAAAAATTCGATTTTTATATATTGAATAACATAGTAAAAATTCGATTTTTATATATTGAATAACGAAGTAAAAATTCGATTTTTATATATTGAACAACATAGTAAAAATTCGATTTTTATATATTGAATAACATAGTAAAAATTCGATTTTTATATATTGAATAACATAGTAAAAATTCGATTTTTATATATTGAATAACATAGTAAAAATTCGATTTTTATATATTGAATAACGAAGTAAAAATTCGATTTTTATATATTGAATAACGAAGTAAAAATTCGATTTTTATATATTGAATAACATAGTAAAAATTCGATTTTTATATATTGAATAACATAGTAAAAATTCGATTTTTATATATTGAATAACGAAGTAAAAATTCGATTTTTATATATTGAATAACATAGTAAAAATTCGATTTTTATATATTGAATAACGTAGTAAAAATTCGATTTTTATATATTGAATAACGTAGTAAAAATTCGATTTTTATATATTGAATAACGTAGTAAAAATTCGATTTTTATATATTGAATAACATAGTAAAAATGTGATTTTTATATATTGAACATCGTAGTAAAAATTCGATTTTTACATATGTAGTGAATACAGGCAACGAAAGCGACAAAAGGCGAGACTAGCGAAGATTTCTATAAAAGAAGAGTCAAGATGATTGGATAGCTTTTGGTGAGAACTTCCCACTCTAAATTTCTTTTTCTAGTTATATATATATATATACTAGGATGCAGACGGTGCTTAGTAGCACCCGACACCCGTCATCCACAGACCATGGATGGCTTGTTTGTTAAATTGTTTGGATGTGCAGTTGGTTAGTTCATTTGGTTTGAATTGAATTGTTTGGTGAAATGAAATTGATTTGATTGATGTGTGAATGGCATGGGCCTTCACTGTACCGGGGATTAGGCTAGGCCTTGTCCCGTTTCTAGTATCGTGCCGTTATGCCGCCGAAATTTTCTAAAATAAGTTAGGAAAATAAAAATATCATTTTATTGAATAAATGAACTGAATAGAATATTTTCATAGGTTGAATGAAATGTTTTATCGTTAAGAATATAATTTTTAACGTGAAAGTGAACAAATAAATATTTATAAACAAATCGGCCGATTTGTTTATATACACTGATTTGACTGACATTGATTGGGACGATAAATTTTACACATCGCCCAACTGCACAAATAAAATCTGTGTTTGATTGTTTGAAACCCCACACGGGTGTTGGGATGAAATTTGAAGTTCACTCATCCTGATTGATTAAATATGTCGATCGATTGATTGACAGGCTGTTATAAGCGTTAGATATCTATATTTGATGCTTATACAATGTAGTGCACTTTGATTGATGGTTGATTATTTTTCAATGCTATTATATGTGTGTAATGTATGAAAATCCATATAATTAACATTATATGGTGATTGATTGGGCCTCATTCCAATTTAGAAAATAAAGAATAATATAAAATAAAGGTTCATGTGTTGACAGTACTCATCCATTGAGATTGGTCATGTGTTGAACGAAATATTTTAGTAATAAAATTTACATCTTTATCAATATAAAATAAAGGTTCATGTGTTGACAGACCATTGAGATTGGTCATGTGTTGAACGAAATATTTTAGTAATAAAATTTACATCTTTATCAATATAAAATAAAGGTTCATGTGTTGACAGTACTCATCCATTGAGATTGGTCATGTGTTGAACGAAATATTTTAGTAATAAAATTTACATCTTTATCAATATAAAATAAAGGTTCATGTGTTGACAGTACTCATCCATTGAGATTGGTCATGTGTTGAACGAAATATTTTGATAATAACAACTATTTTGAAAAAGAAATATTTGAAATAGAATATTTGAAAATAGAAATTTATGAAACCGTGTTGATTAGATTGACGCCATTTTGACGTGAACGATATTTATATCGATTTTATTCATTTTGAAATGAATTGAATTGAAAACGATTTCGAAATTAATTGAATTGAAAACGATTTCGAAATGAATTGAATTGAAAACGATTTCGAAATGAATTGAATTGAAAACGATTTCGAAATGAATTGAATTGAAAACGATTTCGAAATGAATTGAATTGAAAACGATTTCGAAATGAATTGAATTGAAAACGATTTCGAAATGAATTGAATTGAAAACGATTTCGAAATGAATTGAATTGTAAATGAATTCAAATTGAATTGAAAGCGAATTGAAATGAATTCAAATTGAATTGAAATTTGAATTGAATAGGAATGAATCAAAAAACGAATTTATAAAGAAGAATTCAATTTTGATTTGAATTGAAAAGGAAGTTGAAATTGCTTTTGAAACGAATTTAAAACTATTCATATAATTCGTTTTAAATAGAAATCGACGAAATATATATTATATATATATATAATATAATGGCCTGAATAGAACGCGCCGCGCCGCGGCAGTTCGTGAATTTCGACCATTTATTTCAAATGGACATTACGGGAGATCCGACCGTCGGATTCTCCTAAAACCGAAACCGTTGGGTTCGTATCGAAAAGAGCTTTCTAAGAATATTAGAAATTCGAAATCTAACGGTTGGATTTGGAATTATGTCCAAATCAAATTTGAAAAAGGTCGTTGTAAGTGCAGTTCGATGGCCGTTGATGGAAATCGACTGTACGGGCCTTGATAAAATTATTAAAAATAGTAATAATTTGTGTAAAATCATAAGAAATGATTTAGAAAGAATTGGGATGAAAACCCCATATTTGAAAAGATAAAAATAGATTTTTATCGAAATGAACTAGTTTTGAACTAGAATTATACTTCTATTTATTTATTTGTAAATAAATTGAATTTGAAAAGGGTTTTAAAAATAACTAGAATTTCCAATGATTGCATTGGGATGGATTTGAATCGAAATTGTCTTCGGAATATTTCGATGTTGGAATTCGTGATTATACAGATGTTGTTATGGAAATTTGAAAGTTATATATATTTATATCGTTATTTCCAATACGACATTTGTTAATCGTAGAATTTGATATTGAATATAAGCCGATATATTTTCTATTCGGAGCCTTGTATTGAATATCAAATGTGATTTGGGTTTGTCGTGAATGGTGTCTTCATTAACACTGTTCTTGAACCCAGTTGAGAAAAGATTAAATATTTTTACTTAGATTTAATGAAGAGTACCAATTAAATAATATTTAATTGGAATTGAATTGATATTGATTTTTGGGTTTATCGTGGACAGTGTTTTTAAATAACACTCGTTCTTTAACCCGATAATTAATGGAATGTGATTTTGGGTTTATCGTGAACCGTGTTTTAAATGACACTGATTCTTTAACCCAGTTAGCGATTAAAACCAAGTGGAGTTTTAATGAATCTTTAATTAGATTGAAAAGATCGAGAATGGAGTATCACCAGTTTTACTCCAGGCGATAGTTAAATCTTTAATTAGATTTGAACGTGAAATGGTAATTGAATTTACCGATAACACCGTGGTGTTAGATATGAAGTATAACCAGTTTTACTTCATGGGATGAATAGGTTGGGATTGGGAAATTAAAACAAATGACTACTTCGGTAAGGTTCGTTAATCCCGATTAGTTGAATCAAAATTCAAAAGAAAATTAAAGAATAAATTCAAGAAATTTATCTTGGATAAAATTAATGGGAACCTTTCCCTATGAATGTGAAATTTAGAAACTAACTGTCGGTTAGCCAAGCAGAATGGTTTTTTGGATATTGATCTGATGTTGGTTTCGGCCTTCGGGGTTAATATTTGGGGAATTATTCTCTTGATTAATTTACTGTTAGTGACTGATGAATTGGAATGAGGCGTATGTTGTGTTTGTGTAACACTTATTTAAAATATACGCGAGTCATTCGGAAAGACCGGGTTTATCCCATTCTGAATAACTGATACGACGATAAGTCGAAGATGAAGATGGTGGTCGAAGACCAGAAGTCTTCACGTCGTTTGGGTGATTACTGATGATCTTGATTGGGCTGTACACCCAAGAAGATGGAAACAGTTGGTGATCGTCCAGACGTACTTGGAGATCGATGGATATGCGGGGTACTAGGTGCCTCCGGTTTCGTTCAGACCCAGAACGGACTTGTAAATGGACTGTGTGTCTGACATTGGATTTTAGTCTGTGTGATTGATTTCTATTAAGTATATATCTGTTTGGCGGCGGAGAATTTATTCTCTTGCTTAACGCCCTTCTCTGAGACGTACGAGCTCAGGGGTTATACACTGATGGATATCAAGCGCATAGAGTGAATTGCCTGTGTGGCATGCCTAAGTGGCAAATGATCAAGGCTTCTGTTGAAAAGCAAAGTCTTGTGGTTGATGATCGAAGCACGGCCTTTGTGGCGTAGCTTTGTGTAACGTTTACTTCGCGAGTTTCACACCCGGTATGAACCAAAAACGGGAGACGGACCTCAGGGAGGGCATGCGTTTCTTCCTAGTTAGAAGTGGCGTCAGTGGTTTTACACGCCCTGACGAGTTTGACTTATGTGGTTGTTTCTGTTGCGAGGCGCCTCAGATTGATCGGTCGTTCTCGAACCGATGCAGTCATTTAGTTGGCTCATTTACGCCCCAAAGGGCGGGGAAACGTAGTGTTCAAGCATTTTAATCCACATCGGTGGACTGGCCCTGTCGCTCCTAGGGTCACTCGAGCTCTGATCCTGAGACTCGGGCTAGGCAGTCTCGAATCGGTTGAGGACTATCTTTTGCCTCGGTTCATAGATGGAAATCCAATTTCCAAATACGTGACATTTGCGGTTTTATTTGTAAACCTATATATGGCGACATGATATATGGTACCCATGCCGCCTATGATTGATACTTATGATTTGAAGTTGTTTTATACACTATGCACTTATAATAGTATCAAATGATTTGTTTTAAACATATCAAGCATTCTTTGGCTGTTATAAGGGAAAACCCTATCCCTCGGCTTGCGTTGCATTGTGTGATAGGACCTGGGTCTTATAACAACTTCATTTTTCTTTATTTAGCATTGCGCTGTTTGTTTTATGCACTGGTATTCTTGGGAGGAAACCCGTTCCGTGTTATACGGCGTGGTCCCTTGATTTACCTAACTTTAAAATAAAGATTAACTGTTTTAGTTCTCACACCAGTCACATGACTGACCTGGAGTTTATTGTTTTAACCTAAACTCTGGGTGCCCCTATTTTGACACGGGCAGCTAGTAGTTTTGGTTTTGCAGATTTATATTCACAGGATCCTGGTTTACAGCTGGAACGATATCCGGAAAGCTTTGTATCCGTATATCTCTTCTAGTTGTGTATTGTATTATTTTCCGCTGCTATGTATTTAAATGTAATTTAAATCTCTGATATTTCTGTGTAATATTCATTTATACTCTGCATATTCTTGTAATCTGATGCATTGTTGTAATATACAATGAAATGTCCTTTTGTCTGCGTTCTGTTGTGGCTTGTTCTCGAACTATCCGCCGCTTTCCTTTACGGGGAAGTTACGGGTTTTCACAGTTGGTATCAGAGCTTTGGTTTACAGAGCTCGAGAACAAGACACATTAGAACCGAACGAAAGAATTCATCAGATATTGGATTAGTAATATCCAATTAGAATGACTCGTTAGAGATAGGATCAGTAGTATCCTAGAACGAGTGTGAAGAGTATATTTTTCAAATGAAAACAATTCTGTTTTGAAATTTAGATCGTTTTACACGTATTTGAATAATTTATTTATATTGATTTTGGACAATTCAGTATATAAAGAATTTGCATATACGCCTTGCAAACGTATATTCAAAGTTTTAATATATTGGGTAGATATAGAATCACATTCTAGTTGCCCGGGGATGATTCTGATAATGCTGCAGCGTTACCAGTATTTATTTTCGAGTGACGAAGGTGTGATATCTATATATTTCCATCAGGCTGGTGTGAGAACCAAAACTTATATAGTTAGAACACATTGTTGTGAATTGGTATCAAAAACATGATTTTCTGTATATGTATCAAAGATAATGAATTTGAAACTCTAATTCACTAATTGATTGATGTTTGTGTTGTTTGCCTATTTGTTTGCTAATTTTGAACCATTACGCCTAATTGTATCAAATAATGAATTGTATTGAAATTTGGTCACATTTTCTTGCATATACATGTGCTTACATTGAACAGGTCATAGTAAGGAGGTTAGAGCAGAGAATAAAATTTGTTTGCCCGACAAATAGGTACATGTTTACTACATAATTTACTGTTATGTTTGGGTGATGATGATTTTATGAGCCTATTGGCTAGCCACTTGGCTTTTTCTTTTTCTTTTTGAGATCTGAAGGACCGGGGAAGCTATTTGAGATTTCCCGATGCTCCCATTGCAGGGGAGGTTATGGCGAAATTTTTCGAAAATTTAGGGTGTTAGCCAAATTTTTGAAATTTTAAAAAATTCTCAGAAACTGAAAAGTTGGAGAATGGAAGTCAGATCGAACGTAGAGTTGAATAATCAAACCACTTTCGACTTTGTTCCTTTTCGGGGACGAAAAGTTTTAAGTGGGGGAGATTGTAACAACCCGAAAATCTGGGCCAGTTTAAAATTTTTATTTTGGCAATTTTAGCGAATTTTGATTATTTAAAATAGATTATTTTAAATAATATCAACGAGAAATTTATTTTTAATGGAAATCCAACGTATATATTATACGTGTCGTCGTTAGAATATAAATAATTATATATAATTATAAATAGAATTGAAAATGGCGTGGTAGTTCGATAATTCGATTTCAAACTTCAATTGGATGTACCGGGTGCAAAACAATCCGGATTTTAGGGAAACCAAAAATAATAGGATCTCTTTGTGAATATCTTTCCAACGAATTAGAAAAATCAAAATTTCATAGCGGGAATCAAAAGATATGTCCAGTTGAAAAATCTGAATAGTCGCTATGAAATTCAGGCCCTTAAAAATGGACATTTTGCATACGACCTCGGATTTGGACGAAACCAGTTCTGTTGGGTCCGTGATGTCAAATTATTGCTAGATTCCAAATTTCATAATTTTTCGAATCAATATGTGAGCGTGGCAAAGGAAAACGCGTTTGACCAGTTTCAGTTGATTTTAATCGACTGGAAATTGACCATTTTTCCAACGGTCTCAGAATTCGACGAAACTAGTTTTGTTAGGACCGTATCGTCAATACGAAGCTAGAAAATATCTTTCGAGAATTTTTAGAGTTAGTATGTGATCCCGGTAATTTGAAATGTACGTTTAAAATTCAATATACTAATTTAAATGTAAATTCAGCGGAAACTGATCAAAACGATCGAAACAGCTTGCGATACATATCCCAGTGTGTTCGGAATGGGGGTAAAATGCTAGGGACGGCAGGCGGTGGGCCTCGTTTTGAGGTCGTATGTAAAAGTCAACTTTTTGAAAATGAATTAAAAAAAAAACCCTCTTCCCTTTTATACGTTGCCCCCCCTTTTCTTCAGTTCAATTCGATTTTAAAAAAAAGAGAGAGAGAGAAAAAAACCGCAGCCACCCCATCGCCCAACGCCTCCACCGCGCCCCATCGCCATCGCCATCCGGAGCTCCGCCGCGCCACCTGGTCTCGCGCCCTCTCCTCCACGCGACGGCGAACCCCTTCCCTCTCGCTCCCTTTTTCTTCGAACCCTAAACCGCGTAACCCTCCCTCCACCGAGAAAAGCCGCAGGGCCCACCGCCAACCCAACTCCGGCGCCACCTCCGCAGCCAGGACCACCGCCGCCTCTGACCCCTCTGAACCGACCTCCGACTCAAGCAGCTCTTCGCCCCCATTCCATGAAACCGCCTGTAAGTCCCCTCTTTATTATTTCGTTAATTATTTTTCTTTATCCAACGAAAATAGGTTTTACAAAGATAGAAAAAAAATCAGTTTGATGGAAATGTGATTTTATTTATATGGTTATAGAACAAAAATGGGATTTTTATCCTATATAAATAAAAATAAAAGTAGAAAGATTGGATTTTTAATAAGAGAAAGATTTGATTTTTAATCCAGCAAAGAAGTAATTTTTAATTATATAAAAATTCGATTTTTATATATTGAATAACATATTATATATTGAATAACATAGTAAAAATTCGATTTTTATATATTGAATAACGAAGTAAAAATTCGATTTTTATATATTGAATAACATAGTAAAAATTCGATTTTTATATATTGAATAACATAGTAAAAATTCGATTTTTATATATTGAATAACATAGTAAAAATTCGATTTTTATATATTGAATAACGAAGTAAAAATTCGACTTTTATATATTGAATAACATAGTAAAAATTCGATTTTTATATATTGAATAACATAGTAAAAATTCGATTTTCATATATTGAATAACATAGTAAAAATTCGATTTTTATATATTGAATAACATAGTAAAAATTCGATTTTTATATATTGAATAACATAGTAAAAATTCGATTTTTATATATTGAATAACGAAGTAAAAATTCGATTTTTATATATTGAATAACATAGTAAAAATTCGATTTTTATATATTGAATAACATAGTAAAAATTCGATTTTTATATATTGAATAACATAGTAAAAATTCGATTTTTATATATTGAATAACATAGTAAAAATTCGATTTTTATATATTGAATAACGAAGTAAAAATTCGATTTTTATATATTGAATAACGAAGTAAAAATTCAATTTTTATATATTGAATAACATAGTAAAAATTCGATTTTTATATATTGAATAACGAAGTAAAAATTCGATTTTTATATATTGAATAACATAGTAAAAATTCGATTTTTATATATTGAATAACGTAGTAAAAATTCGATTTTTATATATTGAATAACATAGTAAAAATTCGATTTTTATATATTGAATAACATAGTAAAAAATGTGATTTTTATATATTGAACATCATAGTAAAAATTCGATTTTTTACATATGTAGTGAATACGGGCAACGAAAGCGACAAAAGGCGAGATTGGCGAAGATTTCTATAAAAGAAGAGTCAAGATGATTGGATAGCTTTTGGTGAGAACTTCTCACTCTAAATTTCTTTTTCTAGTTATATATATATATATATATATACTAGGATGCAGACGGTGCTTAGTAGCACCCGACACCCGTCATTCACAGACCATGGATGGCTTGTTTGTTTAATTGTTTGGATGTGTAGTTGGTTAGTTCATTTGGTTTGAATTGAATTGTTTGGTGAAATGAAATTGATTTGATTGATGTGTGAATGGCGTGGGCCTTCACTGGACCGGGGATTAGGCTAGGCCTTGTCCCGTTTCTAGTATCGTGCCGTTATGCCGCCGAAATTTTCTAAAATAAGTTAGGAAAATAAAAATATCATTTTATTGAATAAATGAACTGAATAGAATATTTTCATAGGTTGAATGAAATGTTTTATCGTTAAGAATATAATTTTTAACGTGAAAGTGAACAAATAAATATTTATAAACAAATCGGCCGATTTGTTTATATACACTGATTTGACTGACATTGATTGGGACGATAAATTTTACACATCGCCCAACTGCACAAATAAAATCTGTGTTTGATTGTTTGAAACCCCACACGGGTGTTGGGATGAAATTTGAAGTTCACTCATCCTGATTGATTAAATATGTCGATCGATTGATTGACAGGCTGTTATAAGCGTTAGATATCTATATTTGATGCTTATACAGTGTAGTGCACTTTGATTGATGGTTGATTATTTTTCAGTGCTATTATATGTGTGTAATGTATGAAAATCCATATAATTAACATTATATGGTGATTGATTGGGCCTCATTCCAATTTAGAAAATAAAGAATAATATAAAATAAAGGTTCATGTGTTGACAGTACTCATCCATTGAGATTGGTCATGTGTTGAACGAAATATTTTAGTAATAAAATTTACATCTTTATCAATATAAAATAAAGGTTCATGTGTTGACAGTACTCATCCATTGAGATTGGTCATGTGTTGAACGAAATATTTTAGTAATAAAATTTACATCTTTATCAATATAAAATAAAGGTTCATGTGTTGACAGTACTCATCCATTGAGATTGGTCATGTGTTGAACGAAATATTTTGATAATAACAACTATTTTGAAAAAGAAATATTTGAAATAGAATATTTGAAAATAGAAATTTATGAAGCCGTGTTGATTAGATTGACGCCATTTTGACGTGAACGATATTTATATCGATTTTATTCATTTTGAAATGAATTGAATTGAAAACGATTTCGAAATGAATTGAATTGAAAACGATTTCGAAATGAATTGAATTGAAAACGATTTCGAAATGAATTGAATTGAAAACGATTTCGAAATGAATTGAATTGAAAACGATTTCGAAATGAATTAAATTAAAAACGATTTCGAAATGAATTGAATTGAAAACGATTTCGAAATGAATTAAATTGAAAACGATTTCGAAATGAATTGAATTGAAAACGAATTCAAATTGAATTGAAAGCGAATTGAAATGAATTCAAATTGAATTGAAATTTGAATTGAATAGGAATGAATCAAAAAACGAATTTATAAAGAAGAATTCAATTTTGATTTGTATTGAAAAGGAAGTTGAAATTGCTTTTGAAACGAATTTAAAACTATTCATATAATTCGTTTTAAATAGAAATCGACGAAATATATATTATATATATAATATAATGGCCTGAATAGAACGCGCCGCGCCGCGGCAGTTCGTGAATTTCGACCATTTATTTCAAATGGACATTACGGGAGATCCGACCGTCGGATTCTCCTAAAACCGGAACCGTTGGGTTCGTATCGAAAAGAGCTTTCTAAGAATATTAGAAATTCGAAATCTAACGGTTGGATTTGGAATTATGTCCAAATCAAATTTGAAAAAGGTCGTTGTAAGTGCAGTTCGATGGCCGTTGATGGAAATCGACTGTACAGGCCTTGATAAAATTATTAAAAATAGTAATAATTTGTGTAAAATCATAAGAAATGATTTAGAAAGAATTGGGATGAAAACCCCATATTTGAAAAGATAAAAATAGATTTTTATCGAAATGAACTAGTTTTGAACTAGAATTATACTTCTATTTATTTATTTGTAAATAAATTGAATTTGAAAAGGGTTTTAAAAATAACCAGAATTTCCAATGATTGCATTGGGATGGATTTGAATCGAAATTGTCTTCGGAATATTTCGATGTTGGAATTCGTGATTATACAGATGTTGTTATGGAAATTTGAAAGTTATATATATTTATATCGTTATTTCCAATACGACATTTGTTAATCGTAGAATTTGATATTGAATATAAGCCGATATATTTTCTATTCGGAGCCTTGTATTGAATATCAAATGTGATTTGGGTTTGTCGTGAATGGTGTCTTCATTAACACTGTTCTTGAACCCAGTTGAGAAAAGATTAAATCTTTTTATTTAGATTTAATGAAGTGTACCAATTAAATAATATTTAATTGGAATTGAATTGATATTGATTTTTGGGTTTATCGTGGACAGTGTTTTTAAATAACACTCGTTCTTTAACCCGATAATTAATGGAATGTGATTTTGGGTTTATCGTGAAACGTGTTTTAAATGACACTGATTCTTTAACCCAGATAGCGATTAAAACTAAGTGGAGTTTTAATGAATCTTTAATTAGATTGAAAAGATCGAGAATGGAGTATCACCAGTTTTACTCCAGGCGATAGTTAAATCTTTAATTAGATTTAACCGTGAAATGGTAATTGAATTTACCGATAACACCGTGGTGTTAGATATGAAGTATAACCAGTTTTACTTCATGGGATGAATAGGTTGGGATTGGGAAATTAAAACAAATGACTACTTCGGTAAGGTTCGTTAATCCCGACTAGTTGAATCAAAATTCAAAAGAAAATTAAAGAATAAATTCAAGAAATTTATCTTGGATAAAATTAATGGGAACCTTTCCCTATGAATGTGAAATTTAGAAACTAACTGTCGGTTAGCCAAGCAGAATGGTTTTTTGGATATTGATCTGATGTTGGTTTCGGCCTTCGGGGTTAATATTTGGGGAATTATTCTCTTGATTAATTTACTGTTAGTGACTGATGAATTGGAATGAGGCGTATGTTGTGTTTGTGTAACACTTATTTAAAATATACGCGAGTCATTCGGAAAGACCGGGTTTATCCCATTCTGAATAACTGATACGACGATAAGTCGAAGATGAAGATGGTGGTCGAAGACCAGAAGTCTTCACATCGTTTGGGTGATTACTGATGATCTTGATTGGGCTGTACACCCAAGAAGATGGAAACAGTTGGTGATCGTCCAGACGTACTTGGAGATCGATGGATATGCGGGGTACTAGGTGCCTCCGGTTTCGTTCAGACCCAGAACGGACTTGTAAATGGACTGTGTGTCTGACATTGGATTTTAGTCTGTGTGATTGATTTCTATTAAGTATATATCTGTTTGGCGGCGGAGAATTTATTCTCTTGCTTAACGCCCTTCTCTGAGACGTACGAGCTCAGGGGTTATACACTGATGGATATCAAGCGCATAGAGTGAATTGCCTGTGTGGCATGCCTAAGTGGCAAATGATCAAGGCTTCTGTTGAAAAGCAAAGTCTTGTGGTTGATGATCGAAGCACGGCCTTTGTGGCGTAGCTTTGTGTAACGTTTACTTCGCGAGTTTCACACCCGGTATGAACCAAAAACGGGAGACGGACCTCAGGGAGGGCATGCGTTTCTTCCTAGTTAGAAGTGGCGTAAGTGGTTTTACACGCCCTAACGAGTTTGACTTATGTGGTTGTTTCTGTTGCGAGGCGCCTCGGATTGATCGGTCGTTCTCGAACCGATGGAGTCATTTAGTTGGCTCATTTACGCCCCAAAGGGCGGGGAAACGTAGTGTTCAAGCATTTTAATCCACATCGGTGGACTGGCCCTGCCGCTCCTTGGGTCACTCGAGCTCTGATCCTGAGACTCGGGCTAGGCAGTCTCGAATCGGTTGAGGACTATCTTTTGCCTCGGTTCATAGATGGAAATCCAATTTCCAAATACGTGACATTTGCGGTTTTATTTGTAAACCTATATATGGCGACATGATATATGGTACCCATGCCGCCTATGATTGATACTTATGATTTGAAGTTGTTTTATACACTATGCACTTATAATAGTATCAAATGATTTGTTTTAAACATATCAAGCATTCTTTGGCTGTTATAAGGGAAAACCCTATCCCCCGGCTTGCGTTGCATTGTGTGATAGGACCTGGGTCTTATAACAGCTTCATTTTTCTTTATTTAGCATTGCGCTGTTTGTTTTATGCACTGGTATTCTTGGGAGGAAACCCGTTCCGTGTTATACGGCGTGGTCCCTTGATTTACCTAACTTTAAAATAAAGATTAACTGTTTTAGTTCTCACACCAGTCACATGACTGACCTGGAGTTTATTGTTTTAACCTAAACTCTTGGTGCCACTATTTTGACACGGGAAGCTAGTAGTTTTGGTTTTGCAGATTTATATTCACAGGATCCTGGTTTACAGCGGGAACGATATCCGGAAAGCTTTGTATCCGTATATCTCTTCTAGTTGTGTATTGTATTATTTTCCGCTGCTATGTATTTAAATGTAATTTAAATCTCTGATATTTCTGTGTAATATTCATTTATACTCTGCATATTCTTGTAATCTGATGCATTGTTGTAATATACAATGAAATGTCCTTTTGTCTGCGTTCTGTTGTGGCTTGTTCTCGAACTATCCGCCGCTTTCCTTTACGGGGAAGTTACGGGTTTTCACACTGCTATATGCTGTTTTTCTTGTAGTATATGGAGTGTTACATTCTCCCTTCATTAAAGCGTTTCGTCCCGAAATCTCTAAGTTAAGAAGAATGTTATTACTTAAAACTTACACCCATCTACTCATCCATCATCCACAGGCATCCATTGTCCTTAAAATTTCTAAAGCTTTGTATGAACATATCCAATGGTGTCGTGTATATGATCCTAAGCTAATGCAAAGATCAGACGGTTAAATGATTCAGTTGACCTCCTTAATGCAATGTATGTCTGTGCCATACATCCAATATGTATAAAAATAATTCTAATAATACATATAAGTTCTATATGCCTGCACAACCATTCCTCAAAATGCAACATCCACATAACAGCTTACATTTTACGTATCAAAGGATCGTAAAGTATTTTTATTTAATTCACTGAGGTTTGGATCATTCTCATATTTTAGTATGTTGTTTATGGGGATGTGGGACATGTCCATAATTTTTACCAATTTTACTTATGACCATTTTGCCTCTGTCAGTCTTGTACATGGCATAACTTTTGACTGGAATCGAATTAGGTGTCGAGGTCAATTTCATTGGAAAGGAAATGTTGTTTCCAATTCCATAAAGTGGTCATATTAAAGATTTGATCTAGCAGCTTGGGAGGAATCACTGTTTTTGTGTTTCGCTATTTCTGTTAAGGTTTTTGGAGCCACTGATGGGCTGATTTGAGGAGGCCTATTAATGGGCTGGTATGAGGCTATAAATAAGGGGTTAGAGGCATAGAGAGAGGGTTATTTTTCTTCACTCTCTCATTTTTTTGAGCTCATAATCCTTCTTGCTCAATCAAATGCACCTTTCCATCATTAAAATTCTAGATCTACATAAGGGAATCAATGATCTACATTGTTTGAAGCTAGATTTACGTCAAGTGAAGAGAGATTGCATCAAATCAATAGGTTTGAAGCATATTCTTCGCTGTCTGGATTGAGAATTTAGCGATTTCAAGTTAATTCGAAGAATTGGAGAGTGATAAGTATCTCCCACATGGATTCAACCAAGTACATGGGTTGTTTGATCTTATTTTCATCATTTTAAGTTGTTTTCACCAAGATCTACATCATGATAAGTATATTTTCATTTGAATCACCATATGATCTAATCTAGCAACTTAAAACTGGTAATTTCTTATGTAAATTCATATGTTTATGCAAGTTAGATCCATAATTTTAGTTTATTCATTGGTTTATCATGATTTTGGTGAATTTTATGTGATTATCGATGAATAATTATCATTTTGTTGTTGTCAGTGGTTTCATAAAGTGTTTATTGTTGAATTGGATGATTTGGATGAATTGGTCACATCAATGTTGTCGTTTGGTGATGATTTGGTTAAGATTGGAGCTACTTTTGGTCAGATCTAGAGTCAGGTCATTTTTCTTAGGTTAGGTCCTTTTTGGATAGATAGCTGGCTTATGCTCCAAGAAATGGAACGTTGGTGATCCATAGATTTGGATCGTCCGTGATCTAATAAGTTGGGTCATTAGTGATCCGTAGAGTGAACCATCGGTTATCCAAGGAGTTGGTTCGTGGGTGATCCATAGAGTTAGATCGTCGGTAATCCAGGGTGTTGGATCGTCAGTGATCCATAGAGTCAGATTGTCGATGATCCAGGGAGTTGGTTCGCCGGTGATCCATAGTGTCGGATCGCTGGTGATCCAGGGGGTTGATTCGTCGGTGATCTATAGAGTTGGATCGTCGGTGATCTAAGGGATTGGGTCGTCGGTGATCTAAGGGATTGGGTCGTCGATGATCCATAGAGTAGGATCGCCGATGATCTAGGGGATTGGTTCGTCGGTGATCCATAGAGTCAAATCGTGGGTCATCACATTTGGTATTAGAGCTCTGGTTATCGATTTTAGCCAAAGATCGAAGACGTAATTACAAATGTGAGACGTATTCGTAGATTCCTGATGGATGTATACTATACAGTAGTGTATATTATAATAGCATTTGAACTCTATTGCATTTTTTTCTTGATGTGGACTAATCTTTCTATTTTTCAGATTTACATTGCTAGGAAGGAGATTGTTCCTGGAGGGGGGTGATGGCGGTATACCAGATTACCCAGTTATGTTCGATGTTATGATGGCAGCGAACATGAGGATGGTACCCACTCCAGGAGCAGCCGTAGTAGATGTAGGGGTCGAAGTGCAAGTGTTTAGAGTGGTGGACTTCGCGAAGCTATGCAAAGACTTCACTACTTTAGGAGGGAAGCCATTTTCATAGCCGACTGTAGAGATTTAAGTGTAGCTTGATACTTGCATTTGGATCTTTTGAGACTTGGTAATTGGTGATGCAACTAAGAAGAAGCTTGCATTAAGACAGCTACAGGGAAGAGTTATGCATTGGTGGAACTCTGTCACTCAAGAGACTCTAGAAGATGAGAATTCATGGGAGCAATTCCAAGTCAAGTTTGATATGAAATTTATTTCTACCGTTTATAAGTCTATTCTGTTTTATAGGTTTGTCAAGCTTAAGAAGAATGGTTGACCAGTGTTGGGGTATGTTTCTGATTTTGAAGCTTTGCCAAGTATGCTCATTCGTAAGTTGATACTCCTTATCTGAAGAACGAGAAGTTTGTCACAAGCATATGTGTCGTCTGGGTTTGGAACCTTAGATTTGTGATAGACCTTTTGCTGTAACTAATCTATTTAGGGTTTCATCGAGTTTGTGTATGATTTGTCATGGTCTAGTGTTATCGAGTCATGGTTGCTCATTTGTGTGTGATTGCTTCGTTTTGAACTTTGCTGGGTATGGGATTATTTAGGGTATGGTCTGACTCAAGAGGTATGTGGCAAAGGTGGATTGCGAGAAACTGGAAGTGATAGTCAGGAATGTGGAAGGGCAAACAGTTGTGATTCGATGTATGCCAGAAGACGGGGTCTTCTTAAGTTATTTACATTTGCTTGTGATTCCACGGGAAGACTTTTCATGGAAGTCGATCGCTAGTGAGTTGATGATGTCTTTGACGAGGTCAAAGGGTTATGCCGCTGCATCGCGAGATTGAGTTCATAATCAATTTGGTCGAAGATGCTAGAACTATCGTTATGCCTCTTAGGTTGATGGCGTATAAGGAACAACGAGAGTTAGAGGTGCAAGTACATGACCTTTGGGTAAAAGGATTCATCGGAGAAGTGTATCTGAATAGGGTGCACCAGTTGTGTTTGAAACCAAGACCGATAGATCTTTGAGATTATGTGTGGATTATCGTGTGTTGTATAAGGTGACCAAAAAGAACAAGTATATGTTGCCAAGGATAGACGATTTGTTCGATCAGCTTCATGAGGCCAGTGTGTTTTCTCGGATGGATTTGGCAGTGAGATTCCGCCAGTTGAGGGTTCCAAAGGATAGTGCGCCGAAGACTGCTTTTAGGACACCATCCAGTTTCTTCGAATGATTGGTGATGCCATTTGGGTTGACTAACGCGCCAACGTACTTCGTGGATCTTATGAATAGGGTATTCAGAGGTAAGTTGAACAAGTTCGTGCTTGTGTTTGTGTATGATATTATGTTTTACTCCCGGAATGGGGAAAGAGCATAAGACAACTTGAGAGTTGTTTTGGAAATCTTGTGAAAGCATCAGATGAGAGCTAAGTTTTTGAAGCATCACTTTTAGAAGAGCGAAGTGAGGTTCTTAGGCCATGTTGTTCTGAAAAGGGAATAGCGGTTGATCCCGCTAAGGTAGCGCAATAGAATACTTGGGTAGACCTAAGAATATGACGGATGTATGGAGTTTCCTTGGATTGGCTTCGAAAATGAGGATGACTGGTTGTTCCTAATATCGACAGATTGAGAGTTGAGGTTATAGGGGAATGTCATCACACAAAGTTGACGATTCATCACTCAAAGTTGACTCTATTGGATCACATGTCTTTGCTACTGTGACTCCCACCGCTTCTTTCATCCGGTCTTATTGATCCTTGGCTTCGTCCTTTTTCTAGGGGGAAAGTACAACGGTAGTCGTCATCATTGGATTTCATGGGACATCGTTTGTCGTCCCAGAGATGAAGTAGGTTTGGTCCTAAGAAACCCAAAGTATACTTGTACTGCGTTCGCTTGCAAGCTATGGGCTAGGTTTGACGCGAACGACTCCTTATGGGAAACGTTCCTCCACACCAAATATCGTAGACTTCAGGCTTCGAGCTACACCGTTTTCCCTTCCTATGCTAGTGAGAAATGAAAACAGATGCAATCTGTGAAGGCCTTTTCGGATTCACATGGCGGTGGATCCGGTTGCGATGACAACCACTTTTCGATTAGGGCGACATGGAGCTTTGCGAGGGAGCCAGCTCCATGTTTTCTACTCTTCTCTTTCATCAGGGATGTCTATATTCCACCAAAGGTTTCTTTGTTCATATGGAGGACCCTTCATGGTGGCCTCCCGATAGACGAAACCTCTAATGGATTGGCATCCCGTTTGTGTCCAGGTGCAGGTATTGTGGGTCTGGTGACACAAAATCCATAGCTAATTTATTTTTCTTTGGCTTTTACACCAAAGTTGTGTGGAATTATTTTACAAGCTTGGTTGGTATTCAAGGTAATGCGCATTCTCTGGAAGATTTTTTGAGACTCTGATGGAACGGAATTCAGGTAAATCTGTTCAACCTATCCTTTTTAGGTTGATCCCTTGCCTTATCTGTTGGCATATCTGGTGCTCGCAGAATAAGGCAATTTTTAACGAGGTGTTCGTGGAACTTTTTTCCGTCATTCTAAAGGTGAGGAATGACGTGTTCCTTATGTTCGTGGCAAACCTTTTAGAGGTTCGATTGGCTCCCGGTCGAGAAGATTGGCTGGAATTTTTGATGTTACATCGATTCCAACTACCACTCGAGAGGGGATTGGCTGAACTTCGTCCTGTTAGGGTTTGCAGGATCCGTCCCATTATCCTAGCATCACCTTCACTTTCTCCCCCCTTTTGTCTTGACTTGGTTTACTATTGCTCCAAGGTCTGGATTATAGGTTATGGGATTGCTGGACTATGGATTTAGTGGATCAGGGATAGCTACCTTGCATGTGGAGCTCTGGGACAGACCATCCTATCATTTGGGGGCATGGATTTACCACGACCCTTGCCTTTTTCAATGGACTTGCAAGGGAGGTTGCTTGATTTGCTAGCCGTCTTTCCTCGTTATCAAGGGTTCTTTGATTTCTTTGAGATGTTCTGTTCTCTTTATATTTTATATTTTTTGGAGAGACCATTGTTATGTGTAGGAGTAGATATACTTCACTTTCGGGTGGTGGTCTTCCCGAATCTCGATTTTGAAGCAAGATGGGCCGTTGTTTATCTGGAGCTCATCTATCTATCTTTTTACACATACATATAGTCACTCCCTGAGTATATTATTTTTATTGGTTACCTGCCAGACATGTTGGCAGTTTTTGTTACTATATATATACACCCTCTTTTTTTTGTAAAACATATATTTGACGATTCATGCTAGTGGTAACATGATGTATCAGGACATGAAGCGATCTTACTACTGGGGAGGGATGAAGAAGGATGTTAGAAAGTTTAGTTCTAAGGGTACGAACTGTCAGTTGTTTAAAGCTGATCAGAAGAAGCCGAGTAGTTTTCTTCATCCATTGGAATTTCCTACATGGAAGTGGGAGAGGGTATCGATGGATTTCATCAATGGATTACCTAGGACCAGGACAAGAAACAAAGGGATTTGGGTCATCATGGATCACTTGACCAAAAGTGTAAGGTTTATTCGTGTCAGATCGACTAGGACAACATCGAAGTTGGCCGAGCCATATTAAATGGATAGTTCGATTCCATGGTGTCCCAGAGAGCATAGTTAGCTCCTAGGTTGATGGATCTTTTTCGATAGTCGAGTGGATTAGAAAGCACTTATATAGGTTTAAGTTACCCAAGAAGAAGTCGAGACCGTAGTTATGAAACCTCGTAAGTTACTTCATGTTGTGGGGGAAGACACAAAACAGCTTAGGAGGAAGACAGTTAAGCTAGTCAAGGTACAATGGAGTGAGGATGACGACGATTGTACGTGGGAGATGGAACAGAGTATGAAGACGACCCATCCAGAACTCTTCGTTGATATGACCCATTAATGTCGCATTACCTTACACCATTGTAACTTTTACTATCATGTTAGAATTTTGCATGCTAGGATAAGGCTATGGATGCATAGCTTGATGGACGCTAGTCTGGATGGTTAATTGGCTGCTTTTGGATGGTAGGCATGCAGAATTGTTTTGGTTGCTTGTGTTTACTTGGAATTTCGGGGCGAAATTCCTAAGGGGGGAGAATGTAACAGCCTGCATTTTACGTATCGGAGGATCATAAAATATTTTTTTTAATTTCCTAAGGGTTGGATCATTCTCATATTTCGGTATGTTGTTTATAGGGATATGGGACATGTCTATAATTTTTACCAATTTCAGTTTTGACCGTTTTTCCCATGTTAGTCTTGTACATGGCATAACTTTTAACTGGGATCGAATCAGTTGCTGAGGTCGGTTTCATTGGAAAGGAAATGTTGTTGCCAATTCCTAGAATGGTCACATTAAAGATTTGGTCCAATGATTTGGGAGGAATCATTGTTTTTGTGTTTCACAATTTCTTTTCACGTTTTTAGAGCCACTGACGGGGTGATTTGATTAGGCT
Source organism: Allium sativum (assembly GCA_030737875.1). Taxonomy (NCBI): domain Eukaryota; kingdom Viridiplantae; phylum Streptophyta; class Magnoliopsida; order Asparagales; family Amaryllidaceae; genus Allium; species Allium sativum. Next base: position 527,499,489 of record CM060923.1, on the reverse strand, counting down.
CATTATTGCGCTGGTGGGAGGCTATAAATAGGGGGTTAGAGGCATGGAGAGAGGGTTACTTTTCTTCATTCTCTCATTTGGTTGAGCTCGTGATCCTCCTTGCTCAATCAGATGCACCTTTCCACCATTAAAATTCTAGATCTACATAAGAGAATCGAAGATCTACATTGTTTGAAGCTAGATCTACGTCAAGTGAAGAGAGGCCGCATCAAGTCAAGAGGTTTAAAGCATATTCTTCACTGTACGGATTGAGAATTTAGCGATTTCAAGTTAATTCGAAGAATTGGTGAGTGATAAGCATCTCTCACACGAATTCAATCAAGTATATGATCTTATTTTCATCATTTTAAGTTGTTTTCGCCAAGATTTACATCATGGTAAGTACATTTTTATTTGAATCACCATAGGGTCTAATCTAGCAACTTAAAACTGGTAATTTCTTTTTTTTAAATAACAAAATATATATATAACAAAAGAGATAAACTGGACTTTCTCCAATGGCGCACAAGAATAGATTATGTAGGGATGGCTACATAAACTATACACACGCAATGAAATGAGCATACAAGTACAAAAGGAAAAGCAATCGGCTCAAAATTCAAGCCGGCAAAAACTAGCAGAAAACCAAAACCAATCGCAGTTTCTATTGACACTTGCCAATGCAATCAAAGAACCTAAGGTGGCAATTGACTTGGTACATGTGGGGAGACAAAGTGAAAGCTCCCGCATATGTATATGCAAGTTAGATCCATTATTTTAGTTTATTCATTGATTTATCATGAATTTGGTGAATTTGATGTGATTATCGATGAATAATTGTCATTTTATGTTGTCAATGATTACATAAAGTGTTTGTGGTTGAATTGGATGAATTGGTCGCATTGTTGTTGTCGTTTGGCGATGATTTGGTCAAGACTGGAGCTACTTTTGGTTAGATCTAGAGTCGGGACGTTTTTCTTAGGTTAGATAATTTTTGGATAGGTCGCTGGCTTATGCTCCAAGAAATGAAAGTTGGGTTGTTGGTGATCCACATAGTCGGATTGTCAGTGCTCCAGGGATTTGGTTCGTTGGTGATCTATAAAGTCGGATCGTTGGTGATCCAGAATGTTGGGTCGTTGGTGATCCATAGAGTCGGATCGTCAGTGAGCTAGTGAGTTTGGTAATTGGTGATCCATAGAGTCGGATCGTCCGTGATTCAGGGAGTAGGGTCGTTAGTGATCCAGGGAGTCGGATCGTCGGTGATACAGGGAGTTGGATCATTGGTAATCCATAGAGTCGGATCGTCAATGATCCAAGGAGTTGGGTGGTTGGTGATCCATAGAGTCGGATCGTCGGTGATCCGAGGAGTTGGATCGTTGATGATACATAGAGTCAGATCATCAGTGATCTGGGGAGTTGGGTCGTTGGTGATCCATAGAATAGGATCATAGGTGATCCAGGGAGTTGGGTCGATGGTGATCCATAGAATCGGATCATTGTGATCCAGGGAGCTAGGACTTTAATGATCCACATGGTCGGATCGTGGGTGATCCAGTGAGTTGGGTCGTTGGTGATCCAGTGATTCAGATCGTAGATGATCCAGGGATTTGGACCGTTGGTAATCCATAGAGTCGGATCGTTGGTGATACAGGGGGTTGGGTCGTTGGTGATCCAGGGGGTCGGATCGTTGGTGATCCAGAGGGTTGGGTCGCTGGTGATCCATAAAGTCGAATCGTCGATGATCCAGGGAGTTGGGTCAGAAGTGATCCATAGAGTTGGATCATTGGTGATCCAGGGGGTTGGGTCGTTGGTGATCCATGGTGTTTGGTCGTTGGTGATCCATGGAGTTGGGTCGTTGGTGATCCATAGATTCAGGTCGTTGGTGATCTAGAGAGTTGGGTCGTTGGTGATCCATAGAGTTAGGTCGTTGGTGACCTAGGGAGTTCTGTCGTTGGTGATCCATAGAGTCGAGTCGTTTGTGACCTAATGAGTCGGGCTGAAACACATGGATCGAATATTGACCAAACGACGTATCTTTTTGGATCGACGATGATCGTGGCTTCGAAGCGAATTCAGGGAGGAATATTCGAAGTGATACGAAGTGTTTGTTGATCGTGGAGATGCAAAGAATGTGAAGATGATTCAAGTTGGACTTGAAGGATGTTCGAAATGTTGTGAGGTGTTCGTTGATTGCGGAGATACAACAATATGAAGATGTTTCAAGTTGGACTGGGCCTCGTGGACAATGGTTGCTTGATTTGATATCTGAGCTTATGGATAGTCGTCGGCGATGACAACTAGAGTTATGAAGGCTGAGAGATTATCGTTGTTGTAATTTCTAGCGGGCTTAAAGCAGGGGTATAATAGGGACGACTAAAAGGCTAGTTGCACTAGTCGAGTACCCTGGACCCATTGGATGGGCCTAGTTGTCTCTGGGAGGCAAATGTACGTTCAACGTGCAATAGTCTGGTTAGAACTGGGGTTACCGTTAGCTCTTGATGAAAGGCAAGGCGTTTAACTGGTCATACGATTAACGGTGGTTTCAAATCAGGATTAGCGGTGATAGCCAGAGTCATGGATGTTTATTTTTTTATTTGTATCGTCTTGTGTAGATTATTCGACGTCGATGGTGATATCTCTTGGGTGCTTGTGTTATGTTGGTTTAGGCCTTCCGAGCTTGTGCATAAGAGATGTGAATATCGATTAGGATGGTGTATGCTTAATAACTGATTGCCATGAATGTACTGTTATTTCAACTTGGTAGTTTGTAAAGGCTATCACTGTTCGGATGTGGGGAAGACAGTTTGGTTCTTCTCTGGTGGGCTGGTAGAATGGTTGGATTAATCTAGCTATTCTCATGTACTTTATTAATCATGTTAGTTAGCTGTTTTATCGCTCACTAAGATTGTTGTCTGGCTCAAGGTTTTATGTCTCGCTCTTATTACCTTGGGTTGTTCATCAGGTTTTGGATAGGCATACTAAGTAGCAGGTGATAGGTGATCCCTTAGTGAGGACGATGTTGCTAAATGGAGACGAGTAGGAGGCTTACGTACCAGTTTCGTATTATACATATCATGATGTTTTTCCGTCGTCTATTGTATCCTCTGAGTGTTGTAGTGAGGCCTCTTTGTACAGAGATTATTGATGTGGTCCAAAGATGTTATGGATATTTTGTGATGATATGGCAGGTTTCGCTTGTGTTATCCTACCTAGATGATCGTTCATAGTAGCCTGGCACATCTTTCAGCGCATTATTCCCCTTGATAAGTGCAGGAGTTATCGGCAGTCGTCACAATCCATGTGATGATTCAACAGTTTTCAACCATTGAAAATTTAACATGAACGCATACTCATATGCAATATGTAAGTGTTTGAGCCCATCTCGTGCCTAATGTGTGTGTATATGCATCCACGGGCATCCACTAGCAACCACTTGTAATTATCAAACATAACATGTCTCAAACACATGTTTCCAAACATAGGTTTCTACCTAAGGATCAATGATTCAAACGAGAGGGATAAATGAATTCAAATTCAAAAGTTGGAAAGGAAATCAAGAACATACTCTCAATGAGAAAAGGGTATGAAGCGTGAATCTTGTCGTTGGGTTCCTGTGTCGCGTTTTCTCAGTCTTCTCCCCAGTGCAACTTCACTAACTTTATCTCCTTGTTTCGTACTCCTAACTTACGTTTCGAGAACGCGGATAGGAATTTTCCGAGCTGATGCCTCCTTCTTGACTTCAATATCCTTAAGCGTAGTAACATCCTGTATCTTCTAGTAAATTATTTTATTGTTTTAAATATTGATTCGAATTTATATAACTGAGTTTAATAATTTTGAATATTTTATTTATATAAATAATATAACAATATTTTAATTCCAAAATATTTGGAAAATGTTGAATTTGCAAAATAATGTGAATTGACAACATAATAGGGTTTAATATTATTTATGTTGGAATTATATTAACATATTCGTTTATTAAACGATGTTGGAACGCATAATTTATAATTTTATTATATAACGAGCTGCAACGACGCGGTAGTTCATAATATAACGTTTTGAACTTTAATTGGACATATAAGATCCAATATAAGTCTGAATTTTTTGAAACAAGAATTGTCCGAATCTATTAGATAATATTTTTCTAATGAAGCAGAAATATCAAGTTTTCATATTGTAGATTTTGTTTTATGCCCCAATCAAATTTTAAAATAGTCCTATGGAATTCATTTACAAATTATAACCTTTATTTATATAAAATAAAAGGATTTTAAATTTACTAAATATCGAATTGGCTTGGGATTCGACCCTGAGTATTTCATTGTGGAAATACATGAAATTTTGTTCAGGTATGTCCGATAATAATATTTTAATATTATTATATTGAGGTATTTTTAAATTGATTTATTTTAATTTAATTTAGACCCTTAAAAAGGGACTTCATTCAAACGACCTTCGTTTTCAACGAAACAAATTTTATTAAGACCGTAACAGCTAATTATTGCTAGATTTGAAGTTTCACGCCAATTGGAGTTATTGTGTGAGCATGACAAAATTAAATGTAAATAAATCGACCATTTGGACTCGAACGAGCGTTGTTGTCACAAACAGACTCGGAATTCGACGAAACAAGATTCATTAGGACTGTAACGTCAAATTATACCACGACGTCCATTCTCGTTGCGAACGGAGTCTGTGTATGGCCATAGGAACGAATAAACTTCGAATGAGAATGGCGATAGGCACGAAATAAAATATCGCTAGTCACCTCAATATATAATAATGTTAACATTATTTATAAATACAACCTAAACTACAGCCTAAATCTCTACAACTCATCCAAAATATTTTCTAGCGTTCTATAATTGAAGAAAAACCCATTCCACTTTTTAATTTATTCCTTCAAATCGGTGATGAATCGACATAGGTGATTAAAAGGAAAGTTGTGGTAGAGGTCGAGGGGAAGCTTCAACAAAAATTTGGGACCTATCGACGTTTGTGGTGGCTAGAGTCTTCCAAAACCCGTGAATATCCAGTTTCGTTTTTTGTGTTTTTTGGCAATTTGGACTGTCGATTGATGTTGAAGTCTAAAGGAATGTTTGAGAGGAGATGTAGGGCTACGTTTATTCTTTTGGTCGGAGGAGCTGAAACGAGATGTAGTGGTCGGTGTTCTTGTTTGATCGGAGCTCCTGTGTTTGGGGGGTCTTTGATCGGATTTAACCACTTTCAGTCGCTAGTGGGGTTATGGGGTGATGAACCATAAAGGTCGGTGAAAGGGGAAGGCGAGGTGGTCAGGTCGTAGGTGGTGCGGCGGATGCAGTCTTTCGATTGTCAGAGAAATGGGTCGATGAAGCTTTTCCGTTCATGGTAGAAATAACGACGGTTTAAGGCTGGTGGGGGGTCATACTCGCAAGCGTAGGGTCGTCGGACATTGGCGAAGGCGGGGTGGGGTCTTGCAGGGCTCCGACGGTTTGAGGGTAGCTGCGATATGGAATCATGAAGGGGAGAAGAGTTCGTTCAGGGACGAAGAGGTGCGATCGGGTTTCAGAACCCAGTGAAAAAGAAAACGTGTGGCCAAGTTGATAACTGTCTGATGTATATAATCTTTTAGTTTAGGTATTTAAAAATTAATTAATCTATTTTATAAATTAGTTTATATAAATATATGTTATATCTTGTATCGGTGATATCTTTTTCCATACGAAAATGAAATTCAACGATACATGATTTGTTGGAATCGTGGCGGCGAAGCATAGGTGATCATGTCATTTTGGTTGGATTCGGAGCTACTAGGAATTTCGTATAATTTTAAACGTTTGTTTAAAATTAGAGTAATGACATGCGACAATCGTCGATCGACAAAAATGTTGAGTTAATTCTCACGCTTTCTGGAATCCTGTGATGTGGTAAATTCATATAAGAATATAATTTATCATTGATAAGTATAAATTGAATGATTGGATGCTTAGGTTGCTATTGGTTGTTTATTATCTAATTAGCTGACGTTATTTTTATTTCGCCATTTAAAAATAGTATATTATTGAAAAATAATTTCATATATTACAATCAAATGTTATCGTGATATGTGATGTAGGGAAGAACAGGTCGGAGGAATCCAATCGGATTCCTCAAATAAATTGTATGTTATTGGTTGTTCATATATGAGTTGTTTACCCAAACGACATTAAAACCTGTCTGGGTGTTGATGATTGAATGGATGTTAATAGCTATTGTGATTTTAATTAATCGACAATATTGATTAAGTGGTTGGAAGTAATGGCATAAAATCTATTGTTTTATGACGTCGTTTTGGCCGTTACGAAAGTTGATAAAGTTTTAAGTTATAAATTTATTTTATAACTAAATTAGAGTTTTTAAGTTTATTTTATATAAGTTAATTAAAATAGGAGTTTTGTAAATATATTTATATTTAAAATTATGTTATACAAAAGGAATTATTAAATGTTTTATATAACGAATTCTTATGTCGTTACTAATTTTATGAACAGAAAATCAGAAATGTAATAACCCGGAAATCTGAACCAATTTAAAATTTTTATTTTGGCAATTTTGATGAATTTTGAATATTTAAAATGAATTATTTTAAATAATAACGACGAGAAATTTATTTTGAATAGAATTCGAATGTATATATTTATTTGAATCGTCGTTAGAATATAAATAATTATAAAAGGAATTGAAAATGGCGAGGTAGTTCGAAAATTCGATTTCAAAATTCAAATGAATGTACAGGATTCAAAATAAACCGGATTTTAGCGAAACCAAAAATATTTGAATCAATTTGAGAATATCTTTCCCACGAATCTGAAAAATTGAAATTTCATAGCGGGGATAAAAGTTATGCCCAGTTGAAATTTCAGAATAGTCGCTATGGAATTTTAGCCCTTAAAAATGGGAATTTTGCAAACGACCTCGGTTTTCGACGAAACCACTTTTGTTGGATCCAGGATGTCAAATTATTGCTAGGTTCCAAATTCATAATTTTTTGAATCAATATGCGAGCATGGTGCAAATAAACGTGTTTTGACCATTTAAGTTGAATTTAATCGACTGGAAAATGGCCATTTTTCAAACAGTCTCGGAATTTGGCGAAATTAGTTTTGTTAGAACCGTATCGTCAATACGAAGCTAGAAAATATTTTTCGGGAATTTTTAGAGTCTGTATGTGGCCCCGGTAAATTGAAATGCACGTTCAAATTCAATATATAGATTTATATTTTGATTTTGATGGAAACTGATCGAAATGATCGAATCAGCCTACGACACATATCCCAATGTGTTCGGAATAGGAGTAATTAGCTAGGAACGACAGTCGGTGGGTTTGATTTCGAGTTCAAAGTAAAAAGTTACTTTTTGAAATTATATTGAATAAAATATAATTATATTTATATAAACCCCTAACCTACCCTCCCCTCTCTCTTAGTTGGTCAACGACAGTAAAAAAAAAAACCGTCGACCTCGTGGATCGTGCGCCCCAGTTCATCATCGACGCCGCGCCCCCTTCCCCAGCTCCGATCCGCCCATCTCCCCTAACCTCCACCTTGATCCCTTCGAAACCCCCTCCTTCTTCGATCCAAAGGCACCCCCAATTCACTGATAAGCCGCCGCCTCCCAAACCCTAGCCATCCACCACTGGCCGATGCACCCCAGTCCGACTCCACCACTCCGGCGACGCCTCCCTCTCCCTTTATCTCTTTCCTTCCTCTTTCCCTCTAGCTCACCCCTCCCCCCTCCCCTCCCCCCCCCCCCCCCCCCGGGGCCAAAAACCGATGCTCCACCACCTATGGCCCACCGCAGCCACCACGGCACCTCCCTGACCGCCTGAGCATCTCAGTGAGCCTCTGACCATGATGCTCTAGACAAACGAAGGATTGCAACAATTTTTAAAGTGAGTTTTTATATATGTAATTGTTTTAAAATTCAGTTTTTTTTATATATGAAGCTTAGACGATAAAAATTAGATTTTTATTACGATGAAGATTAGATTTTTGAATACGATTTTTATATAGAAATTAGCAAGGTAAAAATATGATTTTTATAATATAAGGATAATTATAAAAATATGACTTTTAATCGTATGAAGGTAAGATTTCTTAAAGCGTTGTAAAGAAATAATTTTTATCGTATGAATGGCAAGTTAAAAATATGATTTTTAAATCATATACGTTGTTTGGAAAATGTCATAGTGATAAAAATTCGATTTTTATATATGTAAAGAAGCAATAAAAATATAATTTTTATTATGAACAACGTGGTAAGGACTGCATTGGAATTTCAAACAAATCCAAACGGTTCAGAAGTAAAACACGGCAGAGTGGAACCCTCGGTGAGAACTCCTCACTAAAATTTTCTGTTCAGTTATTTATTTCATAACTGCATATATAAACAGCTACCCGTCGTCCACAGACCATGGACGAATTGTGTGATTGTTTGTGTTGTGAAAATTGACTGTTGGTTGTGATATAAAATATATATTCATGTGTTGAAATCAAAATATATATTCATGTGCTGAAATAAAATATATATTCATGTGTTGAAATAAAATATATATTCATGTATTGAAATCAAATATATATTCATGTGTTGAAATAAAATAAATATTCATTTACAAATCGAACGATTTGTTTATGTACACCGATTTGACTGATATTGATTGGGACGATAAATTTTACACATTGCCTAACTACACAAATAAAATGTGTGTTTGATTGTTTGAAACCCCACACGGGTGTTGGGATGAAAATAGACATATACTAATCCCAATAATTAGCTGTATGTCGATCGACTGATTGACAGGCTGTTATGAGCGTTGAATATTTATATTTGATGCTTATACAGTGTAGAATGCACTATGGATGATGGTCGATTATTTATCGTTGCTATTATATACATGTGTTGTATGGAATCCATATAAATAATATTATATGGTGATTGAGTGGGTCTCATTCCAATTTAGAAATCAAATATATATTCATGTGTTGAATAAACAAAATAGTCATGTGTTGACAATACTCATGTGTTGAGAATATTCATGTGTTGAAAATATAAATTCATGTGTTGAATAAAATATATATTCATGTGTTGAATAAAAGAAAATTTATGCGTTGAAGAAAAATATTCATTTGTTGAATAGAATAACGAAGTTATTGAAATATATAAAGCCGTGTTGGTTAGATATGCGCCATTTTGACGCGAACGATATTTATATCGATTATATTCGTTTTTATAATGATTATAGAAAAGGAAGTTGTAACACCCCACACCCGCTAAGGTAACTCACTAAAGGAATGCCTTAACTTCGGTGGAGTATTTTAAGTGAATATAGAACAGAAAAATTACAACAAGACATATATAAGTAATACTTGAAATTTAAAACATCATTTCATTGCAGCAGAAGGTAAACATGTTTGGTTACATACCAAAAACCAACAAGAGTCAAGTACAAAATATCCATCTCGATAAAAACATAAGTACATAATCCCACTACATACTAATAGCCATAATAGAAAAGATAAGCTGAGCTTTACATTAACGGTCCAAGCTCTAAAAGATAGATAAAGCAATCTGATCAAAGCCCACTAGTGCTAGGCCCAACCTGAGGACCTGAAGGGGGGAAAAAGATAAAAACAACGGGGTCAGACATAAGTCTGAGCGAGTCCTATAACTTTAACAATACAATCATTAAAGTAATTAGGGTATGAAATAAACTTGGTACGGTAACGACTAGGGATAAATGACTACACCAAGCAGCCAACTAGACATAGGAAGAACTAAGATATCGGTAAAGACGCATCTACCCACCCAAGGGTAATTACTACACTGCACCACACCAGTCATTCCTAACTTAAAGGTTGATCCCACCCAAGGACTTAGAAAATTTAACTAGTAGTTTCGTGTACCCCTAGCTGACCACATAGGTGCCGTCTGCCCCTATCTCCACTAGGTGTACCCACTACTCCCCAAGCGATCGGCTCCCTAACGTAAATACCCGTGCTGGCCCCACAGTGGGGTGTATCACTCCCCAAAGTGGCAACCCGATACAACCAACGGTGCATGGCTTATACCTACACGATGCAACAACGTCTTACCTACCAGCCCGGGCCCACACACGCATATGAAACCTGTTGGACTTGCGTTGCCACCGCTACCCCGTTTTGGCCTCTTATAGTCAAGCCCAGTACGCGTGTCCCGTCCTCGACATGGGTCGAGCCCACAAAGATACACATGGGTTACTGGTTGAAATGGGCCCCCACAAGCTACCCACCTAAGCTTGCTCCCTCTAGTGTATCCCACTTAACCCTTTAATCATGTTTAAATACATGTTTCCACTTTGGTTAAGTATTCTAATTGTATTTTCTATTGCCACCCAAGGCAACCACTAGATTTCCACATGCCACCCAAGGCACCCACTTAACCCCTCATGCCCCACTACATGCTTATCTGGTTAAGTGTTTCTTAATTGATTAAGACCGTAACCTTTGTAAAGACCTCTCACATTAGAATGTCTTTTATGGCAGCTGGATTTGCCGGTCGGGTCCGGGCAGCCTTACACCATAACAGAGTCTAACCTCGTGTCTTTACACTTGTCACGTATTTTGTTTATGCCTAAGACCTCTCACATTGGGCCTATCATTTGTAGCCGCTGGATTTGCCGGTCGGGTCCGAGCAGTCTTATGCTACAAAAGGGTCCAACCTCGTGTCTTAGTCGATTAATTACACCTAATTAATCACCCCCATATTTTGAATTAATTTTCCCTAATTAATTCCAATTTAATGATGTACATAATTGACTCAATTATGTCCATCCACTTATGGTATGCAACATCATACTAATTTCACCACAATTTTGTTAACATGAATATTAACCCCATCGTTCCCCACGTAATACGCTAACATGACATACTTAAAAGGGAAGATTCATCACAAATACAATGGGTTCAACTTAGCATAACATTAGCATCAACATGGGTTTTAAAGGTGTCAACTTGCATATATGACCATAGCATCAAACCCAACTAGCATAAATAATCAACCCAAACTTGCATGAATCACATATGTCATAAAGAGGGTAACTTGCATAGATGTTCATGTCATAGACCTATCATAAAGGGATAAACTTGCATACATGTCATAGGTCTAAAAAGGGATGAACTTGCATATGTTACTCATATCATAAAAAGGGGTAAACATGCATATATATGCATGACATACAAAGGGGTAAACTTGCATATGTATGCATATCATACAAAGGTGTAAACTTGCACATGTTACTTGCATATAATCAAACACCAAACTTGCATAACATGTCATATATGAACTTGCATATAATCAAACACCAAACTTGCATAACATGTCATATATGAACTTGCATATAATCAAACACCAAACTTGCATAACATGGTGTCATAATGGATCAATGTTTATCATAGTGATTTGCATAACTAGCATCATGAACACATAGCATAAAACTTGCATAACTAACATCATGGACATATAGCATAAAACTTGCATAACTATCATCATGAGCACATAGCATATGATAACATAACTTGCATTGATCCACATTCATAACCATAACCTCATTACATCCTATCATAATTAGTTTAGCAATTGCTTGCTAAAGGCATAGAAACTCACAACTTGTTGATTAGCACTCCTATGAAGAAGATTAAGTTGCTAGAGTTGATTAGAAGTTGATTTGAGAAGCTATCTTCTTCTAAAATGTGATGGAGGCTCCTTCTAATTGCATTTTGACGGCATGACGGCCTTGTATCTATTTTTAGTATGAATTAGGGTAGTCTTAGGGTGTATTTATAGATTTAGTATGTAGTTTAGGCTATAGGATTAACCCTAGTTTTGATCTAATCCATCAAAAATCGTCACAGGTCAGCAGAACAGACCAGAGAACCAAAACAGGTGCACCAGGCCAGCCAGGGTCAAACCAGAGAGCTGTGCAGGTTTCTGGCTCGACACGGGCGCACTTCCCAAGTGCGCCAGTGTATTTTTGTGCTGGCGCACTTCACAAGTGCGCCAGTGCATTCTGGCTTGTTTTCGGTTTTTCTGCCTAACTTCGTTCGTCCATATCTTCTTCATATGGACTCCGATTTTCGAAAACTCGGACTCTATTTCGCGTATTTTTCCGAGACGAACGCAATGGTGCAGCCCGTTTCCCCTAATTTCCACATCTGCGATTAGTTATTCTTTAATTTGTGAATGTTAATATTAACTGAAATTCGGGGTGTTACATTCTCCCCTACTTAAAAGATTTCGTCCCCGAAATCTCTAAGTCCAGAAGAACGTATCCTACCATTCAAACAACCATCTACTAAACCATTAAACACTGGAATCCATTGTCCTTAAAGCTTCTAATGCTGTATGAACATATGCATAAAGTGTGTGTATATGTTCCCTGTCTAATGCAAAATCAGGCGGTCTACTGATTTAGTTGACCTCCTTAATGCAAACCATGATAGTGCCATGCATCCAATATGTATGCGAAAGAACCCTATCTACACATACTATTTCTACATGTGTGCACAACCATGCACCAAAATGCATCATACATATGATAACACAACCATTATACATCCATTAATATAGCTACCTACACACAATTATATGCAATATGCAATATGAAGTGACTGAGCCGATCTAGTGTCTAAAGTGTGTGTATATGCATCCACGAGCAACCACTAGCAAACACTTGCATCCACACACATCCATCAATCATAACATGTCTCAAACACATGTTTCAACCATAGGTTCACACTATCTAAAGGTCAAAGGTACAAGTGAGAGGACATACTAAAGATAAGATAAGAACTAGACAAACGATAAAGGAGAAATTAAAAGACATACCCTCAAAAAGGAATGGGTACAGTGAACGCATCTTCGCTTCTGTCTCCTAAGTAGTGTTGCTCTCATCATCTCCCCATTGCACTGTGACTAGTTCAACCTCTCTGTTTCTCAACTTCCTAGTCTCTGACCCAAGGATACGAGTAGGAGCTCGTCGAATCGTCGCATCACGCTCTACCTCCACTTCTCTAAGCAAGCTCGGCTCTACCACCTATGCGGACTCATGTAGGCACTTCCTCAAATGTGACACATGGAATACGTCATGTACACCACTAAGTCTCTCGGGCAAATCCACTCTATATGCCATCTGTCCAATCCTTTCCTTAATAGGAAACGGTCCTACAAACCTTGGTGCTAATTTTCCAATGGACCCAAAGCGAACAACATTCCGTAATGGAGATACTTTGACAAAGACCATGTCCCCAACATCAAACTCAATATCCGTCCTCCTCTTATCCGCATAAGATTTGTTCCTATCTTGCGCTGCTTTCATCCTTCTTCGAATCAAATCAATCTTTTCCGAAGTCTCTCTAACCATATCGGGCCCAAGCAAGATCTTATCCGTAGATTCCCACCAACATGTAGGTGACCGACAAGGCCTTCCATAAAGAGCTTCGAAAGGAGCCATGCCAATACTAGACTGAAAGCTGTTATTATACGTGAACTCCACCAATGGAAGATGCTCTTCCCATGTACCTCCAAAATCTAAGATACATAGCCTCAAAAGGTCTTCTAGAACACGATTCACCCTCTCGGTCTGGCCGTCCGTCTGAGGATGATATGTGGTGCTCAAACACAACTGAGTCCCTACTGCCTCTTGCAAACTCTTCCAAAACTCGCTAGTGAAGATAGGATCTCGATCGCTCACTATGCTAGAAGGTACACCATGCAACCGAACTATCTCTCGAAGTTAAACTGAAGCTAGCCATGGAGCAGTCCTCTTACTCTTCACGGGTATGAAATGGGCACTCTTAGTAAGTCTGTCTACCACAACCCAAATTCCCGTATTACCCTTCCTCGATCCCGGTAACCCATTGATAAAATCCATCGAGACGCTATCCCACTTCCATTGCGGAACTTCCAATGGGTGAAGCAACCCACCGGGTTTCTTTTGCTCTGTTTTCACTTGTTGGCACACCAACCATCTAGCGACATACTCGGCCACATCTTTCTTCATACCGGCCCAAAAGAAAACTCGCTTCATGTCTTAGTACATCTTGTCCCCACCGGGATGAATGGTCATCTTCGAACGATGCGCATCATCAAGAACAGCCTTCTTCAAACCCTCGTCTTGCGGTACACAAAGTCTACCGTCTCTACGCAACCACCCCTTACCATCTAGGGTGTACCTACTCAAATGGCTAGAAGACTCCCCTTTATGAGCTTCTCTACTAACTCAACCAACTGTGGGTCGTCCTGCTGTGCCTCACCAACCCGTACCAAAAGAGTAGGTCTGACCTCTAATGATGCTAGCAAACCGGGTATAAAGTCAACGGAAGGTCTGAAATCAAACATCGAGATAAATTCCAAGCTTCATCATTCCACGAACAATGGACTCAAGGACAACCTTTTTCTGCTTAAGGCGTCCGCCATCACGTTACCCTTGCCAGGGGTATATGCTATCTCAAAATCATAGGATGCTAAGAACTCCATCCACCTTTGCTGTCTTAAGTTCAAATCCTTCTGAGAAAACAAGTACTTCAACGATTTGTGGTCAGTGAACAATTCGAACCTCTCGCCAAGAAGATAATGGCGCCAAGTCTTAAGCGCAAAAACAATAGCGGCCAACTCTAGATCATGTGTAGGGTAATTTTTCTCATGCGCTCTCAACTGCCTTCCCCCTTAGGCTATTACCCTTCCCTCTTGCATTAAGACTGCGCCTAGTCCTATCCTACAAGCATCGGTATAAACAACAAATGGCTTACTCCCATCTGGCAACACTAAGACTGGAGCTGTGGTTAAAGCTCTCTTTAACCGTTGGAACGCATCATCACAATCTACGTCCCATGTGAAGACTAGATTCTTCTTTGTCAAGCGAGTTAATGGGGCTGATATCTTCGTGAAGTCCTTGATAAACTTCCTATAGTAGCGAGCCAACCCCAAGAAACTCCTCACCTCAGTAGCATTCTTCGGAACCTTCCAATCTTGGATGGACACTACCTTCGCAGGATCCACAGCTAACCCTTTTTTGGAGACCACGTGCCCTAAGAACCGCACTTCCTTCCTCCAAAAGTGACATTTAGAGAATTTAGCCTTAAGGCTATGCCCTCGAAGAGTCTCCAACACTTCCCTAAGATGTTGGGCATGCTCTTCTTCACTCTTAGAAAATACTAAGATGTCATCCACAAAGACCACCACGAACTTATTAAGGTACTCCCTGAACACCCTACTCATCAAATCAACAAAGTATGCAGGGGCGTTCGTCAAATCAAAGGGCATCACCAGCCACTCGTAGAAACCATCCGAAGTCCTAAAGGCAGTCTTTTCTATACTATCCTCAGCCACTCTCAACTGATGAAACCCCATGGCTAAGTCCAACTGCGAAAACACTGAGGCGCCAACCAACTGATCAAAGAGATCATCAATCCTCGGCAATGGGTGTCTATTCTTCTTTGTAAGCTTGTTGAGTTCTCTATAGTCTACACAAAGTCTGAGGGACCCATCCGCCTTCGTGGCAAAAACTACTGGAGCACCCCACTCCGATATACTTCGTCTTATGAACCCCTTCTCAAGCAACTCCCCTACTTGCTTATTGAGTTCCCTCCTCTCACGAGGAGCCATGTGGCGCACTGGCAAAGATACAGGTTTAGCATTGTCTACCAGATATATTCGGAAGTCTATCTCCCGCTTCGGAGGTAAGCTCTTCACCTCCTCAAACACATCCGAGTATTCCCAGACCACTCTAACAGATCGCAAACTCTCGACCGAAGCGTCAAGCGATTCAAGATAACTTATCATAACAGAATCCATGGGATTACAAGAGATCTCGAGAGTGTTACCCAAGCGGGTCATGAGCCTAACAACTCTCCTTTCACAATCAAGAACGGCACCATTACTGGATAACCAGTCCATGCCCAAAATTGACCCATAGCCCGTGAAGCCCAAAACAAAAGCATCACATCTAAACTCAACGCTAAGTATAGAAATCTTCAATCCCAAACATATCATGGACAAATAAGTGGAGCCCCCAATTGGGTTTGAAAAAACCAAGGGATCATCTACTAGACTAGTGTCTAAGTGCAGTGACTCAACTAATGGTGATGAGATAAATGAATGTGATGCGCCAGAGTCAAACAAAGTACGGACAGGATGATCAAACAGAAAAACCAGACTGTCAACGGAAATAGTTCTACCTCTTTCCTGAATCGGTGGAACTGCGAGAGCCTGAACTTGCCCCCTTGCCTGACCTGGTGCCATAAGATCTTGCACCTGTCCTCCTGAGGTAGATCCCGTCCTCTGCCCCTTCTTAGGGCAGTCCTTCACAAGATGCCCTGCTTCACCACAGTGGAAGCAGCCAGTCTTCTTCTTCTTCCGACAATCTTTACTTAGGTGGCCTGGTGTCCCGCAATTGAAGCACTTCTTCTTTCCCTTGCCACCGTTGCCTTTCCCACCCTTGTTTTGCTGTTGCTGTTGAGGCCACTTCTGATCTCCTTTCTTCTCGGGTGCCTTATTAGCATTGGGACCCTTCTCTTCCTCATGCATAAGTGCCATGTCTACTAGCTTCTCAAAGGTGGCCCCCATAGGGATGTGAGTCATAGCCAATCCATGCATCGGTTCATTCAAGCCTTTAACGAACCTCAGAGCCTTCTTCTCTGGTGTATTCACCATGTCCATGCCAAACCTTGCTAGCTGATTAAACTTGTTGACATATTCCTTCACTGATAAGTTTCCTTGCTTTAATATCAAGAACCTTTCCATATAAAGATTTTCTTCCGCACGTGAGAGAAACTTTGCCTCAAAACTTTGCCTGAAATCCGCCCAAGAGTCAACAGGGCGCTCTCCATTAGTGACCTCCCACCAGAACGAGGCCTCTCCCTTCATTAACCAAACAGCTAACTTGACTTTCTTTCCTTCTTACATCTCAATGATATCTATCAACTCTTCCACCTCAGTAAGCCAATCCCTAGCTTCCACAAAAGTTTCTGATCCTTGAAAAGGTTTCCCTCCCATAGCCTTAAATTCCTTGCAAGTCTTAGCAAAAGTATCTGCGTGAGGAGGAGGAGGAAGATCGGGTGCAACTGCTGGTGGAGGAACATTTGCTGGACCCGCAGCGGCGGCCCTAGCCTCCATCAATCTCCTATACCATACTGGTATCGTCACACCCTCCAGAAAGTTAAGATCTTCAGCCATGCTGAAACGAAAAAGGAAAGATTCAAAACGGAGAATTCGAAAGATAAAGATATGGCTATTGGGGATTATGCTTTTCTTTCAAAAACTTTTCTCTTAAAAGACATGTTTTTGAAAATACTTCTTCCAAAAATGTTTTTAGAAAAATAGTTTTTCTAAAAATTTTATTTGTTCCGGTAAACTTCAGCTCTGATACCATGTGTAACACCCCAACCCGCTAAGGTCACTCACTAAGGGAATGCCTTAACTTCGGTGGAGTATTTTAAGTGAATATAGAACAGAAAATTACAACAAGACAGATATAAGTAATACTTGAAATTTAAAACATCATTTCATTGCAGCAGAAGGTAAACATGTTTGGTTACATACGAAAAACCAACAAGAGTCAAGTACAAAATATCCATCTCGATAAAAACATAAGTACATAATCCCACTACATACTAATAGCCATAATAGAAAAGATGAGCTGAGCTTTACATCAACGGTCCAAGCTCCAAAAGATAGATAAAGCAATCTGATCAAAGCCCACTAGTGCTAGGCCCAACCTGAGGACCTGAGGGGGGGAAAAGGATAAAAACAACGGGGTCAGACATAAGTCTGAGCGAGTCCTATAACTTTAACAATATAATCATTAAAGTAATTAGGGTATGATATAAACTTGGTACGGTAACGACTGGGGATAAATGACTACACTAAGCAGCCAACTAGACATAGGAAGAACTAAGATATCGGTAAAGACGCATCTACCCACCAAAGGGTAATTACTACACTGCACCACACCAGTCATTCCTAACTTAAAGGTTGATCCCACCCAAGGACTTAGAAAATTTAACTAGTAGTTTCGTGTACCCCTAGCTGACCACATAGGTGCCGTCTGCCCCTATCTCCACTAGGTGTACCCCCTACTCCCCAAGCGATCGGCTCCCTAACGTAGATACCCGTGCTGGCCCCACAGTGGGGTGTATCACTCCCCAAAGTGGCAACCCGATACAACCAATGGTGCACGGCTTATACCTACACGATGCAACAACGTCTTACCTACCAGCCCGGGCCCACACACGCATATGAAACCTATTGGACTTGCGTTGCCACCGCTACCCCGTTTTGGCCTCTTATAGTCAAGCCTAGTACGCGTGTCCCATCCTCGACATAGGTAGAGCCCACAAAAATACACATGGGTTACTGGTTGAAATGGGCCCCCACAAGCTACCCACCTAAGCTTGCTCCCTCTAGTGTATCCCACTTAACCCTTTAATCATGTTTAATTACATGTTTCCACTTTGGTTAAGTATTCTAATCGTATTTTCTATTGCTACCCAAGGCAACCACTAGATTTCCACATGCCACGCAAGGCACCCACTTAACCCCTCATGCCCCACTACATGCTTATCTGGTTAAGTGTTTCTTAATTGATTAATACCGTAACCTTTGTAAAGACCTCTCACATTAGACTGTCTTTTATGGGAGCTTGATTTGCCAGTCGGGTCCGGGCAGCCTTACACCATAACAGAGTCTAACCTCGTGTCTTTACACTTGTCACGTATTTAGTTTATGCCTAAGACCTCTCACATTGGGCCAATCATTTGTAGTCGCTGGATTTGTCGGTCGGGTCCGGGCAGTCTTATGCTACAAAAGGGTCCAACCTCGTGTCTTAGTCGATTAATTACACCTAATTAATCACCCCCATATTTTGAATTAATTTTCCCTAATTAATTCCAATTTAATGATGTACATAATTGACTCAATTATGTCCATCCACTTATGGTATGCAACATCATACCAATTTCACCACAATTTTGTTAACATGAATATTAACCCCATCGTTCCCCACGTAATACGCTAACATGACATACATAAAAGGGAAGATTCATCACAAATACAATGGGTTCAACTTAGCATAACATTAGCATCAACATGGGTTTTAAAGGTGTCAACTTGCATATATGACCATAACATCAAACCCAACTAGCATAAATAATCAACCCAAACTTGCATGAATCACATATGTCATAAAGAGGGTAACTTGCATAGATGTTCATGTCATAGACCTATCATAAAGGGATAAACTTGCATACATGTCATAGGTCTAAAAAGGGATAAACTTGCATATGTTACTCATATCATAAAAAGGGGTAAACATGCATATATATGCATGACATACAAAGGGGTAAACTTGCATATGTATGCATATCATACAAAGGTGTAAACTTGCACATGTTCCTTGCATATAATCAAACACCAAACTTGCATAACATGTCATATATGAACTTGCATATAATCAAACACCAAACTTGCATAACATGTCACATATGAACTTGCATATAATCAAACACCAAACTTGCGTAACATGGTGTCATAATGGATCAATGTTTATCATAGTGATTTGCATAACTAGCATCATGAACACATAGCATAAAACTTGCATAACTAACATCATGGACATATAGCATAAAACTTGCATAACTAACATCATGAGCACATAGCATATGATAACATAACTTGCATTGATCCACATTCATAACCATAACCTCATTACATCCTATCATAATTAGTTTAGCAATTGCTTGCTAAAGGCATAGAAACTCACAACTTGTTGATTAGCACTCCCATGAAGAAGATTAAGTTGCTAGAGTTGATTAGAAGTTGATTTGAGAAGCTATCTTCTTCTAAAATGTGATGGAGGCTCCTTCTAATTGCATTTTGACGGCATGACGGCCTTGTATCTATTTTTAGTATGAATTAGTATTTATAGATTTAGGATGTAGTTTAGGCCATAGGATTAACCCTAGTTTAGATCTAAACCATCAAAAATCGTCACAGGTCAGAAGAACAGACCAGAGAACCAAAACAGGTGCACCAGGCCAGCCAGGGTCAAACCAGAGAGCTGTGCAGGTTTCTGGCTCGATACGGGTGCACTTCCCAAGTGCGCCAGTGTATTTTTGTGCTGGCGCACTTCACAAGTGCGCCAGTGCATTCTGGCTTGTTTTCGGTTTTTCTGCCTAACTTCGTTCGTCCATATCTTCTTCATACGGACTCCGATTTTCGAAAACTCGGACTCTATTTCGCGTATTTTTCCGAGACGAATGCAATGGTGCAGCCCCTTTCCCCTAATTCCCAGATCTGTGATTAGTTATTCTTTAATTTATGAATGTTAATATTAACTGAAATTCGGGGTGTTACAGAAGTGATTTCAAAATATAACGTTTTGAAAATATTACATTTGTATATCGATGATTTGGAATATTCAATTTTGATTCGAAATTGAATATGAAGTTGAAATCGTTTCGAAAACGAATTTAAAATGATTTATAAAACAGGTTTTAAAAGGAAATCAATGAAATATATATAATATATATATTATATATGTTAATTGGCCTGAATAGAACGCGCCGCGCTACGGCAGTTCGCGAATTTCGACCATTGATTTCGAATGGACGTTACGGGTGATCCGACTGTCGGATTCTCCTAAAACCGGAACCATTGGGCTCGTATCGAATAGAGCTTTCTAACGAATATTAGAGATTTGAAATCTAACGGTTGGATTTGGAGTTATGTCCAAATCAAATTTGGAAAAGGTCGCTGTAACGATGGTCGTTGGTGGAAATCGACTGTATGGGCCTTGATAAAATTATTAAAAATAGTAATAATTTGTGTAAAATCATAAGAAATGATTTGGAAAGAATTAGGATGAAAATTTCCATATTTGAAAAGATAAAAATAGATTTTTATCGAAATGAACTAGTTTTGAACTAGAAATATAATTCGTTTATTTTTGAAATAAATAAATTGGATTTGAAATGGTTTTGAAAATAACCCGAATTTCCAATAATTGAAGTGGAAAGGGATTTGAATCGAAATTGTCTTTGGAATATTTCGATGTTGGTTTTTGTGATTATACAGATATTGTTATGGAAATTTGAAAGATATATTTATATCGTTATTTCCAATATGATATTTGTTGGTCGTAGTATTTGATATTGAATATAAGCCGATATATTTTCTATTCAGAGCCTTGTATTTAATATCAAATGGGATTTGGGTTGTCGTGAATGGTGTCTTCATTAACACTGTTCTTAAACCCAATTGAGAAAAAGATTAAATCTTTTTATTTAGATTTAATGAAGTGTACCAATTAAATGGTATTTAATTGGAATTGAATTTGAATTGATTTTTGGGTTTATCGTGAACCGTGTTTTAAATGACATTGGTTCTTTAACCCAGTTAAAGACAGGATATGGTTTCCCAAGTTAAACAATCATTTATATGATTTTTAGGAAGATTAAAACCAAGTGGAGTTTTAATGAATCTTTAATTAGATTGAGATGATCGAGAATGGAGTATCAGCAGTTTTGCTCCAGGCGATAGTTAAATCTTTAATTCGATTTGAACGTGAAATGGTAATTGAATTTACCGATAACATCGTAGTGTTAGATATGAATATGACCAGTTTTACTTCGTGGGATGAATAGGTTGGGGTTGGGAAATTTAACAATTGATAACTTCGGTAAGGTTCGTTAATCCCCACTAGTTTGGATAAACCATAATTTGGTTTGAATTGATATTCAAAAGAAGATTAAAGAATATATTTTAAAGAATTTACCTTTGATAAAATTAATAGGAACCTTTCCCTAATAATGTGAATATTGGAATAAAAGAATATTCTGAATTGGAATGAGGTGTATGTTGTGTTTGTGTAACACTTGTTTATAAAATACGCGAGTTATTCAGAAAGACCGGGTTTATCCCATTCTGAATAACTGATACGACGATTATTCGAAGATGAAGACGGTGGTTGAAGACCGGAGGTCTTCACATCGTTTGGATAATTACTGATGATCTTGATTGGGCCGTACACCCAAGAGGAGAGAATCAGTTGGTGATCGTCCAGACGTACTTGGAGATCGATGGATATGAGAGGTACAAGATGCCTTCGGTTTCGTTCAAACCCAGAACGAACCTGTAAATGGACTGTGTGTCTGACATTGGATTTCATTCTGTGTGATTGATTCCTATTAAATATATATCTGTTTGGCGGCGGAGAATTTAATCTCTTTCTTAACGCCCTTCTCTGAGACGTATGAGCTCAGAGGTTATATATTGATGGATATCAATCGCATGGAGTGAACTGCCTATGTGGCATGACTAAGTGGCAAATGATCAAGGCTTTTGTTGAAAAGCAGAGTCTTATGGTTGATGATCAAAGCACCGCCTGTGTGGCACAACTTTGTGTAGTGTTAATTCGTGAGCCTCACACCCCGGTTGTGAACCAGAAACGGGAGAGGACATCAAGGAGGGCATGTGTTTCCTTCTAGCTAGAAGTGGCGTCAGTGGTTTGACACGTACTGACGAGTTAGAATTATGTGGTTGTTGGGTTGTGAGGCGCCTTGGATATATCGGTGACTATGTGGAGCCGATGGAGTCATTGGACTCATTTACGCCCCAAAGGGCAGGGAAACGCTGTGTTCAGGCATTTCAATCCACATCGGTGGACCGGCCCTGCCGATCCAAAGGCTTGACTGAGTACTTGCCTGAGGGGCGGGCTAGAGGCTCTCGAATTCGGTAGAGGACTATCTTTTGCCTCGGTTCACAGATGGAAATCCAACTTCCAATACGTGATATTTACGGTTTTGATTGTAGAGCCTAGTATTGGCGATATGATATATGGTACCCATGCCGTCTAGGATTGATATTTATGATTGAAATTGTTTTGACATTATGCACTTATTATAGTATCAAATAATGTGTTTTTAACGTACCAAGCATGTTTGACTATTATAAGGGAAAACCCTATCTCTCGGCTTGCGTTGCATTGTGTGATAGGACCTGGGCCTTATAATAGGTTCATTTTTCCAAAAAGCATTGCGCTGTTTTGTTATATGCACTGGTATTCTTGGGAGGAAACCCGTTCCGAGTTATACGGCGTGGTCCCTTGAAATATCTGATTTAAAGTAAAGTTTTAAATAACTATTTTATTTCTCACACCAGTCACATGACTGACCTGGAGTTTATTGTCTTAACCTAAACTCTGGGTGCCCTTATTTTCCGCACGGGCAACTAGTAGTTTTTGTTTTGCAGATTTATATTCACAGGATCTAGATTTACAGCTGAAGCGGTATTCGGAAAGCTCTGTATCCATGTATCTGTTTTCAGTTGTCCTTTGTATTGTTTTTTCCCGCTGCTATGTAATGTAATATAAATCTCTGATATTTTCTGATGTGTAATATTTATTCATACTCTGTATATTCTTGTATTCTGATGGAATTGTTGTAATAAACAATGAAATGTTCTTATGTTTGCATTCTGATTTGTCGTGTTCTCAAAACAATCAGGGGTTTCGAGTGGTCTTGGTCAGTTTAGCGATCGATTCGGATCAAGCGGAATTCCCAATTGTTACATGTGGTATCAGAGCTTTGGTTTACAAAGCTCGGAGAACAAGACACATTAGAACCATACGAAAGAATTCATCAGAGATTGGATTAGTAATATCCAATGAGAATGACTCGTTAGAGATGGGATCAGTAGTATCCTAAAACAAGAGTGAAGAGTGATGTTTTTTAAAAATAAAATGGAAAACAATTTTGTTTTGAAAATTCACATCAATTATTCGTATTTCAATATTATTTTTATATTGAATTTGGACATTCCAGTATATAAAGGTTTTGCGCATACGTCTGATCCGCGTGTATTTGAAGTTTTGATATACTGGATAGATATAGAATCACACTCTAGTCGACCGTAGATGTTCTGATGGTGGTTCGAAACATCATCAGAATTTATGTTCGAGTGATGAAAGTGGGATTTCTATATGTTTCCAATTGACTGGTGTGAAAACCAAAACTAGATAGGGCTTAATGTTGTGAATTGGCATCAAAAACATGATTTTCTGTATATGTGTCAAATTATGTGTTTGAAATGATAATCAACTAATTGATTGATGATTGTGTTGGTTGATTATTGGTTGATTAATTAAATGTTAAACCTTTAGCCAAATTGAACCAAATAGTGTATTGTATTGAAAATTTATCGCATTTGCATGCATGTACATATATATATATGTGTATCCATTGAACAGGTCATAGCAAGGAGGCTAGAGAAGAGGAATAAAATTGTTTGCCCGACAAATAGGTACATGTTTATTGTATTTCTTGGGTTTTTGATGATTTTATGAGCCGATTGGCTAGCCGCTTGGCTCTTTCTTTTTCTTTTTGGATTGGTGAGGGCCATGGGAGGCTATTTGAAATATCCCGAAGCTCCCGGTGTAGGGGAGGTTATGGAGAAATTTTTCGAAAATTTAGGGTGAGCCGAATTTTTGAAAAAATTGAAAAGTTCTTAGAAACTGAAAAGTTGAAGAACTTAAGCCGCAATGAAAACAAAAAAAGTTGAGTTGGTTAGTTAAACAACTTTTAGCTTCGTTCCTTTTCGGGGACGAAATGTTTTAAGTGGGGGAGATAGTAATAACCCGAAAATCTGAACCAATTTAAAAAATTTATTTTGGCAATTTTGATTAATTTTGAATATTTAAAATGAATTATTTTAAATAATAACAACGAGAAATTTATTTTGAATAGAATTCGAACGAATATATTTATTTGAATCGTCGTTAGAATATAAATAATTATAAAAGGAATTGAAAATGGCGCGGTAGTTCGAAAATTCGATTTCTAAATTCAAATGAATTACAGGATTCAAAATAAACCGGATTTTAGCGAAACCAAAAATATTTGAATCAATTTGAAATATTCATTTGTTGAATAGAATAACGAAGTTATTGAAATATATAAAGCCGTGTTGGTTAGATATGCGCCATTTTGATGCGAACGATATTTATATCGATTATATTCGTTTTTATAATGATTATAGAAAAGGAAATGATTTCAAAATATAACATTTTGAAAATATTATCATTTGTATATCGATGATTTGGAATATTCAATTTTGATTCGAAATTGAATATGAAGTTGAAATCGTTTCGAGAACAAATTTAAAACAATTTATAAAATACATTTTAAAAGGAAATAGATGAAATATATATAATATATATATTATATATTTTAAATGGCCGGAATAGAACGCGCCGCGCTGCGGCAATTCGCGAATTTCGACCATTGATTTCGAATGGACGTTACGGGAGATCCGACCGTCGGATTCTCCTAAAACTGGAACTATTGGGTTCGTATCGAAAAGAGCTTTCTAAATATTATTAGAGATTTGAAATCTAATAGTTGGATTTCAAGTTATGTCCAAATCAAATTGGGAAAAGGTCGCTGTAACTGCAGTTCGATGGCCGTTGATGGAAATCGACTGTACGGGCCTTGATAAAATTATTAAAAATAGTAACAATTTGGGTAAAATCATAAGAAATGATTTGGAAAGAATTGGCATGAAAATTTCCATATTTGAAAAGATAAAAATAGATTTTTATTGAAATAAACTAGTTTTGAACTAGAATTATAATTCATTTATTTTTGAAATAAATAAATTGGATTTGAAATGGTTTTGAAAATAACTCGAATTTCCAATAATTGAAGTGGAAAGGGATTTGAATTGAAATTGTCTTCGGAATATTTCGATGTTGGATTTCGTGATTATACAGATATTGTTATGGAAATTTGAAAGATATATTTATATCGTTATTTCCAATACGATATTTGTTAGTCGTAGAATTTGATATTGAATATAAGCCGATATATTTTCTATTTAGAGCCTTGTATTTAATATCAAATGGGATTTGGGTTTGTCGTGAATGGTGTCTTCATTAACACTGCTCTTAAACCCAGTTGTGAAAAAGATTAAATATTTTTATTTAGATTTAATGAAATATACCAATTAAATGATATTTAGTTGGAACTGAATTTGAATTGATTTTTGGGTTTATCGTGAACCGTGTTTTAAATGACATTGGTTCTTTAACCCGGTTAAAGACAGGATATGGTTTAACAAGTTAAATAATCATTGATATTATTTTTGGGAAGATTAAAACCAAGTGGAGTTTTAATGAATCTTTAATTAGATTGAGATGATCGAGAATGGAGTATCACCAGTTTTTCTCCAGGCGATAGTTAAATCATTAATTAGATTTGAACGTGAAATGGTAATTGAATTTACCGATAACACCGTGGTGTTAGATATGAAGTATGACCAGTTTTACTTCATGGGATGAATAGGTTGGGGTTGGGAAATTTAACAATTAATTACTTCGGTAAGGTTCGTTAATCCCGACTAGTTTGGATAAACAATAATTTGGTTTGAATTGATATTTAAAAGAAGATTAAAGAATATATTTTAAAGAATTTATCTTAGATAAAATTAATGGGACCCTTTCCCTAATAATGTGAATATTGGAATAAAAGAATATTCTGAATTGGAATGAGGCGTATGTTGTGTTTGTGTAACACTTGTTTATAAAATACGCGAGTTATTCGGAAAGACCAGGTTTATCCCATTCTGAATAACT
Source organism: Allium sativum (assembly GCA_030737875.1). Lineage (NCBI taxonomy): Eukaryota > Viridiplantae > Streptophyta > Magnoliopsida > Asparagales > Amaryllidaceae > Allium > Allium sativum. The sequence continues at coordinate 527,472,830 of CM060923.1, read as the reverse complement.
GATACGACGATTAGTCGAAGATGAAGACGACGGTTGAAGACCGGAGGTCTTCACGTCGTTTGGATAATTACTGATGATCTTGATTGGGCCGTACACCCAAGAGGATGGAATCAGTTGGTGATCATCCAGACGTACTTGGAGATCGATGGATATGCGAGGTACAAGGTGCCTCTGGTTTCGTTCAGACCCAGAACGAACTTGTAAATGGACTGTGTGTCTGACATTGGATTTCATTCTGTGTGATTGATTCATATTAAATATATATCTGTTTGGCGGCGGAGAATTTATTCTCTTGCTTAACGCCCTTTTGTGAGACGTATGAGCTCAGAGGTTATATATTGATGGATATCAATCGCATGGAGTGAATTGCCTATATGGCATGCCTAAGTGGCAAATGATCAAGGCTTTTGTTGAAAAGCAGAGTCTTGTGGTTGATGATCAAAGCACCGCCTTTGTGGCACAACTTTGTGTAGCGTTAATTCGCGAGCCTCACACCCCGGTTGTGAACCAGAAACGGGAGAGGACATCAGGGAGGGCATGCGTTTCCTTCTAGCTAGAAGTGGCGTCAGTGGTTTGACACGCCCTAACGAGTTTGACTTATGTGGTTGTTGGGTTGCGAGGTGCCTCGGATATATCGGTGACTATGTGGAGCCGATGGAGTCATTGGACTCATTTACGCCCCACAAAGGGTGGGGAAACGCAGTGTTTAGGCATTTTAATCCACATCGGTGGACCGACCCTGACGATCCAAAGGCTTGACTGAGTACTTGCCTAAGGGGCGGGCTAGAGGCTCTCGAATTTGGTAGAGGACTATCTTTTGCCACGGTTCACAGATGGAAATCCAACTTCCAATACGTGATATTTGCGGTTTTGATTGTAGAGCCAAGTATTGGCGACATGATATATGGTACCCATGCCGTCTGGGATTGATATTTATGATTGAAATTATTTTGACATTATGCACTTATTATAGTATCAAATGATTTGTTTTTAACATACCAAACATTTTTGGCTATTATAAGGGAAAACCCTATCCCCTGGCTTACGTTGCATTGTGTGATAGGACCTGGGTCTTATAATAGCTTCTTTTTTCCAAAAAGCATTGCGTTGTTTTGTTATATGCACTAGTATTCTTGGGAGGAAACCCGTTCCGTGTTATACGGCGTGGTCCCTTGATATATCTGATTTAAAGTAAAGTTTTAAATAACTGTTTTAGTTCTCACACCAGTCACATGACTGACCTGGAGTTTATTGTTTTAACTTAAACTCTGGGTGCCCTTGTTTTCTGCACGGGCAGCTAGTAGTTTTGGTTTTGCAGATTTATATTCAAATGATTCTGATTTACAGCTGAAACGGTGTTCGGAAAGATCTGTATCCGTGTATCTATTTTCAGTTGTGCTTTGTATTGTTTTTTTCGCTGCTATGTAATGTAATTTAAATCTCTGATATTTTCTGATGTGTAATATTTATCCATACTATGTATATTCTTGTATTCTGATGGAATTATTGTAATAAACAATGAAATGTTCTTCTGTTTGCGTTCTGATTTGTCGTGTTCTCAAAACAATCAGGGGTTTCGAACGGTCTTGGTCGGTTTAGCGATCGATTCGGATCGAGCGGAATTCCCGATTATTACAAGAAACTAACCTACAAGTTAGTAAAATGAAATAATTGTTTTTATAAAACAATTAAATAATGTCTTTTAATTAATTAAGTTATTTAATTAGTTTAAGGGGGAAAGATGAATGGAAATCAGTTAACAGTTTAAATGATGTTTGTGGTTAGCAAAGTCAACAGTTTTTAAATTGAAATTGACAATTGAGTTAATTCGACCTAATAAATAGTGTTCCGAATATTCGTTAAACTTAATGAATGTGGTTAAAATTCGGTTAATCTTTGATTAACTATAATTTAAAGCAACTATCTAATTGTTTATTGTTAATAAAGTTAATTATTATTTAATAACCCTTTAAATATGATTAATTATTCTATCTTTAGTTAATAACAAAGTTAACTATTTTTAATAGTTAATGTTGAAGCTAACTATTATTTTAATGAATAATAATTAAAGCAATAACTTTTTCATTGGAATTCAATTAAGAAGTGATCAAGTGGCGATAATATTTGATTTCAATTTAGTAAGAGTTTTATAAAAGGATTATAATCCAAGTTTACAAACATAGTTTGTAAATGGATTTGTAAGATAATGCGGGAGTTTGAATTAGATTTTTACTTAATTAAGCAAAAGAAATTAAAATGAAAGGTGGGTTTTCAAATTAAACAAAATGGTCGGTAAAACCATGGTACATGGAAATGGGAATGATATATTAGATATTTGAGTTGCAAACATTTACTATATTAAGATAAGAACATTGTCGGTTAAGGCCTGAGAGGTAATTGAAATACCCCAACTTGAACGAATTCACAATTATTAAGAGATAGTATTAGCTTGTTGTGGGTAAGGGTATTGGAACGGTTTATTATTTTCTTAAGAAACAAATTGCAACTTCAATTTGCAAAAGATTTAGAAATATAATAAAAGCTAGTGGATTTTTCAATAATAATATTTTATTTGACATTGTTGGCCGATAGGGGATTTGATAAATATCCTTATTCGAAGAAATAAATTAATGAGCTTGAATTTCGGGAAAGATGAGAATAAAGGATTATATAATTGGATATTTGATTATGACCTCCATAAATGAGATTGGTAAAACTTTAATGAATTAAGCTGAAGTTAATGAAACCTCGGGATTTATATTATAAGAAAGATGTCGTATGATGTTATTATGGCCATAAAAGATTTGGTAATAAAATACATACCATTAAGAAGTATTTATAGCGATATTTCAAGATAAAAGGCAATAGGGAAATGGGTCGGGGAAATATGATTACTCTAAAGATAAGTATTGGTTTTTGCTTTCAAAAATAGTGAAACAGAAGAGTTTTGTTCACATAAGAATTTTTTAAATTGACTACAAAAATCAAGCAAATGTTTTCATGAAATATTTTAAATAAAGGACCTGAGATGTCAATTCACTTAGCTTTACGGTTATGATTTGATAGTTAAATAACCGATTATCAAATGAATTATTCTATTGGACCATTTGCTGTGTTGTTTCGAAGAGACCAGGATGGGGACTAGACCCAAAACCACTTCGAATCAACTGTGCGGACGTGACAAACTTGCAGGCCTATCTAGATGGAGAATTGAAGACCGTCGATCTTCATGAGTGGAAGAACTACTAGATAAATTTCTATAATTGCAAGAAGGGATCTTTTGATTGTGATTCTATTATGATTTAAATCTTCAGATTGCAAGCAATTCTCGCTACTGATCCTTTGGTGATTCCTATATAGGATGCAGTAGGAGGGTGCCTTCGGTTCATCCAGTTCCTGGATGACTTGTATAGATGAATGCCTGACAGCGTATTTCCAAATGATCACGTACGATTGATTTTTACAAATATACAAAGCTTGGTGGCGAAGAAATTCTCTTGTTTGACACCCAGAGTATATTTGTGGATGTCAATTGGTGATTTAACGGATCTGACAATGTGGCATTCAAAGTAAACGATGATGTGATGTTCCGGAAAGGTAAACGTGACCTCAAGTGTAACACCCCATAATTTTAAAGAACATTATAAGGATAAACTAAATAATACTTAATTAAATATTGGGAATTAAGTAAAACGGACTGCGCCATTACGTTCGTCTCGGAATTTTGCTTAAGATAAACTCCGAGTTTGCGTAAAACGTATGTCGTATGAAGAAGTTATTAAGCTTAGATGTTTGTATACATATAAGAGAAATATATATATATACACACACACACACACACACAAAAATCAACTTAGAAATTAAAAATAATTCAAAACAATGAAGCGAGATGGGTTAGGAGGAAATCGACCAATTAGGGGGTCGACTCGAGAACCATCTAGGTCGACCTTGGGGCTGACTCATGGTGTTTGGGTCAACCCAGATCGAGGAGGGTCAACCCGGTATAGATCTGGGCAGATTCACCTTTTTGAACCTGCACTTGTTTCTTGACCTGATTCGTTGGCTTGAGGCAATAAATAGGACCTCATTTCTATTGTTTTATTCACCCAAAATAATGAAGACAACGAGAAACTGCCCCAACTTAGATTGAATTAGCTTATTCTTCTGCAACAATGACTTATTCGTATACAAGAATCTCTGCTACAACATCAACACTCTTTTCTCAGTTCTTTAGATCCAGTCTATATGAGTTTATGTTGCTTTTATATATAAACATTTAACAAGTAATCCTGACATGTTTATAAATCTGGATCGAAATCTATGCCTATTAAAAATCTGATTCATACCTAAACAAGATCTCTCATTACATGTATTCCTCTGTACACCTGATCAGTTGTTCAGTTCTTATATGCCTAATTCTGATATGCCTCCTATTCTATTATTATGCCTACTCCTGTTCTCTTCTCTCCCTCTTTTCCTTTTATTTTTATAGCCTAGGCTACCTTTGAGCCGAGGCCTATCGCTGAAATGTGTGAATTGACGAAATTGGCAATGGTTGGGAAAGATAAATTGGGGGCATAACTTGTATTATGAATCATGACTGGGATTTGGGGGCATAACCTATACTATAATGTAAGACTAAACTTGGGGCATATGTCATACTGTGAATTATGAACGTATTTTAGGGCATATAAATATGTAGGATTAATTTAAGATTAAGAAAAATATGTTAATGAAATTATAAGTAACCTACGGTAACTTGCGAAGATGTTTAATCTGTTAAAATGACTATTCTGCTGAAATCTATTGAAGCCGAATACTTTAATTGAAAAACCTATGATGAGCATGAGTAATTCCTAAATAGGATTATTAGACCAAAAAGATTGTTAATACAATTATGGAAACTAATAAATGGTAACCGCACTTAGACACGAGGTTAAATTCAACTTATGGTAGAAGTATCTCCGGAACCGCCCAGTAAATCCAGCATCCACAAGTTGTTAATTTAATGTGATGGCTCAAGTGCGTAAATATACATGTAACTGTGCTAAGACATGAAGTTAAGTCCAAATTGTGTTAGAAATCTTCCTAGAACCGCCCAGCATATCCAACATCCACACGTGGTCAACTTAATGTGAGAGGTCTGGTGCATTTACATGAACAAGGAATGATAATAACCTGTAATACTTAACCTATTTAATCCATGGGGGTTATATAAATCATTAAACTATAACTCGCTGGAAATATGAACATGTGAATTAAGGTGAGAGATTGTAGATTACTTTCGCTAATTACAATTCAGGGATAAAAGATTGTAGGTTACTTTCGTTTGGAGTAGCACCCGTTGTTTCTATTTTGCTGCCTGTTATTATCGTTTGGGGGTAAAACCCGTCACTAAAAGCACACCTAATTCTACCATTTGTTTCTGTTGGGATCATTCTGTATCTATTATACTAGTATTGGTGTAGAGAAAAGTATTTGAGAAGTGTATTCTGTTCTATCCCATTCATCCTGCTTATCATGTTCAGTTTGTTTTATCTATCATGTGACACTATTATCTCTCATCCAGTTTATGTGCCTGTCATGATGCTTTTACTTATTTATATGCTAAAAGTAACTGGATTCGCCATACTTTATGTCTGGCCTATTTTGTTTCCTTTTCTTTCTCTTCCTCCCCCCAGGTTGTCAAGGTGGGAATACACAGGCTTGATTAGGATTCTTTGTTTTGTTTCCGCTCGGAGCTGCTTAGATGTACCGCTTTGATTACCTCTCTACCTTGCTATGGCTATTTTTCGGACTATGATTTTATATTACTGTACTTTGATGATTTTAGTACAATGAAGATATATTAATTTGATGTAATGGGTTTTCTATATTTTAGACTTAAGTTGTAACGGGATTTTGGACCACATTGTTTTTTGAATAAATTTTTAAATTCCGCTATTATTTTATACCTGTCTTGTGATGTTTCTGTTTCTGTTTACCTATAACGCTTCACAGAAATTAATGTATTCTGATAAAGAGTGACATTAACGGACGTGGGGTATCACATTTGGTATCAGAGATGAAGGCTATAAGATCGGATAAAAGGTTTTGAAAATTGTTTACAAAAAGTTTCCTAAAGAAAGTATTTTCAAAGAAAGGTTTGTTTTGAAAAGCATATTCCCCAAAGCCATACAAATTATCTCTCGATTCCCTGTTTGAATCCTTCTTCCTTTTCGTTTCAGCATGTCTGGGGAACCGAATATTCCTAAGGGCGTTCAAGTACCAGATTGGTTCCTAGGTATCTTAAGGCTATGACACCTACTGGGAGCCAAGGAGATGTCCCTCCCCCATCTACAACCATTGTTCCTCCACCACCGCGAGTAGGTAGTTTCTCTAAGAAATGTCATGGTTGTAAGTGCTTGGGTCATTTGGTCAAAGATTGGTGAAGAAGGAAGAACACTTGCTTCAATTGTGGTAAAGTTGGGCACTATACTAAGAAATTCCCGAAGAAGCAAGGACAGATGTAAAAGAAAGGACCATCTGGAGAGCTGGTGCATGCTCTCTAGGGCAGTGGACTAGACGGAGGTAGGGAAGTTTTTGTTAAAGGTTTGATTTCTCTTTCCGATCATCCTTTTAAACGCTTTTTGATTCTAGCGCTTCGCATTCTTTTATATCTGATTCTATGGATTAAGTCTCTAAACCTTAGTACTAGCATGGTTTTGGATCCGTTGTTGTCTCAAGCCCTATTAGGGGCACAACTCATCTATCTATGATTTGTCAGGGTTTGAGAATATCTATGTTGGGCGTCGAGTTTTAGTGCGACACATATGTGCTTGGTTTCAGGCGTTATGGTTTGATTCTAGGAACGGATTGGCTATCCATGTATCCTAATATTTTTGAGGTGGTTCGCGGCTTGCCTCTAAGGCACGAGATTGATTTTCGGATGTACTTGGTGGACAATGCAAAGCCAGTTGCATTTCATATGCGCCACATGGCTCCGAGAGAAAGGAGGGAGCTCAAGAAGCAAGTAGGGGAGCTATTTGAGAAGGGGTTTATTAAGCGAAGCATTTCTGAATGGGGTGCTCTGGTTGTATTCGCAACTAAGGTGGATGGCTTGCTTCACTTATGTTTTAATTACAGCGAGTTGAATAAGCTCACTAAGAAGAATAGGCACCCACTTCCAAGGATAGATGATTTGTTTGGCCAACTTGTTGGTGCATCTGTTTTCTCCCAGTTAGACTTGGCCACGGTATTTCATCAGTTGAGGGTTGCCGAGGACAGTAGAGACAAGACCGCTTTAGAACGTCAGATGGTTTCTTCGAGTGGCTCATCATGCCTTTTGGGTTGACGAATGCACCCGCCTATTTTGTAGATCCGATGAGTAGGGTGTTTCGGGAGTTTCTAAACAAGTTCATTGTGGTCCTTGTTGATGACATCCTGATTTTCACGAAGAATGAAGAAGAGCAAGCCCTACATTTAAGGGAGGTTTTGAATACTCTCCGAGTGCATCAGTTTAAGGCAAAACTCTCCAAATGTCATTTTTGGAGAAAGGAGGTGAGATTTCTAGGGCATGTGGTCTCTAAGAATGGGATAGCAATGGATCCCACGAAAGTAGTTGCAGTTCAAGATTGGAAGATTCCAAAGAATGCAACGGAGGTGAGAAGTTTTCTTGGTTTAGCCGGCTATTATAGGAAGTTCATTAAGGACTTCGCAAAGATATTAGCCCCACTCACCAAGCCGATGAAGAAGAACCTGACCTGCTTTTGGGATATTTACTGTGAGGATGCTTTTCAATGATTGAAGAGGGCTCTGACAACAGCCCAGTCTTGACTTTGTATGATGGGAACAAAGTGTTCACAGTATACACTTTGTTATGGTGGTAGACAGTTGAGAGTTCACGAGAAGAACTACCCTGCCCATGTTTTGGAATTAGCTGTTATAGTATTCACGCTTAAGACATAGCGGCGGTATCTGCTTGGAGAGAGGTTCGACTTATGCACGTACCATAAGTCGCACAAGTATCTATTCTCGCAGAAGGATCTCAAATTGAGACATCAAAGATAGGCTTCTACTTGGACCTGAGATGATTAGAGAAACCTCAGAAAAGATTATTCTTAACCTCAGACGCATGAAGACAGCTCAAGACAGGCAGAAGTCACACGCAGATAAGAGAAGGACCGGTATTAAGTATGAGGTGGGATACATGGTTTTCGTCAAAGTATCACCTCTGAGGAATGTGGTTTGTTTTCGATCTGTAGGGAAATTGGCACCAAGGTTTGTAGGGCTATTTCCATAATGGAAAGAATAGGTCAAATGTCCTATAGAGTGAAGATACCAGAGAGATTGGCGGGTGTTCATGATGTTTTCAACGTTTCTCATTTGCGGAAGTGTCTGCATAATACTACAGAAGTAGTAGAGCCGAGTATGCTTGAGGAAGTCGAGGTAGAATGGGAGGCGACATTTAGGCAAATTCCTACCTGTATTCTTGGATCATAGATTAATAAGCTAAGCAACCGAGAGATCAAGCTGGTGGAAGTTCAATGAGGAGAAGACTGCGAAGATGTAACTTGGGAGACTGAGGACAAGATTCGCACTTCGTACCCTTTTCTTTTCAAGGGTATGTTCTTAACTTCTTTTTCCAAAAGCTTTTATTTGTAATCGTTTCTGTCATTAAGTATATCCTATCGATCGAATCTTCGACCTTTAGGTAGGGAACCAATGGATGTAAACATGTGCTTGAGACATTTTAGGTTTGATGGATGCAAGTGGATGCAAGTATTTGCTAGTTGTTGCTCATGGATGCATATATACACACACACACACATTAGGCACTAGATCGGCTCAATCGCTCTCATACCGCATATGGATGCATGTGCATATTTTTCTTTATATGGATGGAAATGGGTGTATCATCTGATGAATGTTGCATTTGGCCAGATGATTGTGCATGCATATAGCATTTACATGATATATTAGGACTACTTGCATACATATTGGATTCATGGCACTGACATGTATTGCATTAAGGAGGTCGACTAAATCAGTAGACTGCTTGATCTTTCGCATTAGTGTGGGGGCATATACAAACACCTTTGCATATGTTCATATAAGCATTAGAAATATTTTAAGGACAATGGATGCCTATGACTGGTGGATGAGTAGGTGGATGATGGATGTTAGGATATACATTCTTCTTAACTTGGAGATTTCGGGGACGTAATCCTTTATGCAGGGGAGAATGTAACCCTCGTAATTGTAAAGAACATTATAATGATAAACCAACGAATACTTAATTAAATATTGAGAATTAAGTAAAACAGACTGCGTCATTGCATTCATCTCGGAATTCTGCTTAAGATAGCATCCCGTCTGGGTCGACCCTGGGGTCGACTCAGGATGTTTGGGTCGACCCATGGGTCGACCCAGATCGGGGAGGGTCGACCCCGGTACAGATCTGGGCAGATTCACCTTTTTGAACCTGGACTTGTTTCTTGACCTGATTCATTAGTTTGAGGCTATAAGTAGGACCTCATTTCTATTGTTTTATTCACCCAAAACAATGGAGACAACGAGATGCTGCCCTAACTCAGATTGAATTAGCCTATTCTTTTGCAACAACGACTTATACGTATACAAGAATCTCTGCTACAACATCAACATTCTTCTCTTAGTTCATTAGATCCAGTCTCTGTGAGTTTTTGTTGCTTTAAGATAAAACATTTAACAAATAATCCTGACATGTTTATAAATCTCGATCTAAACCTATGCCTGTTAAGAATCTGACTCATATCTAAACAAGATTTGTCATTACATGTATTCCTCTATACACCTAATCTATTGTTCAGTTCTTATATTCCTATTTCTGATATGCCTATTTCTCTTATCATATTCTTATTCAGTTATTATGCCTACTCCTGTTCTCCTCTCTCCCTCTTTCCCTTTTTATTTTTATAGCTTAGGCCTATCACTGAAATATGCGAACGGACGAAATTTAGAATGGTTGGGAAAGATAAATTGGGGGCACAACTTGTATTATGAATCATGAATGGGGATTTGGGGGTACAACCTATACTCTAAATTAAGACTAAACTTGTGGAATATGTCATGTTGTGAATTATGACCATAATTTGGGTCATATAAATCTGTAGGCTTAATATAAGATTAAGCGGAATACGTTAATGAAACTGTAAATAACCTGTTGTAACTTACGGAGACGTTTAATTTGTTAAAATGACCAGTCTGCTAAAATCTATTGAAACTAAATACTTTAATTGAAAAACCTATAATGAGCATGAGTAATTCCTAAATAGAAGTATTAGACCAAAAAGATTGTTAATACAATTATGGAAATTAAGAAATGGTAACCGCACTTAGACATGAGGTCAAATTCAACTTGTTGTAGAAGTCTGCCCGGCACCTCCCGGCAAATCCAGCATCCACAAGTTGTTAATTTAATGTGAGGGGTCTAGTGAATAAATATACATGTTATAGTGCTTAGACACGAGGTTAAGTCCAACTTGTGGTAGAAGTCTACCTGGAACTGCCCGGCATATCCAGCGTCCACAAGTGGTCAACTTAATGTGAGAGGTCTAGTGCATTAACATACAAGAACGAGGAATGATAATAACCTGTTAACCTATAATACTTAAACTTTTTAATCCATGGGGGTTATATAAACCATTAAACTGTAACTTGGGGAAATATGAACATGTGAATTAGGGTGAGAGATTGTAGATTACTTTCGTTAATTATAATCCGGGGAAAAAAGATTGTAGATTATAATTACAATCTAAAAGTAAGGGATTATATATTACTTTCATTAATTACAATCCAGAGATAAAAGATTGTAGATTACTTTCGTTAATTACAATCTAAAGGTAACAGGTTAAGTAAATCTGTGGGGTTAAGTAAATCTGTTTAAATCTGTAGGGTTAAGTGAATCTTTTGAATATGCAGGGTTAAATAAATATGTTTAATCTACGGGTGTTATAGGTACCTGTTAATATGTAAGACTTAGCCTGTTATATCTGTTGGCATTATATGATCCCGTTAATCTATAATACTTAACCTGTTTAAATCGATAGGGTTATATGAACCTGTCAAATTGTGTAAGGGTTAAGTAAATTTGTTTGAATCAATGGGGGGTAAAGTAAATCTTTTAAATTTGTGGAGGGTTATATAAACCCGATAAACTTAACCTGTTTTATATGTTAGAGTTATGCGGGCTTGTTAAACTATTAGGCATAACCTGTCAAAATCCTAGTAGTTGGGGATACAAGCCTAGGGGTGGCTTGTGTCATCTATTGTGTGGGACCCATATCAGTCAGCAACCCATATAGGTATCCAAAGGGGGACCCCAAACTAGGTAGGGGCCAGGGGCATGCTTACTGAGCTGATTGTAAGAGGTTCATATGGGTGGAGGTGTTGACGGTGCATTCTAACGGAGTCATGTGCGTGCATGGGTCCGGACTAATCGGGAATTTAAGACGCTGTGACACCAGTAGATATGGTTGTGCCTATCGGAGGAATGGGTTGCCACTTTAGGAATTGATACATCCTACTGTGGGGATAGCACAAGGTATCTATGCGATAGGGAGCTGATCGATTGGGGGTAGTAATTAGCGTACATCTAGTCCTGCCTATTTAGGAGCCCGTTATTATTGTTTGGGGTAACACCCATTATTTATGTTGGGCTGCCTATTATTATCGTTTGAGGGTAAAACTCGTCACTAGAAGTACACCTAAGTCTACTATTTGTTTCTGTTGGGATCATTATGTTTCTGTTATACTAGTATTGGTCCAGAGAAAAGTATTTGAGAAGCGTAATCTATTTTGTCCTATTCATCCTTCTTATCCTGTTCATTTTGTTTTATCTATCATGTGACAATGTTATCTCTCATCCAGTTTATATACCTGTCATGATGCTTTTACTTGTTTATATGATAAAAGTAACTGGGCTCGCCAAACTTTATGTATGACCCGTTTTGTTTCCTTTTCTCTCTCTTTCTTTCCCCGTCCAGGTTGTCAGGGTGGGAATACTCAGGCTTGATTAGGATTCTTTCTTTTGTTTTCGCTCGGAGCTGCTTAGATGTACCACTTTGATTACCTGTGTACCTTGCTATGGCTATTGTTGGGACTATGATTTTATATTATTGTACTATGAAGATTTTAGTACAAGGAAGATATTTTAATTTGATGTAATGAGTTTTCTATATTTCAGATTTATGTTGTAACAGGATTTTGAACCACGATGTTTTCTGAATAAAGTTTTAAATTCCGCTGCTATTTTATACGTATCTTGTGATGTTTCTGTTCCTGTTTACCTATAACGCTTCATGAAACTTGATGCATTTTGATATAGAGTGACATTAATGGACGTAGGATGCCTCATAAAGCCTCATCAACTAGGAAGTGATAGAAATCGGCAAGCAGCATGGTTAGGTAGGTCATTCCCAAGCAGGGTATATTGTCACCATCTAGAGAAAATTCATATTTGTTCTTTCTTTCGTTTTCTATATCTCCACGGATGTACGATGGCCCCTTAAAACCGTAATGGGTGAAAATATATTCAATACCCTCAAGTTAAATGAGTGGTTAGTCATGTGTGGCCGGAATGCAAGATGTTCTTTTTGAACCCCAATGTATCCCCTCTAGAGTACACTGATAGGAAGGTGTCCCATACCTTGTCTTAAGTTGAAATCCATTCTGCAATAAGCGCCTTGCAGTTTTTGATTTTATAACGAATATGTAGCGAGTGATATGCAAGCGTTCTACTAGATGGTTATTTATTTATGATTTGATAGATATTATTATAATATCACTGGATTTTGAAATATCAAAAAAGTTTTAGGTTATAGTAAGGTAAATACCGTCCGTGTTTATGTGTGGGTTGGTCTTACTATTATCCTTCTTTTTCAAAAAGGATTTCCAAAAATAAGCAAGCTGCTTGTGCTGTGAATTTATCACTAAAAGTATTCCAGACTGTTCCAGGTGAATTTTGCTTTGCTTCAAATGTGCTCGGGTCAGATCAAGTATATTTCCAGGTTAGGTTCCGCTTAAAGTTTTCAGGAGCTGGAAGAAGGAGGCTTCACCATTATTTATTTAAAGTTTATTTTCGTTGTGACTGATGTATGTTAAACTCTGATAAATGGTTTGTATATACAGAGAGTGTTTCTTTAAAGTTATATTGAAATTGTAACGACCCGTATTTTGGCCGTCAAATATTTAATTTAATTTATTATTTTAAGTATTATATTTGGAGTATTTATAGATTTAAATATTTAATTCGTTATTTAAAATGAAGCTTGAATGTTAATTTTATTTATAATATAAAAACAAGCTCGAAATCGCGTGGCCGTTCGTAATATGGAGTTTTGAACTTCAACTGAGAATACAGGATCCGATATAAGTTGGATTTCTATGAAACGAGAAACATTGGAACCGTGTTCATTATAATTTTCATATGAAAGAGAAAAATACAGATTTTGTGTTATAGTTTGTTAGTTATGGCCAAATCAAAATTTGAAATAGTCGCCATGGAAATCTTTATTAAAATATACGCGTTAAAACAGCCGTTTTGCAAACAGACTCAGATTTCGACGTAATCAGTTTTATTGGAACCGTATCGTTAAATTATTATAAAGTGTTGAATGGCGTGGTAAACCGATGTCGTATGTGATCACGGTAGCTGTAAACGCCTGTTCAATTTCTATAGCGCGTAATTAATTTAATAAAGGGTTATTTGGGTATAACTTGAACAGACGATCGAATTAGGCCGCGAAATCAATTCCGTTGAGTTCGTATCGTCGATTAGAGTCAGGATAGGTATATAGCTTTTTATTTTTGGAGACCGTGTAATTTGGTGTTCGAAATGGCATTGCGGTGCGTGTAAAAATAGCCTACCGGGGAAACAGTCTCAGAATGCGACGAAACTGGTGCCGTTGGGTTCGTATTGATTAATCATTTTAGGATTTCAAAGTTTCAAGTTGATCGGATTTATCTAGTGATCGTGGAAAATTTAAATGCGTGTTTATTTCTGGTTTTATAAAGGAAATTTTTCTGAACGATCTCGGATTTCGACGAAACCTATCCCATTGGGTCCGGAATACTTTTTTACACCAAGATTAGCCTTTTCATCAGAAGACAGAAGTCGTTTGTGGTGGTTTCTGCGTGTTACTTCGCGAGGAAGTTTCAATAATAATATAATAATAATATGTATCCTTAAGTAAATATAAACACTTGTATCCTACTACTATTCTCGCACAACCACTTTAGTGCGTATGGTCCTTTGCATTGCCGAAGAACCTACTAACGGTTGAATGGAAGTGAAACACAACAGCAAACCGAAAACTCTTAAAAAACTACATGACTACATGAACGCAGTAACTTATTTTTGTGTCACCCTAACACTCACCAATTTTACCTAAACCAAATTTATGTTTCAGCCTACCTACTTTGTTCCGCCAACTTTTATTATGTAGTCGATCGGTCATATGAAATGAATGAAACAATAACACACTGAAACATCATATCCTATCTTTTCTCAAGTTTCTGCGAACGAATTAAACTCTACCGTGACTATCACGTTTTTTTTTTGGATTCTCACTACCCTAGTGTTTCAGAAGACCTACCCATCAATGATTACTTGTTCTCCAAATCTCACACACCGTGGTAGCCAAGCTTTCTTCACCGTGACTGGCACGGTATCTTATCTACAAATACTGGTTCCTTTCGTGGTCAACCTGCTTTGACCGCCTCCATCACATTAACAAACAACAATAAGGATCCAAATTTCCACTTCATTGACCTCAAAATCCACAAATAAATTCAAAGTACATTCAACCGCAAATATGTCAAGCAAGCCGAGATCTGGTATTTGATCGGCTATGATGGCTTGCCGTTCGTTGTTCGGGTCATAAGCTCGTCCCAGAGCCGTTGGGTTAGAAATGAGGTAGGGAGCAAGTAGCGACATCGAGTTCGAAGAGGGTTTGGCCGAAGGTCCATCGCGGGGAGGCGCAGGTACTGGCAAGATCGGATCGACCTCTGGTGGTCAGTTTTTTGGTGCGGTGGTGTACTTTTGGGTCGCTGAGTGGGTTTGTTGAAGCATGGGTTTAATTGGTTCAAAGGCAATTTCCAAGAAAGAAGGATGGACTGCTATTTTCTTCTGAACAGTAATTGGTTAGTAATGAAATTATATAAATCATATGACTAATATTACAATCCGTGCTATGTTTGTTCAGAAAAGGAAGCAACAAACCTGGAACAATATTTAAACCAAAAGAGAATGAAGGATAAGCAGCTTGTATTTCGATTGTTAAAGTATCAAACCGACCATTTATTTTATGAAATGGTAATTAGATTTAATTAGTGTCTAATTAACTGATTAATTACTTAAATTAAATCATATAATTTATAATTCATATAATCCATGCGTTTGTGACCAGAAATGGACCAAACTAATTGCGTTGAAACCATGGTTTCGATCACTACAGCCTGTAACAACTTGGACGGCATTGGAAACAGCTGGAGTTTTTAATTGAATTAAACAAATGTTTAATTTAATTAAAACTGAACCGTCCAACGATGGAATAAATCAAGGTGAGTTAAACTCAATCAGTATTTTTCCCATTTATATTTTATATAAATTGGGTTTTCATTTTTGTGTGCTCTGGTTGCTGATAGTTGACTATTTTCAAGTTATACATTTGTTTACTGATTTAACTGATGAAATTAAACCGTTATTTAATTTCAGTAAAATACCAAATCGTTATTTAACGATTGGTTCCAATAAAGGTAACTTACCTTATTGGTCACGTTTATCAATAAACGTGTTTAATGGCTTGGATTGTTTGATCTGTTTGAATTGTTTGAATTGTTTTTAAACTATGTGAAGATAACCGTTTGTATACAGGGAAGAACAGGTTGGAGGGATCCAACCGGATTCCTCAAATATTTTATATATTTTCAAATTATCGTAAATGAACTTTCATGATGGGGTTATTGATTTTAGTAGTGATCATTGACTGAAAAGTCAACATGTGTTGTGTTTTAACCAAAGGGCTATATTAGTTGAGTAATCGGTAGTAAATGGCCTAAAAGTAAATCGCTTTGTTTATATTGATTCACCGTCAGGTGAGTCGATAGAACTGAAATTATAAAACTAATTTTTATAACTAAGGATAGATTTTGAAATATATATTTTTGAATAAAACGTATTTAAAAGGAAATAAATATGTATGTTTATAATTAAGTGTAAATTGAATTTATGAAGTCAAATCTGATGTTAATCAGATTTGTAAATGTGGGAAGAAGGAAATTAACTTAATGGTTAAATTTGAATAATTGTTTTGTTGAGAAACAATTAAATGAAATTATTTATTTAAATTAATTATATTAATTAATTTAAAGGAAGAATAAATTGGAATCGGTTAATAAGATAACCGTGTTTGGAGTTAACTAAGTCAACCGTCTTAATTGGTGTTGATTATTTAATTTGTTTGTTTTGAATTAACCTAATAAAATGGTTCAAAGAATATTGTTTAATTTTATTTAGTTTCAAAAAGGGGTTTACTATTTATTGTAGTTAATAAAGAAATTAACTACTAATGTAGTAAATGATTGAAATAAATTATTATTTTTATTAATAATAAGTTAGAGAATTACCTCTTAATGGGAATTTATTTAAAAGGCAATCTAAGTGAAATGAAATCCAATTGAATGGTGAAAGAGTTTATGAACAGGTTTTGTTTTAAACCTGGGCTTTTACAACAAAGTTATAAAAAGAAATTTTAAGTGAATAGTATAGTGGAAAATAAATGTTACTTAATTATTCGAATTAAGTAAAAGGAAATTTAGATATAAGGGTTTTATAATAAACCAAAGTTATATAAAAGAGGTTTGAGGTGCTATATCGTTAATTCTAAATTAACGTTATAAAAAAATGGCATTAAGAAAAAGTGTGAAATTGAAATGAGATTTCCAAAGTGGGATATAGTTGAATTGATTTGAAACGGGATTAGTAAAAGTGAATTTGATAGGATAAGTGAATCATAAAATTTTGTAAACCAATCCGAATTATAAAAGGAATTTGTTTTAAAAAGAGGGAAATATTAAAAATGGCGTTTTGATAAGGAGTTGCTAAATTATTGAATTAAGAAAGAATGGTTATATTCGAGGAAGAGATTTTCAAAATAATAAGAAGGTTTATGAAACCGTATTTTGAATAAAATAGTTAAATGGAATTCGATTTGAGATTGGTAATGTAATATTGGTTTTTGTATTACGACTCGTATATATCTTTAGATATGTTGTTGATCAAGGTCTGAGAGGTAATTAAAATACCCCAACTTGAATGACTTCGGGATTATCTGAGGATGATATTAGTTGTAATGGTAAAAGAGGTTAGTAAAATTTATTATTTCATTAGGGAAATAATAACGCAACATTTTGATGAAGATTTGGAATTCATATATATATATATATATATATATATATATATATATATAATGAGGATATAAAAGTAAAGGGGGGTAAAAAGGGATTGTCGAAAATGTAACGACATTTTCGCGTTAGAAAGGAAATGAAAAGTTGAGTGTTATTCAATAAGGATAAACATGGATTATGGTTTTTAAGTAATAATAAAAGATATTTCGTAACATTGGTTTACGAGTAATAAGTTGAAATGATTTCCCAGTACTGGATAATAGTGTAAATAATGTTTTTAAAGTGAAAATAAATAAACTGAATATGATATAAGACCTTCCTAAGTATTAAAAGTGAATTTGTTTATAGAATAATCTTATGTATAATCAGAAGAGAAAACTATGTTTAAAATATCGAAGTATTTAAGAGTTTTGAATATACATTTGTTTTTAAATAATAAGGCCAAGTGAGACCGAATACTGAACCAGTGAACTCACTGGATTATCATGATTGAAACACTGTTTATTTTGATAGTTAAATCACGGACTATCAAATCTGTCCAATATGATTGTTGGTACAGAAAGACCGGGATCGAAGTTATATTCGAAAACCATTCCGACCTACAAATACGTGAAGAGATCAGAAGTGATCGAGATGGAGCATTGAAGACCGTAGATTTTCGTAAATGGAAGAACTGCTAATAATCTCTGTTCTACAGCCAGAGATGTTGTAATAACCCGGAAATGCGAGCCAATTTAAAATTTTTATTTTGGCGATTTTAGTGAATTTTGAATATTTAAAATGAAATATTTTAAATAATATCGACGAAAAATTTATTTTGAATAGAATTTGAACGTATATATTATATAGATCGTCGTTAGAATATAAATAATTTATTTTAATTATAAATGGAATTGAAAATGGCGCGGTAGTTCGATAATTCGATTTCAAACTTCAATTGAACATACCGGGTGCAAAATAAACCGGATTTTAGTGAAACCAAAAATAATTGAATCTATTTGATAATATCTTTCCAATGAATCCGAAAAATCAAAATTTCATAGTGGGAATCAAAAGATATGCCCAGTTGAAAATTCAGAATAGTCGCTATGGAATTTCGGACCTTAAAAATAGCCATTTTGCAAATGACCTCGGATTTCGACGAAACCACTTTTGTTGGATCCGCGATGTCAAATGATTGCTAGGTTTCAAATTTCGTAATTTTTTGAATCAATATGTGAGCGTGGCAAAGGAAAACGCATTTGACCAGTTTTAGTTGATTTTAATCGACTGGAAAATGGCCATTTTTCAAACGATCTCAGAATTTGACGAAATTAGTTTTGTTAGGACCGTATCGTCAATACGAAGCTAGAAATAATTTCTCTGGAATTTTTCGAGTTAGTGTGTGGCCCCGGTAATTTGAAATGTGCGTTCAAATCCAATATACACTGATTTATATTTTAAATTGAACAAAAATTGATCGTAACAAGCGAATTGGCCTACGAAACCAATCCCATTGTGTTCGGAATGGGGGTAATTAGCTAGGGCGACAGTCGGTGGGTTTGATTTCGAGTTCAAAATAAAAAGTTACTTTTAGATTTCAAAATTAAAATAAAATAATATATATTTATTCCTAGTCAACCCCTTTTTCACTTAACACCCCACTCACAAATCATTTTCTTCCTGAATAAAAAATGGCCATCGAGGAAAGAGGAATCCCGTTCCTCCGCTTCAAGGCCATCGCCGACGTCCACCCCTGCTCCTCCGCCTCCCCCTCCCCGACGTCTCTCCTCCCTCCTTCCCTCTCCACGCCACCATCCAAAAACCTGAACACCCCAACCCTCAAACGCAGCCGCCGTGGGCCCAACACCACCAACCGCCATCGCTGAAGACCGGAGGGCCCCACGCCGCGCCACCTCTCCAAGCAGCCCTACCCCCTCTCTCTCTTCCTCCGGAGAACCCCAAACCCGCAGACACCCTCGCCGTGGCCCCCAAAACCACCAAAAACGGATGCCGCCAACCCCTATCCGGCCAACAGAGGTTCGCCATCGGCCGTCTCCAGTTTACCCATCCCCTGCAGCAACGCCAAGGCCCTCCTCCACCCGAAGATCGATTTTTTTTAACAGCGAAAAGGTGAGCTTTTATAAATAGATTTTTATATCAGTTTATAATATATGTATAGCGTATGAAAATGAGTTCTTTTTATTTATACATTAACAGTATAAAGCTGCGATTTTTATTTTGATAAAGCTGCGATTTTTATTTTGATAAAGCAGCGATTTTTATTTTGATAAAGCAGCGATTTTTATTTCATACAGCAGCGATTTTTATTTTGATGAGGAAGCGATTTTTTTTATGAATAACAAAGAAAGGTTATATTTTTAAACAAGGTAAATCTTTGATTTTTAATCAAAGAAAGAACATATTTTTAATCAAAGAAGTGATTTTTAATCTATGAAAGACGATATTTTTATTATAGTAGAGCATTAAAAATATATTTTTTATTATAATAGAGCATTGAAAATATAATTTTTATTATAGTAGAGCATTAAAAATATAATTTTTATTATAGTAGAGCATTAAAAATATAATTTTTATTAAGGTAGAGTAATAAAAATATAATTTTTATATACTAGAGAATATAAAAATGTGATTTTTATATAAGTAGTGAGGTAAAAATATGATTTTTATATAGTGAACAATATAAAAATACGATCTTTATTGTGAAGTGAACAATATAAAAATATAATCTTTATATAAAAGGAAGCGTTGTAAGAATATATAATTTTTATATATAAAGTGCCTGTATAAAAAACGTGATTTTTAAAAGGAACATCATATTAAAAATATGATTTTTACTATGAACAGCGTGAAAAGAAGTGAGATAGAATGGATAGAAATCAAAAGGGAATTCAGGCAGTTCAGAAATGGAATGGGGGAGTGGAACCCTCGGTGAGAACTTCTCACTTTAAAATTTCTTTTTGAGTTAAAATATATACTAGGATGCAGACGGTGTTTAGTAGCACCCGACACCCGTCGTCCACAGACAATGGACGGCTTGTTTGTTTGATTTTGATGTGTAGTTGATTGTGTGATGTGAATGAAATAAAATATTTATGTAGTTAAAAATATTTTATAGTTGAAAATATAATTTTTAACATGAATGTGAATAAGTAAATATAAACAAATAGGACGATTTGTTTATATACACACATTTGACTGATATTGATTGGGACGATAAATTTTACACATTGTCCAACTGCACAAATAAAATCTGTGGTTGATTGTTTGAAACCCCACACGGGTATTGGGATGATATATGACATACACTAATCCCAATAATTAGTTGTATGTCGATCGATTGATTGACAGACTGTTATGAGCGTTAAATATTTATATTTGATGCTTATACAGTGTAGAACGCACTCTGGATGATGGTTGATTATTCATCGTTGTTATTTTATACATGTGTTGTAGAAAATCCGTATAATTAACATTATATGGTAATTGATTGGGCCTCGTTCCAGTTTTGAAATAGAATATTTGAATAGAAATATTTGAAAATAGAATATTTGAATAGAAATATTTGAAAATAGAAATATTTGAAAAAGAAATATTTGAAATAGAATATTTGAAAATAGAAATATATGAAGTCGTGTTGATTAGATTGACGCCATTTTGACGTGAACGATATTTATATCGATTTTATTCAAATTGAAATGAATATTAAAGTGAATTGAAATTCGAATTAAATTGAATTGATTTGAAATTCGAAATAAACTGAAATGATTTGAAATTCGAATTAAATTGAAATAGAATTGAAATCGTTTTGAAATGTATTCGAATTGAAATTGAATAGAATTGAATTCGAATTGAAATTGAATTGATTTAAAATTCAAATTGAATTGAAAACGAATTGAAATTGAATTAAAAATCAATTTGAATTGAAATCAATTTGAAATGAATTTAAAATGAATTTGTAAGGGAAAATTCAATTTTGATTTGAATTTGAAAAGGAAGTTGAAATCGCTTTGAAAACAAATTTAAACGATTTATAAAATACGTTTTAAAAGGAAATCGACGAAGTATATATTATATATTATATATATATATAATATAATGGCCTGAATAGAAGCGCCGTGCCGCCGTAATTCGCGAATTTCGACCATTGACTTCGAATGGACATTGCGGGAGACTGGACTGTCAGATTCTCCTAAAACCGGAACTGTTGGGTTCGTATCGAAAAGAGCTTTGTAACGAGTATTAGAAATTAGAAATCTAACGGTTGGATTTAGAATTATGTCCAAATCAAATTTGGAAAAGGTCGGTGTAAATGCAGTTCGATGGCCATTGATGGAAATCGACTGTACGGGCCTTGATAAAATTATTAAAATAGTAATAATTTGTGTAAAATCATAAGAAATGATTTGTGAAGAATTGGGATGAAAAACTCCATATTTGAAATGACAAAAATAGATTTTTATCGAAATGAACTAGTTTTGAACTAGAATAATAATTTATTTATTTTTAAAATAAATAAAGTGGATTTGAAATGGTTTTGAAAATAACCAGAACTTCCAATAATTAAATTGGAATGGATTTGAATCGAAATTGTCTTCGGAATATTTCGATGTTGGATTTCGTGATGATACAGATATTGTTATGGGAATTTGAAAGATATATTAATATCGTTATTTCCAATACGATATTTGTTGGTCGTAGAATTTGATATTGAATATAAGCCGATATATTTTCTATTCAGAGCCTTGTATTTAATATCAAATGTTATTTGGGTTTGTCGTGAATGGTGTCTTCATTAACACTGTTCTTAAGCCCAATGGAGAAAAAGATTAAATCTTTTATTTAGATTTAATGAAGTGTATCAATTAAATAATATTTAATTGGAATTGAATTGGTATTGATTCTTGGGTTTATCGTGAACAGTGTTTTAAATAACACTTGTTCATTAACCTGATAATTAATGGAATGTGATTTTGGGTTTATCGTGAACCGTGTTTTAAATGACACTGATTCTTTAACCTAGTTAAAAATTAAAATTAAGTGAAGTTTTAATGAATCTTTAATTAGATTGAAATGGTCGAGAATGGAGTATCACCAGTTTTGCTCCAGGCGAAAGTTAAATCTTTAATTAGATTTGAACGTGAAATGGTAATTGAATTTACCGATAACACTGTGGAGTTAGATATGAATTATTACCAGTTTTACTTCATGGGATGAATAGGTTGGGACTGGGAAATAAAATAAATGATTACTTCGGTGTGGTTCGCTAATCCCGACTAGTTTGAATTAATATTCAAAGAAGATTAAAGAATAAATTTAAAGAATTTATCTTTGATAAAATTAATGGGAACTTTTCCCAGAGTATAAGAATATTCTGAATTGGAATGAGGCGTATGTTGTGTTTGTGTAACACTTGTTTATTATATACGCGAGTTATTCAGAAAGACCGGGTTTATCCCATTCTGAATAACTGATTCGACGTGGTGTCGAGGATGAAGACGGTTGTCGAAGACCGGAGGTCTTCACGTCGTTTGTATGGTTGCTGATGATCTTGATTGGGTCGTACACCCAAGAGGAGGGAATCAGTTTGTGATCGTCCAGACGTACTTGGAGATCGATGGATATGCGGGGTACTAGGTGCCTCCGGTTTCGTTCAGACCCAGAACGAACTTGTAAATGGACTGTGTGTCTGACATTGGATTTTTTTCTGTGTGATTTATTTCTATTAAATATATATCTGTTTGGCGGCGGAGAATTTATTCTCTTGCTTAACGCCCTTCTCTGAGATGTACAAGCTCAGGGGTTATATATTGATGGATATCAAACGCACGGAGTGAATTTCCTGTGTGGCATGCCTAAGTGGCAATATGATCAAGGCTTCTGTTGAAAAGCAGAGTCTTGTGGTTGATGATCAAAGCACGACCTTTGTGGAGTAGCTTTGTGTAGCGTTGATTCGCGAGCCTCACAACCCGGTTGTGAACCAAAAACGGGAGACGACCTCAGGGAGGACATGCGTTTCTTTCTAGTTAGAAGAGGCGTCAGTGGTTTTACACGCCTTGACGAGTTTGACTTATGTGGTTGTTGCTGTTGCGAGGCGCCTCGGATATATCGGTGACTATGTAAAGCCGATGGAATCATTCGTTGGCTCATTTACGCCCCAAAGGGCGGGGAAACGCAGTGTTCAGGAATTTTAATTCGCATCGGTGGACCGGCCCTGACGATCCAAGGGTCGATGCGCTCTGACCCTGAGGCTTGGGCTAGAGAATCTCGAAGCCGGTGAGGACTATCTTTTGCCTCGGTTCACAGATGGAAATCCAATTTCCAAATACGTGATTTTGTGGTTTTGATTGTAGAGCCTAGTATGGCGACATGATATATGGTACCCATGCCGTCTATGATTGATACTTATGATTTGAAGTTGTTTTATACACTATGCACTTACAGTAGTATCAAATGATTTGTTTTAAACGTACTAAGCATGTTTGGCTATTATAAGGGAACACCCTATCCTCCGGCTTGCGTTGCATTGTGTGATAGGACCTGGGTCTTATAATAGCTTCATTTTTCCAAAAAGCATTGTGTTGTTTTGTTATATGCACTGGTATTCTAGGGAGGAAACCCGTTCCGTGTTATATGGCGTGGTCCCTTGATTTACCTAACTTTAAAATAAAGATTTGTAACTGTTTTATTTCTCACACCAGTCCCATGACTGACCTGGAGTTTATTGTTTTAACCTAAACTCTGGGTGCCCTTATTTTGACACGGGCAGCTAGTAGTTTTGGTTTTACAGATTTATATTCACAGGATCCTGATTTACAGCTGGAACGATACTCGGAATGCTTTGTATCCGCGTATTACTTCTAGTTGTGTATTGTATTATTTTCTGCTGCTATGTAATGTATTGTAATCTCTGATATTTACCGAATGTATTTTATTTGTTAATACTCTGTTATTCTTGTATTCTGATGAATTGTTGTAATATACAATGAAATGTTCTTCTGTCTGCGTTCTTTTGTGTGTTGTTCTCGAAGTATCCGCTCTTTCCTTCACCGGGAAGTTACGGGTCCTTACAGTTGGTATCAGAGATTTGGTTTACAGATCTCGAGAACAAGACACATTAGAACCAAACGAAAGAATTCATCAGATATTGGATTAGTATAATCCAATTAGAATTACTCGTTAGAGATAGGATCAGTAGTATCCTAGAACGAGTGTGAAGAGTATATTTTTCAAATGAAAACAATATTGTTTTGAAGATTTAAATCAATTATTCGTTTTTGATTATCTATTTATGTTGAATTTGGACAATCCAGTATATATAGATTTTGCATATACGTCTGATCCACGGGTATTCGAAGTTCTAATATACTGGATAGATATAGAATCACACTCTAGTTGCCCGGATATGATGCTGATAATGACCATGGCATCATCAGTGTTGTGTTCGAGTGACGAAAGTGGGATTTCTATATGTTTCCTATTGACTGGTGTGAGAACCAAAATTAGATAGAGCTTATTGTTGTGATTTGGCATCAAAAATGTGATTTTTGACTATATATCAATGTTATGAATTTGAAATGATAATCAACAAATTGATTGCTGGTTGTGTTGTTTGATTAATTAAAATGTTGAACTTATAGCCAAATTGAACCAAATAGTGAATTGTATTGAAAATTAGTCGCATTTGCATGCATATACATGTACTTATATTGAACAGGTCATAGCAAGGAGGCTAGAGCAGAAGAATAAAATTTGTTTTGCCCGACAAATAGGTACATGTTTATCATAATTTACTGTTTTGTTTGGGTGATGATGATTTTATGAGCCGATTGGCTAGCCGCTTGGCTTTTTCTTTTTCTTTTGGATTGAAGAAGGCCATGGGAGGCTATATGAAATATCCCGGAGTCCCTGGTGCAGGGGAGGTTATGGCGAAATTTTTCGAAAATTTAGGGCGTTAGCCAAATTTTTGAAAAATTTGAAAAGTTCTTAGAAACTGAAAAGTTGAAGAACTTAAGCCGTAGTGAAAATAAAGGAAAGTTGATTTGATTTGTAAAACAACTTTCGGCTTTGTTCCTTTTCGGGGATGAAAATTTTTAAGTGGGGGAGATTGTAATAATCCAGAAATGCGAGCCAATTAAAAATTTTTATTTTGGCGATTTTAGTGAATTTTGAATATTTAAAATGAAATATTTTAAATAATATCGACGAAAAATTTATTTTGAATAAAATTCGAACGTATATATTATATAGATCATCATTAGAATATAAATAATTTATTTTAATTATAAATAGAATTGAAAATGGCGCGGTAGTTCGATAATTCGATTTCAAATTTCAATTGAACATACCGGGTGCAAAATAAACCGGATTTTAGTGAAACAAAAAATAATTGAATCTATTTGATAATATCTTTCCAACGAATCCGAAAAATCAAAATTTCATTGCAGGAATCAAAAGATACGCCCAGTTGAAAATTCAGAATAGTCACTATGGAATTTCGGCCCTTAAAAATAGCCATTTTGCAAATGACCTCGGATTTCGACGAAACCACTTTTGTTGGATTCGCGATGTCAAATGATTGCTAGGTTTCAAATTTCGTAATTTTTCAAATCAATATGTGAGTGTGGCAAAGGAAAACGCGTTTGACCAGTTTTAGTTGATTTTAATCGATTGGAAAATGGCCATTTTTCAAACGGTCTCAGAATTTGACGAAATTAGTTTTGTTAGGACCGTATCGTCAATACGAAGCTAGAAATAATTTTTCTGGAATTTTTTGAGTTAGTGTGTGGCCCCGGTAATTTGAAATGTGCGTTCAAATCCAATATACACTGATTTATATTTTAAATTGAACGAAAACTGATCATAACAAGCGAATTGGCCAACGAAACCTATCCCATTGTGTTCGGAATGGGGGTAATTAGCTAGGGGCAATAGTCGGTGGGTTTGATTTCGAGTTCAAAATAAAAAGTTACTTTTGGATTTCAAAATTAAAATAAAATAATATATATTTATTCCTAGTCAACCCCTTTTTCACTTAACACCCCACTCACAAATCATTTTCTTCCTGAATCAAAAATGGCCATCGGGGAAAGAGGAATCCCGTTCCTCCGCTTCAAGGCCATCGCCGACGTCCACCCTTGCTCCTCCGCCTCCCCCTCCCCGACGTCCACCCTTGCTCCTCCGCCTCCCCCTCCCCGACGTCTCTCCTCCCTCCTTCTCTCTCCACGCCACCATCCAAAAACCCGAACACCCCAACCCTCAAACGCAGCCGCCGTGGGCCCAGCACCACCAACCGCCATCGCTGAAGACCGGAGAGCCCCACCGCCGCGCCACCTCTCCAAGCAGCTCTACCTCCTGTCTCTCTTCCTCCGGAGAACCCCAAACCCGTAGACACCCTCGCTGTGGCCCTCAAACCCACCAAAAACGGACGCCGCCAACTCCTATCCGGCCAACAGAGGTTCTCCATCGGCCATCTCCAGCTTCCCCATCCCCTGCAGCAACGCCAAGGCCCTCCTCCACCCGAAGATCGATTTTTTTTAACAGCAAAAAGGTGAGCTTTTATCAATAGATTTTTATATCAGTTTATAATATATGTATAGCGTATGAAAATGAGTTCTTTTTATTTATACATTAACAGTATAAGGCTGCGATTTTTATTTTGATAAAGCTGTGATTTTATTTTGATAAAGCTGCGATTTTTATTTTGATAAAGCAGCGATTTTTATTTTGATAAAGCAGCGATTTTTGTTTTGATAAAGCAGCGATTTTTATTTTGATAAAGCAGTGATTTTTATTTTGATGAGGAAGCGATTTTTTTTTATGAATAAGAAAGAAAGGTTATATTTTTAAACAAGGTAAATCTTTGATTTTTAATCAAAGAAAGAACGTATTTTTAATCAAAGAAAGAAGTGATT
The DNA here is from genome assembly GCA_030737875.1 of Allium sativum. Lineage (NCBI taxonomy): Eukaryota > Viridiplantae > Streptophyta > Magnoliopsida > Asparagales > Amaryllidaceae > Allium > Allium sativum. Next base: position 527,445,489 of record CM060923.1, on the reverse strand, counting down.
TTTAATCTATGAAAGACGATATTTTTATTATAGTAGAGCATTAAAAATATAATTTTTATTATAGTAGAGCATTAAAAATATAATTTTTATTAAGGTAGAGTAATAAAAATATAATTTTTATATACTAGAGAATATAAAAATGTGATTTTTATATAAGTAGTGAGGTAAAAATATGATTTTTATATAGTGAACAATATAAAAATACGATCTTTATTGTGAAGTGAACAATATAAAAATATAATCTTTATATAAAAGGAAGCGTTGTAAGAATATATAATTTTTATATATAAAGTGCCTATATAAAAACGTGATTTTTAAAAGGAACATCATATTAAAAATATGATTTTTACTATGAACGGCGTGAAAAGAAGTGAGATGGAACGGATAGAAATCAAAAGGGAATCCAGGCAGTTCAGAAATGGAATGGAGGAGTGGAACCCTCGGTGAGAACTTCTCACTTTAAAATTTCTTTTCTAGTTATAATATATACTAGGATGCAGACGGTGTTTTGTAGCACCCGACACCCGTCGTCCACAGACCATGGACGGCTTGTTTGTTTGATTTTGATGTGTAGTTGATTGTGTGATGTGATGTGAAATGAAATAAAATGTTTATGTAGTTAAAAATATTTTATAGTTGAAAATATAATTTTTAACATGAATGTGAATAAATAAATATAAACAAATAGTACGATTTGTTTATATACACACATTTGACTGATATTGATTGGGACGATAAATTTTACACATCGCCCAACTGCACAAATAAAATATGTGGTTGATTGTTTGAAACCCCACACGGGTATTGGGATGATATATGACATACACTAATCCCAATAATTAGTTGTATGTCGATCGATTGATTGACAGACTGTTATGAGCGTTAAATATTTATATTTGATGCTTATACAGTGTAGAACGCACTATGGATGATGGTTGATTATTCATCGTTGTTATTTTATACATGTGTTGTAGAAAATCCGTATAATTAACATTATATGGTAATTGATTGGGCCTCATTCCAGTTTTGAAATAGAATATTTGAATAGAAATATTTGAAAATAGAATATTTGAATAGAAATATTTAAAAATAGAAATATTTGAAAAAGAAATATTTGAAATAGAATATTTGGAAATAGAAATATATGAAGTCGTGTTGATTAGATTGACGCCATTTTGACGTGAACGATATATATATCGATTTTATTCAAATTGAAATGAATATTAAAGTGAATTGAAATTCGAATTAAATTGAATTGATTTGAAATTCGAAATAAACTGAAATGATTTGAAATTCGAATTAAATTGAAATAGAATTGAAATCGTTTTGAAATGAATTCGAATTGAAATTGAATAGAATTGAATTCGAATTGAAATTGAATTAATTTAAAATTCAAATGGAATTGAAAACGAATTGAAATTGAATTAAAAATCGAATTGAATTGAAATCAATTTGAAATGAATTTAAAACGAATTTGTAAGGGAAAATTCAATTTTGATTTGAATTTGAAAAGGAAGTTGAAATCGTTTTGAAAACGAATTTAAAATGATTTATAAAATATGTTTTAAAAGGAAATCGACGAAGTATATATTATATATATTATATATATAATATAATGGCCTGAATAGAACGCGCCGCGCCGCGGCAGTTCGTGAATTTCGACCATTGACTTCGAATGGACATTGCGGGAGATCCGACCGTCGGATTCTCCTAAAACCAAAACCGTTGGGTTCGTATCGAAAAGTGCTTTCTAACAAATATTAGAAATTAGAAATCTAGCGGTTGGATTTGGAATTATGTCCAAATCAAATTTGGAAAAGGTCGCTGTAAGTGCAGTTCGATGGCCATTGAAGGAAATCGACTGTACGGGCCTTGATAAAATTATTAAAAATAGTAATAATTTGTGTAAAATAATAAGAAATGATTTGTGAAGAATTGGGATGAAAAACTCCATATTTGAAAAGATAAAAATATATTTTTATCGAAATGAACTTGTTTTGAACTAGAATAATAATTTATTTATTTTTAAAATAAATAAAGTGGATTTGAAATGGTTTTGAAAATAACCAGAACTTCCAATAATTAAATTGGAATGGATTTGAATCGAAATTGTCTTCGGAATATTTCGATGTTGGATTTCGTGATGATACAGATATTGTTATGGGAATTTGAAAGATATATTAATATCGTTATTTCCAATACGATATTTGTTGGTCGTAGAATTTGATATTGAATATAAGCCGATATATTTTCTATTCAGAGCCTTGTATTTAATGTCAAATGTGATTTGGGTTTGTCGTGAATGGTGTCTTCATTAAAACTGTTCTTAAGCCCAGTGGAGAAAAAATTAAATCTTTTATTTAGATTTAATGAAGTGTACCAAGTAAATAATATTTAATTGGAATTGAATTGGTATTGATTTTTGGGTTTATCGTGAACAGTGTTTTAAATAACACTTGTTCTTTAACCCGATAATTAATGGAATGTGATTTTGGGTTTATCATGAACCGTGTTTTAAATGACACTGATTCTTTAACCCCGTTAAAGATTAAAACTAAGTGAAGTTTTAATGAATCTTTAATTAGATTGAAATGGTCGAGAATGGAGTATCACCAGTTTTGCTCCAGGCGATAGTTAAATCTTTAATTAGATTTGAACATGAAATGGTAATTGAATTTACCGATAACACTATGATGTTAGATATGAAGTATTACCAGTTTTACTTCATAGGATGAATAGGTTAGGATTGGGAAATAAAATAAATGATTACTTCGGTGTGGTTCGCTAATCCCGACAAGTTTGAATTAATATTCAAAGAAGATTAAAGAATAAATTTAAAGAATTTATCTTTGATAAAATTAATGGGAACCTTTCCCAGAGTATAAGAATATTTGAATAAAAGAATATTCTGAATTGGAATGAGGCGTATGTTGTGTTTGTGTAACACTTGTTTATTATATACGTGAGTTATTCAGAAAGACCGGGTTTATCCCATTCTGAATAACTGATTCGACGTGGTGTTGAGGATGAAGTCGGTGGTCGAAGACCGGAGGTCTTCACGTCGTTTGGGTAGTTACGGATGATCTTGATTGGGCCGTACACCCAAGAGGAGGGAATTAGTTAGTGATCGTCCAGACGTACTTGGAGATCGATGGATATGCGGGGTACTAGGTGCCTCCGGTTTCGTTCAGACCCAGAACGAACTTGTAAATGGACTGTGTGTCTGACATTGGATTTTATTCTGTGTGATTGATTTCTATTAAATATATATCTGTTTGGCGGCGGAGAATTTATTCTCTTGCTTAACGCCCTTCTCTGAGACATACGAGCTCAGGGGTTATATATTGATGGATATCAAACGCACGGAGTGAATTGCCTGTGTGGCATGCCTAAGTGGCAATATGATCAAGGCTTCTGTTGAAAAGCAGAGTCTTGTGGTTGATGATCAAAGCACGTCCTTTGTAGCGTAGCTTTTTGTAGCGTTGATTCGCGAGCCTCACACCCCGGTTGTGAACCAAAAACGGGAGAGGACCTCAGGGAGGACATGTGTTTCTTTCTAGTTAGAAGTGGCGTCAGTGGTTTTACACGCCCGGACGAGTTTGACTTATGTGGTTGTTGCTGTTGCGAGGCGCCTCGGATATATCGGTGACTATGTGAAGCCGATGGAGTCATTCGTTGGCTCATTTACGCCCCAAAGGGCGGGGAAACACATTGTTCAGGAATTTTAATCCACATCGGTGGACCGGCCCTGACGATCCAAGGGTCGATGCACTCTGACCCTGAGGCTCGGGCTAGTGAGTCTCGAAGCCAGTGAGGACTATCTTTTGCCTCGGTTCACATATGGAAATGCTATTTCCAAATACGTGACTTTGCGGTTTTCATTGTAGAGCCTAGTATGGCGACATGATATATGGTACCCATGCCGTCTATGATTGATACTTATGATTTGAAGTTGTTTTATACACTATACACTTATAGTAGTATCAAATGATTTGTTTTAAACGTACTAAGCATGTTTGGCTATTATAAGGGAAAACCCTATCCCCCGGCTTGCGTTGCATTGTGTGATAGGGCCTGGGTCTTATAATAGCTTCATTTTTCCAAAAAGCATTGCGCTGTTTTGTTATATGCACTGGTATTCTTGGGAGGAAACCCGTTCCGTGTTATACGGCGTGGTCCCTTGATTTACCTACCTTTAAAATAAAGATTTATAACTGTTTTAGTTCTCACACCAGTCCCATGACTGACCTGGAGTTTATTGTTTTAACCTAAACTCTGGGTGCCCTTATTTTGACACGGGCAGCTAGTAGTTTTGGTTTTGCAGATTTATATTCATAGGATCCTGATTTATAGCTGGAACGATACTCGGAAAGCTTTGTATCCGCGTATTACTTCTAGTTGTGTATGGTATTATTTTCCACTGCTATGTAATGTATTGTAATCTCTGATATTTATAGAATGTATTTTATTTATTAATACTCTGTTATTCTTGTATTCTGATGAATTGTTGTAATATACAATGAAATGTTCTTCTATCTGCGTTCTTTTTTGTGTTGTTCTCGAAGTATCCGCTCTTTCCTTCACCGGGAAGTTACGGGTCCTTACAGATGTACCGTGGTTCTGTCGTGGTTGGAATCTATGGGTTTCAAGGACTTATCTCTACTGATCCATGGGGTGATTCCTATATTGGATGCAATAGGAGAGTGCCTTCGGTTCATCCTGTTCCTGGATGACTTGTATGGAAGAATGTCTGACAGAATATTTCCTAAAACCACGTACGTTGACTTTTACAAATATACTGAGGGGTGGCAAAGAATGGCTGTTCTTTTAAACCTAGAGTATATTTGTGGATGTCAATTAGTGACTTGATGGATCTGATGATGTGACATTCAAAGTGAATGACGACCATGTGTTCCAGAAGTTAATCTAAACCTCAAGCCTCATCAACCGGGAAATGACAGAAATCGGGCAGGCAGCATGGCTATGTGGGTCGCTCCCATTAGGGTGTATAATCACCTATCTAGAGAAAATCTACACCTATCTAGAGAAAATATATTTGCTTCTTTAATCTATTTCGATGCTGTCCCTTTTTGGGAACGGTGGCTAGCTACCACCGTTGGTGATATACATTCGATACACTCAAGCGAAATAGTGGTCAGTCATGTGAGGGCCGGGTTACAAGATGTTCTTGTTGAACCCAGTGTTTTTGCCTCTAGAGATACACTATCGGCAGGTGGTCCCATACCTTGTCATTGTCGGAATCCAATCTCCAATAAGCGCCCATGGATTTTATTGTATACTATATATGTGGAGCGTAAGATGCAAGCGTTCCGGTAGATTGATATTTACTTGTAATTAGACATTATTATAATATCAGACAAGATATTGGTTTAAAAAATGTTTTGGGTTATCGTTAGGTAAAAACCGTCCGTATTTATGTGTGAATTTGGTCTTACGATTATCCTTTTTTTTGAAATAATTTAACTTTAAAATCAGGTTGTGTGATAACCTAAATACTGTGCGAGTTTTCTCACTCTGGTTCACTAGACTAACCCGGTGTTTTGTAAATGCTTGAGTTAACCCGGGGTGTATAGGTTCTGGTTATCAAATGCTGCAAAGTCCAGAGAAGAGCTGGAGGTGTTCAAGCGTATGATATTATATAGTTACTATTCCGCTGTGTGTTGTGTATAGGGCAGATTATTATAACTGCCAGTGATGTTGATGTACTTGGATATTGTAAGGTTTATTTAAAGCTCTCAATAAAGTTATTTCTGTATTATATTTTGTTCTTCTGCGATGTGAGACTCTTTGGTGTGTTGGTTCTTCTACTTCTTCTATTCTTATATTTCTTTCTTTCTTACCTCATCCTCTAACTTCTTTCTCTTAGTAATCCATTTTCCGCGCACTTTGGGTTGGACTGGTGTGGTTTAGTCAACTCAAAAGGTACCGGAAATTTGGGTTGCTACATTTGGTATCAGAGCGATTGGTTTAGTGATAACCTTGGCTCTGTGGCATAACTCGAAAGAGATGGGGTTAGTAATACCCTAGATTGAGTTTGCTATATATATGAGAGCGCGTATTTGTAATTTGATATAAAATTATTTTGAAATTATTCTTGCCTAATTTATTTTATAATAAAAGTAATTATTTTCTCAATTTATTATAATATAGGAAATTGATTGATTTGTTAATATTGATCTGAATGATATGTTTGGATTGTGTTATTGATTGCTTGAATATAAATTTGGAAATGATAGACTTGGTTTGAAACCAATATGAAATAAATACGTTAGATAAATAATCCAGATTAATAAACCTGAATGGATAATTAAAGAAATAAATGGAGTGAATATAAATAATTATAATCTCATATGGATTAGATTGTGGGTAGAACTGGTTGGATCGTATGATATGGATATTTGAAACTAATTGATGTTGTTTTGGGGACTAATGAAATTTATTTAAGTTGAGAACAGTTGCAGAAGTGTCAATTCAGCTTTAAAATCCATCCAAGAGAAAAATTCTGGAGTTAATTGAATCTAGTTTGAATAGAGGTGCGTAATAACTAAGCAAGCTCAAATATAAAATATTGCTTACCGCATAATAACGCTCGCAAAAAGGTACGCCTATGCAGAATATGAAATTTTGGGTTTTATTTGAGTTTTGAGTTTGGTTTTTGAATTTTTCCGACCCTGTTGGTCGATGGATATATATCTCTTAAACCTGCGATATTGCAGATGTCCTCCGTACAGGGGAGACTCTACCAAAAATTTTCCAAAATTTAAGGTGTTAGAAAATTTTCGAAGATTTTTCGAAAATTCTTTTATTTGAATTAAATTGGTTTTAAATCCAATTAGATTAGTTTTGGAAATAAAAATCGAGTTATAAATTTTTTTATTTTTGTAAAGGTAATGGATTTGTAACATTCTTTCTTGCCTTAGTAATTTCGAGAACGAAATTATTTTAAGGGGGGAAGAATGTAACGACCCGTATTTCGGCCGTCAAATATTTAATTTAATTTATTATTTTAAAAATTATATTTGGAGTATTTATAGATTTTAATAGTTAATTCGTTATTTAAAACGAAGTTTGAATATTAATTTTATTTATAATATAAAACGAGCCCGAAATCATGCGGTAGTTCATAATATGAAGTTTTGAACTTCAACTGAGAATACAAGATCCGATATAAGTCGGATTTCTGTGAAACGAGAAACGTGGGAACCGTGTTGATTATAATTTTCATATGAAAGAGAAAAATCCAGATTTTGTGTTATAGTTTGTTAGTTATGGCCAAATCAAAATTTGAAATAGTCGCTATGGAAATCTTTATTAAAATATACACGTTAAAATAGCCGTTTTGCAAATGGACCCAGATTTCGACGAAATCGGTTTTATTGGAACCATATCGTTAAATTATTATACGGTGTTGAATGGCGTGCAAAACCGATGTCGTATGTGACCACGGTAGCCGTAAACGCCTGTACAATTTCTATAGCGCGTAATTAATTTAATAAATGGTTATTTGGGTATAACTTGAACAGACGATCGAATTAGGCCGCGAAACCAATTCCGTTGAGTTCGTATCGTTGATTAGTGTCAGGACAAGTATATAGTTTGTTATTTTTGGAGACCGCGTAATTTAGTGTCCGAAATGGTATTACGGTGTGCGTAAAAATAGCTTACCAGGGAAATAGTCTCAGAATGCGACGAAACTGGTGCCTTTGGGTTCGTATTGATTAATTATTTTAGGATTTCAAAGTTTCAAGTTGATTGGATTTATCTAGTGATCGTGGAAAATTTAAACACGTGTTTATTTCTGGTTTTATAAAGGAATTTTTTTCAAACAGCCTCGGATTTCGACGAAACCTGTCCCATTGGGTCCGCAATACTTTTTACACCAAGATTAGCTTTTTGATCAGAAGACAGAAGTTGTTAGTGGTGGTTTTTGCGTGTTACTTCGCGATGAAGTTTCAATAATAATATAATAATAATATGTATCCTTAAGTAAATATAAACACTTGTGTCCTACTACTATTCTCGCACAACCACTTTAGTGCGCATGGTCCTTTGCATTGCTGAAGAACCAACTAACGGTTGAATGGAAGTGAAACACAACAGCAAACCGAAAACTCTTAAAAAAATTACATTACCACATGAACGTAGTAACTTATTTTTGTGTCACCCTAACACTCACCAATTTTACCTAAACCAAATTTATGTTTCAGCCTACCTACTTTGTTCCGCCAACTTATATTATGTAGTCGATCGGTCATATGAAATGAATGAAACAATAACACACTGAAACATCATATCCTATCTTTTCTCAAGTTTCTGCGAACCAATTAAACTCTACCGTGACTGTCACGTTTTTTTTTTTGGATTCTCACTACCCTAGTGTTTCAGCAGACCTACCCATCTACGATTACTTATTCTCCAAATCTCACACACCGTGGTCGCCAAGCTTTCTTCACCGTGACTGGCACGGTATCTTATCTATAAATGCTGGTTCCTTTTGTGGTCAACCTGCTTTGACCGTCTCCATCACATTAACGAACGGCAATAAGGATCCGAACTTCCACTTCATTGATCTCAAAATCCACAAATAAATTCGAAGTACTTTCAACCGCAAATATGTCAAGCAAGCCGAGATCTGGTATTTGATTGGCTACGATGGCTTGACATTCGTTGTTCTGGTCATAAGCTCGTCCTAAAGCTGCTGGGTTCGAAGTGAGGTAGGAAGCAAGTAGCGATATCGAGTTCGAAGAGGGTCTGTCCAAAGGTCCATCGCCGGGAGGTGCAGGTACTGGCAAGATCGGATCGACCTCAGGTGGTCAGTTTTTCGGTACGGTGGTGTACTTTTGGGTCGCTGAGTGGGTTTGCTGAATCATGGGTTTAATTGGTATAAAGGCAATTTGCGAGAAAGAAGGACGAACTGCTATTTTCTTCTGAACAGTAATTGGTTAGTAATGAAATTATATAAATCATATGACTAATATTACAATCTGTGCTATGTTTGTTCAGAAAAGGAAGCAACATACCCGGAACAATATTTGAACCAAAAGAGAAAGAAGGATAAGCGGCTTGTATTGCGATTGTTAAAGTATCAAACCGACCATTTATTTTATGAAATGGTAATTAGATTTAATTAGTGTCTAATTAACCGATTGATTACTTAAATTAAATCATATAATTTATAATTCGTATAATCCATGCATTTGTGACCAGAAATGGACCAAACTAATTGCGTTGAAACCATGGTTTCGAACACTATAGCCTGAAGCAACTTGGACGGTGTTGGAAACAACTGGAGTTTTTAATTGAATTAAACACATGTTTAATTTAATTAAAACTGAACCGTTCAATGATGGAATAAATCAAGGTGAGTTAAACTCACTTAGTATTTTTCCCATTTATATTTTATATAAATTGGGTTTTCATTTTTGTGTGCTCTGGTTGCTGATAGTTGACTGTTTTCTAGTTATACAATTGTTTGCTAATTAAACTGATGAAATTAAACCGTTGTTTAATTTCAGTAAAATACCAAATCGTTATTTAACGATTGGTTCCAATAAAGGTAACTGTAACGACCCAGATTTCGCCTGAACCCAATCGATCGCAAGATCGATCAAGACCGTTCAAAACCTGCGTACGTTAACTTTGGGCATACAACACATCAGGAAAACAACACAGACTTTTATAACATCAATAATTAATGTTACATCAGAGTACAGAATATATAAGAGTACATCAATAAATAATACAGCGGAAGATACATTTACATTAAATTAAATATATTGCAGCGGAACTAATCTCAGCGGAAGGCCATCAATATTCTGGACCCAGCCACAGACTTCAATCCAGGATCCTGCTTAACTATATCTGCAAAAAGCCACTCGACTGCCCGTGTGGAAAGAGGGCACCCGAGTTTGCAAAGTGAAACAAACTACAGGTCAGTCGTGGTACTGGTGTGAGAATTCTTACCTTAACCTATCTACTAAGTAGGCTAATCTCAGGACCACGCAGCTAATGCCGAACGGGTTTACTCCATTTGATTTACAGTGCATAAATAAAGTAAATCGTCAAATCACGCAATGCTTTTTAGAAAAATGAAACCATTATAAGACCCAGGTCCCATCACACAATGCAATGCACACCAGAGGATAGGGTTTTACCCTATAATGGTCAAATGATGCTTGATATGTAAAAATGATATTATTATTAGTGTGTATATATATATTTAAAACATTTCAATATAAATGTATTAATCTTAGACGGCATAGTACCCCATCCTACTATGTCGCCATATGTAAGTTCACAGTCAAAATCGTAACGTCGTATTGGAAATTGGTTTTCTGTCATGAAATCGAGGCTAGGGATCGTCCTCTTCCGATTCGAGACACTCTAGCAAATGCCTCAGGATCACACCTATGAGCAACCCTTGGAACAGTAGGGCCGGTCCCCACCTAACGGTAGTGGATTGGCAATTCCTGAACATACGTTTCCCGGCCCTTTTGGACCTATAATATGACCACTTCCGGCCTATAAAAAAAACGAGGTACCTCAATCTATAATCCACATAGTAAAATGACGGGCCGTGTTAAAGCCCAAACACCACTTCTAGCTAGAAAGAAACGTATGAACTCCCTACGGTCCTTACCCCGTTTTTGACTCATACCGGGGTGTGAGGTTCGCGAAGTCACGCTATACACAAAGCTATGCCTAAACAGGCTATGCTTTGATCATCAACCACAAGGCCTGCTTTTCAACAAAGCCTTGATCATTTGCATCTTAGCATGTCACATTTTCAGACCCTACCATATTATTAATCATCTACATATATATATAACCTCTAAGCTCATACGTCTTAGAGAAGGTTGATAAGTAAAGAATAAATTCTTCATCACCAAACAGAAATATATAATCAGTAGCGTTCAACAAATACAGTAGAAAGGAATACAATGTCAGACACGCAATCCATTTACAAGTCCGCTCTGGGTCTGAGCGAAACAACGTGTCCGTCGATCTCCAAATGCGTTTGGACGATCATTACTAAATACCTTGCCTTGGAAGGCCAATCCCAATTCAAGATATCGGTCATCATCATCCCAACGATGTGAAAACCTTCGGTCTTCAATCACCGTCTTCATCTTCAACTCTTGATCGTCGTGATGATTATTCAGAATGGGTTAAACCCGGTCTTTCTGAATAACTCGCGTATTTTGGGATTAAAAACAAATATTGGAAAATCACACATTTCGTCACATTCCAACTCAGAATGTTCTTTTGATTAGATATTCGTTTAAAAGATTCTCATTAATTTTATCAAAGATAAACTCTGAATCTTAAATCTTCCTTAAAAGATTTATTAAAACTCCAGTTTTGATTTGATATCAAAAATCATTATTACAAGATCGTTTATTTCAAATCTATAAAATAGATTTATAAATTCCAAATAATAATATCAATGTAAATTGGATTAAAGCACAAATGTCGTTTAAAAACATCGTCCACGATAAATCCACTTCACATCTTAGTTTATTTATAATTGCGACTTCTAATCATCTTAATTAAAAGATTTCTTCTTAAATTTTAATTAAAAAAACATAAATTAAATTAATCATTGAAATATTCTTTATATGAAAGACTCTAAATGGGAGTATTCTTTATATTACAGATTTTTATCTTTTACAAACATTCTTTGTTTTAACATATAGTTGATTAAAAATATATTTTCTTTTATGAAAGAATATCCTTTATATAAAAAGAAATTTTCAAATGTAAAAATATTCTTACTTAAAAGAACACCTGAATCGAAATGCGACTCAAACATTTACCATATAATTTAGATTACATGGATTTCACACACATCATCTATATGATAATGATAGTATAATCATCAAAACATCCATCTGCATCCAAAGTGTACTTTCCACTGTGTAAGCGTTAAAATCAAATAATAACGCTCATCGCAGCCTGTCTATCGAACGATCAACATACAACTAAATATTGGGTTTAGTGTATATTAATTTTCATTCCAATACCCGTGTGGGGTTTCAACCAACAAACAGATAATAAACTAATTTGTGCACTTGGGCAATGTGTGAAAAGTATCGTCCCAATCACATAAACAAGTCGGGTAACTTGTGAATGGAAGTGTAATACACCATATATAATGATGACAAGAAAATATCTCTATTGCAATGAATGGATAAGAGTAATACTTCGTTCTATTAACAATTTCTATTTTTCTAGTTTAAACTCAAACAAGATGGTTATTTTGTTTTGACAATTCTAATGAGACAAGAATGATAAATATTTTGATCTAACTAACTTATCTTGAAAAGTATATATCTTGCCAAACATAAGATATATATATATGTAAATTGCTACAAATAATTCATTATGACGAAAATGAATATTTCTGACAAACTGTATAATTTGGTTTAACTAGTATAAATTGACTAAAATGAATAATTGTTTTTAGCTAATGTAAATGAATAAGAATGAATAATTGGTTTTAACTAATATAAATTTACTGAAATGAATAATTTGTTTTTCAATAACCTGTTATAACATAAATCGAGGCAGAATTTAATTCTAAAATCTGAATCAAGGGAAACGGGCTATGCCATTGCGTTCGTCTCGGAAAAATACACGAAATAGAGTCCGAGTTTTCGAAAAACCGAGTCCGTATGACCCAGTTAAGGCCCATTGAAGTTTTCAGAAAATTCCTAAGTAAAAACAGATTTGAATTTCAAGTTCAAAGTGGAAATTAGGGCAAACTGGCGCAGGCGGGAAAATTCCCGCCAGGACCCCCATGTCGACAGGCATGTCGATAGGGTCCCCAGGGTGTCGACAGCCCTGTCGACATAGGGTGGCCGGGCAGTTTTGCCTGGTGCACCATTTTTGATTTGGGCTTGGTTGTGTGGCTTGGTTCTGGAGAATTCCGAAATCTGATGGACCTAATTCAACCTAGGGTTAATCCTATGGTCTAAATCACTAGCCTAATCTATAAATAAGACCCTAACCTACCCTAAATCACTCATTATTCATTCTAGCAACCAAACTATGTCAAATTGAATTCTCAAATGGCCTCCACTTAAAAACCCTAGCCTCCATCCTCTTCAAAAATCATTCCTATGAAGATTTTGATGTTCATACAAGCATTTCTAAGTTGTATGAATGATCATTAGCTTGCATACATCATCAAGTTGCAAGCTTTATTGGCTAAGCTAGAGTTTTTGGGATTTTTGTTAAGAGTTTTCTTATTGGAGCTTTGTTTTGGGTTTTTATATGCTTGCATAAAGGGTTTCTCAATCTTTATTAGTAGATTTGTGTCTTCATAATATTGGTAAGCCCTCTTACCTTCATTTTAGAAACTCTAAAATTAATATGTGATGAAAGTGGGGATTTATGCTATGTTATGCATGTTTAATAAGTTATGCATGCTTATGCGAGTTCACTATGCTATGTTATGCATTTTTAATAAGTTATGCATGCTTATGCGAGTTCACTATGCTATGTTATGCATGTTTAATAAGTTATGCATGCTTATGCAAGTTCACCATGCTATGTTATGCATGTTTAATAAGTTATGCATGCTTATGTGAGTTCACTATGCTATGTTACACATGTTTGATAAGTTATGCATGTTTATGCAAGTTCACTATGCCATGATTTGCAAGTTTAAAAAGTTATGCATGTTTATGCAAGTTCACTATGCCATGATTTGCAAGTTTAACAAGTTATGCATGTTTATGCAAGTTCACTATGCTAAGTTATGCAAGTCCAACATGTTATGCATGTTTATTATGATATGAAAGATTCATCATGTATGTTGTGCCAAGTTCCCTCTTTCTATCCTTTATGCGTTATGTCGAATATGTAAGCGATAGAACGACGTTGGGGGGTTTGGGGTAAAACTTAAAATACATGAAAATATAAGATTGGGAATTTACCTATTAAGTTAGGTCTACCCCTTGGGAATTTACCTATTAAGTTAGGTCTACCCAAGTATTTGTTAAACTTGTGATTATGTTTTGAAAATAAAGTGGACATGACACTTAGAAAACATAAGTGTGGCCAACTCGAGGTTGGGTTGAGTTTGTAGCGTAAACCTACCCGGAACCAACCGGCTTAACTAGTTGCTACAAACAATAGGACCCAATGTGAGAAGTTGGTCATGTGTACCTTGGACCCGAGGTTAGACCAAGTTGTGGTGTAAAGCTACCCGGACCCGCCCGGCTTAACTAGTAACCGCAACAAAGTCTAATGTGAGAGGTTAAGGCACAATTAAATTAATTAATGCCTCATGATTAGGGTTAAGTCATGGCCCACTAATACTTAACCAATTTTGGGGATACGAGGGATTAAATGGGGTTAAGTGGTGAACTGTTGGTTACACTTAACTAATTTGATCCATGATTAGTCAGGGGTTAAATCACACTTAACCCTCTTAGAAAACCCTAGCAACGTGGTCTGTTCCAGCAGTAATCCCAGTTTGGTATCATTCACAACCCTAGAGGCTAGGCTAGGGCGGGGCACGATTACTGGACTGATGTAAGCGACCAAAGCGACGGCTGAGTGGTACAGCGGTGCGGGTCCAGGCGGGCTACGGACGTGCACGTAGTCCGGTGTTGGACAAACTCGAGGCACGGGTACCAGTAGGTTTAGACTGTGCATTATTGCTTAGGTGTCTGGGGTTGACACCCGAGGGCTTGATACACCCGAAGGTGGACCCAGCACAGTCTGACTACAACCATATGTGGGCCGTATGGACACCAACACTTGACGTGTTAGGTTTATAGGGAGCCGATCGACTAGACCGTTGGGCTGGACCTTGTATTAAGGTCACCTCATGTTATTGGGCCAAAGTTTGGGCTGAGGGATCAATACCTGTTATGTTAGTTTGCTAGTACACTGTGGTGCAAAGCTTAATCTTCTCTATGTGATGACACCTTTATCTATTGCCAGTATGTTCATCTCAGTTTCCATCATGATGTTAACTTTATTAGTTTATAGACTGATCGTAGTAGGGCTTACCAGTCTTTTTGACTGACCTGTTTTCTTTCGCTTCTTTTCTTCCGTTCCCCCCCCCCCCAGGTTCTCAGGGAGGGAATAGTGGTGCTTAGCTTGGATCGCTTGCTTGGTTGCTGGATAGCTCATGTATGTCTGGACATTGAGCTCGCTATGGTTTATCATCTTTATTTTGGGGATAGCACTATGTATTTCAGTATTTCTGTTTATGATGTACTAGACCTGTTTATTTTGGCAGTTGACTTTATGATGTACTAGACTTGTTTTGAGATGGTTTGAGATATTCCGCTGTTTTATTCTCACTTACTCTGTTTTACATATATATTTATGTTCTTGTTCTGCCTTGATATATCATTATGCATGCTTACCCAGTTCTAACGCCCCCCAGAAGCTAGTGCCCCCAAAAGAGTGACCCTAGCGGAGGTGGGGTGTTACAGTATATAATATGTTGATTTTCATCGAGCGGATCGGTAGAGATTAAGGTTTGAAAATCGGACAATTTCGGCCATTGAACAGACTGGCGGCGGCTGGCCATTGAAATTAGGGTTAGGGTTTTATTTTTTTGATTATTATATTATTAAAAATGTGTTATAAAGGTGAAAATGCGGGCTATCTCCGAATTGGGCTTGCTTACTGTCGATCTTAACGTTTTGAGGCCTTCTGAACGCAATGGGATGGGTCTCGGGGTCCAATTCCGAAATCTGTAGAATATTTATTTAAAATTACATTAAAAATTAATTAATTAAATATTGACCGTACATATAAATATGCCGGGGCCACATACGACCTCAGAAAATTCTAAAAAAAATATTTCTAGCTTTCTTATGACGATACGAATCCAACAAAATTATTTTCGTCAAATTCTGAGACTGTTTGAAAAATGGCTATTTTTAAGGCGTTTAAATTTAACTAAAATAGCCAAAACACATTTTCTTTCGCCACGCTCACATATTAATTCAAAAAATTCTGAAAATTGAAATCTAGCTATAATTTGACATTCCGGTTCCAACAAAAGTGGTTTCATCGAAAACAGAGGTCGTTTGAAAAATGACTATTTTTAAGGCCAATATATTTAATATTAAAAATACATTTTTAAACAAATAAATTCCGAAACTCAAAATATATTAGTATTTACTGTTTTTCAATGCAGAAACATCATTCCAGACTCAATGGAAGTGGTTTCGAGTCAAAATTCCTTCATATGTGAAAAGTAACCTTTCGGACCATATATATTATATATATAAATTCTACAGCGACCTTTCTAAAAATTAAATTGGCCATAACTTTTGATTTCCGCTATGAAATTTTAGTTTTCCATATTCGTTAGAAAGATATTTTTAAATAGATTCTAATATTTTTGGTCTCACTAAAATCCGTTAAATTTTGCATCCTGTACGGTCAGTCAAAGTTCAAGTTTGACTTTTCAAACTACCTCGTTATTTCTAATTCCCTTTTAAATTAAATTTATTCATTCTAACTTTGATTAAAATAAATTTTAGCCATTATTACTACTAATAAATTATATTATATCCTCAAAATTCATTAAAATTTTCTGAAATAAAATTTTTAAATTGGTTCAGAATTTGCGGGTTGTTAAAGTAACTTACCTTATTGGTCACATTTATCAATAAACGTGTTTGATGGCTTGGATTATTTGATCTGTTTGAATTGTTTGATCTGTTTGAATTGTTTTTAAACTGTGTGAAGATAACCGTTTGTATACAGGGAAGAACAGGTTGGAGGGATCCAACCGGATTCCTCAAATATATTATTTATTTTTAGATTATCATATATGAACTTTCATGATTGGTTTATTGATTTTAGTAGTGATCATTGACTGAAAAGTCAACATGTGTTGTGTTTTAACCAGAGGGCAATATTGGTTGAGTAATCGGCAGTAAATGGCTTAAAAGTAAATCGTTTTGTTTATATTGATTCACCGTCGGGTGAGTCGATAGAACTAAAATTATAAAATTAATTTTGATAACTAAGGATAGTTTTTGAAATATATAATTTTGAATAAAACTTATTTAAAAGGAAATAAATATGTATGTTTATAATTAAGTGTAAATTGATTTTATGAAGTCAAATCTGATGTTAATAAGATTTGTAAATGTAGGAATAAGGAAATTAACTTAACGGTTAAATTTGAATAATTGTTTTGTTGAGAAACAATTAAATATAATTATTTATTTAAATTAATTATATTAATTAATTTAAAGGAAGAATAAATTAGAATCGGTTAATAAGATAACCGTGTTTGGAGTTGACTAAGTCAACCGTCCTAATTGGAGTAGATTGTTTAATTTGTTTGTTTTGAATTAACCTAATAAAATGGTTTAAAGAATATTGCTTAATTTTATTTAGTTTCAAAAAGGGGTTTACTATTTGTTGTAGTTAATTAAGAAATTAACTACTAATGTAGTAAATGATTGAAATAAATTATTATTTTTATTAATAATAAGTTAAAAAATTACTTCTTAATGGTAATTTATTTTAAAGGAAATCTAAGTGAAATAAAATCCAATTGAATGGTGAAAGAGTTTATGAACAGGCTTTGTTTTAAAACCTGAGCTTTATAACAAAGTTATAAAAAGAAATTTTAAGCGAATAGTATAGTGGAAAATAAATGTTACTTAATTATTCAAATTAAGTAAAAGGAAATTTAGATATGAGGGTTTTATAATAAACCAAAGTTATATAAAAGAGGTTTGAGGTGTTATATCATTAATTCTAAATTAATGTTATAAAAAAATGGGATCAAGAAAAAAATGGGAAATTGAAATGAGATTTCCAAAGTGGGATATAGTTGAATGGATTTGAAACAGGATTAGTAAAAGTGAATTTGATAGGAGAAGTAAATCATAAGATTTTGTAAACCAATCCGAATTATAAAAGGAATTTGTTTTAAAAAGAGGGAAGTATTAAAAGTGGCATTTTGATAAGGAGTTGCTAAATTATTGAATTAAGAAAGAATGGTTATATTCGAGGAAGAGATTTTCAAAATAATAAGAAGGTTTATGAAACCGTATTTTGAATAAAATAGTTAAATGGAATTCGATTTGAGATTGGAATGGAATATTGGTTTTTGCATTACGACTCGTATATATCTTTAGATATGAACGTTGTTGATCAAGGTCTGAGAGGCAATTAAAATACCCCAACTTGAACGACTTCGGGATTATTTGAGGATGATATTAGTTGTAAAGGTAAAAGAGGTCAGTAAAATTTATTATTTCATTAGGGAAATAATAACGCAACATTTTGATGAAGATTTGGAATATATATATATATATAATGAGGATATAAAAATAAAGGGGGAGTAAAAAGGGATTGTCGAAAATATAACGACATTTTCACGTTAGAAAGGAAATGAAAAGTTGAGTGTTATTCTATAAGGATAAACACGGATTATGGTTTTTAAGTAATAATAAAATATATTTCGTAACATTGGTTTACGAGTAATAAGTTGAAATGATTTCCTAATACTGGATAATAGTGTAACTAATGTTTTGAAAGTGAAAATAAATAAACTGAATATGATATAAGACCTTCCTAAGCATTAAAAGTGAATTTGTTTATAAAATAATCTTATGTATAATCAAAAGAGAAAACTACGTTTAAAATATCGAAGTGTTTAAGAGTATTGAATATACATTTGTTTTTAAATAAAAAGGCCAAGTGAGACCGAATATTGAACCAGTGAACTCACTGGATTGTCATGATTGAAACACTGTTTATTTTGATAGTCAAATCACCGACTATCAAATCTGTCCAATACGATTGTTGGTACAGAAAGACCGAGATCGAAGTTATATTCGAAAACCATTCCAACCAACAAATACGTGAAGAGATCAGAAGTGATCGAGATGGAGCATTGAAGACCGTAGATTTTTGTAAATGGAAGAACTGCTAATAATCTCTGGTCTGTAGCCAGAGATGTACTGTTGTTCTGTCGTGGTTGGAATCTACGGGTTGCAAGGACTTCTCGCTACTGATCCATGGGGTGATTCCTATATTAGATGCGGCAATAGAGTGCCTTTGGTTCATCCTGTTCCTGGATGACTTGTATGGACGAATGTCTGACAGAATATTTCCTAAAACCACGTACGTTGACTTTTACAAATATACTGAGGGGTGGAAAAGAATGGCCGTTCTTTTAAACCCAGAGTATATTTGTGGACGTCAATTAGTGACTTGACGGATCTGATGATGTGACATTCAAAGTGAATGATGACCATGTGTTCCAGAAGTTCATGTAAACCTCACGCATCATCAACCAGGAAATGACATAAATCGGGCAGGCAGCATGGCTATGTGGGTCGCACCCATTAGGGTGTATAATCACCTGTCTAGAGAAAATCTATTTGCTTCTTTAATCTATTTCTATGTTATCCCTTTTCGGGAACGGTGGCTAGCTACCACCGTTGGTGATATACATTCGATACACTCAAGCGAAATGAGTGGTCGATCATGTGAGGGCCGGGTTACAAGACGTTCTTGTTGAACCCAGTGTATTCGCCTCTAGAGATACACTATCGGCAGGTGGTCCCATACCTTGTCATAGTCGGAATCCAATCTCCAATAAGCGCCCGCGGTTTTGATTGTATACTATATATGTGGAGTGTGAGATGCAAGCGTTCCACTAGATTGATGTTTACTTGTAATTAGACTTTATTATAATATCAGACAAGATATTGGTTTCAAAAATGTTCTGGGTTATCGTAAGGTAAAAACTGTTCGTATTTATGTGTGGATTTGGTCTTACGATTATCCTTTTCTTTGAAAGATTTTAAGTTTAAAATCATGTTGTGTGATACCCTAAATATTGTGCGAGTTTTCTCACTCTGGTTTACCAGACTAACCCGGTGTTTTGTAAATGCTCGGGTTAGCCTAGGGTGTACAGGTTCAGGTTATCAGATGCTGCGAAGTCCAGAGACGAGCTGGAGGTGTTCAGGTGTATTATATTATGTAGTTACTATTCCGCTGTGTGTTGTGTATAGGGCAGATTATTATAACTGCCCAGTGATGTTGATGTACTATGATATTGTAAGTTTTATTTAAAGCTCTCAATAAAGTTATTTCTGTATTATATTTTGTTTCGCTGCGATGTGAGACTCTGTGGTGTGTTGGTTCTTCTACTTCTTCTATTCTTATATTTTTTTTCTTTCTTACCTCGTCCTCTAACTTCTTTCTCCTAGTAATCCATTTTCCGCGCACTTTGGGTTGGACTGGTGTGGTTTATTCAACTCAAAAGGTACCTGAAATTTGGGTCGCTACAAAAATATTATATCTTACTCATTCCGTTGTGAGATTCTGATGTGTTGTCCTTCCTTTTCTTTTATTCTAACATTTATTTCTACTTCTCATCCTATAATTTATTTCTATTAACAATCTGGGATTTCGATACTTGGGCTTTTGGCAAGTAATACGTGATTATGTATTATTGTCGAAAATTCGAGTGCCGAATTTTCCGTTTCGTTACAATTGGTATTAGTGCTGGTTTCTTGTTGTGTGCTTGGTACGCATGATAGGGGGTTCTCGCATCGCGTTAGGTGGCGAACGGGAGACTCTTACCCCCACATGTCCAGAAAATGTGGGTTAGTTGCAAGTCGAGAGGTTGGCCGTAAAAGCAGTTCTGAGGTAGCAGTGTAAGCCACAGTGGGAGATTAGCCCACTGACCAATAGTTGAAAAGCCTAGGCCTCTACAATTGGTATCATAGCTATTAGTTTAGTGATAACCTTGTCTCTGTGGCGCAACTTAATAGACATGAGGTAGTAACGCCCTAGATTGAGTTTGAATGTATATAACTTAGGGAGCGCACTATTAGTATTATAAAAATTGTTTTGTATTGTGTTGATTATTCTGTTGAGTGGTATACGAATTTCACTTCGACGCATTTAGCTGACGTGGTCGATAGAGAATTATAAACCCTTGAACGAGGTCAATCGACATGATATTGTTTTAAGGTGGGTAAATAAATTAATTTTACCCAGAATTATATTTTGATATAAAGGAATAATTTCCTAAAATTATTAAATTGATTAGATGTTATTGTTGTAATCGAATGATATTATAGTATTGAGATGGTTATATATAACCAAACAGAATTTGTATAGAATATATAGATGAATTGAAATTGGATTCAGACTAGAAGTTGGAATTTAAATCCTGGATGTTCAAAATATATTTTCTGGAGTATTATAAAGTAATATAGCTATACTTTGAAGGTATTTTTGTAGAGGAAGCATTTTTTATGGATTTTGAAAGGGATAAAACACTGAAATCACTTCAGTAGCTGGAAAATAGTTCTTAATGATAAAGGTTGCATCATCAGCATTCATTTTCGAGTTTCTGATTGATGGATTGCTACCATAATAAAATTTCCATAGGAAACTTGTTTGAGAAAAATAATTTTTCAAAATTCAAAGTTTTGAATTTTCAAATGGTTATAATATTTGCATATATTTGTAGTATTATGCAAGAGTCTGAAACAGAAAGGCGGGAATTTGAATTCTAAATTAAAATTTAACTTGTGTAAGTTAAAAAATATTGGATGAAAAAAGAAACTCAAATAATTGAAATTCAACTTACGTTTAAGTTAAATAAAATGGATGGATTCTCAAGAAAATCAAGATTTGCATGACTTATAAAAGTGAATAAATTGTTTTAGAATCGATTTGGATGGATGCGAATTGTTGTATGTGGATTATGATATGGGCAATCTGATATACCAGCATTAATTTGAATGGATTGTTTGGATTAGATGGTTGATTGCATGGATATAGATTTAGCACCTGATTGAAACCCATATGAAATGAATAAGTCGAACTAAATGGAATGAATTCAACATAATGAATTTAAGTGAAATATATAAAGGAAAAAATGTATTGTTAGAATGATCGAGTTGTATGAGAAATGTTTAGAATGGACGATATCCATATTTGAATCTAAATGGTATGGTTATAACTAATGAATCTCATCAGAGTTGAGAACAGGTACAAAGCTAATTTTGACTAAAATTTGGAGCTGTTTGAATCCAGTTTGAATAGAGTTGCATAATAGTTGAGTAAGCTCGAGTGTAGTTATCGCTTATCGCATAATAATGCTTGCAAAAGGTACACCTACACAAAATATAAATTTGGGTTTTTGATTTGGATTTGAGTTAGGGTTTTCAATTAGATTTTTCGACCATGTGGGTCGACGTATATATATTTGTTGAATCTGCAATATTGCAGATGTCCCCCCGTATAGGGTAGACTCTGCCAATAATTTTCAAAAATTTAAAGTGTTAGAAAAATTTCAAATCGTTTTGGGAATTTTTGGAATTTGTTTTCTATAGAAAATTAATTGGTTTTTTTCGATTTATACTAATTGGTTTGATTTAAAAAGTGGTAGTGAAGTTTTAGCTAATTGGATTTTGAAAAGTTGTTGGGTTTTTTGCAATTTTTTCTACCTTAGTAATTTCAGGGATGAAATTCTTTTAAAGGAGAAGGAATGTAGCGTCCGGTATTTTCTCGTCAATTATTTAAATTATTTTATTGTTTTAAATATTGATTCGAATTTAAATAACTAAATTTAATAATTTCGAATATTTTATTTATATAAATAATATAGTAATATTTTAATTCCAAAATATTCGGAAAATGTTGAATTTGCAATATAATGTGAATTAACAACATAATAGGATTTAATATTGTTTATGTTGGAATTATGTTAATGTATTCATTTATTAAAAGATGTTTTTTTATTAGGATTTATTAAACAATGTTAGAACATATAATTTATAATTTTATTATATAACGAGCTACAACGGCGTAGTAGATCGTAATATTATGTTTGAACTTTAATTGGACATATAGGATCCTATATAAGTCAGAATTTCTCGAAACAAGAAAGGTCTGAATATATTAGATAATATTTTTTTAATAAGGTAGAAAAATCGAGTTTTCATGTTGTAGATTTTTTTTTGTGCCCAAATCAAATTTTATAATAGCCATTATGGAATTCGTTTATAAATTATAATGTTTATTTATATAAAATAAAAGGATTTTAAATTTATTGAATATCGAATTGGCTTGGGATTCAACCCAGAGTATTATATTTCAGAAATACATGAAATTATGTTAAGGTATGTCCGATAATAATAATATTATATTAAGGCATTTTCAAATTGATTTATTTTAATTTAATTTAGACCCTTAAAAAAGGGACATTATTCAAATGACCTCTGTTTTCAAACGAATTTTTTTTTATAAAGACAGTAACAACTAATTATTGCTAGATTTGAAGTTCTACACCAATTGGAGTTATTGTGTGAGCATGGCAAAATTAAATATAAATAAATCGACCATTTGGACTCGAACTAGCATCGTTTTCACAAATGGACTCGGAATTTGACGAAATAAGATTCATTAGGACCGTAACATAAAATTATACCATGATGCGCATTCTTGTTGCGAACGGAGTTTGCGAGTGTCCACAGGAACGAATAAACTTAGAAAGGGAATGGCGATAGGCCCGAAATAAAATATCGCTGGTCACCTCAACATATAATAATATTATTTTTATTTATAAACACAACCTAAACTGCAGCCTAAATCTTAGTAACTCGTCCAAAACATTTTCCAGCATTCTATATTTCCAGAAAAACCCATTCCACGTTTTAATTTATTCCTTTAAATCAATGACGAATTGATGGAGGTGATTAAAAGGAAAATTGTGGAAGAGGTGTTGTGTAAGAGATGTAGGGCTACGTTTCTTCTTTTGGTCGAAGGAGATGAAACGAGCTGTGGTGGTTGGTGTTCTTAGTTGATCGGAGCTCCTTTTTTTTTGTGGGGGTCTTTGATCGAATTTAACCAATTTCGGTTGCTGGTGAGCTTATGGGATGATGAACCCTGAAGGTTAGTGAAAGGGGAAGGCGATGAGGTCACATCAGAGGAGGTGCGGCGGATGCAGGCTTTCGTTTGTCAGAGAAATGGGTCAATGAAGCTTTTCCGTTCATTGCAGAGATAATGACGGTTTAAGGCTGGTGGGGGGTCATACTCACAAGCGTAGGGTCGTCGGACATTGGCGAAGGCGGGGTGGTGTCTGGCAGGGCTGCGGCAGTTTGTGGGTAGATGCAGCGTGGAATCATGAAGGGGAGCAGAGTTCGTTCACAGATGAAGAGGTGTGATCGGGTTTCAAAACCCAATGAAAAAGAAAACGTGTGGCCAAGTTGATAACTGTTTGACGTCGATAATCTTTTAGTTTAGGTATTAAAAATTATTAATCTGTTTTATTAATAATTTATATAAATATATGTTATATCTTGTATTTGTGATATCTTATTCATACGAAAACGAAATTCAACGAAACAGGATTCATTGGAATCGTGGCGACGAAGCATAAGTGATCATGCTGATTTGGTTAGATTCAGAGCTACTAGGAATTACGTATAATTTCAAACGTTTGTTTAACATTAGACAAACGACACACGGCAAACGTCGATTGAGATAAATGGTAAGTTAATTCTCACGCTTTCTGGAATCCTATGAGGTGGTAAATTCATATAAGAATATAATTTATCGTTGATAAGTATAAATTGAATGATTGGATGCTTAGGTTGCTATTGGATGTTTATTGTCTGATTGGTTGACGTTATTTATATTTCATCATTTAAAAATAGTAGGTTATTGAAAAATCATTTCATATATTATTATCAAATGTTATTGTGATACGTGATGTAGGGAAGAAAAGGTAAGAGGAATCCAGCCGGATTCCTCAAATAAATTGCACGTTATTGGTTGTTCATATTATTCATATATATGAGTTGTTTACCCCAAATGACATTAAAACCTATCTGGGTGTTGATGATTGAATGTATGTTAATCGTTATTGTGATTTTAATCAATCGACAGTATTGATTAAGTGGTTGGCAGTAATGGCCTAAAATCTATTGTTTTATGACGTCGTTTGGCCGTTAGGCAATTTGACGAATTTTTAAATAATAAAATTATTTTATAACTGAATTAAATTTTTTAAGTTTATTTTATATAAGTTAATTAAAATAGGAGTTTTATAAATGTATTTATATTTAAAACCATGTTATACAAAAGGAATTATTAAACGTTTTATATAACGAATTCTTATGTTGTTATTAAGTTTATGAACAGAAAATCAGAAACTAACCTACAAGTTAGTAAAATGAAATCATTGTTGTTATATAACAATTAAATAATGCTTTTAAATTATTTAATTAATTTAAGGGGGAAGATAAATGGAAATCAGTTAATAGTTTAACTGATGTTTGTGGTTGGCAAAGTCAACTATTTTAAAATTGAAATTGACAATTGAGTTAATTCAATCTAATCAATAGTTTTCTGAATATTCGTTAAACTTAACGAATGTTGTTAACAGTTAGTTAATCTTTGATTAACTATAATTTAATAATTATTGAATTGTTTATTGTTAATAAAGTTAATTATTATCTAGTAACCTTTTAAAAATGATTAATTATTCTATCTTTAGTTAATAACGAAATTAACTATTTTTAATGTAGTCAATGTTGAAGCTAACTATTATTTTAATTAATAATAATTAAAGTGATTACTTTTAATTGGAATTCAATCAAGAAGTTATCAGGTGGCGATAATATTTGATTTCAATCTAGTAAGAGTTTTATAAAAGGGTTATAATCCAAGTTTACAAATAAAGTTTGTAAATGTGATTTGTAAGCTAATGCAGGAGTTTGAATTGGATTTTTACTTAATTAAGCAAGAGGAGTTAACATGTAAGGTGGGTTTTCAAATAAAAGAAAATGGTTTATAAAACCATAGTAAATGGAAATGAGAATGATATATTAGATCTTTGAGTTGAAAACTTTTATTATCTTAAGATAAAAACATTGTAGGTCACGGTCAGAGAGATAATTAAAATACCCCAACTTGAACGACTTCATTTTTATCAAGAGATAGTATTAGTTTGTAATGGGTACGGGTGTTGGAACAATTTATTATTTTATTAAGAAAGAAATTGCAACTTTAGTTTGCAAAAGATTTAAAAATATAATAAAAAGCTAGTTGATTTTTCAATAACAATGTTTTATTTGTAGGTGTTGGCCAATAGGGGATTTGATAAATACCCTTATTCGAAGAAATATGTTAACGAGTTTGAATTTTGGGAAAGATGAGAATAAAGGTTTATATAATTGGATATTCGATTATTACTTCCATAAATGAGATTGGTAAAATTTTAACGAATTAAGTTGAAGTTAATGAAACCTTGGGATTCATATAATAAGAAAGGTGTCGTATGATGTTATTGTGGCCATAAAAAATTTGGTAATAAAATACATACCATTTGGAAGTATTTATAGCGATATTTCAAGACAAAAGGAAATAAGGGAATGAGTCGGGAAAACATGATTATTCTAAAACTAAGTATTGGTTTGTGCTTTCGAAAATAACAAAACAGAAGAGTTTTGTTGTGATAAGAATTTATGAAATCGATTATAAAAATAAAGGAAATGGTTTAATGAAATATTTTATATAAAGGACATGAGCTGCCAATTTACTTAGCTTTACTATTGTGATTTGATAGTCAAACAACCGACTATCAAATTAATTATTCAATTGGACCTTTTGACGTGTTGTTTCGAAGAGACCAGGAATTCCAAATGATCGCGTACAATTGATTTTTACAAATATAGCAAGTTTGGTAGCGGAGAAATTCTCTTGCTTAACATCCAGAGTATATTTATGGACGTCAATTAGTGATTTGGCGGATCTGAGGATGTGGCATTCAAAGTAAATGATGATGTGATGTTTTGAAAAGGTAAACGTGACCTCATGCCTCATCAACCGGGAAATGATAAAAATCGAGCAGGCACATGGCTAAGTGGGTCATTCTCAAGCAGGATATATTGTCACTATCTAGAGAAAATTCATATTTGTTCTTCTTTCATTTTCTGTATCTCCGCGGATGTACGGTGGACCCTTAAAATCGTAACGGGTGACAATTTATTTGATACACTAAAGATAAATGAGCGGTCGGTCATGTGTGGATGGGTTGCAAGATGTTCTTGCTGAACCCCAATGTATCCCCTCTAGAGTACACTGATTGAAAGGCTGTCCCATACCTTGTCATAAGTTGGAATCCATTCTCCAATAAGCACCTTGCAGTTTTTAATTTTATAATGATTATGTAGAGAGTGAGATGCAAGCATTCTGCTAGATGGTTATTTATTTTTGATTTGATAGACACTATTATAATATCACTGCATTTTGACATATTAAGAATGTTTAGGGTTATAGTAAGGTAAAAACCGTCTGTGTTTATGTGTAAGCCGGTTTTACTATTATCCTTTTTTTAAAAGGATTTCTAAACCTAAGCAAGTTGCTTGTGCTGTGAATTTATCACTAAAAGTATTCCAGACTGATCCGGGTGAATTTTGCTTTGCTTCAAATGTGCTTGGGTCACACCGAGTATATTTCCAGGTTAGGTTCCACTTGAAGTTTTCAAGAGACGGAAGTAGGAGGCTTCACCGTTAGTTATTTAAGTTTATTTCCCGCTTTGACTGATGTATGTTGAACTTTGATAAATGGTATGTATATACAGGGATTTTTTCTTTAAAGTTATACTGAAATATTATATCTTATTCATTCTGCTATGAGATTATGATGTGTTGTTCTTCTTTTTCTTCTATTCTAACATTTCTTCTTACATCTCATCCTCTAATTTCTTTCTATTAACAATCTGGGATTTCAATACTTGGGTTTTTGTTAAGTAATACGAGATTATGTATTATTGTCGAAAATTTGAGCGTCGAATTTTCCGGGTCATTACATGCGTACTTGGCTCTACCACCTCTGCTGAACTATGAAGACATTTCCTCAAATGGGACACTTGAAACACGCCGTGAACCCCCGCCAGCCTCTTCGGTAATCTAACTCTATAGGCCATTTGGCCTATCCTCTCAGTTATGGGAAATGGTACAAAGAATCTTGGTTCCAATTTCCTTACCGAGCCAAATCGAACTACATTTCCTAAAAGCGATACTTTGATGAATACCATATCTTCTACCTCAAATTCCAAATCAGTCCTTGTCATATGGGCATATGACTTTTGCCTATCTTGAGTTGCTTTCATCCTTCCTCGAATAAGATCTATCTTCTCAGAAGTCTCTATCACCATCTCTGGCCCAAGAAGAAGTTTGTTCGTAGACTCCCAATAACATGTCAGCGATCTGTATGGTCGTCCATAAAGTGCCTCAAAGGGCGCCATCCCTATGATTGATTTATGACTATTATTGTATGCAAACTCAACCAATGGAGAATCTCCTCCCACGTCCCTCCGAAATCGAGTATACACAGTCTAAATTGATCCTTGAGAACTCTAGTAATCCTCTCAGTCTGTCCATTGGTTTGAGGGTTATAAGCTCTGCTAAGTCTTAATTATGTACTAAGGGCCTCTTGCAAGCTCCTCCAAAACTCACTAGTAAATACGGGGTCAAAGTCACTTACTATACTAGAAGGTACCCCATGAAGTCGAACGATCTGCTTAATTTACACTGATGCGAGCCAAGTTGTCATCCTCTTGCTCTTGACTGGAATAAAGCGAGCGCTCTTAGTAAGCCTGTATACTATCACCCATATGCTTGTGTTTCCCTTCCTTGATCGGGGCAGTCCATCAATAAAGTCCTTAGAATTTCTCTCCCATTTCCATTGTGGGATATCCAAGGGCTGAAGCAATCCGCCAGATTTCTTTTGTACAGCATTGACTTGTTGACAAGCCAAACATCGGGCCATGGACACTACCACATCTTCCTTCATGCCAGTCCAATGAAAAAATCACATCATATCTCAGTACATCTTATCACCGCCCAGATGGATAGTCATCCGAGAGTGATGAGCCTCCTCGAGAACTTCTTTCAGCAAATCTCCAATTCTGGGAACACACAATATCCCATCTCATCTTAGCCATCATTTCTCGTCCACAAAATATCTAGCTAGGTGACTAGAGGCCTCTCCTCTACTAAGCCTATCCAAGATGTCCACCAACTACTGATCCACTCGCTGTGTAGATCCAATACTCCAATGATGCTAACAATCCAAGCATAAAATCCGTAGATGGCTTAAAATCAAAGGTCGAGATAAACTCCAGGCTTTTCCTTTCTACGAATAAAGGACTCAAGGTCATCCTCTTCCTACTCAACACATTCACAACTACATTACCCTTGCCTGGGGTATAAGCTACCTCAAAATCGTAGAACGCAAGGAACTTCATCCATCGTTGCTGCCTTAAGTTGAGATCCTCCTGTGAGAATAAATATTAGCGCAACTTGTGATTCGTATAGAGCTCAAATATCTCTCCAAGTAGATAGTGTCGCCAAGACTTAAGGGTAAACACTATTGCACCAACTCCACGTCATGGGTGGGGTAGTTCTTCTCACGTACTCTCAATTGCCTACTTCCATAGCAGACCACCATACCCTCTTGCATCAAC
Organism: Allium sativum; assembly: GCA_030737875.1. Classification (NCBI taxonomy): domain Eukaryota; kingdom Viridiplantae; phylum Streptophyta; class Magnoliopsida; order Asparagales; family Amaryllidaceae; genus Allium; species Allium sativum. The sequence continues at coordinate 527,415,965 of CM060923.1, read as the reverse complement.
ACAATACCTAATCCCGTGCCACAAGCATCCGTGTAGACCATAAATACCTTGCTACCACCAGGAAGACTCAGAACAAGGGCTGATGTTAGAGCCCTTTTCAATCTTTGAAATGCAACCTCGCAATCAATGTTCCAAGCAAGCGCCAAGTTCTTCTTTATCATACGAGTGAGCGAATATGAGATCCGTGCGAAGTCCTTGATGAACTTTCTATAATAACCAGTCAATCCAAGGAAACTTCTTACCTCCTTTGAATTCTTAGGGGCTTTCCAATCTTGAACTGTGACAACTTTAGCGGGGTTCCACCGCTATTCTATCCTTGGATACTATATGCCCTAGGAACCTTCCTTTCTATGGAAATGACATTTAGAAAATTTTGCCTTAAGATGATGAGATCTGATAGTGCTAAAAACCTCCTCTAAGTGTTTGGCATGTTCTTCCTTGGTCCTCGAAAAAACTAGAATGTCGTCCATGAAAACCACCACGAATTTGTTCAGGTACTCTCTAAACACCCAACTCATTAAATCCATGAATTATGCGGGTGCATTAGTCAGCCCAAAAGGCATGACCAACCACTCAAAGAAATCATCTGTATTTCCATGGCTAGATCCAATTGCGAGAAAACCAAAGCACTTACTAGTTGGTCAAACAATTCATCAACCCTCAAAAGTGGATGCCTATTCTTCTTGGTGAGTTTATTCAACTCTCTATAATCCACGCATAGACAGAGAGATCTGTCTGCCTTGGTTGCAAACCCGACTGGACCTCCCCACTCAGAAATGCTCTATCTAATAAACCGCTTTTCCAATAACTCACCCACTTGTTTGCTGAGCTCCCTACTCTCTCTATGATCCATGTGGCGCACTGGTAAAGCGACTGGCTTAGCATTCTCCACCAAGTAAATCCAGAAATCTATCTAATGCCTTCGAGGTAATCCCTTAACCTCCTCGAACACATCCAAAAAACTACTAACTTTGGGTACTAATCAAAGAATGTCAATGGAAGCATCAAGATAATCTAGGAAACTGAGCATAACTGACCCCTGTGGGTCACAAGAAATTTCAAGAGTGCTACCTTGGCACATTAGAAGTCTAACAACTCTCCTTTCACAATCAAGAATGGCACCATACATGGCTAGCCAATCCATTCCTAGAGTTAAGTCGTAACCCATAAAGCCAAGAACATATGCGTCGTATTCAAAATCGACAACCATAAGAAAAATTCTCAAACTCCTACATATCATAGATAAGTGAGTTGTTCCTCCTATAGGGTTTGAGACTATAACAGGATCAGAAACAATACTAGTGTCTAAGTGTGGATTATCTGCAATAGAATTGGATATGAATGAATAAGAAGCACTAGAATCAAAGAGAGTTCTAATAGGGTAGTCTAAAAGAGAAATCAAACCTTCCACAATGACTTCCCTACCACAATCCGCTCCACCAATCTCTAGAGCATTAACTTTTTCTCCAGACGATCTAGCTTTTTACCCTTGCCTGCTAGGGAATTGCCCCTTGAAATGTGCAACTTGAACACAAGTGAAGCAAGCAGTCCTCATCTTCTTACATTCTCTTACAAAGTACCACAAAGCTCCACGGTCATGGCATTTAACCTCTATCTTGATCTGAGCCTTGTCGGGTTTTCCTCCTTTCTTTGCCCCCTTCATGGGCCAACACTTCTTTTTCTTAGTTTTGGAATTCTCCTCCTCAGTCTTAACCTCTTTCTTTTCCTCTTAGCCATGCTCGTTCATCAAACCCATGTTAACGAGCTTCTCAAAAGTTACTCCCATTGGTACATGCGTCAGTGCTAAATCTTGGATCAGTTGATTCAATCCTTTTGTGAATCTCAAGGCCTTCTTATGAAGAATGTTTAACAAGTCCAACCCAAATCTTGCTAGTTGATTAAATCTGTTAACATATTCCATTACTGCCATGCTTCTTTGCTTAAAATTCAGAAATCTCTCTATTTGCATTCCTTCCTCTGCTTGCGATAAGAACTTTATCTCGAATCTAGTCTTAAATTCATTCCAAGTAGCCACCATCTTCCCAGCCTGAACAGCCTCCCACCAATGCGATGCTTCGTTCTTCAGTTGCCAAGCGACCAACTGGATTTTCCTCTTATCCTCGAGCTCCAACAACTCGAATACATTCTCAATTTCTCTAAGCCAATTGCGCACCTCCACAAAACTCTCCGTATCACGAAACAACTTGCCTCCAATCGCGCAGAAATCCTTATAACGCTTAGAAAAATTTACTATATGAGGAGGAGGAGCTACTGCGGCTGCAGCTCGGGAAGGGACATCTTATTGCACTCCAATAGGTGTTGTAGCTTCTACGTATCTACAAAGCCATATAGAAATCGGAATTCCCCCGAGGAAATTAGGAGTCCCAAAAAAGCTGAAAAAAGACGAAACAAGCATTTAGAAAGAGAACGAAGGAATATTGTAAATGACTTGAGGGGATATATTTTCAAAAAAGAAATATTTGACAATCCTTTACTTTTAAAAGCACTTTTGAAAAACTTTTCCTTTGATCTTGTAACCTTAGGCTCTGATACCAAATTAGACAACCCACATCCCGTACTGTCATCCATATGAGAATGCATTAAGTTCTGTGAAGCGCATTAGGTAAACAGTAACTAAAATTCACACGATAGAAAGTAAATATGCAGCGGAAAATATTTTATTATCATAAATTCACCATTTCATCGTTACAATTTAAAATACCAAAAACAATAGAAATAACCATCTGTCTCATAACACAAAACATCAGAGCACAAAACTCTAAAATTGTATCCCTACTCAAAAGCCATAACAAGGTAGAACAAAAGTTAAAGCAATACATCAAGTGGGAAAAAAATCCAAGTCCAAGAATAGAGTCATAGTCTAAGCTACTGTCCGCCACCACTCTAAGACCCTAATGGGGAAGAAGAAGAGAGAGAAAGGAAACAAAATAGGTCAGACATAAAATCTGGTGAGTTCCAGTGATTTTCAGCAATAGGATATGATAGAAAGTATCAAGACAGATAAATAATGCTGAACATGAAACTGTAGAAAAATAAACAGGTACGAGATAACATGATAATGATATTAACAAGATGATAATTCGAAGTAAAGGTCATATACGCTTCTCATTAATATCCCAAGAATCAAGTTACAACACAAATTTTTAGAATTAAAAAGATTAGGTGTTACCATAACTACCACCCATGCGATCGGCGCCCTACTACACAAATATCATGTGCCATCCTCGATGGTAAGGTGTACCAGTCCCTAACCTAATGACGTATATGACACAGACCTATTTGTTGGTGTTACAGCATCTTAGTTTCCCCTAATCGGACTCATGCACGCTCATGACTCCACCGAAACACGCCCGTACCCACCTTCCACCTTGACCCTCTTACAATCCAGATAAGTAAGCGTGCTTTGGACCCTACCTAGTGCGAGGCCCCTCTCTAAGATACTAACAGGGAACTGACTGATACGGGTTCTATACAACAAGATTGACATAAGCCACCACCTAGGCTTGTGCCCCTAAGTAGCTAGGATTTTAAGAGTCCCAAAACCGGGTACCAACAACAAGACTGTGGGACCTTTTAGCTTACTAATCAACAAGTAGCTACTTAGCAGGTTTAAGTCTATTAATAAGCATAGTTGTAAATAAGATTTCCTATTTATGTTATTTCATGTACAACCCCTTTCCCCAAACAAGCACCTACTCATACGTGTTTATATATATATATATATATATATATATATATATATATATATATATTAAGTTGCTTATTTTACTTAATTACATCAGATACCACCAACATGTTCTACTAATTATTAAATTAAGTTTAACCTAATATGATTGCATATTATGCCAATTCTACAGTAATTAAATTTCATGTTTCAATATGCCTAATTCTTTTTTACTATCATTTAAGTTATTCCAATTTTTACCTAATTTACGCAATTACAATGTGAATAGCATACGCATTTGATAGCCAAGGTATAGCGCAAAATAAAAAGGTATAGGAAAAAAACATAGATCTGATTCAAAAAGACATAAACTGGATAAAATAGGCATAAGACTATATATAAATCTAAGGCAGAAAAAGGGATAATAGGATATACATGTAATAGATAACAACTGAAAACTGGATAACTATGTGACAGTAAAATAATAACATATAAACATGTAAAATCATAGATTCAGATTTATTTACTGTTATAATACTATTTAATTATTGTAACGACCCACATTTTTTTACTATTCAAATCGACAATAATCCTCACATGTCGACTTAAAAAGATCAAAAAATACAGATAGTTATTGGAATTAATATAAGAAAAATAAGAAAGAAGAAAATAATCACATAATCTCACAGTGGAAGGACAAAATATAATAATCAAATAACAGTTCATGAAGCTGTTAAAATATAAATTTGATTATAGTTTACAATAATGCATCAGAGTTGGCTATTATAAAACATACCAATATATGCAGCGGAATAACACTAGTAATTACGCCTATCAAGCTCCATTTTCGTCTTCAATATAATGTGGTCTTCGCTAACTAAAAAAACTCAGGCTGACTTGAGCACCAATCAAAATACAAAAATATTCGGATCAAAACTAAAATATTCTGATATTGGTTAAATCAAAATCAGGTAATAATATGAGTGTCACAACATCAGAGATGCTTACGATAATTCACATCTCCTATCAAGTGTGCTCATGAGTGCAGTAACTTAAGAGATGTCACGGGAATTTCCATCTCCTAAGGATCCGTCGAACTAGATAATACATAATATAATACGCTATCATAATAGTGTCTATTCAGTAAAGTATCAAAATAGTATAAGCGGGATTACATTTTTACCCTTACACTGTTTATAACATTGTAGTCTATATAGTACTATAAACTCCACCAAACCGGTGGGCAATCAGGGAGCACTCCATAGGTACAACGCAAAACAAAATCGTAGTGGGCACAATCAGGATAATATGAAAAGGCACAGAGAAATACCCACGGTAGGATTCTACCGGATTGCGGGATCGAGCTGGTAGTAATGCATAACAGCTACTACCGCCCACCTCGAACACCACTCCAAAAATCGTTGGTGGCCACTAATCAAAACCCAAAGTAATATATATGGTATCGAGGAAGCATGCTCGATAGGAGGTGCGACCTCACTTGGCTCGGCCATGGCATCAGTTTTAGTCATTTTAATTATGACTCGAAAGTCAAGGCCATCCATCATCGTTCTCTTTCTTCAAATCCAGTAATCGCCTCCAAATCAGTCTACTTCATTCTAAAACTCCACCGTGTACACAATTGTTAAAGTGGTTTTCATTATTGGCAGAGAGTATGACAATATCCGATCCTGGTCTCTTTAACAGCCAAGCGTTTACATTTTTCACACCGGTCAGTTCTTCTACATCTCAAAGGGTTCATATTTCATATCAAAATATCAGATTTTCTTTAAAACATTTTGTATTCAAAATAGAATATATTTTCATATTAAATCTCTATTTAAACCAACTTAAAATCTTGAAATAATTCCAACCTTAAAATAATTTGAATATTTAAATATAGTTGAAAAGTATAATAAAATAGTTTATATTTTTATACCTAACTTTGGAAATGTTTAAAAATAAATAGTTTATATATAAAATAGAATTAACAAATTTAGTAAATTCTTAGTTAAAATATTAAAGTAATATATAAATATATAATTAATTATAAAAATGGTTTATTTAAAATAAGTAATATTGATAAGTTAAAAATAAAACAGTTATAAAGTAAAATAGTTTATAAAGTAAATTAGTTATTACTAAAATAGTTTATAAATGGTTTAAAATACTATAGTTGGAATTAGAATTGTTTCTTCAAAAATTTAGTCAAAATGGAAATCATATTCCAGTTTCAAATCAGCTCGACTAAATTTCGATATCTCAATTCAAAAGGATTCCACTTCCCATTTATTTTTCAATTTGAATCAACAGTCCGATTCAAATAATTCGATTTGACACTTCGATTCAAATATCTGAAATTTCAATTCTAATTCTCAGTTTGAATTATTTCAATTTATAAAATCTCAAGTTCACAATTCAAATATAATTTTAAATCAAGTTAATTTAATAAAGTAAATTTCAAAGGTTGATAACCAATTCAATTTTGACAAATTCAGTTCATATTCAATTCAGTTTTAACTTCAGTTATCCACATTAATGAATCGTTTAAAATTTTAAATTTTAAAATTTAAAGCTAAAAGTTCAAATTCAAAAAAAAATTGATTAATAATACCATTTATATTGTATTTAAAAAAATATTCCAAATTTTGAAGGAAAAAAACATTTTTATTTAACTGACCGGTGTTTGTATATAATTTTCTAGCCTACGGTCAAGTAATACTTAAAATTTTATTTTAGTGTTTTGGGAAAGGATATATATCATTTCAATCCAAATCAGGGTCATAGGTATTTATCATTTCAACCAACGTTCTTAATTCATTTTAATGATTAATCCCGGATTTATTTGATGTCCGTAACATCTAGGATAAATGGTTGGGATAAATCACCATAAACAAATGTCATATATATAATCACGGTGAATAACAGGTAAATTCACATAAGTAAACATCAATATGTCAGACACATAATATCAAAGCCATTCATCACATCAATACATCCAAAAGTCTAATACCGTATAAATTTATTAGTTATCAGATATCGGGTTTTAAACTGGCAATTAAATGTTGAATTTTAACATAATTGTAAAACTAAATCTAACAGAAAAATTTAACTATAGTATCGATGTAAATCAAATAAACATGTAGTTTAAACTACCAACATCAATCAATATAATCATATCATAACATGATTCATATTTAACTGACAATCAAATATTTCAGTAAGCGTGAGTGGGTTTAATCACTCACCTTTGTTTTCGAATGCGTTTGATCTCCAAAATTTAGCAGTCTCAGAATCAGTCTGCGACAGCTCTATATTGCTCGGAATTTCGATACGATCCCAACAGATCCAACCTTTAATAAATCTGAATTTGCATGGGAAAGTTATTAACGTATACGTTTCGGAATTTCAAATATAAACAAACAGCAAAATACAAAACTCACCCAACATTATTTTGCCATGTCACTATTCTTTCATCCTATCTTCTTCCTTTTAAAAATGCAGCCTGGTACCTCCATGATGAATAAACCCAGAGCATGTCGTGATCTTCAACTGTCCTTTGCACTATCATTCTCCATGAAATTTCAGTCTGACAACGCTGAACTTCTCCACTTCGAAATATCCGCTACGTTGTCACCGTCCCAATGAACTCGCAACACCCTGGTAACATGCGTTCTACCCCATTTCACGCACAGAAATACAAAAGTTGCATGTAACGATTCGTATTTTGCTTGGACCTAATCGATCGTAAAATCAACTAAGACCGTTCAAAAATCCGAACACGCTAACTTTGGGCATACAACACACTAGAACAAATAACAGAAGACTTTTATAAACATTATAATAATGTTACATCAGAGTACATAATATATCAGAGTACATCGATAAATAATAATACAGTGGAAGATTAATTTTCAATAAATGTAATACAATGCACAGCGGAACAATTTTACTAACACAGCGGAAGACTATCATTGCTCTGGACACGAGTTTGCAAGTGAAACAAACTAGGGTCAGTCATAGGACTTGTATGAGAAATCTTACTTAACCTAATTAATAATAATAATAAGGCTAATCACAGGACCACGCAGCTAACACGGAACGGGTTTACTCCATTGGATTGCCAGTGCATAAATAAAGTAAATAGTTAAACAATGCAATGCTTTTTAGAAAAATGAAACCATTATACGACTCAAGTCCCATCACACAATGCAATGCAAACCGGAGGATAGAGTTTTACCTTATAATGGTCAAAAATGCTTGATACGATAAAACGGATTTGATATTATTATTAGTGTATATACGTTTCAAAAACATGTCAATCATAAAGTATCAATCATAGACGACATAACTACCATATACTATGTTGCCATGCTAGTTTTACAATCAAAACCGCACGGTGTCGTATTGGAAATTGGATTTCCATCATGAGTCAAGGCTAGGGACGATCTACTTACCGATTCAAGACACTCTAGCAAATGTCTCATGATCACACCAATGGGCAACCCTTGGATCCTGCAGGGCCGGTCCACAAATACTTTAGTGGATTGGCAATTCCTGAACACACGCTTCCTGGTCCTACGGAACCTATAAATTGGTCACCATCGACCAATATAACCGAGGCCTCATAATCCATCATCCACATAAGTAAACTGTCAGGGCTTGTAAAACCCTGATACCACTTCTAGCTAGAAAGAAACGTGTGCACTCCCTGCATTCCCTTGTCCTGTTTTTGACTCATACCGAGGTGTGAGGCTCGCGAAGTAATGTTATACACAAAGCTACGCCTAAACAAGTCGTGCTTTGATCGTCAACCACAAGGACCTGCTTTTCAACAAAAGCCTCGATCATTTGCATCTTGGCATGCCACATTGACAATTCACGCCATGTGATCAATAACTTCCAATATATAACCTCTAAGCTTGTGCGCCTCAGAGAAGGGTGTTAAGCAAGAGAATAAATTCTCCTCCACCAAACAGATATATATTGAATATAAATTAATTTACATAGAATGAAATCCAATGTCAGACACACATCCATTTACAAGTCCGTTCTGGGTCTGAACAAAACCGGAGACACCTTATTCCTCATCCCATATTTCCAATACGGAAGAGAGGTGCTCGCTTATCCGGACAATCAACAAGTATGTCGAACAACTACCACTATAACCCTTTCTGGGGAGAAAATTAGTCCAGGACATCAGTAGTCATCCATTCAATGTGAAGACCGTCGGTCTTCAATCACCGTCTTCAATGTCTTCGACTTTAAATCGTCGTATAATTATTTGAAATGAGATTGAACTCAGTCTTTTCAAATTATTCTCGAATATATATAATTTAAAATCATTTCATATCATTAATATTATTTTATAATGATTTATCGCTATTTTTATTTATATAAAAATACCTCAATTTAATTTGACGACGCTTCAGGTCAATAGGCGATCCTGACGCTGTTTTTACCTAAATTTGATTTACACATTTCTCAAAATCTAACCGTTGGATTTTAACAAATTTTATATCGTTGGAGATATCTTCCCAAAGCAGACCTAATGATTCCAATTTTGGGAAAATCTGACGGTTGGATCTTTCGGTATCATCGTTTAAAGTTACGATTTCGAAACGCGAACTACCTTGCGCGATTCGTTTAATTTTAATATATATATGTATATAATTATATATAAATATAAATCATTCGACGATTCCACTAACATATTTAACACGCTAAATAAAAGAATGTTTTATTGGCATACCATATCTACATGTTCATAATGTCAAATAAATGTGTATTTTATTTGCATGACATTTTGCTAATGATAAATAAAAAGACAATTTTTATTTTTATTATTTGTATGCAATTTCTATCTTTATCTTTAATAAATAAAAGAAATATTTTATTTATTTACAATCTCTATTTAACAAAAATGATATTATTGTTTTAACACAAATCTATTTGACAAAAATGTTATTTTCGTTTTAACCATTATATTTGGACAAAAATTGCCAATTTTGTTTCAACTGTTACATTTTGACAAAAGTGACAAATTTGGTTTCAACTTTTATAATTTGACAAAAGTGACAAATTTGGTTTCAACTATTATAATTGGACAAAAGTGACAAATTGAAACCCTATTATAATTTGACAAAAGTGACAAATTGGTTTCAACTATTATAATTTGACAAAAGTGACAAATTGGTTATTTTGACAAAAATGTATATTTTGCCTCAACAATTTTATTCAACAAAAATTGATATTTTTGTTTCACTATTTTATTCAACAAAAATTGATATTTCTGCTTCACTATTTTCTTACAGCAAAATGTCTTTTTTTATCCCAACTATTTGGTTTCAACATAATTGATATTTTGTTTCAACTATTACATTCAACAAAAATTGATATTTTTTGTTTTTCAACTCTTTTATTACAACAAAAATGATATATTTGTTTTCAACAATTTTATTATAACAAACATGATACATTTGTTTTCAACAATTTTATTATAACAAACATGATACTTTTGTTTTCCACTATTTTATTATAACAAACATGATATATTTGTTTTCACACAACAATCATCCAATCAATAGATCTACATAACAATGACAATTCCAGATCAAATCACGTATGATAATCAATTAGAATTTAACAATGGATTGGAAGAAAAATCACTATCATCATTAATTAATTTTAATTATATAAAATAAAAATAAAATAGAATTCTCACATTGGGTTTTTTTCCTGAATTTGTAGCTAGCTCCTATCACCGTCCCGTCAGTTCCATTGTGTAGTGTTTTCCACCACGATTTCAACGCACCTGAAATCATTTGATTTCATTTTAATTTGCATAAGTTATGATGGTGTGAAGATTTAATTACATTAATACATAATTAATAATTTAATTATATATTAATCTGTTCTTCCTCTTTTACCATTCCTCATCGCGTTTCTCTCTATCGAATTCTAAACCCAACATCGCGCTTGAACTTCCACCGCCGCATATCGCTTGAGACCCCTGGACCGAGATCGGACAGCACCACGTCGTCGGCCAATCCGCCTCCTCCCGCCGCCATGAATCGCGTGAAACCCGATTCCCCCCTGACATCAGAATCCCACCTCGAATACACTGAGTTTGGACTCAAAAATCACTCGATATACTGTATGAATTAGGATCTTAACCGTATGATTTTACAGAGAACAAAAATCTCTTCGTTTCTTGCTTTAGAAGTATGACTTAATTCGATATATGTTGAGATTAATTGATGAGCGAAAATCGAACGATTTTGGCCGTTCTACGTGTGAGTGGCGGCTACGAAGAAGGAGATTAGGGTTTTCTAATTTTTTTAGTGTATTTATAATATTTAATAATTCTCTTAATTTCGATAAGGCCCGTTAATTCCTCCTAACTCCAAATTCAGCCCAACGAATATTGCTCCTAGCCAAATACCCCCATTCCGAACACAATGGGCTAGGTCCAATCAGCCCAATTGATCGTCTTAGCCCACTTTTCTTTAATTTAAAACATAAAATATTTAATTATTTAATTTGATCGTACATTTTAATTTACCGGGGCCACATACTGACCCTAAAAATTCCCAAAAAATAAATCTAGCTATGTTTTAACGATACGGTCCTAACCAAATTAATTTTGTCGAATTTGGAGACTATTTGAAAAATGGCCATTTTCTGGTCGATCCAATTTGAATGAAATTGATTAAACATGTTTTCTTTTGCCACGCTCGCATATTAATTCCAAAAATTATGAAAATTGGAATCCTGCAATAATTTGATATTCTGGATCCAACCAGGCTGGTTTCATCGAAAACGGAGGTCGTTTGCAAAATGGCTATTTATTATATTAAAAAAAATATATAAATTCCATAGCGACTATGTTGAATTTTAAAATGGACATAACTTTTTATTCCCGCTATGAAATTTCAATTTTTCAGATTCGTTGGGAAGATATTTTTAAATAGATTTAAATATTTTTGGTCTTGCTGAAATCTGATTTATTTTGAATCCTATCCATTTAGTCAAAGTTCAAATTCAAATTTTCAAACTACCGCGCTATTTCTAACTCCTTTTATAATTAAATTAAAAAATTTCGTTCTAACTTCTATTTAAATAAATTTTTAATCGTTATTATTTGAAATAAATTATTTAAAATATTTAAAATCCATTAAAATTGCTAAAATAATTTTTTTTAATTGGTTCCAAAATTCCGGGTTGTTACATTGCGTCAAAAATATAAACGGAATCTCACCAAATTTTCCATGAGTTGTTATTCTTGCCTACAGATCCAAATACAATATCATATCTTCCAATCGACGCTCAAATATTCATCAATCATCACCTAAGTGCGCTGCCTATTTTCAAGCGGCACAAAAAAAAATCGATCACTCCTCTCGAAACTACTGTGAACGCGAAGATCATATCCATACGAGTTTAACGAATAAAAAAAATTGATTGATTTCATAAAGAAATAAATTATATATAATTACTTGAAGATTTGAAGAGGGCGGACATTAATCTTGCGGCTACAGGAAAAACGGATGAGAGTATAAAATGGTAGAGGAAAAATTCAAAGAAAACATGGGGAAGGTGGCAAACAAAAAGGTGCACATTAGAACATGGGTTTTCCCATATTATCAAACCGACCGTTAGGGAGGTTTTCAAACTGACCATTAGGGAGGTTTTCTTATTGTCACTGGCCAAAACGAATTTCTCTGAAACCTAAAAACAAGTTCCTTATTACCTTCTTTCTCGCTACTATTTTCTCTCCTGGTTATTTTTTCTTCCACGCTTCTCTCCCATTCAATTCTCAATTCAAATTTCTTATCGGACTCCTCTTTCTTCGCCTACAATACCTGCTTTCTGTCCTTCCATAAATCTAATTCAAATTCACTAGAGTAAACTTGGACCCGCATTCGCCTTCAACCAAGTTCCTCACTGAACTTGAAACCCTAGCGAAGATCCGCCATCCTAACCTCACCAAACTCCTTGGGTTTTTCCCTCCGACCTAGATCGCATCATCATCTACGAGATCATCCAAAACGGTAACAAAGATTCCTACTTTTTTTGCTGAATCGCTTCCTGCTCGGGTGGATCAGGTATTTCAATATTTTATAATTTGGATGTAAAGTTTTTTATTTTTGCTTAAAATTACATCGATGTTATTAATGTAGAATCATTAGATTCCTTATTAGAATCAAATACCAGGTAAGCCAAATATAAGTGTGGATGTTTCTTTCTCAAAGTGCCCACAACTTCAACCGTTCATTGCCTCAGCTCATGTTTACATCATTTAGAAATCCCCTTGATTTCATGAAGAAGAATTTCATCTAGATTATAGACCTGCAATGCTTCTGCTCAGGTTCTTCAATTTTGTCCATATTACTTTCAACAATTCTTCCTTTCCTTTATTATTATTGCACTTTTAGAAAGAAAAGAAAAAGGATTTTTTTTTGTTCAATTTTGACATTGCTAAACATGGTGTTGTTAACTGATGTTGAGTATTTTGGTTGCCCTATGAATTATGAATTCGATATTGATTTCGATAAATTGTTATTTAATTGCTCCTTAGGTTTAGATTTTTTTGTCTTATGAAAAATTCTCGTATTCCAATGTGTTTTTTCTAGTAAAATACGGAATGTTGAGAAATTAACTAATCGATCATGCTTAAATGGATGATAAACAAATTAACGTGTACTTAAGAAATTAGGAATATATACGCAAAGTTGAAGTACTTGGGAACCATCATTTCCAATGTTCATTCTTTTTGCAACAGTCATGCATTCAAGTAAAAAATTAGAGGAAAATCCTTTTCACATGGTTGAGGCTTAGTGAGCTTCAGTAGCAGCAAAAGAGATTCTGATTGAGTCATGTAAACATAACAACAAATTAATTGGTTGAAGGGGGACATTACTTGTTACTAGAATTATCTTGATTATATAATCAGTTTGAAGAAGGAAAAAGAATGCATTTAGAGTTCCATTTCAAAAACCTTAATTATAATAATTATTGAAATACTTCAACATGCATTTACAATATCAAAGGGCTCATGCTTCTCATCAATCCATTGACTTGTTTACTAGATAACATAGCTTACATCTAAATCATTCGATGCTAGATACAATTGTCAAACTGGACATAGATGAGTGATTAAAAATTGAATGTTGTTAAAGAAATAGATTCGATTAGATTGAGGTAAATCTAATAATATTTGACTTAGGCACTACATAAATGCTACTTTCTGTCAATGATAGTAAACTATCTCCTTTGCTCACCGCTCAACTCAGTTTTGCTTTTACTACTTCCAATCTCCCATATTAGCTTTTTTTTTTAATTTTAATGCTTTTGAAAGAATGTATTATTTGTATGTCCTATTTTGGTGGTTACATGTTAACAGTTTTTACTTTGTTACAGGTTTGTCTTTCTCTGTTTTAAAATGTGTTGCATGCTATTATTTATTTTCTCTTGTTTCATGATTATAAACTGAGAAAATATGTTTTTCAAGGTTTGCGGTCTTAATTAGAATAAATTTTATCAAATATTTTTTAATTTTATATTATATACCTAAACGGTACGAAAATAAAGCTTAGAGTTTAAATTCTTTAAATAATAGTCAATGCGATTATCAGTTTGTTTTCAACATACTTACAATTAATGTGGTAAATTTTCAGATCCTTTATGTGTTTTTTTGGTGTGATTATACCTGAAATTTGACTAACAAAAATTAAATCATAATTGTACACTATAGTTTAAAGGCAAATTTGGATCGGGTATAACGTAAAGAAGAAAACCAACGAATGCGCATTTATGAAATAAATTCGTAAAAGCTATGAAATTAGTATATATAAAAAAAAAACAGAACTTATACCTTAAAATACAAGTGAACATTGGTGGGCTAGCCATGAATACATATATTTTTGTATATAGGTATTATCATACAATTTTATCTACCATTGCATCATGATATTTGGAAAACATACTTTAGGAATCTTCTCTCATTCATTCTCATAATCTCACTCCTGTGTTTACCTGTCATTCGTTGAAGCAGCTGAATTACCTTGTACTAATTCCTCATCAAAGTCATAGTCTATTCCTTCATCCTTTTCTCTTTTTCAGTTTCCCTTTTCCATGTCTAAGTATCAAAAGAGTAGCAGCATTGGCCTCACCAAAATCATCGCACATTCTTATTTATCTTCCAACTGAATGTGCCTGTTATGCACCTCTACTATTTTCGGTTTTGTTCTCCTTGCCTTGGGTTGTGGTCAGTTTCTTCATGTGTAGGACATATCTTTTGCAACATCTTCTTTTTTTTTCTTGCTTTTTTTTTTGATAGGGTAGAAATTTCTTGTTTTACCTTTACATGAAAGATTCCCGTGCTACGCTGATTGAAATGAATATGTAGTATGGTATGGATGATTTAACCCACTAATTTTTATTGTGTACTAGATGATGATTTTAATTTTTTGGCCTGCTTGGTGCTAAACTGATTTCAATTCTACTACGGAATTGAAATTTTTACCTCACAAAACACGAATTGAACATTTGTTTTAAGACTCCATGGGTTAAATAGTAATTCATTAGATATATTATGAAATACTAAGATATTTATTGGTAAAGTGGATGCTTTTAGCAATAGTGAAATTAATAGAATGCTGGATAGAAATTTCGAGTTAGATGAGAAAAAGAAAAGAGTGCAAGGTATGACTCAGTAGCATTGGGCTAATGTTTTTTGTTATCAAATATGCATTGTTTGAAAAGCAATTCAAACTACAAACTGCAATTATAGGTCAATAAGATTAAGGTAAATCTTAGGCTTATAAGCAGTCTTCGGTAAGTTACTGAACATCAAAACTCATCTGAATGTGCATATGCATCAGTTTCCTAGCTAATAAACATTATTGTGTTATTATATGGGCAGGCCACCATGAAAGAATACATAGAAGCACAAAAATTTTAGGAGTCAGGGGAGTTGGTCAAACTAACAAGAGGCACAAAAGCTCAAAAGGTTGGTAGTTTTTTCTAATTAAAAGTATAGCGTTTTAAATGGATCAATAATGTTGTCGATGATATACGATGATGCATTAATCGAGTTTGGTTTAACTTTTGAACTTCTACCATAAATTCATAGCTTTTCTTTTAGTTCTCAACAGAAGCATTAATTGGGTTTTCTTTTGATTCTATTAATAGTATAAAATAATGCGAATTGAATTACTGAAGTCCAGTTGCCTGTATATTGGTTGTTGTTTTTTGTAGTGCCTGTATTTCGAACATCTTTTCAAGTCTTACCACCGCATAATACTTATTCCTTTTCATCAGTGGTTACGTGTTATATTGACCATTATATCTAAAGTGTAACTTAGTTAGCTTAATAATTGATATCTGCAATAAAGCCAGGAGAGTAATATACATTTTTTTAATCCTTATCATTTGATTCATTTTGGTTTTGCCTTTATGGTGATGATATTTTATACATGTTTTTCCTGTACTTAAAACATATATATTAAAATAGTTAGAATTTTCTAATATGTTTTTTACATTTCCAGAAAACAGAATGCATCTCACCTCCTGTTGAGGTTTGATCTCTTCAAGCATGGTTTGAACTACATTTTACTGTTTGCAGCATTGTTCTTTCATAAGCTTAAGAAGAATATTCGCATAGTTTCCCTGATTTCTCTCTATTATTGAGAAGCTGATTTCAGAATGAATTGTTTAGCTTAGACAGCTGTAAAGTTAAGGAAAGCTTTGAAGACCGTGCTATCTATATGTTCATTTATTACATGTTCTTTATATGTTTTGGGTATTTTATTTCCATTTTTACCTTGTGCTACATATTAGTAGTTGCTAGCAATATATTATGGAGCATGCATGATTGCTTTCGTGCTGCCTGAATAATTTTATTTATTGTGCACATTTTGTAAATATAGAATATCTAATCATCAACATGTTATATTTTACTTATATGGATAAAACCAAGCTGGAACAAATTGCTCATAGGCCAATGGAAGTCTTTTATTAAATATGGCGTAACAAATTCCTGAGGACTACAACATTTTTTGTGTCTACATAAATAAGGACGTAGATACGAGTTTAGCATACATCGACACATTAGAAGTCCATAATATTAACATATGGTCAAAATAATTTGTCTTTAACTGTATTGACAATGTAATGGTTTTTATGGTCAAATCATAAAAAGATGCAAACTCATTGACAGGCCTCAATTTGACTGCGCCCATAGAGAAAAACAGAAGTTATGCGGTGTGGTTGTCTTATGGTTTCATGTACAAATATACATGTACAAATATATTGATGTTTTTTTCTATTTTTAGTAGATGTGCACAACATTGTTAGCCTGCCAAATATACTGTTTGAGGTGAACTTTATCTAATATTTTATATATATTGTAGTTCAATGTAGCTAAAATTTCAACTTAAACTCAAAATTAGAATGGACATTAAACATTCATTAATGCAAAACAATCTAACTTCGAATTATGTGTGAGAATAATCTCATAAAGGTTAAAGTCAATACTTATACAAAGATGGTTAACAATGATCCGTGTACGTAGCACATGTTCGCACTTATTTTTAATAGTCATCGTTTTTGTTTCTACTTGTTTCCCAACTCATAAGTTAATACTATCATTCAATATGTACAGCTGGTAGAAAAAAACTCAACAATGAAGTTACATGCGCTGCATCATTGGAAATACAAAAGGGACATTTTTATAACATATGTCATTTATCAGTTTAGTGTATTTAGTTGTTGTGATAGAAAGTTGCCAATGCAACTTAATTTCAAAAATAGCAATAAGACTAAGGTAATATGATTGAATGATATTGATAATAGCATATCAATTAGTTATTTACTATTTTTCTATGTGCAGTCTATTTTCTTTAGTGTTTTCCTTACATAACTCACATTAGTTCTCACTACTATGGTATCGAGCTTCTAAAAGTTAAAAATGTAAATAAAGTTTCAATATTAGGCTATTGGTGTGAAGCATGCAAACAGAAAGAAGATACATGTAATTTAAAGTAAAAAAATTATAATTATATTTTTCTACAATATAGATATATTTTGATAATGAAGATTTCTGATCAAACTGCTTAAGCTTGGATTACTGCTTTAAATGAACGAGCAAAGGAAATTATAGGTTGTAGTACCAATGGCCTCTATAAGATAACGATAAAGGTGAAGATATATAATATATTTTTAATTACTTCTATTTTCTCTTAAAGTACATTGAATTTCCATACTCTATTTGATTCAAATCAGTACATTAATAGTATATTCTTAGTTTCAAGTTAGTTTACATATAAAATTCAGTTTAATTGAATTTCCATTTTTTAATTACTTCCACTTTCTTTTAAGTACATTACAATTTTTGAACAAAATCTGACTTGGAAATGCTTTAACAAATAATTTTTATTTCATATTAAACATTTTAACGGTCGGTTTTCCCACTGTTGTGCGGTAATACTAGTAGGATCAAGTTTGAATTGTTTGTGTAAAGACAAAATTTGCTAACCGACTTGACTCTAAAAACACGAACAATTAATTTGAGAGAAAAATGATGTAGCCATTTGAACGTGTATTTCCAAGATTAATGGCACAATGCCCTCTCCACTTAAATACCAAGTGTTCATCTCGATTGTACACATCTAAGTTAAAAATTTATTTAACTTTTTCTTTTTTTTGGTTTCCATTCAAAATATACTACGTTCCGCTATTTTGTTTTACATGGATAGTAAACATGAAAGGCAAGTGCCATACATATGCATCACTTTTTTTTTTGGTTTCAAATTGCCAACTTTTGTTCTTTTTGTAACGACTCACTTTTTAGTACAATTTAAGCCGACATTTATTAAACCATGTCAACCCAAATTACATAGAAATGCAGATAGCTATTAGAAAGAAATTAGAGGGTGAGATAAGAAAGAAAGAAATATTAGAATAGAAGAAGAACTAACACAACACAGAGTCTCACATCGCAGCGGAACAAAATATAATATAGAAATATATCTTAAATAAGAGCTTGAAAATATACTTACAATCGTCAGAGTACATCACACATCTGGACAGTTATAATAACCTGTCCTTATATACAACACACAACGGAATAACAATAATATATGGTATAATATCATATGTCTGACCACATCCAGCTCGACTCTGGACTTCGCAGCATCCGATAACTTAGACCTGTACACCTCGGTCTAACTCGAGCATTACAAACGGCGGGTCAGTCTGGTGAACCAGAGTGAGAAAAACACACTAAGTTTATAGGCATCACACAAGTTGATTTTAAAGTCGAAATCCTTTTGAAAGAAAAGGATAATCGTAAGGCCGAATCCACACATAAATACGGACGGTTTTTACCTTATAATAACCCAAAACATTTTTTAAATCAATATCGTTTCTGATATTGTAATAGTGCCTAAATACAAATAAATATCAATCTAGCAGAACGCTTGCATCTGACGCTCTACATACATAGTATACAATCAAAACCACGGGCACTTATTGGATAATGGATTTCCTGGCAAGGTATGGGACTACCTTCCTGACAATGTACCTCTGGAGATGAATAGATTGGGGTTCAACAAGAACATCTTGCAACCTAGGCTAAACATGACCGACCCCTCATAACGAATATATCGTTACCACGGTTGGGGGCCAGCCAACCGAACCGATAGCATACATACATAAATAAAAAGGGACAACCGAAGGCATTTGATTTCACCAGATCAGGTAATGATATACCCTTTTGATGGGTGCGACCCACATAGCCATGCGACCTACCTGATCTTATGCCATTTCCCAGATGTTGAGGCTAGAGGTCAAATTTATTTATTTATTCTATTTAATTTTCTTCAGAACATTTGGCCACCATTCACTTTGAATGCCATATCGTCAGATCCGACAGATATCACTAATTGACGTCCACAAAAATACTCTAGTGAGTAAGCTAAGAGAACGGCCATCCTCCGCCACCAACTATTATACGTTTGAAGAAATCAACGTACATGATCCTTTTGGAAATACTCTGTCAGACATCCGTCCATACTAACCGAAGGTATCCTCCTACCACATCCTAGGTATCACCCAATGGATCAGTAGCGAGAAGTCTTTGCAATCCGTAAATTTCAACCACAACAGAATTCACAGTATATCTCTAGCCGCTAAACTAGAGATTGTTAGTAATCCTTTTGCTTAGTCTTCAATGCTGCATCTCGATCTACTTCTGATATCTTCACGTATTTATTGGTCGGAATGGTTTTCAAATATAAATTTGATCCCCGTCATTCCATACCAACAACG
Organism: Allium sativum; assembly: GCA_030737875.1. Classification (NCBI taxonomy): domain Eukaryota; kingdom Viridiplantae; phylum Streptophyta; class Magnoliopsida; order Asparagales; family Amaryllidaceae; genus Allium; species Allium sativum. The sequence continues at coordinate 527,395,951 of CM060923.1, read as the reverse complement.
CTTTTGGCCAGATTTGATAGTCGGTGATTTAACTATCAAAATAAACAGTTTTTCAATCATGAAAATAAAATTAGTTCACTGGTCCAGTATTCAACATCCGTTGGCCTCTTTAATTAAAACTAATTGACGTATGGTTAATTAAAAACTAAGGCGCGTGTTTCGCACACGGCAAATTTTGGTACAAAAATGGTGATTGATGGTTAAAACTATATATATATATATATATATATATATATATATATGGTGGTTAAAATCCTGTATTTACTTCTTGTTTTAACATACAAATGATTTTCAAGACCATTTCATTTTAATACCTAGAAAAATATCATATAACCATATTCCATTTCCATTTAACTCTTTTTAAAACATTTGCTACCTCATTCTTCATTATTTATAATTGGAAAATTAATTCAACTCATTACTCATAAAACAACGTTATGAACTCTCTTTTGTGTTCCTTACTAGAAAACAAAAGCCAATGCTTATTCTTATGGAATAAATCTCTTTCAAATCCCCAATTTACATTCCTTCCTTTTAACTCGAACATATCGTTTCAATTCCACGCATCCCCATTTATCTCCCTTTACTTTGGAATCTCATTATACTCTTTAAATCTTTTAAATTTTCTTTACTTCGGAATCCTCATTATATACTCTTCAAATCTTCACCAATTTTGTTGCATTATTATTCCTCCAATGTAAACAATAAACTATTACTAACCTTTTTACCGTTACAACTAATATCATCCTCAGATAATCTTGAAGTCGTTCTAGTTAGGGTATTTTAATTACCTCTCAGACCTAGATCAACAACGTTCTTATCTTCAGATATACATGAATTCAAAAACCGTTTCAAATATCCAAACAAATTCCTTTAACTATTTCATTTAAAACATGGTTTTAACTGGAAATCTCTTCTCAAATATAATCATTTTTCCTTAATTCACTGATTAAGAAATTTATTATTAAAACATCAGTTTTAAACTTCTATTTCTTTAACAATTCATTTTATAACATGGATTTTTATTACAAAATCCTACCACTCGCTCCTTTACTAAATTCACTTTTAACAATTCCTTTTTCTAATCCATTTCACCAATTTCCACTTTGAAAATCTTATTTCAAATTCCATTCATTCTCTAAACTTCATTATTAAGCGACGTTAATTAGAATTAATGCTTTAACATCTCATCTTACTTTATAAACTTTGTTTATATAACTCCGGTTTAATCTAACCCTTAAATCTCCAATTTCCTTTTACTTAATTCAACTATTAAGTAAACATTTAATTTAAGTTGTCTTGTTCGCTCAAAATCTCTTTCATAACCTTGTGTTAAAAACACGGGTTTTATATTTCATAACCTCCTTTCACAATTTAGTTCAATTTTATTCCAATTCCGATTACTTTTTAAATGAATTTAAAACAAAACTAATCTCCTAAATTATTATTAAAAATAATAATTTACTTCAATCATTAACTAATGTAGATGTAGATAATTTCTTTATTAACTAAAATAAATAATAATTCCCTTTTTAAAATCTTATTAAAATTAAAACAATTATTCGTTTTTCCATTTCCTTAAATGATTCAAAACAAACTAATTAATAATTACTCACACTTTAAATGGTTGACTTAGTCAATCCAAAACATAGTTATTTTGTTAACTGATTCCAATTACTACTTCCTTCAAATTAATTAATAATATAATTAATTTAAATAATTTCATTTAATTGTTTTCTTAAAAACAATTATTCCTAATCTTGATCGTTAGGTCAATTTTCTACTCTCTTGCTTATAAATTTGATTAATATCAGAATTTACGTTATAAAAAGCAATTAATAATTAATTATAAATTTAAATAATAATATATAAATGTTTATTTCCCTTTGAATAACATTTATTCAAAATACAGATTTAAAAATATATTTTTAAATATAAAATAAATTTCATAACTTCATTTCTATCGATTTGCCTAATGGTAAATCGATATTAATAAAATGATTTATTTACATGCCATCTGCTGCCAATACTCAACCAATATCACTCATTGGTTTAAACAAAATAATGGTTGAATTTCAAGTCAACGATCAACAATCTAATCAATCAATCAATTCGAACAGTTCATATAATGATGAAATGAAAATAAATAACATCTAATATATTTGAGGAATCCGGTTGGATTCCTCCAACCTATTCTTCCCTGTATCCAAATTGGTTATCTCAAATCAGATCATTCAATTCCATTTAACTGATAATTTCTATAGCAGTAAACAACAATTATTTAACATCAACCAATCAAGACAACAATTCAGACAATTAAACACATTTATTTTATAAACGTGACCAACAAGGTAAGTTACCTCAATTGGGACCAACCGTTAAATAACGATTTGATTTTTCACTGAAATAAAACAACTTTTAATTTCAGAAATTCAATCGATATATAAATAACAAACAGTTAATCATTAGTAACCATAGCACACAAAAATAAAAACCCAACTTATACAAATTATAAGTGGGAAGAAATGAGTGAGTTTAACTCACCTTCATCTGATTCGTTGTTAAAACAACTCATTTCAGTTAAATTAATTTCGTCCAGTTCTATTCCAAGATGTTCTGTCCTTCGATACGACTCCAATGTTTCTTGTTGGGTTGAATTCTGACCAAAAATAAGTGAGTTATTAATATTTAAAGTAAGCACGAATTTAATTATAAATTAACTAACTCTTACTTGAATTAATTTTACTTAATTATAATTAAACAAATTACTTTTTGATATAACAATAGGTAGGTTTACTTTTGAAATAGGAAACCTGGCCGAACTAGATTAATTTGCCAAAATAATGGACTTGTCTGAGTTTTACCTTAATCAAGTTCTATTTTAAACTACCAATTGTTTAAGTAAATTACTAAATTAATCATTTTGCTTAGTCTTAAACTTACAAGTATGGTGTTCATATTTCTAGGTCAATGGTTTCAATTAAATAATTAACTTATAAGTATAAATATTGATATGAACTAATACATTGGGTTTAGGTGATCAGGCCCAACATGTCATTTTTTTGTTCCACTCAAAAATATCTCCTGTTTCAGCATGTTCAAATACCCATGTGGACTTTTCCTTTCCTATCTGGAACAAAACAATAGGAAGATTTAGTTACTAGTGTTATTAATTAACATTTATTACTAATTATTTTTTTAAATAAATCAGTAATTACTTAGTTTCTAATTACGTCATTAACAAATTCAGGCCACGTTACTTGTTTTGTCTTCATGCCCTCGTTCCCAATACTCGCTCCTTCCTTCCAGATATTCACGCAGTATCGAATCTCATTGTTCCTGCTCCTATTCTTTGCACTGTCCTCGATCTGCCATCCTCATCCCATTCGAAAACTCCACCCATACTTTTTCCACGTCCAAACAAAAAGAGGCCAACATACATTCCTTCCCAAGTACTCCACTTCGAACCCACACTCCCTGAAATAGAACCACCGTCACATCCTTCATTCTCAACGCTCCTCCCATCACCGAACGGTGATAAAACCATGTTGGCGTGTGCGCCTCAGCGCCGCCGTCCTCCAACTGAAACAGCTCCCCACTCGGTGCCTCCGACTGCTCAGAAGTTCAGCCACAACCGCACACTTTGCTAACTCGAAATTGACCACCGGGGTTTGTCAACTCCAATTGTAAACGTCCATTGTAATGAGCTCGGAGAGGTGAAACCGTTTGTTATTGACAATGTTTGGATTTAGTGCGAGAATCAAATGAAAATTTGGGAAGAAGATTAGGAATTTTGGTTCTTTGGTTTGATGTGGAGGCGGCAAAAAGGGTTGTTGACCATACAATAGGCAGTTAACGAAAATTAGGGTATTGGGTATGATGGTGTTTATATATAGGATGGATTTTATTATTTAATTCAGTATAACAAAACTTAACAATGAAGTAACACTCCAAAACGAACTCATACAATCTCTGTTTTTGATAAACAAAGCTAATCCTAGCATTAAAAAAAATATTCCGGATCCAATGGGACAGGTTTCGTCGAATTCTGATGTTGTTTGTGAAAAGTCCTTTATAAATATCGATGAAAAAACAAGCGTTTAAGATTCTTATAGTTACAGAAAAAATCCAATAAATTTGAGGTCTTGACATTTTACTAGACCTCTTCCTAATGGATCCAACGAATCTTGTTTCGCTAAATTTGGAGTTTTTTTGCCAATCGTTTATTCGTTAAAAGTTAACCCTTTATAAATTGTCTAAACAATTAAATAGAAACAGAGACGTTTTTAGCCACCGAAGTCACATACGACATCGGTTTGCCGCAAAGTTTGATTTTTCTTACAATAATTTAACGATACGGTTCCAATGAAACTAATTTCATCGAAAACTGAGACTGTTTGGAAAAATGGCTATTTTTAATGCTTAAATAATATCAAATAAAATATTATTTAAATTCCAAAATAAATCAAGTAAATAACAATAAATTATTTTTATCACATATATCCTACCAGAATATATACACAACTTCATATATAAATTATACAACTAAATATTGTAAATTTTGAGTTATATGATTTAAATTTCCCTTTTAAATATATTAAATAAATGTTAAATTTTAATAACGATTTCAATAGCGACTATTTTGAAAATTTGATTTGGACATAACTAACGATATATAACACGAAATCTGGATTTTTCTCTTCCATATGAAAATTATAATCAACAAGATGCAAAAGTTTCTTGTTTCACAGAATTCCAACTTAAAACGAATTCTGTATGTTCAATAAAAGTTTAAAACTCAATATTACGAACTGCAGCGCCATTTTGAGCTCGTTTTAAATTATCTATGAATTTAACGTTCAAACTTCGTTATATAATCGATATATATTTTTTAAATCCATTTAAAATTCCAAATCAATATTTAAAATAATAAATTAAATTAAATATTTGACTACCAATAATACGGGACATTACAATCTTCCCCCCTTAAAAGAATTTCGTCCCCGAAATTACTAAGATAGGAAAAATGTCACAAACCCATAAATTTTCTAAATCTAATTTATTATAAATTGAAAACCACTTTATTGTTGTAAATCAAAACTTTCAGAAGTTTCAAAAAATTTCTAACACTTTATATTTTCGGAAAAATTCGGCAGAGTCTCCTCTGTACGGACTGACATCTGCGATATCGCAGGAACAAATATATATATACATCGACTCACAAGGTCGAAAAAATTAAACCGAAACAAAAAAGTATATTTTCGCATAGGCGTACCTATTACGGGCTCTATTGAGCATACTGTTCAATTTATGTGCAATATTCGCAACCAAAAACATTCCTAATGGCCATCCGGCACCTGTACTTAACTCGGTTTATCATGTAAGTAGCATATACATGAAAGAATTACATAACACTTCATAAATCAACAGTTTAACTAACCTATTTTCAAAATTCAACGTATAACATCATTCATATGCAAACACAGGGTTAAATTATTAATTTCAAATCATATTTGATTCATATACATTATTATACTGGAATTTAGTTTTTACTTCATTCAACCATTGTTATATTGCTTATAAATTAATATCCAACCAATATAACAAACAATCAACAAACATTGCACAATCAGCTCGACCAAATCATTCCATTGAATTTATATTCAACATTAATATTTACTTTGGATTATCATATTTGCACATCAATCAGTTAATACCCGATTGATTTCTATTTAATTATGATTAATTCAAAATTTCAAATTTATATGTTCAATTCCAATATCCATTCTTAATTTAATTTTAATTAACCAAATTTAGTTTCGATTCAAATTTCAATCCAATTTGAATATCAATCAAATCAACCAAACATGCCAATATCTCAATAATTTAATAAAATTATTTCTTTTCTATACAAAAATATATTTCGGGTAAAATTATTTCATTTACCCTCTTTACAAAAAAATAATGTATCCATTGCCAGTTCTAAATCGAACTAATCAAATAACACAATACAAAACATTTGTATATAAAATTTACCAATATGCTCTCTTATATAAACACTCAACTCAATCTAGGATATTACTAATCCCATCTCTATTGAGTTACACCATAGAGCCAAGGTTATTTCTAAACCATCACTCTGATACCAAGTGTAACGACCCATTTTTTAGTACAGTTTAAGTCGACATTAATCAAGCCATGTCAACCCAGATTACACGGAAAAGCAAATAACTATTAGAAAGAAATTAGAGGGTGAGATAAGAAAGAAAGAAATATTAGAATAGAAGAAGAAGAACTAACACAACACAGAGTCTCACATCGCAGCGGAACAAAATATAATATAGAAATATATCTTTATTGAGAGCTTGAAAATATACTTACAATCATCAGAGTACATCACAAATCTGGACAGTTATAATAACCTGTCCTCATATACAACACATAGCGGAATAACAATCATATATGGTATAATATCATATGTCTGAACACATCCAGCTCATCTCTGGACTTCGCAGCATCCGATAACCTAGACCTGCACACCTCGATCTAACCCGAGCATTACAAACGACGGGTCAGTCTGGTAAACCAGAGTGTGAAAAACACACTAAGTTTATAGGTATCACACAAGTTGATTTTAAAGTCAAAATCCTTTTGAAAGAAAAAGATAATCATAAGACCAAATCCACACATAAATACGGATGACTTTTACCTTACGATAACCCAAAACATTTTTGAAATCGATATCTTTTCTGATATTATAATAGTGCCTAAATACAAATAAATATCAATCTAGCAGAACGCTTGCATCTTATGCTCTACATACATAGTACACAATCAAAACCGCAGGCACTTATTGGATAATGGATTTCCTGACAAGGTATGGGACCACCTTCCCAACAATGTACCTCTGGAGATGAATAGATTGGGTTTCAACAAGAACATCTTGCAACACAGGCTAAACATGACCGGCCCCTCACTATACTTTGAGAGTACCGAATATATCATTACCACGGTTGGGGGCCAGCCAACCGAACCGATAGCATACATACATAAATAAAAAGGGACAACCAAAAGCGTTTGATTTCACCAGATCAGGTAATGATATACCCTTTTGATGGTGCAACCCACATAGTCATGCGACCTAGCCGATTTTATGTCATTTCCCGATTGATGAGGCTAGAGGTCAAATTTATTTATTTATTCTATTTAATTTTCTTCAAAACATTTGGCCACCGTTCACTTTGAGTGTCACATCGTCAGATCCTCCAGATATCACTAATTGACGTCCACAAAAATACTCTAGTGAGTAAGCTAAGAGAATGGCCATCCTCCGCCACCAACTATTATACGTTTGAAGAAATCAACGTACAGATTTCCTTTTGAAAGTACTTTGTCAGACATCCGTCCATACAATTCATCCTGGAACGGGATGACCAAAGGTATCCTCCTACCACATCCTAGGTACCACCCTATGGATCAGTAGCGAGAAGTCCTTGCAATCTGTAGATTTCAACCACGATAGAATCACAATATATCTCTAGGAACTAAACCAGAGATTGTTAGTAATCCTTCCGCTTACGAAGATCCATGGTCTTTAATGCTCCATCTCGATCATCTTCTGATATCTTCACGTATTTGTTGGTCGGAATGGTTTTCGAATATAAATTCGATCCCGGTCTTTCCATACCAACAACGCTTTTGGCCAGATTTGATAGTCGGTGATTTAACTATCAAAATAAACAGTTTTTCAATCATGGAAATAAAATGAGTTCACTGGTCCAGTATTCAGCTTCACTTGGCCTCTTTAATTAAAACTAATTAACGTATGGTTAATTAAAAACTAAGGCACGTGCTTCGCACGCGGTAGATTTTGGTACAAAAATGGTGATTGATGGTTAAAACAATATATATATATATATATATATATATATATATATGGTGGTTAAAATCATGTATTTACTTCTTATTATAACATACTAATTATTTTCAAGACCATTTCATTTTAAAACCTAGAAAAATATCTTATAACCATATTCCATTTCCATTTAACTCTTTTTAAAACATTTGCTACCTCATTCGTCATTATTTAAAATTGGGAAATTAATTCAACTCATTACTCGTAAACAACGTTACGAACTCTCTTTTGTGTTCCATACTTGAAAACAAAAACCAATGCTTATTCTTATGGAATAAATCTCTTTCAAATCCTTAATTTACATTCCTTCTTTTTAACTCGAACATATCATTTCAATTCCACACATCCCCATTTATTTCCCTTTACTTTGGAATCTCATTATACTATTCAAATCTTTTAAATTTTCTTTACTTCGAAATCCTCATTATATACTCTTCAAACCTTCACCAATATTATTGCATTATTATTCCTCCAATGTAAACAATAAACTATTAGTAAACTTTATACCGTTACAACTAATATCATCCTCGGATAATCCTGAAGTCATTCTAGTTGGGGTTTTTTAATTACCTCTCAGACCTAGATCAACAACGTTCTTATCTTCAGATAGAAATGAGTTGTAATTCAAAAACCGTTTCTAATATCGAAACAAATTCCTTTAACTATTTCATTTAAAACATGGTTTTAACTGGAAATCGCTTCTCAAATATAATCATTTTCCTTAATTCACTGATTAAGTAATTTATTATTAAAACATCAGTTTTAAACTTCTACTTCTTTAACAATTCATTTTTAACATGGATTTTTTTACAAAATCCTACCACTCGCTCCTTTACCAAAAACACATTTAACAATTCCTTTTTCTAATCCATTTCACCAATTTCCGCTTCGAAAATCTTATTTCAAATTCCATTCATTCTCTTAACTTCATTATTAATCGACGTTAATTTAAAATTAATGCTTTAACATCTCATCTTATTTTATAAACTTTGTTTATATAACTCCGGTTTAATCTAACCCTTAAATCTCCAATTTCCTTTTTACTTAATTCAATTATTAAGTAAACATTTAATTTAAATTGTCTTGTTCGCTCAAAATCTCTTTTATAACTTTGTTACAAAAACATGGGTTTTATATTTCATAAACTCCTTTCACAATTCAGTTCAATTCCATTTCAATTCTGATTACTTTTTAAATGAATTTAAAACAAAAAGTAATCTCCTAAATTATTATTAAAAATAATAATTTACTTCATTAACTAATGTAGACGTTGTTAATTTCTTTATTAACTAAAATAAATAATAATTCCCTTTTTAAAATCTTATTAAAATTAAAACAAATATTCGTTAAACCATTTCCTTAGATTGATTCAAAACAAACTAATTAATAATTACTCGCACTTTAAATGATTGATTAGTCAATCCAAAACATAGTTATTTAGTTAGCTGATTCCAATTACTACTTCCTTTAAATTAATTAATAATATAGTTAATTTAAATAATTTCATTTAATTTTTTTCTTAAAAACAATTATTCCTAATATTAATCGTTAGGTCAATTTTCTACTCTCTTGCTTTTAAATTTAATTAACATCAGAATTTACTTTATAAAAGCAATTAAGAATTAATTATAAATTTAAATAATAATTAATAAATATTTATTTCCTTTTCAATAACATTTATTTACAGGCCATTTGCTGCTAATATTCAACCAATATCACTCATTGGCTTAAACAAAACAATTATTGAACTTCCAATCAACAATCTAATCAATCATTCAATTCGAACAGTTCATATGATGATGATATGAAAGTAAATAACATCTAATATATTTGAGGAATCCGGTTGGATTCCTCCAACATGTTCTTCCCTGTATCCAAATTGGTTATCTCAAATCAGATCATTCAATTCCATTTAACTGATAATTTCTATAACAGTAAACAACAATTATTTAACATTAGCCAATCAACACAACAATTCAAACAATTAAACACGTTTATTTTATAAACGTGACCAACAAGGTAAGTTACCTTAATTGGGACCAACCTTTAAATAACGATTTGGTTTTTCCCTGAAATTAAACAACGTTTAATTTCAAAAATTCAACCGATATATAAATAACAAACAGTCAATCATTAGCAACCATAGCACACAAAAATAAAAACCCAACTTATATAAAATATAAGTGGGAAGAACTGAGTGAGTTTAACTCACCTTGATCTGTGTAACAACCCGGAAAATCAGAACCAATCTAAAAAATTTATTTTGAAAATTTTAATGAATTTTGAATATTTAAAATGAATTATTTTAAATAATAATGACTAAATATTTATTTTGGATAGAATTAGAATGTATAATTTATTTAAATCGAAATTGGAATACAAATTTTTATTTTTAAATATAAAAGGAATTGGAAATAGCGCGGTAGTTTGAAAATTCGATTTCAAATGAACATACAGGATTCAAAATAAACCGGATTTTAGTGAAACCAAAAATATTAGAATCTATTTGAAAATATCTTTCCTACGAATCTGAAAAATCCAAATTTCATAGCGGGAATGAAAAGTTATGGCTTGTTGAATATTCAGAATAGTCGCTATAGAATAAATATAGCCCTTAAAAATAGAAATTTTGCAAACGACCTCCGTTTTTGACGAAACCACTTTTGTTGAATCCGGGATGTCAAATTATTGCTAGATTCCAAAATTCATAATTTTTGGAATTAATATGTGAGCATGGCAAAAGAAAACGTGTTTTGTCAGTTTTAGTCAATCTGGGTCAAACAGAAAATGGCCATTTCTCAAACGGTCTTCAAATTTGATGAAATTTGTTTAGTTAGTACCATATCGTTAATACGAAGCTAGAAATAATTTTTCTAGAATTTTTAGAGTCCATATGTAACCCCAGTAAATCGAAATATACATTTAAATTAAATATATTGATTTATATTGTAATTTAAATGAAAACTGATCGAAACAGCTGAACTGTCTCACTATACATATCCCATTGTGTTTGGAATGGGGGTATTACGCTAGAGGCGACACTTGTTAGGCTCGATTTTGAGTTCGTATCAATATGAGGGTATTTTTGGGATTTAAAATATTAAAATGTTATATAAATTTTATATAAAAAACCCTGGCCCTAACCTTTATTGCGGCCGCCAGCTATATTTCAACGCTCGAAATGGCCCCAATTTTAAACCCTAGATTATCTTGATCCACTAACCGAATTCAGGAATTAAGTGAAGCAAAATTAGAGAGAAAAGAATGATCTTTAAAACCGTATAAGCTTGATCGCGTTTAGTGGAGCATAGGGCTTGAATTTCCGCCTCGATCAGCGCAAGTTCGCAAGCCTTTCTAGCGTCGGAGGGATCGTCGAGTTGGCTAGGGTTCTGGGTGGTGGAGCCGCATGTCAAGGCACGTCGAAGGGGGGTTCTGATGGAGGCCTGGTCGTTGGTGGAGGTGGGGCTTGGTGGATGACAGTTTGGAGCTGATGGGTTCTCTCTACCGTGAATAGCTGAAGGGAGAAAGGTGGTTTCTTTATTATGGAAAGGATAAATAAAACCAGTTTTTATTATATAAATTCTCATTATTTAAAACTAGTTTTTGTTATATAAATCACATTATTTAAAATAAGTTTTTAAAATAAAATTAACATAGTTTTTAAAATAAAATAAGCAAAAATTTTAAAATCAAATTAGCATAGTTTTTAAAATAAGGAGTGCATTGTTTTTGGAAAATATAAAGAACATTGTGTTGAAAATATAAAGGACATTTTTTTTGAATAATTATATAAAGCATTAAGAAAAAAATATGGTTTTTAAATTATATAAAGCATTGTGAAAAAAATATGGTTTTTAAATTATATAAAGCATTGTGAAAAAATATGGTTTTTAAATTAAATAAAGCATTGTGAAAAAAATATTGTTTTTAAATTATATAAAGCATTGTGAAAAAAAAATGATGTCATTAAATTGAAATATATGATTTTTTGAGTTGAAAAATGGGATTTCTTTGATTTGAAAATTACATTTTCTTTGATTTGAAAAATATATTTTCTTTGTTTTTATCGTCTTAAAGAAAATATTTTTATAAGTTAAAAACATGATTTTTAACTAGCAAAAGTCAAGAAAATATTTTTATAAGTTAAAAATATGATTTTTAGTTTATATATGATATTTATAAAATAGTCATACAAAGAATAATTATTAATGGGTTAAAAATATGATTTTTAACGTAGGTAAGCGAACAGATCGACAATCAAAGAATGGCGGAGTGGAAACCAAAGGGGAGAACTTCTCACTTTAACTTTATTTTCTAGTTAAAATATATACTAGGATGCAGACGGTGCTTAGCAGCACCCGACACCAGTCGTCCACAAACCATGGACGACTTGTTTGATTTGATTGTGTTGTGAAAATTGATTGTGTGATGTGGAATGGATTAAAATATTTTATAGTTAAAAAGTATATATAATTTTTAACATGTATAGGAATAAAATATATATTCATAAACAAATCGGACGACGTGTTTATGTACACACATTTGATTGATATTGATTGGGACGATATATTTTACATATAGCCCAACTTCCTAAACAAAATTCATTATTTGTTGATTGAAACCCCACACGGGTATTGGGATGATATTGGACATACACTAATCCCAATATTTAGTTGTATGTCAATCGATTGGTTGACAAGTTGTGTAAGCGTTGTATATTTATATTTAATGCCTATGCAGTGTAGAATGCACTCTGGATGATGGTTGACTGTGTTTGATTGTTGTTGTGTGCACGTGTTGTATGAAATCCATATAAATCACATTATATGGTAATTGACTGTGTTTGATTCCAGTTCAGAAAGAATGAATATTTTAAAATAACTAATATTTTAAAATAATGAACATTTTAAAATAATATTCGGTAAAAGATCAAAATCTGATTTTGATGTCCGATTTGGGATGGACACGAATATATTTAAATATATAAAGCCATGTTGATTAGATTAACGCCATTTTGACGTGAACGATATTTATATCGATTTTGTTCATTTTTATAATGAATATCGAAAAGAAGTGATTTCAAAATCTAATGTTTTGAAAATACTATCATTTATATGTCGATGATATGGAATATTCATTTTGATTTGATATTGAATATGAAGTTGAAATCATTTTGAAAACGAATTTAAAATGATTTATAAAATAGGTTTTGAATTGAAATCGATGAAATATATATAATATTATATATATATATATAATGGCCTGAATAGAACGCGCCGCCCCGCGGCAGTTCGCGAATTTCGACCAATGACTTCGAACGTACATTACGGGAGATCCGACCGTCGGATTCTCCTAAAACCAAAACCATTGTGTTCATATCGAAAAGAGATTTCTAATGAATATTAGAGATTTGAAATCTAACGGCTGGATTTGGAATTATGTCAAAATCAAATTTGGAAAAGGTCGTTGTAAGTGCAGTTCAATGGCCATTTATGGAAATCGATTGTACGGGCCTTGATAAAATTATTAAAAACATCAATAATTAGTGTAAACCATAAGAAATGATTTGGAAATAATTGGATGAAAAATTCCATATTTGAAAAGATAAAAATAGATTTTTATCAAAATGAACTAGTTATCAACTAGATATGAGATCCAATAATTTTTAAATAAAATAAATTGGATTTTAAATGGTTTTAAAAATAATCAGAATTTCCAATATATGACTTGGAATGGATTTGAATCGAAATTATCTTTGGAATATTTCGATATTGGATTCCGTGGTTACACAGGAATTGTGGAGGAATTTGGAAGATATATATATCGTTATTCCAATACAATGTTTGTTGAGTTCAGAATTTGATATTGAATATAAGCCGATATATTTTCTATTTAGAGCCTTGTATTTAATATCAAATGGGATTTTGGGTTTGTCATTAACGGTGTCTTCAGTAACACTATTCTTGAACCCCATGTGAAGAGAATAAATCTTTTTATTAAGATTATTAGAGTTTCCAATTATATTTAATAAGTGGAATAAAATGGAATGTGAATTGGGTTTATCGTGAAATGTGTTCTTTAGCGACATTCGTATTTTAACCCGATTTACAGTGAAATATGATTTGGAATTTATCAAACTTTTGTTAAGATTTAAAGGAGATTTTCCAAAGTAAAGTTTTCCAATTTAACATGTTATATTGGAATGGAATGGAATCCGATTTGATAATAATCGAAGTAAATTTCTATGGAGGAAGACTATTAATATATATGGAATTTAAAAAGGCTTTGCCGTTATTCCATTTGTATTATCGGTTGGATATGGAAGTTTATATCTATTATATATATCGATTTGTTTTCCATGAAAATTCCATGGATAATGGAATGTGATTTTGGGTTTATTCTGAGCTGTGTTTTAAAGGACATTAGTCCTTAACCCTGTTAAAGATAAGATTTATTTCTTAACTTTGAATATTCATTAAGTAATGATTTTTGGAAATGAAACTGAATTAGAGTTTTAATGGATCTTTAAATAGATTGAAAGGTTAATTTGATAACCAAAATTACCAAATTCAAGAAATGATCGAGAATGGGGTACCACCAGTTTTACTCCAGGCAATAGTTAAATCCTTAATTAGATTTGAACGTGAAATGGTAATTGAATTTACCGATAACACTATGGTGTTAGATATGAAGTATTACCAGTTTTACTTCATGGGATGAATAGGTTGGGATTGGGAAATTAAACGAAAGATTACTTCGGTAAGGTGCGCTAATCCCGAATAGTTTGGATAAACCATAATTTGGTTTAAATTGATATCCAAAGGAAGATTAAAGAATAAATTTAAAGAATTTATCTTTGATAAAATTAATGGGAACCTTTCCCAAAAGATATGAATATTTAAATAAAAGAATATTCAGCATTGGAATGAGGTGTATGTTGTGTTTTTATAGCACTTGTTTATAATATACGCGAGGTATTCGGAAAGACCGGGTTTATCCCATTCTGAATAACTGAATCGGCGATGAGTCGACGATGAAGACGGTGGTTGAAGACCGGAGGTCTTCACAACGTTTGGATGATTACTGATGTTTTGATTGGGCTGTACACCTAAGACGAGGTAATAAGTGGTGATCATTCCAGATGTACTTGGAGATCGACCGAATAAGAGAGGACCTCTCTCCTGTATTGGACATACGGGACGATGAATAAGGTGCCTCTGGTTCCGTTCAGACCCAGAATGAACTTGTAAATGGATGTGTGTCTGACATCGGATTTCATTCTGTGTGATAGATAGGCATCATTTGCATACCATGAATTGACTGTGTGGCATGCTGAGATGCAAATGATCAAGGCTTCTGTTGAAAAGCTGAGTCTTGTGAATGATGATCAAAGCACGGCTTTAATATAGCATAGCTTTGTGTAGCGTTAATTCACGAGCCTCACACCCCAGTGTGAACCAGAAATGGGAGAGGACATCAGGGAGGGCATGTGTTTCCTTCTAGCTAGGAGTGGTGTCAACATTTTGCAAGCCCTGACATTTTACTTATGTAGATGATGGATTGTGAGGCGCCTCGGTTATTTCGGTCTCTGCGAAGCCGATGGATGGTATTTATACAGACCAGATTGACGCCCCATAGGGCGGGGAAACGCATGTTGAAACACCCTACCTCCGTTAGTGTCACTCTCAAAGGGAATGCCTTAATTTTGGTGGAGGTTTATAAGTATAAGTCACAGATATACAAGACAGATATAAGAACACATATTTTTGAACAGCGGAAAACAACAACTTTTATTTCATTAAAGTACGTGTTACACCAACCATACCATGATTGTCTTACAATACTTCCAAAAACATAACATCTTCATAACTGTCTTGGTTACATTATTTAAAGAAGCATAAAGAAAACATAAATAAACTGCAAAAGTCCCATAGTTGCTGTCCAAAGCCATAGTCCAAAACGAAAAGATCCAAGCAATACATTCTTTCTCTTCAAGCTGGATATGAAGACTGGTCAAGCTGCGGTATTCCTTCCCTATGGACCTGGGAGGGGGAACGAAAGAAAAGAAGACGAAAGAAAAGTAGAGTCAGACATAAAGCCTGAGTAAGTCTAGGACTATTCAGTCTATGAATAAAGAACTGGGTATGATAAGTATAAACTAGAAATGGGAAAGCACCATAAACTTAGTTAAGTTGTCTAGGGTCGAATATACTATCGTACCCCATATTAATCTCTGTACCCATATAAACTAGTTCCCAACGGGCACCCCATAATCAGGGTGAAGTGATCCATTTTATGATGATCGGCTCCTGCTCGCATAGTTACATGTGTCTTACGGCCCCCGATGTTGTAGTTACCTATGCTGGTCCCACCATGGGGTGTATCAAGTCCCATGGTGGCGGCCCGACACAATCCTAGAATGCACAGGTATGCTACTGGTACCCGGTGCCTTATTTTTCTGCGCCGGAGTGTGTGCACGCCCGCACCCCGTTAGAACCTACACTGCTGCACCACCGCCGTCGATTTGACCGCTTACAATCCGCCCAGTAATCGTGCTCCACCCTGCCTAGTTTCAGTGTATCATGATACCTTATAAGGTTACTGCTGAAAAGGGTCCCCCGCTACTAGGTTTTCTATTTCTAGCCAACATGCTAAGTTGGTTAAGTGTTTTATAAACCTAACCCCCAATCAGTCTGTTTAGTTTAGCATGTTCCATTCTGATTAAGTATTAATTTAGTTTACTTAATCCTATTAATCCAGACTCAGCCTTAATTGTCTTATTAAAGCCTTGACCTCTCACATTAGACAGGTATTGTTGTGGCTGCCTGTTGCCGGTTGGGTCCGGGCAGTCTTACGCCACAACTCAGTCTAACCTCGGGTCCTTATTGGGCTCCGTGTTTAACCACCCACATTGGATAGGTATTGTTGTGACTACTGGACAGCCGGGCGGTTCCGGGCAGGTTTACATCACAACTCAATCCAACCTCGGGTTAAACACATCGTATTTTCTACATTTACATATTTTGTCTCTTTTCTTTTTATATGTAAATATTTGCGGCCCATTATTCAAATTCATCTTTATCGATTAAAATTTATTTATGCCACTTAATTGCTTTTCAAGGTTGTTGGCATACGTCAAACATGCCAACACATATGTTCTATATTTTAGCCCAAACGTCGTTGCCCCCGTTTTACACGTTCGCTCCAATGTAAGGTGTGTTGGGTTCAATACTTAAACCCAATTTAGCCAAATGAAAAGGGGAGGCTTATAACATGGTGTTTATAAGATAACATGAAAAAGGGGAGCGTGAACGCATGAACTTGCAATGAACGATTCAATTAACATAAAATAGGCACATATGAACTTGTAATTGTAACATCATATAATCATGGCATAACATGAATCATTTTATTCATATAATCATAGCATAAACAATACTTAAACATAAATCATTCTATTCATCTAGTTATGGCATAGAAAATACTTAAACATGAATCATTCTATTCATATGGTTCATGCATAGACAATACTTAAACATGAATCATAGGTTCAACTAACCATGTAAACTTGAAATTAAGAATCTAACTAAATTAGATATCATTATTCTTATTGGCATATGGTCTTGACTAGAAATATAAGTCTATATTTTTATTTAGGCATAATATAAACTAATCATGTTCATAAAACCACTACATGTTAACAAAAAGGTACTTACTTTTGTCACTAATACAAAAGTATGGTTCAACTAGAATTATCCCAACCTAATTCTTATATGAATCATGGTTTTTAACCCATTTATAGAATTATAGCATAAACATACCTAAACTTAAATCATGGTTTTTATTCTATCTATGTAACTTGCAAGTGGAATATAATTCTAATGTAATTCTAATGTAACTTATGTGTCACATATATTATCATATGATTATGATAACAACATAAGCCTAAAAACATGTTTTCAACTAGGCATAATAACAAACATAGTTTAGTCATGTTCATAAAGGTGCTTACTTTTGTTTCTAACACAAAAGTATGATTTGCCAATTTCAACATAGATTCATATAAATCGTAGTACTTAGTCGATTCAATTACACACTAAAAGTGGTCATAAAAGTATGTACATCATATTAGCATAATAACGAATCATATATTTGCATGAATTCCAATTAAAATATCATAACATATAGTTGTTAACATGAATCATAAACTTGCATGAATCTTAAATAAACTATTACAACATATAGTTGTTACTTTCAACATGAATCATATACTTGCAATTATCAAATGGCTGTTGTAAATAACTACCACAAACATGTAGTTTTCAATATGAATCATATGCTTGCATGAATCCCAATTAAAAATTCCACTACATGTGGTTGTCAACATAAATCACATACTTGTACGAATCCAATCGTACACCATAGCATTGTCAAATCGTTTAGAATCAAAATAACATACAAATATAGATTATTATCGCCACTATTCCATTTCGCAAATCACGTACTTGCAAATATCCAATCGTATACCACAATATTCCCAAATCGTTTAGCATCAAAGCAACATAGAAATATAGATTATTATCGCCACAATTCCATTTCTTTCTTTACACAAATCAACACAATTATTTAATTCATATCGGAATAGCACTCTACTTACAACGTATGACGAATCTTCAATTCAGGAATCTGAATTCTGAATTTGGAGATGTTATCCTTTGTTGTAGGCGTTGCTTTGATTTGATTAACGTTGCTTTAAGCTTTGAATTATCTCCTAGTTGTCTCTCTATTTCTGACGGCTATCCTCAGTCTCTCCTCAGCAGCATGACGGTCTCATCTCCATTTTAGTTTGTGTGAATTAGGGTTAGACTTAGGTCCTTTTTATAGAGTTTGTGAGTTGATTTAGACCGTCGATGAAGCTTGGTTCAATAATAGCCGTTCGTTTGAAGGAGAGACCAACCATGAGCTGACACCTAGCCCTAGTGATAAGGCAAGGCTCAGAAAATCGAGCAAACACAGACTAGGCCAGCCAGGACCTCACCAGACCTGACCAGCAGGTCATTTTTGACCTGGGCGCACTTGGCAGGTGTGCCAGGTCAAAAATGTACTGGCGCACTTCCCAAGTGCGCCAGTTCATTTTTGTTCTGGCGCACTTCCCAAGTGCGCCAGTGCATTCTGACCCGTTTTCTGGTTTTTCGCCCAACTTCGTTCGTCCATATCTTCTCCATACGATATCCGTTTTACGCAAACTCAGACTCTATCTCAAGCAGAATTCCGAGACGAACACAATGGCGTATCCCGTTTCCCTTAATTCTCTGATTTGAAATTATTTATACTTTAATTTGTGAATTTCGCGGTTATAGAATACACGGGGTGTTACATTCTCCCCTACTTAAAAAGGATTTCGTCCCCGAAATCTTCAAGTTCGGGAAGAATGTACATCCTAACATCCAAACATCCATCTACTCTTCCATCAAACACGAGCATCCATTGTCCTTAAAAGACTTCTAATGCTTCATGATCATATGCGAAGTGTGTGTGTACATGTACTTATCTAATGCAAAATCAGGCGGTCTACTGATTCAGTTGACCTCCTTAATGCGAATTATGTAAGTGCTATGAATCCATTATGTATGCAAATCCTCCTATTCATGATTCTACATGAGTGCACAATCATTCATACAAATGCAACATCCATATGACAACATATTAAACTTCAACCATATACGAATGTAAACATATATGCATATGCAATATGAAGTGATTGAGCCGATCTAAAACCTAGATTGTGTGTGTATATGCAACCACGAGCAACCACTAGCAATCACTTGCAACCACTTGCAACCATCAATCATAACATGTCTCAAACACATGTTTACACCCAATTGTTCCTATCTACAGGTATAGTCGAATGATAGAAGCAAGTAAAAACTTTGTGCCCATTAGGAAATGTCAAAACCGGAAATCTATGCCACATATATATTGACTAGGAGAAGAATTCTCTAAGCATCAGCCCCGAAGACCGAAATCAACATCAGACTGACACCCAAAGAATTACTCAACCCAACCACTATATATGATTCTAGGAAACTAAGCATGATGGGCTCCTTTTAGGTCACAAGGGAGTCCCTTCCTAAAACCAGCTCGTATCCTATAAAACCCAAAAAGTTTAGTCAAACCAACGAACACCCTCCAGCCCCAACATGTGTTACTAACAGATGAGTCATACTCCCTATGGGGTTTGCAACAGAAATTGGATTGAGAATGGGACCGAGAGGATATACACAAAAGATAGCATGCAAGTAAGCTCTACAGGAAGAGAGGGATCAAGGATATACTCTTAAGAAGAGATATGATGCACGAATCTAGTCTTCAATCTTCTACGTCGCATTTCCTTGAGCTTAACTCCATTATGCTTTGTCCATCTTTAACTTCACAATTTCGTAGCTTCTTAATTCTTGTTTCCAAAATATGAGTTGGAACCTATTTCACTGTTACCTCTCGTTCCTCTTTCACTTACTCTACTTCTAGTATACTCAGCTCAAACATAACGGCGTACTCATGGTTTCATGCAAGCTCTCCAAAATTCACTAGTGAATCTTAGATCTCGTCCACTTACTATCAGGTATTCCACGTAGAAGAACTATCTCTTGGAAATAAATGCCAACCATGTTGCCAAATGTACTTACTAAGGTGATTCTCTACAACTCATGCATAAGCGAAATGAACCTTCTGCCTTAGTGGCGAACACTACTCGATCGGATTACAAATTACCAATAAATGTGTCAAGAGATTCTAGGAAACAAATCATGATAGAACCCTAAAGGTTACCTGCTACTTCGAGGGTATTACCGAGGCAAGTCAAGAGTCTAACTACCCTCTTTTCGAAACCGAGATGGTCACCCTTACTGGATAACCACTCCATCGCTAGAATCAACCAATGGCCCAAAACAAAGGCACTACATTTAAACTCTACGATTAGAATAGAAATTTTCAATCCCACACAGATCATAGACAAATGAGCTGGGCCCCAATTGGGTTTGACACAATTAAGGGGTCCTCTACCATACTAGTTTTTAGGTGCAGAGATTCTACTAAAGCAGACGAGATAAAGGTGTGTGATGCGCCGGAATCAAATAAAGTGCGAACGGGGTGATCATAAAGATAAACTACACATTCTACAGAAGTATTTATACCTCGCTGTTGCAGAGGTGGCGCTTCTAGCACATGAACCTGCGCCCCCGAGGTGGATCCAGCCCTCTGCCCATGTCCTCGTTTCTTTGGGCAGTCCTTAGCCATGTGGCCTGTCTCACTGCAAGAAAAGCACCCACCATTCATCTTGGCCTTCTTTTTCCGGCAGTCTTTCACTAAGTGCCCCACTTTGCCATAGAATTTACACTTCCTCTTCTCTTGGGACTTGTTGTCTTTCCCGCCCTTCTTAAAGTCTGTCTTCTCAAGGCAGTCTTTGCTGATGTGTCCAGTCTCCCCACAATGAAAACATTCCTCTTGCTTTCTTTTCCTCTTTCTACAATCCTTGGCTATGTGCCATACCGTACCACAAAAATTGCATTTCCTTTTTTCTCGTTTCTTGTTATTACTGTTACGATCCTTTCTTGTTTGACTATTATTCGTCTTCCTACTCTGGGACTCTTCCGCTTGCTTGTTCACGTGGAGGAGGAGGAGTGAAAGCGTCAGCAGCTGGGGAGTAAGGTCTCCAGACATGCTGAAACAGAAAAGATAGATTCAAAACGAAGGATAAGAGATAGTTCCTATGGCTTTGGGGGGGCTTTGCCTTTTAAAATAATATTTTATCTTTTAAAAATGCTTCTTTAAATTTCTTTTTTGAAAATAAATTTTCAAAACTTTTTATCTTATCTGGTAAACCTATGCTCTGATACCAAGTGAAACACCCCACCTCCGTTAGGGTCACTCTCAAAGGGAATGCCCTAATTTTGGTGGAGGTTTATAAGTATAAGTCACAGATATACAAGACAGATATAAGAACACATATTTTTGAACAGCGGAAAACAACAACTTTTATTTCATTAAAGTACGTGTTACACCAACCATACCATAATTGTCTTACAATACTTCCAAAAACATAACATCTTCATAACTGTCTTGGTTACATTATTTAAAGAAGCATAAAGAAAACATAAATAAACTGCAAAAGTCCCATAGTTGCTGTCCAAAGCCATAGTCTAAAACAAAAAGATCCAAGCAATACATTCTTTCTCTTCAAGCTGGATATGAAGATTGGTCAAGCTGCGGTATTCCCTCCCTGTGGACCTGGGGGGGAAACGGAAGAAAAGAAGACGAAAGAAAAGTAGAGTCAGACATAAAGCCTGAGTAAGTCTAGGACTATTCAGTCTATGAATAAAGAACTGGGTATGATAAGTATAAACTAGAAATGGGAAAGCACCATAAACTTAGTTAAGTTGTCTAGGGTCGAATATACTATCGTACCCCATATTAATCTCTGTACCCATATAAACTAGTTCCCAACGGGCACCTCATAATCAGGGTGAAGTGATCCATTTTATGATGATCGGCTCCTACTCGCATAGTTACATGTGTCTTACGGCCCCCGATGTTGTAGTTACCTATGCTGGTCCCACCATGGGGTGTATCAAGTCCCATGGTGGCGGCCCGACACAATCCTAGAATGCACAGGTATGCTACTGGTGCCCAGTGCCTTATTTTTCTACGCCGAAGTGTGTGCACGCCCGCACCCTGTTAGAACCTACACTGTTGCACCACCGCCGTCGATTTGACCGCTTACAATCAGCCCAGTAATCGTGCCCCACCCTGCCTAGTTTCAGGGTATCATGATACCTTATAGGGTTACAGCTGAAAAGGGTCCCCCGCTACTAGGTTTTCTATTTCTAGCCAACATGCTAAGTTGGTTAAGTGTTTCATAAACCTAACCCCCAATCAGTCTGTTTAGTTTAGCATGTTCCATTCTGATTAAGTATTAATTTAGTTTACTTAATCCTATCAATCCATACTCAGCCTTAATTGTCTTATTAAAGCCTTGACCTCTCACATTAGACAGGTATTGTTGTGGCTGCCTGTTGCCGGTTGGGTCCGGGCAGTCTTACGCCACAACTCAGTCTAACCTCGGGTCCTTATTGGGCTCCGTGTTTAACCACCCACATTGGATAGGTATTGTTGTGACTACTGGACAGCCGGGCGGTTCCGGGCAGGTTTACATCACAACTCAATCCAACCTCGGGTTAAACACATCGTATTTTCTACATTTACATATTTTGTCTCTTTTCTTTTTATATGTAAATATTTGCGGCCCATTATTCAAATTCATCTTTATTGGTTAAAATTTATTTATGCCACTTAATTGCTTTTTAAGGTTGTTGGCATGCGTCAAACATGCCAACACATATGTTCTATATTTTAGCCCAAACGTCGTTGCCCCTGTTTTACACGTTCGCTCCAATGTAAGGTGTGTTGGGTTCAATACTTAAACCCAATTTAGCCAAATGAAAAGGGGAGGCTTATAACATGGTGTTTATAAGATAACATGAAAAAGGGGAGTGTGAACGCATGAACTTGCAACGAACGATTCAATTAACATAAAATAGGCACATGTGAACTTGCAATTGTAACATCATATAATCATGGCATAACATGAATCATTTTATTCATATAATCATAGCATAAACAATACTTAAACACTATTCATCTAGTTATGGCATAGAAAATACTTAAACATGAATCATTCTATTCATATGGTTAATGCATAGACAATACTTAAACATGAATCATAGGTTCAACTAACCATGTAAACTTGAAATTAAGAATCTAACTAAATTAGATATCATTATTATTATTGGCACATGGTCTTGACTAGAAATATAAGTCTATATTTTTATTTAGGCATAATATAAACTAATCATGTTCATAAAACCACTACATGTTAACAAAAAGGTACTTACTTTTGTCACTAATACAAAAGTATGGTTCAACTAGAATTATCCCAACCTAATTCTTATATGAATCATGGTTTTTAACCCATTTATAGAATTATAGCATAAACATACCTAAACTTAAATCATGGTTTTTATTCTATCTATGTAACTTGCAAGTGGAATGTAATTCTAATGTAATTCTAATGTAACTTATGTGTCACATATATTATCATATGATTATGACAACAACATAAGCCTAAAAACATGTTTTCAACTAGGCATAATAACAAACATAGTTTAGTCACGTTCATAAAGGTGCTTACTTTTGTTTCGAACACAAAAGTATGATTTGCCAATTTCAACATAGATTCATATAAATCATAGTACTTAGTCGATTCAATTACACACTAAAAGTGGTCATAAAAGTATGTACATTATATTAGCATAATAACGAATCATATACTTGCATGAATTCCAATTAAAATATCATAACATATAGTTGTTAACATGAATCATAAACTTGCATGAATCTTAAATAAACTATTACAACATATAGTTGTTACTTTCAACATGAATCATATACTTGCAATTATCAAATGGGTGTTGTAAATAACTACCACAAACATGTAGTTTTCAATATGAATCATATGCTTGCATGAATCCCAATTAAAAATTCCACTACATGTGGTTGTCAACATAAATCATATACTTGTATGAATCCAATCGTACACCATAGCATTGCCAAATTGTTTAGAATCAAAATAACATACAAATATAGATTATTATCGCCACTATTCCATTTCGCAAATCACGTACTTGCAAATATCCAATCGTATACCCCAATATTCCCAAATCGTTTAGCATCAAAGCAACATATAAATATAGATTATTATCGCCACAATTCCATTTCTTTCTTTACACAAATCAACACAATTATTTAATTCATATCGGAATAGCACTCTACTTACAACGTATGACGAATCTTCAATTCAGGAATCTGAATTCTGAATTTGGAGATGCTATCCTTTGTTGTAGGCGTTGCTTTGATTTGATTAACGTTGCTTTAAGCTTTGAATTATCTCATAGTTGTCTCTCTATTTCTGACGGCTATCCTCAGTCTCTCCTCAGCAGCATGACGGTCTCATCTCCATTTTAGTTTGTGTGAATTAGGGTTAGACTTAGGTCCTTTTTATAGAGTTTGTGAGTTGATTTAGACCGTCGATGAAGCTTGGTTCAATAATAGCCATTCGTTTGAAGGAGAGACCAACCAGGAGCTGACACCTAGCCCTAGTGACAAGGCAAGGCTCAAAAAATCGACCAAACACAGACTAGGCCAGCCAGGACCTGACCAGACCTGACCAGCAGGTCATTTTTGACCTGGGCGCACTTGGCAGGTGCGCCAGGTCAAAAATGTACTGGCGCACTTCCCAAGTGCGCCAGTTCATTTTTGTTTTGGCGCACTTCCCAAGTGTGCCAGTGCATTCTGACCCGTTTTCTTGTTTTTCGCCCAACTTCGTTCGTCCATATCTTCTCCATACGATATCCGTTTTACGCAAACTCAGACTCTATCTCAAGCAGAATTCCGAGACGAACACAATGGCGAATCCCGTTTCCCTTAATTCTCTGATTTGAAATTAGTTATACTTTAATTTGTGAATTTCACGGTTATAGAATACACGGGGTGTTACACATGTTTAGGCATTTTAATTCACCCTTTGCACTTCGGGTGGACCGGCCCTGACAATCCAAGGGACCACCTGAGTCTGGGTCCTGAGATACGGGCTAGAGCGTCTCGAAGCGGTAAGGACGATCCCTTGCCTTGGGTCACAAACGGAAATCCAACATCTAATACGTGACATTTCGATTTTAATTGTAGGGCCTAGTATGGCGACATAATGGGATGGGGCACTATGCCTTCTATGATTGATACATTTATATTTGAAGTTGATTTCTTCACTTATAGTAATAATAAAAGATGAAATTTCACTTACCAAGCATATTTGGCTATTATAAGATAAAAATCTATCCTCCGGCTTGCGTTGCATGTGTGATGGGACCTGAGTCTTATAATAGCTTCATTGTTCTTTATTTAGCATTGTGCTGTTTGTTTTATGCACTGGTATTCTTAGGAGGAAACCCGTTCCATGTTATACGGCGTGGTCCCTTGATTTACCTAACTTTAAAATCAAATTAATAACTGTTTTTGTTCTTACACCAGCCGCATGACTGACCTGGAGTTTATTGTTTTAACCTAAACTCTGGGTTCCCCTATTTTCCACATGGGCAGCTAGTAGTTTTGGTTTTGCAGATATATATTCACAGGATCCTGGTTTACAGCTGGAACGATATTCGGAAAGCTCTGTATCCGTTTATCTCTTTCAGTTGTGTTTTGTATTATTTTTTGCTGCTATGTAATGTAATTTAATCTCTGATATTTTCTAATGTATATTATTTGTTCACACTCGGTATATTCTTGTACTCTGATGTAAATTCTTGTAATAAGCTATGAAATGTTCTTCTCTTTGTGTTCTAATTTGCCTTGTCCTTAAAGCTATCCGGGCTTTCCTTCACGAGGAAGTTCGGGTCGTCTCTGTTGGCATCAGAGCTTTGGTTTACAGAGCTCGGAGAACAAGACACATTAGAACCAAACGAAAGAATTCATCAGAGATTGGATTAGTAATATCCAATGAGAATAACTCGTTGGAGATAGGATCAGTCGTATCCTAGAACGAGTGTGAAGAGTATATTTTTAAAATAAAAACGAAAACAAATTTTCTTTTAGAATTTAAATCGTATTATACGTATTTGAATATTTATTTTAAATTGATTTGGACAGTCTAGTATATGAGGATTTTGCATATACGCCTAGCTAGCGTGTATACAAAGTCCCAAATATACTGGATAGATATAGAATTACACTCTAGTCGCCCGGAGATGATTCTGATGATCGGTATACCAACATCAGGATTTGTGTTCGAGTTTCGAAAGTGGGATATCTATATATTTCCATTGATTGGTGTGAGAACCAAAACCTAGATAAGGTTTATTGTTGTGAATTGACATCAAAACATGATTTTCTGTATACATATCAAAATTATGAATTTGAAACGTTAATTCACTAATTGATTGATGGTTGTGTTGTATGATTATCTGTTAACCAATAAAACCATTATGTGAATGAAAGGAAAATATAACTAAATTGTGTTGAATTTGAAAATTGATTGCAATTGCATGTACATGCATATATATTGGACAGGTCATAGCAAGGAGGCTAGAGAAGAGGAATAA
The DNA here is from genome assembly GCA_030737875.1 of Allium sativum. NCBI lineage: Eukaryota > Viridiplantae > Streptophyta > Magnoliopsida > Asparagales > Amaryllidaceae > Allium > Allium sativum. The sequence continues at coordinate 527,368,825 of CM060923.1, read as the reverse complement.
AATTGTATGCCCGACAAATAAGTACATGTTTACTAATTTCTTCAGTTTGGATGATTTTATGAGCCGATTGGCTAGCCGCTCGGATTTTTCTTTTCCTTTTTGAGATGAGAGGGCTTGTGTTGCAGTTTAGGGATTTTCCCAGTGCTCCCCATACGAAGGAGGTTATAGCGAAATTTTTCGAAAATTTAGGGTGTTAGCTAAATTTTTGAAAAATTAGAAATTCTTAGAAACTGAAAAGTTGAAGAATGAAAGCCAGAATGAAAGTACAATTGGTTAGTTAAACAACTTTCAGCTCCGTTCCTTTTCCAGGACGAAAAGATTTTAAGTAGGGGAGATTGTAACAACCCGGAAAATCAGAACCAAATTAAAATTTTTATTTTGGCAATTTTAATGAATTTTGAATATTTAAAATGAATACATTTTAGATAATAATGACTAAAAATTTATTCTGAATAGAATTAGAATGTATAATTTATTTAAGTCGAAATTGGAATATAAATTTTTATTTTTAAGTATAAAAGGAATTGGAAACTGCGCGGTAGTTTGAAAATTCGATTTCAAATTTCAAATGAATATACAAGATTCAAAATAAACCGGATTTTAGCGAAACCAAAAAAAATAGAATCTATTTGAAAATATCTTTCCAACGAATCTGAAAAATCCAAATTTCATAGCGGGAATCAAAAGTTATGGCCAGTTGAATATTCAGAATAGTCGGTATAGAAATATAGCCCTTAAAAATAGAAATTTTGCAAATAACCACCGTTTTCGACGAAACCACTTTTGTTGAATCCGGGATGTCAAATTATTTTAAGATTCCAAAATTCATAATTTTTGGAATTAACATGTGAGCGTGGCAAAAAAAGTGTTTTGTCAGTTTTACTCAATTTGGATCGACCAGAAAATGGTCATTTTTCAAACGATCTTCAAATTTGAGGAAGTTAGTTTTGTTAGGAACGTATCGTCAATACGAAGCTAGAAATGATTTTTCTGGAGTCCGTATATGGCCCTAGTAAATCGAAACATACGTTTAAATTAAATATATTGATTTATATTGTAATTTAAATGAAAATTGATCGAAACAGCCGAACTGGCTCATAATACATATCCCATTGTGTTCAGAATGAGGGTATTACGCTAGGAGCGACACTCTTTGGGTCCGATTTTGAGTTCGTATCAATATGAGGATATTTTTGGGATTTAAAATATTAAAATATAATATAAATTTTATATAAAAAACCCTAGCGTTAACCTTTACTGTCGCCGCCAGCTATATTTCAACGCTCGAAATGGCCCTAATTTTAAACCCTAGATTATCTCGATCAACTAACTGAATTCAGGAATTAAGTAAAGCAAAATTAGAGAGAAAAGAATGATCTTTAAAACCATATGAGGTTGATCGTGTTTAGTGGAGCATAGGGCTTGAATTTCCGCCTCGATCAGCGCGAGTTCGCACGCCTTTCTAGCGCCGGAGGGATCGTCGAGTTGGCTAGGGTTCTGGGTGGTGGAGCCGTATGTCAAGGCGCGTCGAAGGGGGGTTCTGATGGAGGTCCGGTCGTTGGTGGAGGTGGCGCTTGGCGGATGACAGTTTGGAGCTGATGGGTTCTTTCTACCGTGAATAGCTGAAGGGAGAAAGGTGGTTTCATTATTATGGAAAGGATAAATAAAACCAATTTTTATTATATAAATTCTCATTATTTAAAACTAGTTTTTGTTATATAAATCACATTATTTAAAATACGTTTTTAAAATAAAATTAACATAGTTTTTAAAATTAAATTAGCAAAGTTTTTAAAATAAAATTAGCACAGTTTTTAAAATAAGGAGTGCATTGTTTTTGGAGAATATAAAGAACAATGTGTTGAAAATATAAAGAACATTGTTTTTGAATAAATATATAAAGCATTGTGAAAAAAATATGGTTTTTAAATTATATAAAGCATTGTGAAAAATATATGGTTTTTAAATTATATATAGCATTGTGAAAAAATATGGTTTTTAAATTATATAAAGCATTATGAAAAAAATATGGTTTTTAAATTATATAAAGCATTGTGAAAAAAATATGATGTCATTGAATTGAAATATACGATTTTTTGAATTGAAAAATAAGATTTCTTTGATTTGAAAAATACGTTTTCTTTTATTCGAAAAATATATTTTCTTTGTTTTAATCGTATTAAAGAAAATATTTTTATAAGTTAAAAATATGATTTTTAACTAGCAAAAGCTAAGAAAATATTTTTATAAGTTAAAAATATGATTTTTAACTAGCAAAAGCTAAGAAAATATTTTTATAAGTTAAAAATATGATTTTTAGCTTATATATGATATTTATAAAATAGTCATACAAAGAATAGTTATTAATGGGTTAAATTTATGATTTTTAACGTAGGTATGTGAATAGATCACCAATCAAAGAATGGCGGAGTGGAAACCAAAGGTGAGAACTTCTCACTTTAATTTTATTTTCTAGTTAAAATATATACTAGGATGTAGACAGTGCTTAGCAGCACCCGACACCCGTCATCCACAAACCATGGACGACTTGGTTGATTTGATTGTGTTGTGAAAATTCATTTTGTGATGTGGATTGGAATAAAATATTTTATAGTAAAAAAATATATTTTTTAACGTGTATAGGAATAAAATATATATTCATAAAAAAATCGGACGATTTGTTTATGTACACACATTTGATTGATATTGATTGGGACGATATATTTTACACATCGCCCAACTTCACAAATAAAATTCATTATTTGTTGATTGAAACCCCACACGGGTATCGGGACGATATTGGACATACACTAATCCCAATATTTATTTGTACGTCAATCGATTGGTTGAAAAGTTGTGTAAGCGTTGAATATTTATATTTAATGCTTATGCAGTGTAGAATGCACTCTGGATGATGGTTGATTGTGTTTGATTGTTGTTGTGTACACGTGTTGTATGAAATCCATATAAATCACATTATATGGTAATTGACTGTGTTTGATTCCAGTTTAGAAAGAATGAATATTTTAAAATAACTAATATTTTAAAATAACTAATATTTTAAAATAATATTCGGTAAAAGATCAAAATCTGATTTTTGATTTTCGATTTGGGATGGACACGAATATATTTAAATATATAAAGCTGTGTTGATTAGATTAACGCCATTTTGACATGAACGATATTTATATCGATTTTATTCATTTTTATAATGAATATCGAAAAGGAAGTGATTTCAAAATCTAATGTTTTGAAAATACTATCATTTATATATTGATGATATTGAATATTCAATTTTGATTTGAAATTAAATATGAAGTTGAAATCGTTTTGAAAACGAATTTAAAACAATTTTTAAAATATGTTTTGAATTGAAATTGACGAAATATATATAATATATATATATATATATAATGGCCTGAATAGAACGCGCCGCACTGCGACATTTCGCGAATTTCGACCATTGACTTCGAACGGACATTACGGGAGATCCGATCGTCGGATCCTCCTAAAACCGAAACCGTTGGGTTCATATCGAAAAGTGCTTTCTAACGAATATTAGAGATTTGAAATCTAACGGTTGGATTTATAATTATGTCCAAATCAAATTTGGAAAAGGTCGTTGTAAGTGCAGTTCGATGGCCATTTATGGAAATCGACTGTACGGGACTTGATAAAATTATTAAAAATATCAATAATTAGTGGAAAATCATAAGAAATGATTTGGAAAGAATTGGGATGAAAAATTCCATATTTGAAAAGATAAAAATAGGTTTTTATCGAAATGAAGTAGTTATTAACTAGATATGAGATCCAATAATTTTTAAATAAAATAAATTGGATTTGAAATGGTTTTAAAAATAACCAGAATTTCCAATATATGAATTGGAATGGATTTGGATCGAAATTATCTTCGAAATATTTCGATATTGGATTCCGTGATTATACAGGCATTGTGGAGGAATTTGGAAGATATATATATATATATATATATATATATATATATATATATATCGTTATTCCAATACGATGTTTGTTGAGTTCAGAATTTGATATTGAATATAAGCCGATATATTTTCTATTCAGAGTCTTGTATTTAATATCAAATGGGATTTTGGTTTTTTGTGAACGGTGTCTTTAGTAACACTGTTCTTGAACCCCATGTGAAGAGAATAAATCTTTTAATTAAGATTGTTAGAGTTTCCAATTATATTTAATAAGTGGAATCAAATGGAATGTGAATAGGGTTTATCGTAAACTGCGTTCTTTAGCGACATTCGTTCTTTAACCCGATTTACAGTGAGATATGATTTGGAATTTATAAATATTTTGTTAAGATTTAAAGGAGATTTTCCAAAGTAAAGTTTACCAATTTAACATATTATATTGGAATGGAATGGAATCCGATTTGATAATAATCGAAGTAAATTTATATGGAGGAAGACTGTAAATATATATGGAATGTAAAATGGCTTTGTCGTTATTCCATTTATATTATCGGTTGGAAATGGAAATTTATATCGATTATATATCGATTTGTTTTCCATGAAAATTCCATGGTTAATGGAATGTCATTTTGGGTTTATCATGAGCTGTGTTTTAAAGGCCATTAGTTCTTAACCCAGTTAAAGATAAGATTTATTTCTTAACTTTGAATAATCATTAAGTAATGATTTTTGGAAATTAAAACTGAATTAGAGTTTTAATGAATCTTTAAATAGATTGAAAGGTGAATTCGATAACTAAAATTATCAAATTCAAGAAATGATCGAGAATGGGGTACCACCAGTTTTACTCCAGGCGATAGTTAAATCTTTAATTAGATTTGAACGTGAAATAACGCTGTGGTGTTAGATATAAAGTATTACCAGTTTTACTTCATGGGATGAATAGGTTAGGATTGGGAAATTAAACAAAAGATTACTTCGATAAGGTGCGCTAATCCCGACTAGTTTGGATAAACCATAATTTGGTATAAATTGATATTCAAAGGAAGATTAATGAATAAATTTAAAAAAATTATCTTTGATAAAATTAATGGGAACCTTTCCCAAAAGATATGAATATTTAAATAAAAGAATATACAGAATTGGAATGAGGTGTATGTTGTGTTTTTATAGCACTTTTTTATAATATACGCGAGTTATTCAGAAAGACCGGGTTTATCCCATTCTGAATAACTAAATCGGCGATGAGTCGACGACGAAAACGATGGTTGAAGGCCGGAGGTCTTCACATCGTGTGGATGATTACTGATGTCTTGATTGGGCTGTACACCCAAGACGAGGTAATAAGTGGTGATCATTCCAGACATACTTGGAGATCGACCGGATATGTGAGGACCTCTCTCATGTATTGGACATACGGGACGAGGAATAAGGTGCTTCCAGTTTCGTTCAGACCCAGAATGAACTTGTAAATGGATGTGTGTCTGACATCAGATTTCATTCTGTGTGATTGATAGGCATCGGTTGCATAGCGTGAATTGCATGTGTGGAATGCTGAAATGCAAATGATCAAGACTTCTGTTGAAAAGCAGAGTCTTGTGGTTGATGATCAAAGCACGGATTTAATATAACATAGCTTTGTGTAGCGTTAATTCGCGAGCCTCACACCCCGGTGTGAACCAGAAACGAGAGAGGACATCAGGGCGGCATGCGTTTCCTTCCAGTTAGGAGTGGTGTCAACGTTTTGCAAGCCCTGATGTTTTACTTATGTGGATGATGGATAGCGAGGCGCCTCGGTTTTTTCGGTCTCTGCGGAGCTGATGGATGGTGTTTATACAGACCAGATTGACGCCCCATAGGGTGGGGAAACGCATATTCAGGCATTTTAATTCACCCTTTGTAGTTCGAGTGGACCGACCCTGATGATCCAAGAGCCCACCTGAGTCTGGGTCCTGAGACACAGGCTAGAGCTTCTCGAAGCAGTAAGGACAATCCCTTGCCTAGGTTCATAGATGGAAATCCAACTTCCAATACGTTACATTTCGGTTTTAATTGTAGAGCCTAATGTGGCAACATAGTGGGATGGGGCACTATGCCGTCTATGATTGATACATTTTTATTTGAAGTTTATTTCTTCACTTATAGCAATAATAAAAGATGAAATTTCACGTACAAAGCATATTTGGCTATTATAAGTTAAAACTCTATCCTCCGGCTTGCGTTGCATTATGTGATGGGACCTGAGTCTTATAATAGCTTCATTGTCCTTTATTTAGCATTGCGCTGTTTGTTTTATGCACTGGTATTCTTGGGAGGAAACCCGTTCCATGTTATACGGCGTGATCCCTTGATTTACCTAACTTTAAAATCAAATTAATAACTGTTTTAGCTCTCACACCAGTCGCATGACTAACCTGGAGTTATTTGTTTTAACCTAAACTCTGGGTGCCCCTATTTTCCATACGGGCAGCTAGTAGTTTTGGTTTTGCAGATTTACATTCACAGGATCCTGGTTTACAGCTGGAACGATATTCGAAAAGCTCTGTATCCGTTTATCTCTTTCTGTTGTGTTTTGTATTATTTTCCACTGCTATGTAATGTAATTTAATCTCTAATATTTTCTAATGTATATTATTTGTTCATACTCGGTATATTCTTGTACTCTGATGTAAATTGTTGTAATAAACAATGAAATGTTCTTCTGTTTGTGTTCTGATTTTCCTTGTCCTCAAAGCAATCTGCGCTTTCCTTCATGGGGAAGTTCGGGTTGTCTCAATCTAATTCATTGTTAAAACAACTAATTTCAGTTAAATTAATTCCGTCCAGTTCTGTTCCAAAAAGTTCTATCCTTCGATACGACTCCAATGTTTCTTGTTGGGTTGAATTCTGACAACAAATAAGTGAGTTATTAATATTTAAATTAAGCATGAATTTAATTATAAATTAACTAACTCTTACTTGAATTAATTTTATTTAACTATAGTTAAACGAATTTCTTTTTGATATAACAGTGGGTAGGTTTACTTTTGAAATAGGAAACCTGGCCGAACTAGATTACTTTGCCAAAAGAATGGACTTGTCTGAGTTTTACCTTCATCAAGTTCTATTTTAAATTACCAATTATTTAAATAAATTACTAAATTAATCATTTTGCTTAGTCTTGAACTTACAAGTATGGTGTTCATATTTCTAGGTCAGTGGTTTCAATTAAATAATTAACTTATAAGTATAAATATTGATATGAATTAATACATTGGATTTAGATCATCAGGCCCGACATGTCATTTTTGTTCCAAATCTCTCCTATTTCGGCATGTTCAAATACCCATGCTGACTTTTCCTATCCGATCTGGAACAAACAATTGGAAGATTTAGTTACAAGTGTTATTAATTAACATTTATTACTAATTATTGTTTTAAATAAATAAGTAATTACTTAGTTTCTAATTACGTCATTAACAAATTTAGGCCATGTTACTTGTTTTGTCTTCACGCCCTCGTTCCCAATACTCGCTCCTTCCTTCCAGATATTCACGCAGTATCGAATCTCATTGTTCCTGCTCCTATTCTTTGCACTGCCTCGATCTGCCATCCTCATCCCATTCGAAAACTCCACCCATACTTTTTCCACGTCCAAACAAAAAGAGGCCAACATACATTCCTTCCCAAGTACTCCACTTCGAACCCACACTCCCAGAAATAGAACCACCGTCACATCCTTCATTCTCAACGCTCCTCCCATCACCGAACGGTGATAAAACCATGTTGGCGTGTGTGCCTCAGCGCCGCCGTCCTCCAACCAAAACAGCTCCCCACTCGGTGCCTCCGACTGCTCAGAAGTTCAGCCACAACCGCACACTTTGCTGATTCGAGGATGAAATTATTTTAAGAGGGAAAGAATGTAACAACCCGGATTTTTAGCCATTTAATTTTGAACATTTAAATTGGTTTTAAATGTTGTATTGGTAATTTAAAAAGGGTTTTATAATGAATTTATTTATAAAACAAAGATTTAACGTATAATTTATAATATAATTTAAAACGAGCTCGAAATAGTCGCGGTAGTTCGAAATTTACGATTTAAAACTTCAACTGAATGTACAGAATCCAATATAAATCGGAATTCGATAAAACTGGTTACATCGTGTTTGGAATAATAAGCCATCGTAGGATTTCTAATTTTGCTTCGATTGAACATCGAAGGTGCTAATACGAATATAAAATGAGGAATGTTAACCATGCGTTAAATGAAAGGGGTTGCTTTCGAAAAGAAAATCCAAAACGCAAATTCTTTCCTCAATACAAACCGTCCTTTCCAAATCCAATTAAAATCAAATCTTCAATAAAAATTGGTGCTTTCAAATCCATTCAACTTCTTTCAACATGAGCTTATATTTTGTACCAATTTTATACCATTCGAAAGGCATTTCTGGAGTTCTTGGAACGGTAGAGGACGTGGTCGGTCTCGCTCGGAGCCCGGTGATCATAGTCAATGCAGGCGGTGAGTTTGAGGAGGTGAAGACTATCCAGTGTTCTGATGAAGTCGCGGGGCTGGTTAGTTATGAGGTGGCGACGCAGCAGTGAGGTAGACAGGGTTGTTCCTGTGTTGTTTTGCCGATGATGGTTCGATTTTTGGGGCTGATGATCTCAGAAGTTGATTTTGTGTGATGTGATAGTGGAGTTGATGATGAAAATGGGATGTTGGATGTGGTCTAAGCGGTGACAGGATTTAGTCAAAAGGGGGAAGTATGTTTTGAGGGGGATGGAATTGGATTTAGTTTGACCTGGAAATGGGTGCTATTGCGTTATAAATGATGGAGTGCTGGCCGTGTGGAGTGAAGTGATATTAAACAAAGGAAGGTGCAGTTTGTTTTCTTTTACTTTTGATTGTGGACAGTGTAACAATGGTAAGAAAGGAGGTGGTAGTAAGGCGCGGGTTTGGTTATGAAAGTGGGGTAAGTGTCGCGGGTTGAATATCGGTGATATGGAGAAGACGAGGTAAAGACAAGGAGCATCAAGGTATTGTTGGTTTGTGAAATAAGAGAGGGGGATAGAGGATGTAAGCACAAGAGGTATTAGCAGTGAAGAATGAAGGTTAAGGGTTTAAAACGTGGGTAGTGGGAATTAGTCTAAAAAATTTTTTGTTATGGGGCAAGTATGAACGTGTGGTACCAGTATGGTGGAGACACGGTGATCACTGGGTTGCGGTTTTGAGGAAAGCTACTGATTTTGGTGAAAGTTTGATTGGAAGAAGGAACAGAAGAGTGACCTGGAAAAAAAGAAGAAGTACGAAGGTGAGGAATTACGAGATTTCTTAATCACGGGTTTGAAGGGTTAAGAATCAGACAAAGCTAGTCACGTTGGAACCGTAGGAACAAGATATACGTTGTGGACTATCGTGGTTGAGAACGGAGCTAACTGGAATTTCGGAGAAAAATCAAATGCATGTTTTATTTTAAAATAAAACAAAAGCAAAATCGTCAACTGCAAAACAAGGTGAGTAAACTCACTAACTCCAACTCGTTTATATTTTTATATAAACAAGTTTTAAATTTTATTTATAGTAATTTTATACTACACGATGATTGTTTGGATGAATGGTTGATAAAAAACGATCGATACAGTTATATCGTTGATCGATTATTAGTTCTGTTTACGATGATATTTCATATTGATGTGAACAACATATTGATGTGATTAACATCTGTGGATGCAGGGAAACAGGTTGGAGGGATCCAACTGGATTCCTCAATGTTTATTTTACTGTTTTTTGTTGTTGTTGTGATATATGATGTGTTATATAATCCATGATTGGATATGTTGTGTTTGATTTACCCTAGCCCTAGAAACTTGGTATTCTAGATATCGTAAAACATTTTCGAATGTTGAAAAGGAAACTGAAATTTAAAAATGGAATTCATTTCCAAAATAGAAATTAAATTTCGAATACAGTGGAAATAGAAACCTGTTCAAGTGGATAAATCAAGAAGTTGATTTTAAACGAGTTTATAAATTAATTGAATTATTTATCGTTGAATAAATTGAAATATAAATTATTTATTTGAATTTATATGGAAAAGTGGAAATCAGATTTGAAAGCAATATTTGAGATGGGATTTGAACTTAGCACGTTATAAAGGAAATCATAAACAAGATTTTTTTTAGTGATTGGAATAAAATCTGATTTGTTTGAAAAATTCTGAATAGAAGTTATAAATAGAATTTGGGTTTAAGAGAATATGTATAAGTACAAAATAAAAAGATTGTATATAAAAGAAGTATATTCAGGATTAAAGTGAATAATGGTTCAAAGGAAATATTTTTCAAATGAAATATTTATAAAGGGAAACACATAAGATAGTTTTATGTTAAACATTGATAAAATCCAAGGAAAGAGGTCTTGTTGTGAAGAAGGTGAAAAGCGGATTTTTATCCTTATATACCCTTTATCTTATGGGTTTCAACAAAATAGAATGGTATATGTCTGCATTGTGTAAATCCAGACATTTTGATTATCTTTTAAAATGAACAATGGAAGAATGTGCGTCATACACGGTACTTTATTCTAAATAGCGATTTTAGCGCTGTCGTAATAATATATTTTTTATAAATCTAATCAGCGATTATAACGCTGCTATTATAAATTATATTTTTATAAATCAAATATTTGGAAACAGCGATTATAACGTTGTTATTATAAGTTATAATTTTATAAATCAAATATTTGGAAATAGCGATTATTACGCTGCCGTTATAATCAATGTTCTTCTATAAAAGAAGTGGATTCCTAGATTGAATCTGAGAGTCGCGTAAGCGATGCCTTGTTTGAAGTTGTGAGCGTTGACTATTTCAAAGTTGAGGATGTTGTTCAGTTGTTTGATAGGTAATTATACCCCAACTTGACTGACTTCATGATTGATAGACGAATAGTTAAGGTTCGATAGTGAAGGTGAGTAATACGTTAGTAATGAATGATTAAATTGTGTTGGCTATAATATTGATGTTTTTTTTATATAACATCGGGTTAATTTAAAGGATTCTGGAAACGTTTTCCCAAATAAAATAAGAGATATTATCTACGCATAGAAAATGAAATAAATTGGTAAGTGAGGAACTAAGAAAATGGAAATGTGTTTCGATATTAATAATGTATAATTTCTGAATATAGAAAATAAGGATTCATGGATAAATATAAATGTTTCTAACTCGAATAAGAGATATTTTCTTGAATAACGGAATTTTGATATGGGAAATGTTTTTCCAAGAATCGAGAAAGACAATTGAATTTTGAAAGAACCTAGAAGAGAGGAAAAGGGAATTTGGAATCGATAATATAATAAGGAATTAATATAAAAGGAGGCCAATATTGTTTGATGCTTGATCAGTAGGATTTCCAATTGGAAATAGGACCGTTGATTGTATGGATTTTGCTTTGATTGTTAAATCACCGACTATCAAAGTTTTGATTTATTTTATACCTCCATTATCAGTATGGAGAGACCGGGATCAAATTTAATATCTGAAAACCACTTCGTATTGGTATAAGCGTTACGAATCAACTTATGTTGAAGGGATTATGAAGACGGAGTAAAGTGCAAGGGCTATTCTGTTAATCCTAGGTAAAAACTACCTAAGATGGATTAATAGAATGGTGCCTTCGGTTTGTCCAGACCCATGACAACTTGTAAGGACGAGTGTCTGACAGAGTATTTCCAAAGGGATTACGTATGTTGATTCCTTCAAACGTACGAAGTTGGTGGCAAAGAAGGGAAACTTCTTTAGCCTAACAATCTGAGTATTTTTGTGGGAATAAATTAGTGATTTCCGATGGATCTGACGATGTGGCACTCAAAGTGAATGGTGGCCAGATGTTCTGAAAGATAATTCAAACCTCAAGCCTCACAACTGGGAATTGACAAAAATCGGGCAGGCAGCATGGCTATGTGGGTCGCTCCCAGTAGGATGTATAATCACATATCTAGAGAAATTTCATTTGCTTCTTTAATCTATCGATGCTGCCCCTTTCGGGAAACGGTTGCTGATCTCAACCGTTGGTGATATACATTTGATACACTCAAGCGAAATGAGTGGTCGGTCATGTGTAGGCCGGTTTGCAAGACGTTCTTGTTGAACCCAGTGTATTCCCTCTAGAGATAAACTATCGGATGGTGGTTCCATACCTTGTCATGTTGGAAATCCAATCTCCAATAAGCGCCCTGCGGTTTTTGATTTTATATTATATATGGAGCGTGAGATGCAAGCGTTCCGCTAGATTATATTTATTTGATCTAGACACTATTATAATATCACCAGATTTTGATATCAAAATATTTTTGGTTATCATAAGGTAAACACCATCAGTGTTTATGTGTGGATCGGTCTTACGATTATCATTTCTTTTGAAAGGATTTTGAAAGTTAAACAAATGATTGGAGTTTACTCACACCAGTCCCATGACTGACCCAGAGTTTATTTGTTGTTTTTCCTAAATTCTTGGGTGCTCAAATTTGTACGGGCAGTCAAGTTGTCGAGATTTTACAGATTCGCTTAGAGGAGTTTGAAGCAGGAGGCTTCACCAGATTGTTATAGACTATCATATTTCCACTGTGTACTATGTTGTATCTAGAAACAGGTGTTTATAACTATTACAGGAATAACTGTTGTGCTCTGATGATGGTATGTATATACAGTTACTGATTTGTATTTCAAAAGTTATGTTATTTAATATATTTTATTCGTTCCGCTGTGAGATTGTGTTCTTCATTTTCTTTTATTCTAACTATTCTTTCTTTCTATTTCTCATCCTCTAACTTCTTTCTTATAATGATTCATATTTCTGTGTCATTTGGGTTGGATGTAAGGTGTCATTAGTCAACTCAAAAAGTACGGAAATTCGGGCCGTTACATTTGGTATCAGAGCTGAAGGTTGAGTAGTAACCTTGGCTCTGTGGCATGACTCAATAGAGATGGGGTAGTAATAACCTAGATTGAGTTTGAGTATATATGTATTAGCGCGTATTTGTAGATTTGATATAAAAATGTTTTATATTATGTTGGTTGGTTTGTTGAGTGGTTTATGAATTCTGGTTGATACAGAATGTACAACTGTATCGATAAGTGTTTCTAAACTCTCGAACAAAGCAATTTGATACAGTATTGTTTAAAAATGGGTAAATGAAATAATTTAACCCAAAATTTATTTTGATATAAAAAGAATAATTTCTATAATATTATTATATATGAATAAGTTGATTGTTATTACAATCAAATGGAATTATGAAATATTGAAATGGTGATATAATTTGTATACGGATAACGTATACAAATGAGATAAACCAAGATTAAGTTTAAACTAGAATTGGAATTTAAATTCCGGGTGTCTAGAAAATATTTTCTAAAATATTATAAAATAATATAACATTACTTTAAAGTATTTTTGAACAAGGATGGTTTAAATGGATTTTTAAAAGGATTAAGCACTGAAATCACTTCTGTGACGAGAAAATAATTCTGATAATGGGTCGCGACATTATCGGTATTCATTTTCAAGTTTCTGAGTGATGGATTGCTACCATAGTAATTTGGGAATGAAAAATTTGTTGAAAAGGACATGATGATTTAGAAATTCAAATGTTTTGAATTGAGTTGATTATAAATATGTGTATAAATATATATGATTTCAAACTAATTTGAAATAAAACCCAGGAATTTGAATTCTAAAATTGTTTAACTTGTAAAAGTGGAATAGATTGAAAATGGTCAAAATGTATCAAATGAATTGAAATTTAACTTAAGTTAAATAAAATTGGACTGGATTAAAAATAATCCAGAATGAAATCAAACAAGTTGAATATATATTAGATGTGTTGTTTGGAATTAAACTGTGATGGAATTGAACTCAAGCAGAATAAGAGTTTTGATTTTGGGAAATAGAACTCGGTTTGGATTAATGAATAAAAGTGAACTAATCAGAAAGTTGATTAAAAAAGTTAAAGACCAAAGGTTGAATTGATTTGAAACCGATTGGAAATATATACATGTTGAGCAGGTACTGTATGGAAGCAAATGAAAGATATAGAGTTGGATGCCCAACAAAATGGTACATGTTTACAATATTACTTGGGTTTGATGGTTTTGTGAGCCTATGGGGCCAGCCGCTTGACTTTTTGATTTTCTTTTGGATTGGAGAAGGCCTAGAAAGGCGAGTTGTGGTTGTACCAATTGAGCCATGCTATGGAGATAATGGCGAAATTTTTCAAAAAATTATAGAGTTAGAAAATTTTCTAGAAATATTTTGATAATTTAAAATCAAGTTGTTAATTTTAATTGAAATAAGAAAAACCAGAATTAGATAATAAAATTTCAAGTGGAATAATAAAATTGAAAAATGGATTTAAAATCAACTGGAATGGGTATGGATATGCAGAAGAGCATATGGATGGAAGATAAGAATGTGAGGACGGATTGTCCAAAAATGATGGACATATTGAATATTAATATGAGAATTAGAAGTTCTGGATAAAAACTGAGTTATGGTAATATGGAGTATAAGATTTCACCCAAGTGAGTTATGAGGAGTTAAGGTCATAGCATGTCTATTACTTAGCAATTTCGAGGACGAAATTATTTTAAGAGGGAAAGAATGTAACGACCCGGATTTTTATCCATTTAATTTTGAACATTTAAATTGGTTTTAAATGTTGTATTGGTAATTTAAAAAGGGTTTTATAACGAATTTATTTATAAAACAAAAATTTAACGTATAATTTATAATATAATTTAAAATGAGCTCGAAATAGTCGCGGTAGTTCGAAATTTACGATTTAAAACTTCAACTGAATGTACAAAATCCAATATAAACCGGAATTCGATAAAACCGGTTACATCGTGTGTGGAATAATAAGCCATCGTAGGATTTCTAATTTTACTTCGACTGGACATTGAAGGTGCTAATACGAATATAAAATGAGGAATGTTAACCACGCGTTAAATGAAAGGGGTTGCTTTCGAAAAGAAAATCCAAAACGCAAATTCTTTTCTCAATACAAACCGTACTTTCTAAATCCAATTAAAATCAAATCTTCAATAAAAACTGGTGCTTTCGAATCCATTCAACTTCTTTCAACATGAGCTTCTATTTTGTACCAGTTTTATACCATTCGAAAGGCATTTCTGGAGTTCTTGGAACGGTAGAGGACGTGGCCGGTCTCAATCGGAGCCTGGTGATCGAAGTCAATGCAGGCATGAGTTTGAGGAGGTGAAGACTATCCAGTATTCTGATGAAGTCGCGGTGGTGGTTAGTTATGAGGTGGCGACGCAGCAGTGAGGTAGACAGGGTTGTTCCTGTGTTGTTTTGCCGATGATGGTTCGATTTTTGGGGCTGATGATCTCAGAAGTTGATTTTGTGTGATGTGATAGTGGAGTTGATGGTGAAAATGGGATATTGGATGTGGTCTAAGCGGTGACAGGATTTAGTCAAAAGGGGAAAGTCTGTTTTGAGGGGAATGGAATCAGATTTACTTTGACCTGGAAATGGGTGTTATTTCGTGATGAATGATGGAGTGCTAGTCGTGTGGAGTGAAGTGAGATTAAACAAAGGAAGGTGCGGTTTGTTTTCTTTTACTTTTGATTGTGGACAGTGTACCAATGGTAAGCAAGGAGGTGGTAGTGAGGCGCGGGTTTGGTTATGGAAGTGGGGTAAGTGTCGCGGGTTGAATATCGGTGACATGGAGAAGAGAGGTAAAGACAAGGAGCAGCAAGGTATTGTTGGTTTGTGAATTACGAGAGGGGCGTGGAGGACGTAAGCAAAAGAGGTATTAACAGTGAAGAATGAAGGTTAAGGGTTTAAAACATGGGTAGTGGGAATTAGTCTAAACAAATTTTGGTTATGGGGCAAGTATGAACGTGTGGTACCAGTATGGTGAAGACATAGTGATCACTAGGTTGCGGTTTTGAGGAAAGCTACTGATTTTGGTGAAAGTTTTATTGGAAGAAGGAGCAGAAGAGTGACCTGGGAAAAAAAAAGAAGTACGAAGGTGAGGAATTACGTGATTTCTTAATCACGGGTTTGAAGGGTTAATCACAATTTGACACAGTAATTGACGGAACTTGAGCATCTGTGATTAACCATTAATTAGCGGTTTAATTTACGGTTTAGATTCAGACAAAGCTAGTCACGTTGGAATCGTAGGAACAAGATATACATTGTGGACTATCGTGGTTGAGAACGGAGCAAACTGGAATTTCGGAGAAAAATCAAATGCATGTTTTATTTTAAAATAAAACAAAAGCAAAATCATCAACTGCAAAACAAGGTGAGTAAACTCACTAACTCCAACTCGTTTATATTTTTATATAAACAAGTTTTAAATTTTATTTATAGTAATTTTGTATTACGTGATGATTATTTGGATGAATGGTTGATAAAAAATGATCGATACAGTTATATCGTTGATCGATTATTAGTTCTGTTTACTATGATATTTCATATTGATGTGAAATAACATATTGATGTGATTAACATCTGTGGATGCAGGGAAATAGGTTGGAGGGATCCAACTAGATTCCTCAACGTTTATTTTACTATTTTTTGTTGTTGTTGTGATATATGATGTGTTATATAATCCATGATTGGATATGTTGTGTTTGATTTACCCTGGCCCTAGAAACTTGGTATTTAAGATACTGTAAAACATTTTTGAATGTTGAAAAGGAAATTGAAATTTAAAAATGGAATTCATTTCCAAAATAGAAATTAAATTTCGAATATAGTGGAAATAGAAACCTGTTCAAGTGGATAAATCAAGAAGTTGATTTTAAACGAGTTTATAAATTAATTGAATTATTTATCGTTGAAGAAATTGAAATATAAATTCTTTATTTGAATTTATATGGAAAAGTGGAAATCAGATTTGAAAGCAATATTTGAGATGAGATTTGAACTTAGCAGATTATAAAGGAAATCATAAACAAGATTTTTTTTAACGATTGGAATAAAATTAGATTCGTTTGAAAAAATCTTAATAGAAGTTATAAATAGAATTTGGGTTTAAGAGAATATGTATAAGTACAAAATCAAAAGATTGTATACAAAAGAAGTATATTAAGGATTAAAATGAATAATGGTTCATAGGAAATATTTTTCAAATGAAATATTTATAAAGGGAAACACATAAGATAGTTTTATGTTAAACATTGATAAAATCCAAGGAAAGAGGTCTTGTTGTAAAGAAGGTGAAAAGTGGATTTTTATCCTTATATACCCTTTATCTTATGGGTTTCGACAAAACAGAATGGTATATGTCTGCATTGTGTAAATCCAGACATATTGATTATCTTTTAAAATGAACAACGGAAGTGTGTGTGTCGCACACGGTTCTTTATTCTAAACAGCGATTTTAGCGCGGCCATTATAATGAATGTTTTATAAATCTAAATAGTGATTATAATGCTGCTATTATAAGCTATTTTTTTATAAATGAGATATTTGGATACAGCGATTATAACGCTGCTATTATAAGTTATATTTTTATAAATCAAATATTTGGCAACAGCGATTATAATGCTGCCGTTACAATGTTCTTGTAACACCCTGTGAATTCTATAACATTAAGCTTCACAAATCAAAGTGTAATTAATTCTAAATGAAAGAATTAAGGGAAATGGGTAACGCCATTGCGTTCGTCTCGAAATTCTGCTTGAGATAGAGTCCGAGTTTGCGTGAATCGGACTCCGTATGAAGGAGTTATGACCTTCGGAAGTTTCAGAATAAAATTTAAAATTCAAACAGCTCGGTTTCAAATTCAAAATTCGAAAAACAGGTTCAAACTGGGCTGGGCGGGAAATTTCCCGCCCAGGGACTAGGTCGACCATAGGGTCGACCATGGTGTCGAACTGGTCACCCTAGTTCGACCATAGTGTCAACCTGGGTGTCGACCTGCCAGTCGACCTACCTGGTCGACTTGGCTGGCTGGGTCTGGCTCTGGCTTGAATTTTTTTGGCCCGGTGTGTCATTAGGGCTGACATGTCACCTCTTGATTGGCTCTTTGAACTTTGTATGGTGTAGATTCCTCCTGTCTTCATCTGACGGCTCAAAACAATTTAAAAATCTATATATACACCCTAAGTCTCAACTAAAATTTACACAAAAAAATAAGATTGGAGTCGTCGTGCTGCCAGGAAGGAATTGAGCGTAGCCGTCAAGAGAGAGGAGCTTAGAGACGAATCAAATTAAGAAGAAGACTAAAGCTTAATCAAATTAATCAACACAACGTTAATCTACCCAAAGGAGCGCATCTCAATTTCAGAATTCAGAATCCATAATTCAAGATTCTGCATTCGTTGTAAGTATAGTGACCTTTCAGAATATGAATAAAACTGTGACGTGATTCGATGTAAATGAAAATAGAATTGTGTTATTGTATAAATTTTGTGTATTGTAATGATTCTATTATGACTTGTGTATTGATATTTGTGTCCTAAATTGATTGATGCAAGCCTATTGAACAATTGTATATGAAAATAATGGCACTTGCAAGTTGTGGCAAAGATTAGAATTTGATTCCTTTATGTTTATGTCGATGGCATGGACTATATACATTCCCTAAGTCCAAGTTAAAGCTTATGTAAACATGTTCTAGATTTGAGACCTTTTATGCCTACATGACCCAAAACCTATGAACTCATTCTTATGTTTATTTGCAAGTATAATTGGATCTATGTTAAGTGTCGTTTGGGTTACATAAACTATGCAAGTTTCATGTTGAAATAGGCTATATGATTAGTTGTTAAAAATTGGACATTTTGGTGAATATACAACATGTTAGTTTTGTGTTTTACATTATGCCAAGTTAAACATGTTTAACCCAAGTTTGTATAAGCCTAAACTATGCCATTTCATATGTCACCTACTTAGTTATACTTTGATTTGAATGCAAGTTCACATGACCCATAATTTATGTTAGTTGAATCGCTAAATTGCAAGTTCATGCGCCACACACCTTTATGTATTGTGAAATATTACATGTTCTTGATTTCCCCTTTTTCTCACGTTTATAAAGTTGGGCTGAATTGTGTCGAGCCCAACATTTGTTGCGAACGTACAAACGAGGGTAATAACGTTGGGTGTAAAACATGAAAATATATGTTGGCATGTTTGGCACATGCCAACGACAATGACAATTAAGTGGTATAAATTGTTATACCCAAGAATAAAGGACATGACATTTACATATAATTGAGAAGTGATAAAATATGTAAATTTAGAAAACACGATATGCTTAACCCGAGGTTGGATTGAGTTGTGACGTAAACCTGCCCGGACCCGCCCGGTTGTCCAGTAGTCACAACAATACCTATCCAATGTGGGTGGTTAAGCCTGGAGCCCAATAAGGACCCGAGGTTAGACTGAGCTACGGTGTAAACCTTCTCGGAACCGACCGGCACATCCAGTAACCATAGCAATATCTGTCTAATGTGAGTGGTCAGGTGCTTTAAGAGGCTAAGGACAGATGGTAGGGTTAAGTCAACTAAAAACACTTAACCAAATTCAACATGTTAACAAGAATTGATGGGTGAGGTTAGATAAATAAAGATACTTAACCACTTAACATGTTTGACTAGAAAACCCTAGTAACGAAGGACCCGTTTCAGTAGTAACCCAAGTTAGGTATCATGGTACCCTAAAACTAGGCAGGGTGGGGCACGATTACTGGGCTGATTGTAAGCGGTCAAAACGACGGCGGTGGGTGCACAATGTAGGTTCTAACGGGGGGCGGGCGTGCACACACTCTGGAGCAGACAAACAGGGCACTGGGGCACCAGTAGTATAACCTATGTATTCTAAGGTTTGTGTCGGGGCCGCCACCATGGGTCTTGATACAACCCATGGTGGGACCAGCATAGGTATCTACAGTTCTTGGGGACCGTATGACACATATGTTTATGCGAGTAGGAGCCGATCTTTAGAAACGAAATCACTTCACCCTCAGTATAGGGTGCATCTTTAGAAAATGGTGATCACTTCACCCTCAGCATGGGGTGCCAGTTAGAATAAGCTCAAGTAGGTGCAGGGGTGTGATAGTACATTTGATTCTAAACTACACTTCCTTAGCTTGTGATACTTTACTGTTTTCAGTTTATATCTATCATGCCCTTTTTCCTATTCACATACTGAAGAGTTACTAGATTTACTCAGGCTTTATGTCTGACCCTATTTTCTTTCGTTCGCCCCCCCCCCCCACCCCCATGTCCACAGGGAGGAAACAACCCAGCTTAGTCAGACTCTTCAGAAGCTTCAAGACCGTAGATGTATGGTTTGGATCTCTTTTGCTCGGACTATGGCTTTGGATATCACTATGGGGATTTTTGTTACTTTATTTATGTTTTATGCTTCTTTAATAAGCAAGACAGTAATGAGGTTGTAATGATGGAAGTATTTTGAGACAATTATGGAAATGCTTTGTTGGAACACGTATTGATGAAATAAAAATCTGTTTGGTTTCCGCTGTTTAAAATATGTGTATTTATATCTGTCTTGTGTTTTCCTGTGACTTTTACTTATAAACCTCCACCAAAGTTAAGGCATTCCCTTTGTGAATGACCTTAACGGAGATGGGGTGTTTCACTTGGTATCAGAGCATAGGTTTACCAGATAAGATAAAAGTTTTTGAAATTATTTTCAAAAGAAAGTTTAAAGAAGCATTTTTCAAGAAAAAAATGTTATATTTTTAAAAAGGCATAATCCCCCAAAGCCATGTGCATTATCCCTCTCTATCCTTCGTTTTGAATCTTTCCTTTCTGTTTTAGCATGTCTGGAGACCTTAACCTTCCAGAAGGAGTGCCGATACCCGGCTGGTTTAGGAGGTACTTAGAAGCAAGGGCCAATGGCGCGGGCCCAGCAAACATTCCTCCTCCAGTGGCCGCGGTTCCTCCTCCTCCTCCTCGTGGAAATGCCTTCGCAAAAACATGCAGAGACTTCAAGGCTATGGGTGAAAAAGACTTTTATGGGACAGAGTCCTTTGTAGGAGCAAAAAACTGGCTAAAGGAAACCGAGGATCTGTTTTTCATCTTCGGAGTTGATGACAGGCAAAAGATACAGCTAGCAGTGTGGTTACTTAATGATGAAGCTTCCTATTGGTGGGAGATTACCAATGCTTGGAGGGCAGTGGAAACATGGGAAGATTTCAGGATAAGATTTGAGATGAAACTCCTCTCCCAAGCTGAAAGAAGCCTGCAAATGGAGAAGTTCCCAACTCTTAAACAGGGGAGCATGACGATCAGGGAGTACGTCAATCAGTTTAATCAGCTGGCCACGTTTGGGCTGGACTTAGTAAACACCCAATACAAGAAGGCACTTCATTTCGTCAAAGGTTTGAATGAGCCTCTACACGGCCTTGCTATGACCCATGTATCCACGGGAGCGACTTATGAAAGCTTGGTGGACATGGCGTTGCTACACGAGGAAGACAACGGCAAGAATGAGACTAAGGTGGAAGAAAAGAAAGAGGGTTTACAAGCTAAGAAAACAGACTTCAAGAAAGGAGGGAAGAACAATAAGCCCCGTGAGAAGAGAAAGTGATATTTCTGTGGCATTGTGGGACATATAGCAAAAGACTGTAGGAAGAAGAAGGAAAAAATGAATGGTGGTTGCTTCAGTTGTGGAGAGACCGGGCACTTGGCTAAGGACTGCCCAAAGAAGGGGGGCAGAGGCAAAGGACTGGATCCACCTCTGGAGGTCAAGTTCATGCACTGGCGGCACCTCCGCATGAACGAGGTAGTAATATTCATGTAGAAAGTGTAGACTATCTTTATGGACATCCAGTTCGTACACTTTTTGACTTTGACGCATCACACTCCTTTATTTCATCTTCCTTAGTAGAATCTCTGCATCTAGACACTAGTATGGTCGAGGATCCCTTAGTAGTTTCAAATCCAATTGGGGGCTCCTCTTACTTGTCAATGGTTTGTTTGGGTTTGAAAATCTTTATTCTCAGCGTTGAGTTTAGTTGTAATGCCTTTGTTTTGGGCTTCTCGGGATATGTTTTGATCTTAGGCATGGACTGGTTATCCAGTAATGGTGCCATTCTTGATTGTGAGAAAAGAGTAGTTAGACTCTTGACTCAGCTTGGTAACACTCTAGAAATTTCTTGTAATCCCTTGAATGCTGTTATGCTTAGTTATCTAGAGTCGCTTGATGCTTCTGATGAGAATTTGCAGTCAGTTAGAGTAGTCCGGGAATATCCGGATGTCTTTGAGGAGGTGAAGGGCTTACCTCCGAGGCGGGAAATAGATTTCTGCATATATCTTGTGGATAAGGCAAAGCCCGTAGCTTTACCTGTCAGACACAAGGCTCCAAAGGAGAGAAAGGAGCTCAGTAAGCAGGTTAAAGAACTTCTCGAAAAGGGGTTCATTAGACGGAGCATTTCGGAATAGGGTGCTCCAGTGGTGTTTGCAACCAAAGCGGACGGTTCGCTTCGCCTTTGCGTCGACTATAGGGAGTTAAACAAATTGACCAAGAAAAATAGACACCCTCTTCCCCGAATCGACGATTTGTTTGATCAGCTTGTAGGTGCGTCGGTCTTCTCCCAACTTGATCTGGCAACTGGGTTCCATCAGCTAAGAGTAGCTGAAGACAGCATTGATAAAACGGCGTTCAGAACCCCAAACGGTTTCTTCGAGTGGCTTGTCATGCCTTTCGGCTTGACAAACGCACCTGCTTATTTCATAGACCTAATGAGTAGGGTATTCAGAGAATTCCACAATAAATTCGTAGTGGTCTTCGTAGATGATATCTTGATCTTCTCAAAGAATGAGGAAGAACATGCTCAGCATCTAAAAGAAATCATGGAAACTCTCCGAGTTCATCAGCTAAAAGCCAAATTCTCCAAGTGCCACTTTTGGAGAGAAGAAGTAAGATTTCTTGGGCATATAGTGTCCAAAGAAGGGTTGGAGGTGGACTTCGCGAAAGTGGTGGCAGTGCAAGATTGGAAGACGCCAAGAAATGCAACCGAAGTCCGAAGCTTTCTTGGACTAGCAGGTTTTTACCGAAAGTACATTAGGGATTTCGCGAAAATCTCAGCTCCACTCACAAGGCTAACAAAGAAGAATTTAGAATTTGCTTGGGATTTGGACTGTGACATTGCCTTCCAACGCCTAAAAAGAGCTCTTACAACAGCTCCAGTTCTAACTCTGCCAGATGGAAGCAAAATGTTCATAGTATACGCAGATGCATGTGGAACGGGACTAGGAGCTGTTCTAATGCAAGAAGGAAGAGTAGTAGCTTATGGTGGAAGACAATTGAAAGTTCATGAAAAGAACTACCCAACCCACGATCTTGAGTTGGCCGCTATCGTCTTTGCACTTAAGTCTTGGCGCCATTATCTTCTAGGTGAGAAGTTTGAATTATACACTGACCATAAATCATTGAAATATCTCTTCTTGCAGAAGGATCTTAACTTGAGGCAGCAAAGGTGGATGGAGTTTCTTGCCTCGTATGATTTTGAAATTTCCTATATTCCCGGCAAAGGCAACGTAGTAGCAGACGCGTTGAGCCGAAAGAAACTGACCTTAAGCCCTCTCTTTGTAGAAAGGCAAAGCTTGGAGTATATAGCCAGTTTTAACTTTAGGCCCTCCTCGGATTTTGTACCGGATTTGTTAGCATCTCTCGAAGTACGCCCTACTCTCTTGGACTCAATAGGGGCTGAACAACGTGAAGACCCTCAGCTTGTTGATGTGATTGATAAACTTATTAGGGATGAGACTTATAGTCACCTCAATAGATACACCATCGATGATAAGGGTTGGCTGAGGCGAGATGGGAGATTATGCGTCCCACAAACAAGGGAGTTGACAAAGACGGTTCTCGAGGAAGCGCATTATTCCAAGATGACTATACACCCTGACGGTGATAAGATGTACAAGGATATAAAAAGAACTTTCTTTTGGAGCGGCATGAAGTAGGACGTGGCAGATTTCGTTTCTAAGTGCATGACCTGCCAACAGGTCAAGGCGGAACAGAAGAAGCCTGGAGGACTACTACATCCTTTAGAGGTCCCACAGTGGAAGTGGGATAGCATTTTAATGGACTTCATTGATGGACTGCCGAGGTCAAGAAGAGCCAATACTTGCATTTGGGTAATAGTGGATAGGCTTACTAAAAGCGCCCACTTTATACCCGTTAAAAGTAGAAGGACTACCTCATCTCTTTATCTCAAGGAAATTGTTCGACTCCATGGGATACCCTCCAGCATTGTTAGTGACCGAGACCCTATCTTCACAAGCGAGTTTTGGTGGAGTCTGCAAGAAGCTGTAGGCACACAGTTATGTTTGAGCACGGCTTATCATCCCCAAATAGATGGCCAGACGGAAAGGGTGAATAGAGTTTTAGAGGATCTTTTGAGACTTTGCGTTCTTGACTTTGGAGGGACATGGGAGGATCACCTTCCTTTAGTGGAATTTGCCTACAACAACAGCTACCAAGCTACCATCGGTATGGCGCCCTTCGAAGCCCTGTATGGAAGACCGTGCAAATCACCAACTTGTTGGTGGGAGTCTACAGATAAGCTTATACTTGGACCAGACATGATCAGAGAGACCTCAGAGAAAGTGGACTCGATACGGAGAAGGATGAAGACAACCCAAGACAGACAAAAATCCTACGCCGACAAAAGAAGGACCGACCTTGAGTTTGAGGTTGGGGACAGGGTTTTCCTTAAGGTATCTCCTTTAAGGAACATCGTTCGCTTTGGATCCACAGGAAAGTTAGCATCAAGATTTGTAGGGCCGTTTCCTATCATCGAGAAGGTTGGGAAGATGGCCTATAGATTAGAGCTACCCGAGAGACAGGCCGGAGTTCACAACGTCTTTCATGTTTCTCACCTCCGGAAGTGTTTGCATGAGTCTGCTGAAGTGGTGGAACCTAGCATTCTAGAAGAAGCCGAAGTGGAACGTGAAGCAACTGTGAGGAGAGTTCCAACCTGCGACTTAGGAACTGAAGTGAAAAAGCTACGCAACCACGAAGTCAAACTCGTTAAAGATCAGTGGAGCGACGCCGAGGAAGACGTGACTTGGGAAACTGAGGACAGAATACGCGCGGCCTACCCTTTTCTTTTTTAGGGTACATCTTTGGTCTCTCTTTTTCCTTAAATTATGCTTTATCTATCTTTTTAGGTATATCTCCTCAGTCCTTTTCCTAACTCCTTAGGTAGAAAACAAATGGATGTAAACATGTATTTGAAAACATGTTATGGATGATGGCTGCAAATGTTTGCTAGTGATTGCTAGTGGTTGCTCGTGGATGCATACACACACACACCCTAGGTTTTAGATCGGCTCAGTCACTTCATATTGCATATGCATATGTGTATTCTCATTTGTATATGGTTGAAACACTATATGCTGTCATATGGTTGTCGTATTTGTATGAATAGTTGTGCACTCATGTAGAATTATGAGTAGGAAAAATTTGCATACATAATGGATTCATGACACTTACATGATTCGCATTAAGGAGGTCAACTGAATCAGTAGACCGCCTGATTTCTGCATTAGATAAGGACATGTACACACACTATGCATATAATCATGAAGCATTATAAGTTTTTTAATGATAGTGGACGTCTGTGTTTGTTGGTTGAGTAGATGGACGATTGACGGCAGGATATACATTCTTCCTAACTTAAAGATTTCGAGGACGAAATCCTTTTAAGGGGGGAGAATGTAACACCCCGTGAATTCTATAACATTAAGCTTCACAAATCAAAGTGTAATTAATTATAAATGAAAGAATTAAGGGAAATGGGTTACGTCATTGCGTTCGTCTCGAAATTCTGCTTGAGATAGAGTCCGAGTTTGCGTGAATCGGACTCCGTATGAAGGAGTTATGACCTTCGGAAGTTTCAGAATAAAATTTAAAATTCAAACAGCTCAGTTTCAAGTTCAAAATTCGAAAAACAGGTTCAAACAGGGCAGGCCGGGAAAATTCCCGCCCAGGGACCAGGTCGACCATAGGGTCGACCATGGTGTCGACCTGGTCACCCCAGGTCAACCATAGTGTCGACCTGGGTGTCGACCTGCCAGTCGACCTACCTGGTCGACCTGGCTGGCTGGGTCTGGCTCTGGCTCGAATTTCTGTGGACCGGTGTGTCATTAGGGCTGACATGTCACCTCTTGATTGGCTCTTTGAACTTTGTATGGTCTAGATTCCTCCTGTCTTCATCTGACGGCTCAAAACAATTTAAAAATCTATATATACACCCTAAGTTTCAACTAAAATTCACACAAAAAAAAATAAGATTGGAGTCGTCATGCTGCCAGGAAGGAATTGAGCGTAGCCGTCAAGAGAGAGGAGCTTAGAGATGAATCAAATTAAGAAGAAGACTAAAGCTTAATCAAATTAATCAACTCAACATTAATCTACCCAAAGGAGCGCATCTCAATTTCAGAATTCAGAATCCAGAATTCGAGATTCTGCATTCGTTGTAAGTATAGTGACCTTTCAGAATATGAATAAAACTGTGACGTGATTCGATGTAAATGAAAATAGAATTGTGTTATTGTATAAATTCTATGTATTGTAATGATTCTATTATGACTTATGTATTGATATTTGTGGCCTAAATTGATTGATGCAAGCCTATTGAACAATTGTATATGAAAATAATGGCACTTGCAAGTTGTGGCAAAGATTAGAATTTGATTCCTTTATGTTTATGTCGATGGCATGGACTATATACATTCCCTAAGTCCAAGTTAAAGCTTATGTAAACATGTTCTAGATTTGAGACCTTTTATGCCTACATGACCCAAAACCTATGAACTCATTCTTATGTTTATTTGCAAGTATAATTGGATCTATGTTAAGTGTCGTTTGGGTTACATAAACTATGCAAGTTTCATGTTGAAATAGGCTATATGATTAGTTGTTAAAAATTGGACATTTTGGTGAATATACAACATGTTAGTTTTGTGTTTGACATTATGCCAAGTTAAACATGTTTAACCCAAGTTTGTATAAGCCTAAACTATGCCATTTCATATGTCACCTACTTAGTTATACTTTGATTTGAATGCAAGTTCACATGACCCATAATTTATGTTAGTTGAATCGCTAAATAGCAAGTTCATGCGCCGTACACCTTTATGTATTGTGAAATATTACATGTTCTTGATTTCCCCTTTTTCTCACGTTTATAAAGTTGGGTTGAATTGTGTCGAGCCCAACATTTGTTGCGAACGTACAAACGGGTGTAATAACGTTGGGTGTAAAACATGAAATATATGTTGGCATGTTTGGCACATGCCAACGACAATGACATTTAAGCGGTATAAATTGTTATACCCAAGAATAAAGGACATGACATTTACATATAATTGAGAAGTGATAAAATATGTAAATTTAGAAAACACGATATGTTTAACCCGAGGTTGGATTGAGTTGTGACGTAAACCTGGCCGAACCCGCCCGACTGTCCAGTAGTCACAACAATACCTATCCAATGTGGGTGGTTAAGTATTGAGCCCAATAAGGACCCGAGGTTAGACTGAGCTACGGTGTAAACCTGCCCGGAACCGACCGGCACATCCAGTAGCCGTAGCAATATCTGTCTAATGTGAGTGGTCAGGTGCTTTAAGAGGATAAGGACAGATGGTAGGGTTAAGTCAACTAAAAACACTTAACCAAATTCAACATGTTGACTAGAATTGATGGGTGAGGATAGGTAAATACAAACACTTAACCACTTAACATGTTTGACTAGAAAACCCTAGTAACGAGGGACCAGTTTCAGCAGTAACCCAAGTTAGGTATCATGGTACCCTAAAACTAGGTAGGGTGGGGCACGACTACTGGGCTGATTGTAAGCGGTCAAAACGACGGCGGTGGGTGCACAGTGTAGGTTCTAACGGGGTGCGGGCGTGCACACACTCCGGAGCAGACAAACAGGGCACTGGGGCACCAGTAGTATAACCTATGTATTCTAAGGTTTGTGTCGGGGCCGCCACCATGGGTCTTGATACACCCCATGGTGGGACCAGCATAGGTATCTATAGTTCTTGGGGGTCGTATGACACATATGTTTATGCGAGTTGGAGATGATCTTTAGAAACCGAATCACTTCACCCTCAGTATAGGGTGCATCTTTAGAAAATGGGGATCACTTCACCCTCAGCATGGGGTGCCAGTTAGAATAAGCTCAAGTAGGTGCAGAGATATAGTGTGGGTGCGATAGTACATTCGATTCTAAACTACACTTCCTTAGCTTGTGATACTTTACTGTTTTCAGTTTATATCTATCATACCCTTTTTCCTATTCACATACTAAAGAGTTACTAGATTTACTCAGGCTTTATGTCTGACCCTATTTTCTTTTCGTCTTCTTTTCTTTCGTCCCCCCCCCCCCAGGTCACATGGAGGAAACAACCCAGCTTAGTCAGACTCTTCGCAAGCTTCAAGACCGTAAACGTATGGTTTGGATCTCTTTTGCTCGGACTATGGCTTTGGATATCACTATGGGGTACTTTATTTATGTTTTATGCTCTTTAATAAGCAAGACAGTAATGAGGTTGTAATGATGGAAGTATTTTGAGATAATTATGGAAATGCTTTGTTGGAACACGTATTGATGAAATAAAAGTCTATTTGGTTTCCGCTGTTTAAAATATGTGTATTTATATCTGTCTTGTGTTTACCTGTGACTTTTACTTATAAACCTCCACCAAAGTTAAGGCATTCCCTTTGTGAGTGACCTTAACGGAGACAGGGTGTTTCAGTTCTTCTGTAAAAGAAGTAGATTCCTAGATTGAATCTGAGAGTCGCGTAAGCGATGTCTTGTTTGAAGTTGTGAGCTTTGACTATTTCAAAGTTAAGGATGTTGTTCAGTTAAGGTATGAGAG
Source organism: Allium sativum (assembly GCA_030737875.1). Taxonomy (NCBI): domain Eukaryota; kingdom Viridiplantae; phylum Streptophyta; class Magnoliopsida; order Asparagales; family Amaryllidaceae; genus Allium; species Allium sativum. The sequence continues at coordinate 527,339,987 of CM060923.1, read as the reverse complement.
GTAATTATACCCCAACTTGACTGACTTCATGATTGACAGACGAATAGTTAAGGTTCGATAGTGAAGGTGAGTAATACGGTTAGTAATGAATGATTAAATTGTGTTGACTATAATAACGATGTTTTTTTAATATAACATCGGGTTAATTTAAAGGATTTTGGAAACGTTTTCCCAAATAAAATAAGAGATATTATCTAAGCATAGAAAATGAAATAAATTGGTAAGTGAGGAACTAAGAAAATGGAAATGTGTTTCGATATTAATAATGTATAATTTCTGAATATAGAAAATAAGGATTCATGGATAAATATAAATGTTTCTAACTGGAATAAGAGATATTTTCTCGAATAAGGAATTTTTATATGGGAAATGTTTTTCCAAGAATCGAGAAAGACAGTTGAATTTTGAAAAAACCTAGAAGAGGGAAAAAGGGAATTTGGAATCGATAATATAACAAGGAATTAATATAAAAAGTGGCCAGTATTGTTTGATGCTTGATCGGTAGGATTTCCAATTGGAAATAGGACCATTGATTGTATGGATGTTGCTTTGATTGTTAAATCACCGACTATCAAAGTTTTGATTTATTTTATACCTCCGTTATCAGTATGGAGAGACCAGGATCAGATTTAATATCTGAAAACCACTTCATATTGGTATAAGCGTTACGAATCAACTTATGTTGAAGGGATTATGAAGACGGAGTAAAGTGCAAGGGCTGTTCTGTTAATCCTAGGTAAAAACTACCTAAGATGGATTACTAGAATGGTGCCTTCAGTTTGTCCAGACCCAGGACAACTTGTAAGGACGAGTGTCTGACAGAGTATTTCCAAAGGGATTACGTACGTTGATTCCTTCGAACGTACGAAGTTGGTGGCAAAGAAGGGAAACTTCTTTAGCCTAACAATTTGAGTATTTTTGTGGGAATCAATTAGTGATTTCCGATGGATCTAACGATGTGGCACTCAAAGTGAATGGTGGCCAGAAGTTCTGAAAGATAATTCAAACCTCAAGCCTCACAACCGGGAATTGACAAAAATCGGGCAGGCAGCATGGCTATGTGGGTCGCTCCCGTTAGGATGTATAATCACCTATCTAGAGAAATTTCATTTGCTTCTTTAATCTATCGATGCTGCCCCTTTTGGGAAACGGTTGCTGATCCCAACCGTTGGTGATATACATTCGATACACTCAAGAGAAATGAGTGGTCGGTCATTTGTGGGCCGGTTTGTAAGACGTTCTTGTTGAACCCAGTGTATTCCCTCTCGAGATACACTATCGGAAGGTGGTTCCATACCTTGTCATGTTGGAAATCCAATCTCCAATAAGCGCCCTGCGGTTTTTGATTTTATACTATATATGGAGCGTGAGATGCAAGCGTTCTACTAGATTATATTTATTTGATCTAGACACTATTATAATATCACCAGATTTTGATATCAAAATATTTTTGGTTATCGTAAGGTAAAAACCATCCGTGTTTATGTGTGGATCGGTCTTACGATTATCATTTCTTTTGAAAGGATTTTGAAAGTTAAACAAATGGTTAGAGTTTACTCACACCAGTCCCATGACTGACCCAGAGTTTATTTGTTGTTTTTCCTAAACTCTTGGGTGCCCAAATTTATACGGGCAGTCAAGTAGTCGATATTTTACAGATTCGCTTGGAGGAGTCTGAAGCAGGAGGCTTCACCAGATTGCTATAGACTATTGTATTTCCGCGGTGTACTATGTTGTATCGGGAAATAGGTGTTTATAACTGTTCCAGGAATAATTGTTGTGCTCTGATGATGGTATGTATATACAGTTACTGATTTGTATTTCAAAAGTTATGTTATTTAATATATTTTATTCGTTCCACTGTGAGATTGTGTTCTTCCTTTTCTTCTATTCTAACTATTCTTTCTTTCTATTTCTCATCCTCTAACTTCTTTCTTATAATGATTCGTATTTCTTTGTCATTTGGGTTGGACGTAAGGTGTCATTAGTCAACTCAAAAAGTATGGAAATTCGGGTCGTTACAAACAAAGCTAATCCTAGCATAAAAAAAATATTTCGGATCGAATGGGACAGGTTTCGTCGAATTCCGATGTTGTTTGTGAAAAGTCCTTTATAAATTTTGTTGAAAAATCAGGCGTTTAAAATTCCTATAATTACAGAAAAAAATCTAATAAATTTGAGATCTTGACATTTTACTAGACCTCTTCCTAATGGATCCAACGAATCTTGTTTCGCTAAATTTGGAGTTTGTTTGGCCAATTGTTTACCCCTGTTTATATTATCTAAACAATTAAACAGAAACAAAGACGTTTTTTGCCACCGAAGTCACATACGACATCGGTTTGCCGCGAGGTTTAATTTTCTAACAATAATTTAACGACACGGTTCCAATAAAACTAATTTCATCGAAAACTGAGACCGTTTGGAAAAAGGCTATTTTTAATGCTAAAATAATATCGAATAAAATATTATTTAAATTCCAAAATAAATCAAGTAAATAACAAAAAATTATTTTTATCACATATATCCCACCAGAATACATATACAACTTCGTATATAAATTATACAACTCAATATTGTAAATTTTGAGTTAAACGATTTAAATTTCCCTTTTAAATATATTAAATAAATGTTATATTTTAATAACGATTTCCATAGCGACTATTTTGAAAAATTGATTTGGACATAACTAACAATATATAACACGAAATCTGGATTTTTCTCTTTCATATGAAAATTATAATCAACAAGATCCAAATGTTTCTTGTTTCACAGAATTCCGACTTAAAACGGATTCTGCATATCCAATTAAAGTTCAAAACACAATATTACGAACTGCAACGTCATTCTGAGCTCGTTTTAAATTATATATAAATTTAACGTTCAAATTTTGTTATATAATTGATATATATATATATTTTTAATCCATTCAAAATACCAAATCAATATTTAAAATAATAAATTAAATTAAATATTTGAATACCAAAAATACGAGACATTACACTTTTTCTTTTGTGAATATTAGGCTCACGTCCCTATTTTGAAACTTAATTAGGCTCACATCCGGTCATAAACTTAATATAAATTAAGTCCCTGTTTTCAAAACTTATAAAATAATAATTAAAAAAAATAAAAAAAAATTCGTAAATTAGTAATAAAATAAATTATGCATTATACAAAAAATTCAGTTCAAAAAACAACAAAAATAATGTCAGAAAGAAGAAAACAGCAAAAAATAAGAAAAAACTGCAGTTAAATGCATAATATTATGCACCTTTTTGATTTTATTGCATGCATATATGCAATTATTGCAGTTCTTCCAGCGGTTAGATTTAACTTAATATTTCAGTTCATTTTTATTTGCGTCCAAATGTGCAAATTTCTCAAAAAAAATGCACACATGTGTGCAACATTTTTATAGGATAAAAGTAGGGACCTAATTTATATATAAAAAAAAAAGATTTGAAAAATTTAAACCCGCCCCTTATTTTATTACTTCCGCCTTTTTTTATTTTTATTTTTTAAAAAGTACGTTCCTTCATAAAAAAAAATTTCTAAAATATGGAAATAATTTCAGGATTCTACGGAAATAAAAAAAATAGTTGCATACATTAATGCAATTATTACTGATAATTGCATATGTGTATGCAACTTTTCCGTAAGCTGTGTTCGGTTTGAAAATTTGAAACTAAACCTGCACAAATGTGTGCAAATATTGGGTATATTTGCACACATGTAAGCATGTTTTTGTATGAATAAAAATCAACGAAGATGTACGTAGTGAAAAATATGCACGGATGTATGCAGGAAAATGATATATGTGCATACTATTATGCATTTAACTGGAAATTTCATTTTATTTCTGTTTTTTATTTTTGAAGCCTTCTTTGATGGTTTTTTGTTCTGAATTTTTTAGTGTTTACATGTTTTATTTAAATACGAATTTACGTGATTTTTTTATATATTTTTTATGACTTTTCAAAAAATAGGGACCTAATTTACAATAAGTTTATGACCGGGCTTTTTTTATATTTTGAAACTTAATAGGGACCTCTAAAAAACGCACCCTTTTCTTCTTTTAGTGTGGTGCTAAGGGCACCCCAATATGTTCTTCCTAATACCGCAATTAAAATAAAACAACATATTGGAGTGCCCTTAGCACCACACTTTTTTTATAAGATCTGAAAAGTTACAAGTATGCACTACGTACACTTGTTTTGTTCAAAATATATGAACTTTTCCCATGCGCAGGAGCTTAGACAGTGCCATCAAAAGGAACGCTTCATGTTTGCTAAATGTGCCCACTTCCTTACAAAAAAATAAATCTTTTAAGAAAAATTCATTTTTTTTTTTTTTTGAAATGGCAATGAATCTGGCTGAGCGGAGGATAGAAATATTGTTTATGATTTGTTACCATTCCAGAAACGCACACGTATGGACATAAAACTCAAAAAATCACATAGTGCAAGGTACCAATATAATATAATATGCTATTTTATTGATACAGGTGTCCGTCGGTTACCAAAATATACAAATTAATATACTACGGCGATCAGCGCGACGAGACGAACACGAGGAAACAAAGATATCAGTGTCATGACTCTTCTATCAAAAACCCGTTACGGACCCCTTTTAACGTAAAATTCGCATGGAAAAACAATTAAATGGAGGTCAAAATGTCCGATTTTCACGAAACAAAAAATGACGTTCTCTTCAGAATTCAGTCTGTTATTTTTAGTTCAAGTTCGCTCAAGTTCCGACAACGTTTCATTCGTAGCGAATTTATTAAATCTATACTTAAATTAACGCGAACGAAACAAATTTGCGTATTTTCTATGAAATTTATTTCTCTGCTATGTTTCATTAGACGCATCTCAAATAATTAATTACGGATTTTTATTTCAATTATTATTATTATTTGATTTATATCGGTTGCCGCTACCGTAAATAATCGTCAAAAACCGATTCAAACAGAGTGATTAAACTTTGACATTTTCAATATAAAAATCATATAAACCACTTCTAAAAGAAAATAACAAATTTCATCATTAATATTTCATTATAAATCGATTTCATGATTTAAATAAATACATTTTAGGTTAGGTTTATCGTTTAATTCTTATTTTAAAACCATTTTAAATCAATAATTAAATTAAGTTTAATAACTTAAATAGTCAAAATTAACAGGATGTTACAATTATTAAATCTGAAAATGACTAGAATTCATAGTGGTTGGATTGAAGTTCAGAAAAATATTTCTTTTACATGATGTTGTTGATGAAAGTCCTCTTTAGGTTTGTTGTAGAAGATTAATAATTGTGATCTCTAATCTATGTTTAGGCAGCACCTCAGCATCTTCATATTTTTATTTAGAAACGGTTTGGAGAAAGAATAATGAAGTATAGTTGTGTGTAGAAAATAATGAGGCTGTTAGCCTTTATATAGATTACCAAAGATAATTCCATACCGTTAGATTTTAGGTTTTCAAATCCAACCGTACACCCAATGTTGGGTCAGCGCACGTATGTTGAGACGACCCGAACTTCCCCGGTAAGGAAAGCACGGATTGAATTGAGGAAAAGACCAATCAGAACGTAAACAGAAGAACATGTCATTGTATATTACAACAATTCCATCAGAACACAAGAATATACAGAGTATGAATAAATATTACACATTCGATAAATATCAGAGATTACAATAATTTACATAGCTGCGGAAAATAATATAAAACACAACTAGAAGTAATACACGGATACAGAGCTTTCCGAGTATCGTTCCAGCTGTAAATCAGGATCCTGTGAATATAAATCTGCAAAACCAAAACTACTAGCTGCCCGTGTGGAAAATAGGGGCACCCAGAGTTTAGGTTAAAACAATAAACTCCAGGTCAGTCATGTGACTGGTGTGAGAACCAAAACAATTATTAATCTTTATTTTAAAGTTAGGTAAATCAAGGGACCACGCCGTATAACACGGAACGGGTTTCCTCCCAAGAATACGAGTACATAAAACAAACAGCGCAATGCTAAATAAAGAAAAATGAAGCTATTATAAGACCCAGGTCCCATCACACAATGCAACGCAAGCCGGAGGATAGGGTTTTTACCTTATAATAGCCAAAGCATGCTTGATACGTTTAAAAACACATTATTTTGATATTACTATAAGTGTATAGTGTCAAAACAATTTCAATCATAAGTATCAATCATAGGCGGCATAGCTACCATCTACTATGTCACCATACTAGGTTCTACAAACAAAACCGAATTATCACGTATTGGAAATTGGATTCCATCATGAGTCGAGGCAAGGGGCAAGCTCCTCTCCGTTCGAGACACTCTAGCAAATGTCGCAGGACCACACACAGCAATTCTTGGAATCGGTTGGGCCGGTCCTCTCTTACTTTTGAGGATTGGCAATTCCTGAACACACGTTTCCCGGTCCTATCAGACCTATATCCGAGGCGCCTCGCATTCCAACAACCACACAGGTGCAAAGTATATAAATGTCAGCCAGTTTAAGCACTGACACCACCACTAGCTAGAAAGAAACGTCGTGTTCTCCCAACGGTCTGTATCCCGTTTTTGACTCATACCGAGGTGTGAGGCTCGCGAATTCACGCTATACACAAAGCTATGCCACACAGGCTGTGCTTTGATCATCAACCACAAGACTTTGCTTTTCAATAGAAGCCTTGATCAATTGCCAATTAGGTGTGCCACACAGGCAATTCACTCCATGCGACTTATGTCCATCGATATGCAACCTTTGAGCTCGTACGTCTCAGAGAAGAGCGTTAAGCAAGAGAATAAATTCTCCGCCGCCAAACAGATGTATATTTAATAGAGATCAATCAACACAGAATAAAATCCAATGTTAGACACACAGTCCATTTACAAGTTCGTTTTGGGTCTGAACGAAACCGGAGGCACTTTCCTCGCATATCCATCGATCTCCAAGTACGTCTGGACGATCACCAACATATTCCCTCATCTTGGGTGTACAGCCCAATCAAGATTGCCAGGAATCATCCAAACGATGTGAAGACTTCTGGTCTTCATCCACCGTCTTCGTCTTCGACTTATCGTCGAATCGGTTATTCAGAATGGGTATAAACCCGGCCTTTCCGAATAACCCGCGTATATAATAAACATGTGTTACACAAACACAACATACGCCTCATTCCAATTCAGAATATTCTTTTATTCAAAATTTCACATTCTTAGGGAAAGGTTCCCATTAATTTTATCAAAGATAAATTCTTCTAAATTTATTCTTTAATCTTCCTTTGGATATCATTTCAAACCATGACATAATTTTTCAAACTAGTCGGGATTAGCGACCCACACCGAAGTAATTATTTATTTTATTTCCCAATCCCAACCTATTCATCCCAGAAAAACTGGTAATACTCTATATCTAACACCACGGTGTTATCGGTAAATATTAATTACCATTTCACGTTCAAATCTAATTAAAGATTTAACTATCGTTTTGGAGCAAAACTGGTGATACTCCATCCTCAATCACTTTTCAGATTTGATAATTATTCACATTTCAATCTAGTTAAAGATTCATTAAAACTCCACTTAGTTTTAATATTCTCAAAAATCAATATCCCGTATTTAACTGGGTTAAAGAACCAACGTCATCTAAAACACGGTTCACGATAATCCCAAAATCACATCCTATTGTTAATCGGGTTAAAGAACAGGTGTTATTCAAAACACCGCTCACGATAAACCCAAATCACATTTTAAATTCAATTCCAATTAATATTATTTAATTGGTACACTTCATTAAATCTAAATAGAAAGATTTATTTTTTTCTCAACTGGGTTTAAGAATAGTGTTAATGAAGACACCATTCACGACAAACCCAAATCACATTTGATATTAAATACAAGGCTCTGAATAGAAAATATATCGGCTTATATTCAATATCAAATTCTACGACCAACAAATATCGTATTGGAAATAACGATATAATATATCTTTCAAATTCCCATAACAATATCTGTATAATCACGAAATCCAACATCGAAATATTCCGAAGACAATTTCGATTCAAATCCATTCCAATTCACGTATTGGAAATTTTTGGTTATTTTAAAACCATTTCAAATTCAATTTATTTATTTCAAAAATAAATTGATTTTAATTCTAGTTCAAAACTAGTTCATTTCGATAAAAATCTATTTTTATCTTTTCAAATATGGAGTTTTCATCCCAATTTTTCCCAAATCATGTCTTATGATTTTACACAAATTATTACTATTTTTAATAATTTTATCAAAGCCCGTACAGTCGATTTCCCATCAACGGCCATCGAACTGCACTTACAGCAACCTTTTCCAAATTTGATTTGGACATAATATCAAATCCAACCGTTAGATTTCAAATTTCTAATATTCACTGGAAAGCTCTTTTCGATACGAACCCAACGATTCTGGTTTCAGGAGAATCCGACGGTTGGATCTCCCGTAATGTCCATTCGAAGTCAATGGTCGAAATTCACGAACTGCCGCGACGCGGCGCGTTCTATTCAGGACATTATAAATATAATATATATATACAATATATATTTCGTCGATTTCCTTCTAAAATGTATTTTATAAATCGTTTTAAATTCGTTTTCGAAACGATTTCAACTTCATATTCAATTTCGAATAAAAATTGAATATTCAACATCATCGTTATACAAATGATAATATTTTCAAAACGTTATATTTTGAAATCACTTCTTTTTCTATATTCATTATAAAAACTAATATAATCGATATAAATATCGCTCACGTTCAAATGGCGTATCTCTAATCAACACGGCTTTATATATTTCAATAAATCCGTTATTCTATTCAACAAATGAATATTTATTCTATTCAACACATGAATCTATATTTCTTTCAACACAGGAATATTCTCAACACATGAGCACTGTCAACACATGACTATTTTTGCTATTTAATATATTTTATAAAATTATGGTATCAATCGTTTGATTTTTAATCAGACTCCAACCGCAAAGTAGTAAGAGAATGATTCCCTAAATATTAACTCCGAAGGCCGAAACCAACATCAGATCAATACCCAGGAAACCACTCATCTTATCTAGCTTCCAGTTAGTTTCTAATCCTAAATATGATAAAGATGTAAATTTTATTATTAAAATATTTTACTCAACACATGATCAGTTTCAACTCATGAATATTCTCAACACATGAATATTGTCAACACATGACTATTTATTCTATTCAACACATGAATCTATATTTTATAATATTCTTTATTTTCCCGATTGGAATGAGGCTCAATCAATTACCATATAATGTTAATTATATGGTTTCCACACAACACATGTATATAATAGCAATGATAAATAATCAACCCTCATCCAAAGTGCACCACACAACTGCATAAGCATTAAATATAAATAATTAACGCTTACACAGTCTGTCGACCAATCGATCGACATACCATTAAATAATTGGGATTAGTGTACGCCAAATATCATCCCAACACCCGTGTGGGGTTTCAATCCACAAACACTGAATATTATTTGTGCAGTTGGGCGACGTGTAAAATTTATTGTCTCAATCAATATCAGTCAAATCAGTGTATATAAACAAATCGTTCGATTTGCTTATAAATAGTTATTTATTCACATACCCGTTAAAAATTATATTTTTAACGATAAAATATTTTTAACTATATAAATATTTTATTTCACCTTACATCACACAATCAATTTTCACCACAACAAACAATCAAATATACAAGCCATCCATGGTCTGTGGAGGACGGGTGTCGGGTGCTGCTAAGCACCGTCTGCATCCTAGTATATATTTTAACTAGAAAAACAAGATTTAAAGTGAGAAGTTCTCACCGACTGGCTAAACCAAACGCCATGACTCTTCTTTGCAGAAATCTTCGTCGTGCTCGCCTTTTTGTCAATTTCATTATCCATAGCCATTACATATATAAAAAATCACATTTTTTTTATAATGTTGCTATGTATATAAAAATTCTATCTTTACACCGCTACTATATAGATAAAAATTCTATTTTTACACCGCTACTATATAGATAAAAATTCTATTTTTACACCGCTACTATATTGATAAAAATTCTATTTTTACTACATATATAAAGATCAAATTTTTATTCTCTATATAATATAAAAATTATATTTTTAACTTCTACATTATATAAAAATTATATTTTTAACTTCTACATTATATGAAAATTATATTTTTAACTTCTACATTATATAAAAATTATATTTTTATATAATTAAAAATCACTTTTTGCTTTAATTAAAAATCACTTCCTTCTTCTTTAAAAACCCTATCTTTAGTTCATATGAAAATTCAAAGCTTTCTACTTTATAAAAATTCAACCTTTTTATCGTTAAAAACCTCGTCTTTTCAATGCATAACATTCGTATAAAAATCATTTCGTTCATAAGGTAAAAATAATATTTTTCATGGCATAAAAATCTAATCTTTATCTTAACAAAGATCATCATTTTCCCTAACGAAGAATCTAATCATCTCTATGTATTTTTATAAATTAAAACTGAATTTAAACAAAGCATTTTATAATTTAAAACTGAATTAAAATAACTAAAAAGGAAAGCTTACTGTTTTCGGAGGAGGAGGTGTTGTAGAGGTCGTCGGAGGGGAATATGGCAACAGGAAGGCGGTCAGACGATGGTGGGGGGGATGCGGCGTGGGTGGAGCTCGGCGGTGGGGTCTCTCTGGCGCGGCGCGGCGGTTTAAAGTGGAGGGGGAAGATCGGGTGGAGAAGAGGGGGGGTTCGGTGGCCCCGCCCTGGGCGGCGGTGGCGGCGAACCGAAGGGGGGAGGGCGAGATCGCGATCCCCCCTTCCATTTTCTTTTCTTTTTTTGGTTGAAATTGAAATCGGGGGGGGGGGGGGGGGCTGAGAGGGAATAAGGGGGGAGAGAGAGAGATTATTATATTATTATTTAATTTCAAAAAGCAACTTTTTATTTCGACCTCGAAATTGAACCCACCGACTGTCGTTCATAGCTAATTACCCCCATTCCGAACACAATGGGATATGTATCGTAAGCTGATTCGATCGTTTCGATCAACTTTCATCAAAATCCACATATAACTCTATATATTGAATTCGAACGTGCATTTCAATTTACCGGGGCCACATACTAACTAGAAAAATTCCCGAAAAATATTTTCTAGCTTCGTATTGACAATACGGTCCTAACAAAACTAATTTCGTCAAATTCTGAGACCATTTGAAAAATGGCCATTTTCCAGTCGATTAAAATCAACTGAATCTGGTCAAACACGTTTTCCTTTGCCACGCTCACATATTGATTCGAAAAATTATGAATTTTGAAACTTAGCAAAAAATTGACATCACGGATCCAACAAAAGTGGTTTCGTCGAAAACCGAGGTCGTTTGCAAAATTTCCATTTTTAAGGGCCGAAAATTCCATAGCGACTATTCTGAAATTTCAACTGGGCGTAACTTTTTATCCCCGCTATGAAATTTCAATTTGTCGGATTCGTTGGAAAGATATTCTCAAATATATCCTACTATTTTTGGTTTCGCTAAAATCCAGTTTATTTTGAATCCTGTACATTCATTTGAAATTTGAAATCGAATTATCGAACTACCGCGCCATTTTCAATTCCTTATATAATTAAAATAAATTATTTATATTCTAACGACGATCTATATAAATATATACGTTCGAATTCTATTCAAAATAAATTTATCATCGTTATTATTTAAAATAATTCATTTTAAATATTCAAACTTCATCAAAATTGCCGAAATAAAAATTTTAAATTGGCTCAGAATTTCCGGGTTGTTACATTCTCCCCCGCTTAAAACTTTTCATCCCCGAAAAGGAACGAAGCCGAAAGTTGTTTAACAAATCAACTCAACTTCCATTGTTTTCTTTACGGCTTAAGTTCTTCAACTTTTCAGTTTCAAAGAACTTTTCAAATTCTTCAAAAATTTGGCTAACACCCTAAATTTTCGAAAAATTTCGCCATAACCTCCCCTGCACCGGGGACTTCGGGATATTTCATATAGCCTCCCATGGCCTTCTTCAATTCAAAGAAAAAGGAAAAAGCCAAGCGGCTAGCCAATCGGCTCATAAAATCATCCAAACCCCAAGAAATACAATAAACATGTTCCTATTTGTCGGGCAAACAATTTTATTCCTCTTCTCTAGCCTCCTTGCTATGACCTGTTCAATGTAAGTACATGTATATGCATGCAATTTCAAACAATTTTCAATCCAATGCATTATTCGATTCCATTAGGCTAAATGGTTCAAAATTTTCAAACAAATAAACAAACAACACAACCATCAATCAATTAGTTGTTTAGCTTTTCAGATTCAAAATTTTGATAAATATACAGAAAATCATGTTTTTGATGCCAAATCTCAACAATAAACCTATATAAGTTTTGGTTCTCACACCAGTCTAATGGAAATATATAGATATCACACCTTCAAAACTCGAATATGAATACTGATGATGATGCACCATCATCAGAATCACCCCGGGTGTCTAAAATGTGATTCTATATCTATCCAGTATATTAAAACTTCGAATATACATTCATGACGCATATAAGTGAAATCTTTATAACTCGATTGTCCAAATCAATACAAATAAAATATTCAAATACGTTTTAAAACGATTTAAATTTCAAAACAAAGCGTGTTTTCAAATTTTTATTTTTAAAAATATACTCTTCACACTCATTCTAGGATGCTACTGATCCTATCTTTAACGAGTCATTCTAATTGGATATTACTAATCCAATATTTGATGAATTCTTTCGTTCGGTTCTAATGTGTCTTGTTCTCGAGCTCTGTAAACCAAAGCTCCGATACCAAACTGAGACGACCCGAACTTCCCCGGTAAGGAAAGCACGGATTGAATTGAGGACAAGACCAATCAGAACGTAAACAGAAGAACGTGTCATTGTATATTACAACAATTCCATCAGAACACAAGAATATACAGAGTATGAATAAATATTACACATTCGATAAATATCAGAGATTACAATAATTTACATAGCAGTGGAAAATAATACAAAACACAGCTAGAAGTAATACACGGATACAGAGCTTTCCGAGTATCGTTCCAGCTGTAAATCAGGAACCTATGAATATAAATCTGCAAAACCAAAACTACTAGCTGCCCGTGTGAAAAATAGGGGCACCCAGAGTTTAGGTTAAAACAATAAACTCCAGGTCAGTCATGTGACTGGTGTGAGAACTAAAACAGTTATTAATCTTTGTTTTAAAGATAGGTAAATCAAGGGACCACGCTGTATAACACGGAATGGGTTTCCTCCCAAGAATACCAGTGCATAAAACAAACAACGCGGTGGTAAATAAAGAAAAATGAAGCTATTATAAGACCCAGGTCCCATCACACAATGCAACGCAAGCCGGAGGATAGGGTTTTTACCTTATAATAGCCAAAGCATGCTTGATACGTTTAAAAACACATTATTTTGATATTAATATAAGTGTATAGTGTCAAAACAATTTCAATCATAAGTATCAATCATAGGCGGCATAGCTACCATCTACTATGTCACCATTCTAGGTTCTACAAATAAAACCGAATTATCACGTATTGGAAATTGGATTCCATCATGAGTTGAGGCAAGGGGCAAGCTCCTCTCCGTTCGAGACACTCTAGCAAATGTCTCAGGACCACACACAGCAATCCTTGGAATCGGTTGGGCCGGTCCTCTCTTACTTTTGAGGATTGGCAATTCCTGAACACACATTTCCCAGTCCTATCAGGCCTGTATCTGAGGCGCCTCGCATTCCAACAACCACACAGGTGAAAAGTATATAAATGTCTGCCAGTTTAAGCACTGACACCACCACTAGCTAGAAAGAAACGTTGTGTTCTCCCAACGGTCCGTATCCCGTTTTTGACTCATACCGAGGTGTGAGGCTCGCGAATTCACGCTATACACAAAGCTATGCCACACAGGCTGTGCTTTGATCATCAACCACAAGACTTTGCTTTTCAACAGAAGCCTTGATCAATTGCCACTTAGGCGTGCCACACAGGAAATTCACTCCATACGACTGATGTCCATCGATATACAACCTCTCAGCTTGTACGTCTCAGAGAAGGGCGTTAACCAACAGAATAAATTCTCCGCCGCCAAACAGATGTATATTTAATAGAGATCAATCAACACAGAATAAAATCCAATGTCTGACACATAGTCCATTTACAAGTTCGTTCTGGGTCTGAACGAAACCGGAGGCACTTTCCTCGCATATCCATCGATCTCCAAGTACGTCTGAACGATCACCAACATATTCCCTCATCTTGGGTGTACAGCCCAATCAAGATTGCCAGGAATCATCCAAACGATGTGAAGACTTCCGGTTTTCATCCACCGTCCTCGTCTTCGACTTATCGTCGAATCAGTTATTCGGAATGGGTATAAACCCGGCCTTTCCGAATAACCCGCGTATATAATAAACATGTGTTACACAAACACAACATACGCCTCATTCCAATTCAGAATATTCTTTTATTCAAAATTTCACATTCTTTGGGAAAGGTTCCCATTAATTTTATCAAAGATAAACTCTTCTAAATTTATTCTTTAATCTTCCTTTGGATTTCATTTCAAACCATGTCATGGTTTTTCAAACTAGTCGGGATTAGCGACCCAGACCGAAGTAATTATTTATTTTATTTCCCAATCCCAACCTATTCATCCCATGGAGAAAAACTGATAATACTCCATATCTAACACCACGGTGTTATCGGTAAATATTAATTATCATTTCACGTTCAAATCTAATTAAAGATTTAACTATCGCTTTGGAGCAAAACTGGTGATACTCCATCCTCGATCACTTTTCAGATTTGATAATTATTCACATTTCAATCTAATTAAAGATTCATTAAAACTCCACTTAGTTTTAATCTTCTCAAAAATCAATATCCCGTCTTTAACTGGGTTAAAGAACCAACGTCATCTAAAACACGGTTCACGATAAACCCAAAATCACATCCTACTGTTAATCGGGTTAAAGAATAGGTGTTATTCAAAACACCGCGCACGATAAACCCAAATCACATTTTAAATTCAATTCCAATTATTATTATATAATTGGTACACTTCATTAAATCTAAATAGAAAGATTTATTTTTTTCTCAACTGGGTTTAAGAATAGTGTTAATGAAGACACCATTCACGACAAACCCAAATCACATTTGATATTAAATACAAGGCTCTGAATAGAAAATATATCGGCTTATATTCAATATCAAATTCTACGACCAACAAATATCGTATTGGAGATAACGATATAATATATCTTTCAAATTCCCATAACAATATCTGTATAATCACGAAATCCAACATCGAAATATTCCGAAGACAATTTCGATTCAAATCCATTCCAATTCACGTATTGGAAATTTTTGGTTATTTTAAAACCATTTCAAATTCAATTTATTTATTTCAAAAATAAATTGATTTCAATTCTAGTTCAAAACTAGTTCATTTCGATAAAAATCTATTTTTATCTTTTCAAATATGGAGTTTTTCATCCCAATTTTTTCCAAATCATTTCTTATGATTTTACACAAATTATTACTATTTTTAATAATTTTATCAAAGCCCGTACAGTCGATTTCCCATCAACGGCCATCGAACTGCACTTACAGCGACCTTTTCCAAATTTGATTTGGACATAATTCCAAATCCAACCGTTAGATTTCAAATTTATAATATTCACTGGAAAGCTCTTTTCGATACGAACCCAACGATTCTGGTTTCAGGAGAATTCGACGGTTGGATCTCCCGAAATGTCCATTCGAAGTCAATGGTCGAAATTCATGAACTACCGCGACGCGGCGCGTTCTATTCAGGCCATTGTATATATAATATATATTTCGTCGATTTCCTTTTAAAACGTATTTTATAAATCATTTTAAATTCGTTTTCGAAACGATTTCAACTTCATATTCAATTTCGAATAAAAATTGAATATTCCATATCATCGATATACAAATGATATAATATTTTCAAAACGTTATATTTTGAAATCATTTCTTTTTCTATATTCCTTTTAAAAACGAATATAATCGATATAAATATCGCTCGCGTTCAAATGGCGCATCTCTAATCAACACGGCTTTATATATTTCAATAAATTTGTTATTCTATTCAACAAATGAATATTTATTCTATTCAACACATGAATCTATATTTCTTTCAACACATGAATATTCTCAGCACATGAGCACTGTCAACACATGACTATTTTTGTTATTTAATATATTTTATAAAATTATGGTATCTATCGTTTGATTTTTAATCAGACTCCAACCGCAAAGTAGTAAGAGAATGATTCCCTAAATATTAACTCTGAAGGCCGAAACCAACATCAGATCAATACCCAGGTAACCACTCATCTTATCCAGCTTCCAGTTAGTTTCTAATCCGAAATATGATAAAGATGTAAATTTTATTATTAAAATATTTTACTCAACACATGATAAGTTTCAACACATGAATATTCTCAACACATGAGTATCGTCAACACATGACTATTTATTCTATTCAACACATGAATCTATATTTTATAATATTCTTTATTTTCCCGATTGGAATGAGGCCCAATCAATTACCATATAATGTTAATTATATGGTTTCCATACAACACATGTATATAATAGCAAACGATAAATAATCAACCATCATCCAAAGTGCACCACACAACTGCATAAGCATTAAATATAAATAATTAACGCTTACACAGTCTGTCGACCAATCGATCGACATACCATTAAATAATTGGGATTAGTGTACGCCAAATATCATTCCAACACCCGTGTGGGGTTTCAATCCACAGACACTGAATATTATTTATGCAGTTGGGCGACGTGTAAAATTTATCGTCCCAATCAATATCAGTCAAATCAGTGTATATAAACAAATCGTTCGATTTTCTTATAAATAGTTATTTATTCACATACCCGTTAAAAATTATATTTTTAACGATAAAATATTTTTAACTATATAAATATTTTATTTCACCTCACATCACACAATCAATTTTCACCACAACAAACAATCAAACATACAAGCCATCCATGGTCTGTGGACGACGGGTGTCGGGTGCTGCTAAGCACCGTCTGCATCCTAGTATATATTTTAACTAGAAAAATAAGATTTAAAGTGAGAAGTTCTCACCGACCAGCTAAACCAAACGCCACGACTCTTCTTTGTAGAAATCTTCGTCGTGCTCGCCTTTTTGTCAATTTCATTGTCCGTAGCCACTACATATATAAAAAATCGCATTTTTTTTATATTGTTGCTATGTATATAAAAATTATATCTTTACACCGCTACTATATAGATAAAAATTCTATTTTTACACCGCTACTATATAGATAAAAATTATATTTTTACACCGCTACTATATAGATAAAAATTCTATTTTTACTACATATACAAAGATCAAATTTTTAATCTCTATATAATATAAAAATTATATTTTTAACTTCTACATTATATAAAAATTATATTTTTAACTTCAACATTATATAAAAATTATATTTTTATATAATTAAAAATCACTTTTTGGTTTGATTAAAAATCACTTCCTTCTTCTTAAAAAACCCTATCTTTACTTCATATGAAAATTCAAAGCTTTCTACTTTGTAAAAAATCAACCGTTTTATCGTTAAAAACCTCGTCTTTTCAATGCATAACATTCGTATAAAAATCACTTCGTTCATAAGGTAAAAATAATACTTTTCATGGCATTAAAATCTAATCTTTATCTTAACAAAGATCATCATTTTCCCTAACGAAGAATCTAATCATTTCTATGTATTTTTATAAATTAAAACTGAATTTAAACAAAGCATTTTATAATTTAAAACTGAATTAAAATAACTAAAAAGGGAAAGCTTACTGTTTTCGGAGGAGGAGGTGTTGTAGAGGTCGTCGAAGGGGAATATGGCAGCAGGAAGGCGGTCAGACGATGGTGGGGGGTGGTGCGGCGTGGGTGGAGCTCGGCGGTGGGGTCTCTCTGGCGCGGCGCGGCGGTTTAAAGGTGGAGGGAGAAGATCAGGAGTGTAACACTCCACCTCCGTTAAGGTCACCCACTAAGGGAATGCATTAACTTTGGTGGAGCATTTTAGTAAACAGAACAGAAACTTACAAGACAGATAAAACAGTACTTGAAAAAAAATTTAACTTTATTACAGCGGAAACAGAAATTAATATGGTTACATCCTTTCAATTTCAGAATTCAAGTACAAAATATCAGTCTTGTACAAAAGCCTTCAAAATGCATAGTTTAAAATCATAATCCCCATGGAACGGAAGCTATACAGAGCCAAGCCATACTTTAAGCACTTCGAGCAAAGAGAAGTCCGGATCAAGCTAAAGTATTTCCCTCCTTGGATAACCTGGGGGGAACGGAAGAAAGGAGGCGAAACAACAAGGGTCAGACAAAAAGTCTGGCAAGTCCAGTGACTTTCAGCATATGAACAGATAATAATAATATGATATGAACGTAAAACTGGATGTGAGATAACTATAACAGGTGTAGCAGATATAATAGAAAAACAGAATGATATAAACTATTGTTTTACACTTCTCTGCACTAATACTAGTATAGCAAAATTAGGTGTCACCCTAATGTCTAAATTGAAGCAGGAACGGGTGCAGAATACTTTAACAGAAACAGAATGCTAATAATGGGCCTTTACTACCCGATCAGAAACAGACAGAAGAAGAAATAGATTTATCCCTATGGAAACAGAATGTGGAATTAGGTGTACACTAGTAATGGGCCTTTACCACCCGAACAGACGGTACCACACAGAAACAGACAGGTGTTACCACCCAACAGAAACAGACGGTACCAACAGAAACAGACAGAACTAAGCGTACCCTAAAACCCTACCCCAAGCGATCGGCTCCCTAATACATAAATATCCTGTGTCGGCCCCACAGTAGGGTGTATCACTCCCTAAAGTGACAACCAATTGGCACAGACCTATTTACAGATGTCACGGCGTCTTACATCCTCAGAGGCAGACCGGGATCCATGCACGCACATGACCCGGTTGGAACGCACCATCAACACCCCTCGCCATTATCAGAATGAACCTCTTATAATTAGTTCAGTAAGCGTGCCCGGACCCTACTTACTGTTGGGTCAAAGTTTTGATACCAGAAAGGGTTACTGACTAATATGGGTCCCAAACAACAGACGACACAAGTAATTCCCCTTCCTAACCTTGTGTCCCCAGACTAACAGATTTCAGATTAACTTGTTTACAAGTTCAGACATACAGAGTTCAAATTTACTAATTCACAAATTAAGTTAACAAGTTTTCAGACTAACGGGTCAGATGTACAGACTTTTCAGATTTGTCTAACTTTGTATTGGGCCTACAGATTCATGGACGGGTTTTACTACATCTATTAATCCCATTGGTTTAACCCTATTTTCCCCAATACGTTTTAGACGTCATTCTTATCTTAGATTTGCATTAATTAATTATTAATGCACAGACCTCTCACATTAGGTCGGTAGCTTGTGGCCGCTGGATATGCCGGGCGGTTCCGGGCAGACTTCTGCCACAAGCCAGACCTAACCTCGTGTCTTACGCATGTTATGACTAACTTCTCACATTAGAACCTATTGTTTGCGGCCACTGGATGTGCCGGGCGGTTCCGGGCAGATTTACGCCGCAAACTCATTCTAACCTCGAGTTAGCCATGTTTATCTTTGCGGCCAATTAATTAATAATTTACCGTTTATGCGCATGCCCAATATATATATATGCCAATTCAGATTATGTCAATAACAGGATGATTATATCAACATAGCAGATAACAGATTTTATATGAATTAACGGATTTTACAGATTTAGCAACTTAGCAGAATTTGGCATATAACAGGTTAGGCATTTCAACCGACAAATTTAACAGATTAGGCATTTCAATCTAATTAGCAGTCTAGGCAATATAACAAAACTAGCAGTTTAGGCAACTTGGCAAATTAGCAGATTTAGCAAATTTAATATTTCCAAAGGTTCTATTTACATGCCTTGCCTAGTCATAAATTAGCCTAAATTCATATGCCTACATAATTGTCATGATTCACAACATATACTCGCAGAATATGGACATAATTTGCCATATAACATATGTTCCAATTTTTGTTAAACTAGCATTTTACAGCAGATTCGCATATAAATTATACCAAATATAACCATTAATTTCAATGCATGCCATATATCCAAAAATCCCTATTTAGGTGTAATCACAATAATAGATATCCTAATTAATGTAAATCTTTACACCTAAGTTTCCATATCTTCTTCTTTTTGAGTCATGAATCATTATGCAAACTATACCCAATATAAATCTTTAAATCATATCTTCTAAAAATCATATCTTGACTTTTATATGCATTTTGTCCAAAGTCTCAAATCATATGTAATCTTACAATGGTTCCTCTCTTCTTCTATCATAGAATATGCATAGATCCAAATCTAGTTTACAACATATGCTCATTAATTACAGTTCTAAATTACAACATAACTATGCATACAACATGCATAAATTATATGTTCATAGTCAAATTTATGCATATGTCCAATATATTTTATGCCTCAGACCTAAAGTCATACATTCAATTTAGTCTTGTCAAATTTCGCATCATTCATTATTTATCCCAAAATTTGCGTTCATACGTTCATCTCTTATGAGATTAGGCACAGGCTCGTGGTAGCCTGGCTATAAAAACAGAATAGAAGAAAAGGGATACAGAACAGTTACAGAAAACAGATCTAACAGAAGAGAATATATATACAATCTCAGATTCAGAATTAAAAACATATCAAAATTATAATTAACGTTTATAGCGGAAAGTAACTGTACTTGCCTTGATTGGATTAAAGAAAGAACTTTAACTTGTTGTAGAATCTTTGCAGAACTTTAACCTCTAGTTTGAATTGAGTTGCTTAGGCTGATGTTGATTATCTTCTAGTTTTAATTCCAATAGAGCAGAGACGCCATTTTTATTTTTTTATTAGAAGAAGAGAGCAATGGAGGCTAGAGAATTGTGCAAGAAACCTAGGTAGAGTCTAGGGTCCTTTTTATAGAGGTTAGGAACTGATTAGGACCATTGATGTTGCTTGGATTGATCGTAGCCATTCATTCGAAAGAGAGACCAATTAGAGCCTGCCACCTAGCCCTAATGACAAAGCAGACCACAGAAAATCGACTAACAGAGAATAGGCCAGCCGGGTTGGACTGGGTTCGACCTGTCTCTGGACCAGGTCGACAGCCCTGTCGACAGCCCTGTCGACCTGGTTAGACCAGGTCGACAGCCCAGTCGACCTGGGTGCATCTGGCGGGATTTTTCCGCCCTGGCCAATTGGGCCCGGTTTTAATTTTAAACTGTTTTATTCTGAGCTGTTCGAATTTTAAACTTAATCCAGAAACTTCCAGAGGCTATATCTTCTTCATACGGACTCCGTTTTTCGAAAACTCGGACTCTATTTCGCGTATTTTTCCGAGACGAACGCAATGGCGTATCCCGTTTCCCTTAGTTCCTTGATTTCAAATTAATTATACTTTAATTTATGACTTTCACGGTTATAGAATATACGGGGTGTTACATTCTCCCCCACTTAAAAGGATTTCGTCCCCGAAATCTTCAAGTTAAGAAGAATGTGTCCTACCATCCAATCATCCATCTACTCAATCATCAACCACAGGCATCCATTGTCCTTATAGACTTCTAATGCTTTCATGTTTAAATGCACAGTGTGTGTTCATGTCCGTATCTAATGCAAAATCAGGCGGCCCACTGATTCAGTCGACCTCCTTAATGCAAATCTTGTTAGTGCCATGAGTCCAATATGTATGCAAATTTTCCTACTTGAGACATATCATTTCTATATAAGTGCACAACTGCTCATTCATATGCAACATCCATATGCTGATTCGACCATTTTGCATCCATAAAAATTTAAAAATGCTCACACATCCATATGCAGTATGAGAGTGCTTTCGAGCCGATCTAGTGCCTAGTGTGTGTATATGCATCCACGAGCAACCACTAGCAACCACTTGCATCCACTTGCAACCATCAAACATAACATGTCTCAAACACATGTTTACACCCATTAGTTTCTACCTAAAGTTCAAATATTCGATCAATAGGATACAGTTGAATGATGGAAGCGAGTACAGACAGAACGAAAATTTGGTTCCCATTAGACATGGGTCCTAAGTATCGGCCCCAAAGACCGGAACCAACATCAAATTGATACCCCACGAAAACTCAGAATGTATGCGTCATACTTGACGCCTAACACAGATATCCCTCAAACCCCAGTCCCAAACAGATGATCCATAACCCTTATGGGTATGAGTCTACAGCGGAATTCAGAAATAATACTAGTATTAAAGTGCAGAGTATCGATTACATAATCAAAATACCAGAATCAGAAAAAGTCTTGACTTCATAATCAGATAAATAAATTAAACCTACTATAGAAAATTTCCTATTTCTATCCTAGCCACTAGCCTCAAGAGTGTTCGCCTGCCCTCCTTGTCCTCGTCTCTTCGGGCAGTCTCTAGTGAAGTGTCCCATCTCCCCACAGTTGAAGCAAGCGCCCTTCCTTTTTCTGCAATCCTTGTTCAGATGAGTTGAGCTCCCACAAGTAAAGCACTTTTTCCCCTTCTTATCTTCAGACTTCTCATCCTTCTTTTGTGTTTCCTTTTTGGGCCCCGCTTTCTTATTCTGTGGTTCTTCCTTCTTTGTCTCTTTCGGGCCCTTGTCTTCCTCGTGCAGTAGTGCCATATCCACCAATTTCTCGTAAGTTGCTCCCATGGGTACATGGGTCATGGCTAGGCTGTGCAGTGGCTCATTCAATCCTTTAACAAAGCGGAGAGCCTTTTTATGCTGAGTGTTGACTAAATCCAATCCGAATCTTGCTAGTTTGTTGAACTGGTTGACGTATTCCTTGACCGTCGTACTTCCTTGCTTAAGAGACAAGAACTTTTCCAATTGTAAACTTCGTTCAGCTTGCGAGAGGAATTTTGTCTCAAACCTTGTTCTGAAATCCATCCATGTCTCAACCGGCCTCTCGGCGTTAGTGACTTCCCACCAGTAGGAAGCTTCGTCTTTGAGCAGCCATACTGCCAACTGTACCTTCTGCCTATCGTCCACTTCGAAGATAACGAACAGATCCTCAGTTTCTTTGAGCCAATTCCTTGCTTCTACGAATGATTCAGTTCCTTTGAAATCCTTCCCACCCATGGCCCTAAAATCTCTACAGATTTTTGAGAAAGTAATAGCACGAGGAGGGGGTGGAGGAGGGGGATCATTTGCTGGACCTGCAGCGGCGGTCCTAGCCTCAAGATATTGACGAAACCAACCGGGTACATGAACACCCTCTGGTATCTCAGATGCTTCAGACATGCTGGAACGAAAAAGGAAAGGTTCAATACAAAAAAGGACTGAAAGAAAGATATATGGCTCTTGGGAATCATGTCTTTTCAAAATAAGCTTTATTTTTGAAAATACTTCCTTTCCAAAACCTTTTTGAAAATAGTTTTCAAAAACTTTACCCAATCTGGTAACCTTCAGCTCTGATACCAAGTGTAACACTCCACCTCCGTTAAGGTCACTCACTAAGGGAATGCATTAACTTTGGTGGAGCATTTTAGTAAACAGAACAGAAACTTACAAGACAGATAAAACAGTACTTGAAAAAAAATTTAACTTTATTACAGCGGAAACAGAAATTAATATGGTTACATCCTTTCAATTTCAGAATTCAAGTACAAAATATCAGTCTTGTACAAAAGCCTTCAAAATGCATAGTTTAAAATCATAATCCCCATGGAACGGAAGCTATACAGAGCCAAGCCATACTTTAAGCACTTCGAGCAAAGAGAAGTCCGGATCAAGCTAAAGTATTTCCCTCCTTGGATAACCTGGGGGGGAACGGAAGAAAGGAGGCGAAACAACAAGGGTCAGACAAAAAGTCTGGCAAGTCCAGTGACTTTCAGCATATGAACAGATAATAATAATATGATATGAACGTAAAACTGGATGTGAGATAACTATAACAGGTGTAGCAGATATAACAGAAAAACAGAATGATATAAACTATTGTTTTACACTTCTCTGCACTAATACTAGTATAGCAAAATTAGGTGTCACCCTAATGTCTAAATTGAAGCAGGAACGGGTGCAGAATACTTTAACAGAAACAGAATGCTAATAATGGGCCTTTACTACCCGATCAGAAACAGACAGAAGAAGAAATAGATTTATCCCTATGGAAACAGAATGTGGAATTAGGTGTACACTAGTAATGGGCCTTTACCACCCGAACAGACGGTACCACACAGAAACAGACAGGTGTTACCACCCAACAGAAACAGACGGTACCAACAGAAACAGACAGAACTAAGCGTACCCTAAAACCCTACCCCAAGCGATCGGCTCCCTAATACATAAATATCCTGTGTCGGCCCCACAGTAGGGTGTATCACTCCCTAAAGTGACAACCAATTGGCACAGACCTATTTACAGATGTCACGGCGTCTTACATCCTCAGAGGCAGACCGGGATCCATGCACGCACATGACCCGGTTGGAATGCACCATCAACACCCCTCGCCATTATCAGAATGAACCTCTTATAATTAGTTCAGTAAGCGTGCCCGGACCCTACTTACTGTTGGGTCAAAGTTTTGATACCAGAAAGGGTTACTGACTAATATGGGTCCCAAACAACAGACGACACAAGTAATTCCCCTTCCTAACCTTGTGTCCCCAGACTAACAGATTTCAGATTAACTTGTTTACAAGTTCAGACATACAGAGTTCAAATTTACTAATTCACAAATTAAGTTAACAAGTTTTCAGACTAACGGGTCAGATGTACAGACTTTTCAGATTTGTCTAACTTTGTATTGGGCCTACAGATTCATGGACGGGTTTTACTACATCTATTAATCCCATTGGTTTAACCCTATTTTCCCCAATACGTTTTAGACGTCATTCTTATCTTAGATTTGCATTAATTAATTATTAATGCACAGACCTCTCACATTAGGTCGGTAGCTTGTGGCCGCTGGATATGCCGGGCGGTTCCGGGCAGACTTCTGCCACAAGCCAGACCTAACCTCGTGTCTTACGCATGTTATGACTAACTTCTCACATTAGAACCTATTGTTTGCGGCCACTGGATGTGCCGGGCGGTTCCGGGCAGATTTATGCCGCAAACTCATTCTAACCTCGAGTTAGCCATGTTTATCTTTGCGGCCAATTAATTAATAATTTACCGTTTATGCGCATGCCCAATATATATATATATATATGCCAATTCAGATTATGTCAATAACAGGATGATTATATCAACATAGCAGATAACAGATTTTATATGAATTAACGGATTTTACAGATTTAGCAACTTAGCAGAATTTGGCATATAACAGGTTAGGCATTTCAACCGACAAATTTAACAGATTAGGCATTTCAATCTAATTAACAGTCTAGGCAATATAACAAAACTAGCAGTTTAGGCAACTTGGCAAATTAGCAGATTTAGCAAATTTAATATTTCCAAAGGTTCTATTTACATGCCTTGCCTAGTCATAAATTAGCCTAAATTCATATGCCTACATAATTGTCATGATTCACAACATATACTCGCAGAATATGGACATAATTTGCCATATAACATATGTTCCAATTTTTGTTAAACTAGCATTTTACAGCAGATTCACATATAAATTATACCAAATATAACCATTAATTTCAATGCATGCCATATATCCAAAAATCCCTATTTAGGTGTAATCACAATTATAGATATCCTAATTAATGTAAATCTTTACACCTAAGTTTCCATATCTTCTTCTTTTTGAGTCATGAATCATTATGCAAACTATACCCAATATAAATCTTTAAATCATATCTTCTAAAAATCATATCTTGACTTTTATATGCATTTTGTCCAAAGTCTCAAATCATATGTAATCTTACAATGGTTCCTCTCTTCTTCTATCATAGAATATGCATAGATCCAAATCTAGTTTACAACATATGCTCATTAATTACAGTTCTAAATTACAACATAACTATGCATACAACATGCATAAATTATATGTTCATAGTCAAATTTATGCATATGTCCAATATATTTTATGCCTCAGACCTAAAGTCATACATTCAATTTAGTCTTGTCAAATTTCGCATCATTCATTATTTATCCCAAAATTTGCGTTCATACGTTCATCTCTTATGAGATTAGGCACAGGCTCGTGGTAGCCTGGCTATAAAAACAGAAAAGAAGAAAAGGGATACAGAACAGTTACAGAAAACAGATCTAACAGAAGAGAATATATATACAGTCTCAGATTCAGAATTAAAAACATATCAAAATTATAATTAACGTTTATAGCGGAAAGTAACTGTACTTGCCTTGATTGGATTAAAGAAAGAACTTTAACTTGTTGTAGAATCTTTGCAGAACTTTAACCTCTAGTTTGAATTGAGTTGCTTAGGCTGATGTTGATTATCTTCTAGTTTTAATTCCAGCAGAGCAGACACGCCATTTTTATTTTTTTATTAGAAGAAGAGAGCAATGGAGGCTAGAGAATTGTGCAAGAAACCTAGGTAGAGTCTAGGGTCCTTTTTATAGAGGTTAGGAACTGATTAGGACCATTGATGTTGCTTGGATTGATCGTAGCCATTCATTCGAAAGAGAGACCAATTAGAGCCTGCCACCTAGCCCTAATGACAAAGCAGACCACAGAAAATCGACTAACAGAGAATAGGCCAGCCGGGTTGGACTGGGTTCGACCTGTCTCTGGACCAGGTCGACAGCCCTGTCGACAGCCCTGTCGACCTGGTTAGACCAGGTCGACAGCCCAGTCGACCTGGATGCATCTGGCGGGATTTTTCCCGCCCTGGCCAATTGGGCCCGGTTTTAATTTTAAACTGTTTTATTCTGAGCTGTTCGAATTTTAAACTTAATTCAGAAACTTCCAGAGGCTATATCTTCTTCATACGGACTCCGTTTTTCGAAAACTCGGACTCTATTTCGCGTATTTTTCCGAGATGAACGCAATGGCGTATCCCGTTTCCCTTAGTTCCTTGATTTCAAATTAATTATACTTTAATTTATGACTTTCACGGTTATAGAATATACGGGGTGTTACAAGGAGGAGAAGAGAGGGGTTCGGTGGCCCCCCCTGGGCGGCGGCGAACCGACAGGGGAGGGGGGTGGGTGCGAGATCTCGATCCCCCCTTCCATTTTCTTTTTTTTCGGTTGTAATTGAAATCGGGGGGGGGGAGAGGGAATAAGGGGATAGAGAGAGATTATTATATATTTTTTATTATTATTTAATTTTAAAAAGCAACTTTTTATTTAAACCTCAATATTGAACCCACCGACTGTCGTTCATAGCTAATTACCCCCATTCCGAACACAATGGGATATGTATCGTAAGCTGATTCGATCGTTTCGATCAGCTTTCGTCAAAATCCACATATAACTCTATATATTGAATTCGAACGTGCATTTCAATTTATCAGGGCCACATACTAACTACAAAAATTCCCGAAAAATATTTACTAGCTTCGTATTGACGATACGGTCCTAACAAAACTAATTTCATCAAATTCCGAGACCGTTTGAAAAATGGTCATTTACCAGTCGATTAAAATCAATTGAAACTGGTCAAACACGTTTTCCTTTGCCACGCTAACATATTGATTCGAAAAATTATGAATTTTGAAACCTAGCAATAATTTGACATCACGGATCCAACAAAAGTGGTTTCGTCGAAAACCGAGGTCGTTTGCAAAATTTCCATTTTTAAGGGCCGAAAATTCCATAGCGACTATTCTGAAATTTCAACTGGGCGTAACTTTTTATCCCCGCTATGAAATTTCAATTTGTTGGATTCGTTAGAAAGATATTCTCAAATAGATCCTAATATTTTTGGTTTCGCTAAAATCCAGTTTATTTTGAATCATGTACATTCATTTGAAATTTGAAATCGAATTATCGAACTACCGCGCCATTTTCAATTCCTTATATAATTAAAATAAATTATTTATATTCTAACGACGATCTGTATAAATATATACGTTCGAATTCTATTCAAAATAAATTTCTCGTCGTTATTATTTAAAATAATTCATTTTAAATATTCAAACTTCCTCAAAATTGCCAAAATAAAAAATTTAAATTGGCTCAGAATTTCCGGGTTGTTACATTTGTAGTTAAGAAATCTGTCCAAATACAGAGCCAAGAACCTGCCTCTGCATGCAGGTGGGTCGACCCACCCTTGCCTCTGTCGACCCCTGAGTCGACCTGCCTTAGACATGGGTCGACCCGATCAGGCTGGGTCGCCCAGTGACCGTCATTTTCTGATTGTTGTATATTTTATTTAATATATGATATGTATATTTTTTTGTGTATTCTTCTTAACTCCATAACTTCTTCATATTAG
This sequence comes from Allium sativum, assembly GCA_030737875.1. NCBI lineage: Eukaryota > Viridiplantae > Streptophyta > Magnoliopsida > Asparagales > Amaryllidaceae > Allium > Allium sativum. The sequence goes on along the minus strand of CM060923.1, from coordinate 527,311,398 downwards.
ATCCGATTTAAGAAAAAAAGAGTCTATCAAAACACAAAATTTCGTAACGGATGCAATGGTGTTTTACCTAATTTTGAATATTTAATCAAGAAATAATCATTCTATTATCTCCTTTATATAATTACTATTTATTAAAATATAGGTTGTTACATGTAGCTTGGGCTATGGGACATATAAACTTATGAGTTATATATTTAACATGAATATCATATGCACAACCTAGAAAAAACTCCAGATTCAGCTGATTGAATTCTAGATTCATCCATCTAAATGTTCATGGCATCAAAAATTTATCATTTGTTAATTAACTTATGATATGCTTGTGTGTTAATTAACTTATGATGTACTATCATTTTTAAGCATTATAATAAAATAGGTCATTTCAAGGATCATATATATGAATGTTTAATCAACATATATTATATTCTAACTATATATTGAACATGTATAAATTAATAGTTCATGTACTACGTAGATATATATTAGTTCCCAATAAGTTGTTATTCCTTTTTGTCGATGATAAAGGGGGAGAAAAATATATATAGCATATATATACAGGGGAGCAATATATTCAGGGGGAGCGCAAGTAAAAATAAAAGCCAAATTTCATTTAATTATATAGTAAGTTGTATATATAACTATCGTCATAAAAAAGGAGGAGATTATTAGAACCTCGATTCTCAAGTTATATTTTGACTATGACAACTATATATCGACAATATCGTATACTAACGATTATTGCAGAAAAAATATTGAAGATTATAGTTCAAATACAAGATGATTCAAGGCAAGATATTGATATATTAGTGTGTATTTGAGTCGGTATTTACTTAGATCCAATGTTAAAATCTCTCCTAAGATATACATGCCATATATACACTCTATTTTAAATAAAAATCAAGTGTCCAAAAAAAGGAGCTGCTATGACTCGAACTCAGGTCACTAGTTTAAAAGACATGTGCTCTAACCAAATGAGTTGTGATGACTTTTGTTTTTAAACAAAATTCAGACGTCGGAATAATCTATTCAAATGGCTAAATATTGTGACTTTGTGTGCATACACACATTTTCAAATTCTATCCATTTTTTGGAATTTTGAATTATAAATTATAAATTCAGAAGGTTGAACTAAAGGGTTGCAACTTTTTAAAGAGTCATAACTCTTTAATCCAAGAGTTATGACTATATCTTTTTATCAAATCTTTTCACGAATAATCGCAACCTTTTAATTTACTATAAATATACTCTAGAATAATTTATTTCAATCATCGATCTTTCCTAATTTCTATATTCTTTGATTCTGAAATATTCTTATACAATATTCACTTGTTCTCTCATATTTTCAATACTCACTGATTATAAATCACGTTTCTTCTTAATTCTTCCCTTTCTTTCATATACACACACACACGCACGCACACACACAAAAAGAAGAAAGATCATACGAAGGGTGTACTCAACTGTGACTTATCAGTGTTATCAAGAACATATATACAGTCAAAAACAATTTTTGTATTTGTTAAAGTCCTGTTGCTCAAGCAAGTAGTCATTCTCCGTTGTTGAGGCGAAATCTTGTTCTGCTGCTCGGGTCCCTGTTCTACTGCTCAGGTGTTGATTGAAGTCCTCTTCTGGTGCTGAGGCGAAATCATGTTCTGTTGCTCAGGTGTTGTAATACATGTTCCTCCGGGTTAAGCAAGGGTATTGATTAGTGAAGTTTCAGAAGGAGTCTGAGAATGGACGTAGGACGGTGCTCCGAACCAGTACAAAAATCTATGATGTTATTTACTTTATTTATTGCATTTAGATTGCTTATCTGTGATATAAGTTTATTTAGCTTTCTCATTAAATATTTACTTGCATATATTAAGAAAAACATATCACCCTATCAAAACTTCTGTATATACACGTAATTCCATATTACTCGATCCTACTCATTCTCTTCAATAATAAAAATAATTGACTTAAGATTGTTGTACTGTTTTTCTATATTTGAATTTTCCATAGTTTAATTTATAGGAAGAATACCCGTTTATTTCGATAAATTTGTTTATGTTCTTCTTTTTTCTCTTCAAAGTATGATGTTTGATTTGATAAGGAATGCGAACAAACATAAAGGAGTAGATGTGTAAAGTATGTGATTTTCTCACCATTCTACATTGCTTATTCCAAATAAAAGAAAACTATACATTCCTCGTGATTTTAAATGGAGCATATATTTTGTTTTTAGTGAATTTATCAAAATCACATGGAATTTTTTTATAAAAGAATGTTATTTCTGCAAACTAAATATGAAAGTATATTCTACTAATTAGGTGAAAGTAGAATACATAAATTTGGGTAAGGTTGGAACTTGTGCATATTAAGAATGTAATAAAAAGAAAGAAATTTTAATAAATAAATAGTAGGAAGTTTAAACTCATAAATAAAAGAAAGAGTAAATTAAATAAATAGAAAATTTAAACTAAATAAATTCAAAATTTTACGTGTATAACTCACGTTTAAGTAATAAATTAATTAATAAGAATGAATAAGAAGTCCATTAAAATTTAATGGGATAATCATTTCCAGACGCCAAATAATTAACATGAAAGGAAAGATTGCAACAATAATTAATTGTAACAAACGGAATTTGAATTTAATGGTTGCAATTAATCAATGGAAGTCGATACTTGTAATTCAAATGAAATTAACACGATAACGCAAACTAAAAGGGCAATAAATAAATAAATAAATAAGGAAAGAAGATTAAATTTAAAAAATTGAATAAATATGGGCAAATGGATTAATGTGATTGATACAAAAATGGAATAGTAATGATGGTTGATAGTTTTAAATTAGTAGTTTAACCTAAATATCATAAGAAATATCCATTAAGTTTAATGTGGGCAAACTGACATTTATGGCATAAAAATTAATGGATAATTAGTATTTTTCTAAGTCCAATACTAAACTAGAATAGTAATAATCCAATGTAGGATAATAGTTTCAAATCATTGGATTAGTTAGGCGAGGTTAGTATAAACATTCGATAGAAATCTGCTTTTTACTTTGAGGCTACAACCAATTAGATGTACTTACGACTAAAGTGGGAAGTAGCTAACCAGTAACCCATGATTATGAGAGCTTCGGAACTTGCCCTTATTAAGATATTAGATGGTTTTGAAAGCGGTGATTATATCTCCTTTAATGTTCACTTCAAGCGTTGAAGTACTAAGTCATTGTAGGGTTTGCCTCCCTACCGAAAGAAGAAACATCTGGGGTTCTGGATAAATAAAGATGGCTAAGTAATAGATTATCCATGATGAGCAACATGTGGACGTGAGGTTGGTCCAAACTCTGTAGCGTAAATCTGCCAGGCTAATTTTCCTATCGATTCTATGCATAGTCAAACTAATATGAGACGCCATAGTGTTATACGTCATTTTGAGGTGAAGGACCTGCTTCAACATTTAGGTATTAAGTGGTTAGATTCACCGTTAAAATATTAAGTGATCATGGGGACCTACATCTTTCCTTATGATTTTTTTCTTAGGGAGTATAGGTTTTAAGTGGCTAATTAATCCACCTTGGATATTTGGTGATCGTTGGGTCGACTTTTTTTCATGGGGAGTATTAAGTGACCGAATGAGTACGTACCATAGAACCCGTAGAAGAGTTTGTTTCTTATTAGATAGTAAGTGGCTAGGGTTATAGTGTGCCAGGGGTTAGGTATTAAACAATACCGTATAATGCCAACTAGAAAATAACGTAGGGTTCTGTCGGGGAAGTGTCTCCTGTAGTTAATAAGTCGCTACTTAGTATCTCCCACATTATACATTGTTGGGTTGGGACGCTACATAAATGTGAAATCCTTAACTGGCAGTTAGAGATACCCGTAGCTGGTACCTTTAACCAACGATACTGTGATTTAGGATTGGTTTTAAATGACGAGGAGTCTGCCATTCTTGAATAAGTGATTAGAGTTCACCTTGTAAAAAAAAGTATTAGGTGACTAACAGATAAGAGAAAGAGTCTGCTTCTATTGAAGTATTAAGTGATTAATGGATTTGGTAATATTAGATGATAGAGGGCTTCATCAAAATACTTTATGTTGGATCAAGGGTTATGTTAAATACCAGGTCTAGATAATCTATAATGTAGACATAATCATTAGATGGAAACAAATCGACATAAATTTGTGTTTCAGACAGTACTCAACGGAGAATTCGTTGTGACTCCTTTCTCATTACAACCAACATAATAGATTTAGAGAGACATCTTTTGGACCTGGAGGTCACTGGATACCATTGAAGTCTCTTTTCTTTCATGCTTCCGCTGTGAGTTTAAATTAATAAGACTTTAATATTGCACATACTACTTCTTGCAGGTACCAAGTCAAGCAATCCGTGTTTCAATGGACTTAGGTTTTTATTTTTGTTGAAATTTAGACCAAGAAGAATACAAGTGATTATTGATATCAGAGCACTATGTTAGAATATCATAGGAATTAGGATTAAAAGAGAACATATTCGAATTTTCTACCTATCCTTCTTTCTACTTTGTGTTTACTCTAAGAATTATGCATTAACATAAGTTGCAGTCCTAGCTCGTAGAAATGGACTAAACAACTATGAGTTTGAAGTATTTTAGAGTTTAAGATTCTTACAGACCTCCAACTACCCCATAGTGCGTTTGACCATTCCTTAGAAGAAAAGGAGGACAACATATGACATAATCTTGGAAACTAGAGATGACTGGCTAAGTGGTAGAAATCTACCTGAAATTTGAATTTGATTGGATGAAATTGGAATTTAATGCATGATACTTCATAAAATATCAGTATTTTTGGGGTAAACTTAGTTGAATTTGGTTGCACGTTTTGCGCATAACCGACGTCCAATGGTGTTGATAAGTAGTTCGATTTATCAAAGTTTTTGAATAAAAAATATTCTTAGAAAACTTCTCTTTTAAAATAAACAGTTTTTTTATTTAATTTTTCCTTTAGATAGTTTTTAAATTTGGTCCCTAGTTTTAGGCAAAATTTGGGATGCTAATACTTGGTATGATTATCCGCTTTCTCTATTGGCGTGCCACAACTGCTGTTGGATGCTTCATGTATAAACAGAGGTTTAAACATTATGTGAGGGAGGGCAGAAAAAATAGTTCTAATTTTGGAGAAACCTAACAACAAAGCGTTCATTCAGCTCGTGAAGTTTGTGGTTGCATATTCATAGAATACTAAAGCACTGTTTGCAACTGTTACTTGAAAATCCTCTGGTCATGTGTTCTAGTTAGCTGCTTAGAGGAGAACTAGAAAATGATTTTTTTTGTTGCTAAGAACGCTTTTGTTTCCTCCAACCCAGGGCCGGTGCTACAATATGGGTTGCCCTAGACAACATGCAAAGTTAGTAAACTAGCATACTGGCAAATGTTGCCCTGCTGGGACTAAAAAGCCTGCAAAAACCTCAGCTGGGGATAAAAAGCTTTCGAAAATTTGATGCTACCCAAGTTTGAACCCAACACCTTGCAGTTAGGATTCCAGCACACATCCAACCCACCCACTACTGTCTTGTTAAACTATTACCATTAAGTGTTACTTATAAAAGAAAGTTCTTCATCACTGACAACCATCAGTGGTTGTTGCCCCGGCCAGGGGGTTGCCCTAGGCGGCCGCCTGCTCCGCTTAGCCCCCCAGCCGGCCCTGCTCCAACCTAATATCATTGTTAAATAATATCACAAAATACTAGATGTAATACCAAACTTTTTAACTGGTTAACAAATACATGATTTTTGATTATTTTTTTCGTATGACAAACAATGGACGACTAATATCGGTTTTCGTGCCGATCAACCATCGAATAACTGTAGTTCAGTAATTGATAATCGTGGAAAACAGTATTCTTTGATGATGGTTCGTCGTGCAAAGCGATTTACACGATAGTTGATCACCGTATGAAATGTCTTTAGTATTAGAAAATACGTGAAATTTTGTGGAAAATAGGAACAATGACAAGCTTTGAAAAATGTTTAGACCGAAAGACACCAAGTTTTTTATAGACTGAAGAACAAAATTTGAAAAATATTAAATTGAAAGACAGTGCTAAATGTAACAAGCATTTTGTACTGTGTAAAACCAAATATAATGCTAATTGTAACGAACATTTCGGTATAATGTAAAATCTAAATATAATATTAATTATAATTAGTATTTCGGTATAATGTAAAAACTATATATAATGCTATTTGTATTTAGCATTTTCTTTCAATCTCATTTGTTTTTTTTTTTTTTTAGTTTTTCTTTCAATCTAAAAAGAAATTTTGTGTCCTTCAATCTAATTTTTTTTCGAAGTTTGTCTTTCTCATCGATTATCACTAAAATTTATTGTATTGACTATTTTTATATATTGTACTAGGGAGAAATCATAATGTCCTTAACAACACACTTTTCAAAAAAAAAAAAAAAAAAAAAAAAAAAGAAAGAAAAAAAAAAAGGTCGAGTATATAAACGTGAATTCCCCCCCTCAATCCTTTGTGTAGGCATTTATAGTGTAATTATTGTGAATTGGTTAATCTGTTAATATTGTAATTATGTTGTACATTTCTCACTTATCTCTGTTTACACAATAAATATATATAACCAGTCTCCCAAGAACAGGATCAAAACTGAAGACGATAAACAAATTCAGTTTTTTTCAAAGCAGAAGTAAGCATGACAAATTCAGGATTGCTATGGTGGTCCGTTTTCAAATTAGAAGCTAAACTGCAAGAAGATAAGAAGATTACTATAGAAAAAAACTGAAGACGACCAGAGTGGTAGAGCACCCCACACGAATAAGCATTAGGTTCTATATGCAATACTCAATGTTAAACTAAAAACACATGAGAGAATCATATAACATGAACGGAAGTAAAATGACATGTTAGTCTTCCACCAAAGCACAGCCGACCAAAAAACTCGCCGGTTCAGGCATAGATTTAGCCTCGTGCCACTCCAGGGGAATAATCGTCGGATCACAAAACCTCACACTGCTCAACTCAACCACTTTATGTTCATGTGCATCAGAATCATATTTCACAACGGTTCCTCCTAAAACGTACAAGAAATTCTTATACCCCACAATGCGCTGCGCAAATGGTTTTGTATAGTGCGCGAGACCTTGAAGAACAACCGAAGGCAACATGCCGATCGTGATCCATTCTCTTGTATTTGCATCGAAAACTTTAACGCTGTCATCATAGAATATGGCATACACAGAACCATCTATAACAGTAGTGTTATCGAGCTGCAGTTTTGAAAATGGTAACATATCATTATCGACGATCTGCCATTTTTGGTGTGTTGGGTCGAAGATGAAGTATGAGTCATACTCGGAATTGCTAGCTTTCTTCCCTACAACATGAAATTTACCTCCGTGGGATATGCTCATACACTTGACTAAAGGAAATGGCATTTGAGGCAGTTCATCCCACCTACATGATCCGAGGAAACATTGAATCAAATATGTAGTATTTACAAATTTGTCATAAACGACATGTTATTTAATTTCATCTCCATTTTAAACTGGAAGTACAATGTAAGTCTTTTACCCTCGGCTAGGAAGGTCATGTTTGTCCTTATTATTGCACAAAAGGACATAAAGTGATTTCAAAGCTATTTCTCATCTGGGGTATGTTTGATTACTAGACACAACTAAAGAACGTGTACAAGTTGAATAAGTTAGGTTTCACAACAATAAACTGTACTGTTCAGTTAATCGACGGGGTGGAAAGTAATACACGAAAGCACATGTTTAAGCTTCTACCTATAGCATGTGTAGCAATAAAAAACTGAAGGCAAGAAAAAGCAAATAAATAATCCAATGATGGAATTCATTGTGTCACTAGTCATGTCTAAATAGACTTTTTCTGTTTTTCATAAATAAACGAATAACAACAAACCAAAAGCTTACCAAATGCCAAATAGATAAATGATCCAAAGTTTTAAAGCTTAGCCTGTTTTGATAAATGGCAACAAAACTTTAAACTTAAAGTTGTTATGGCTTTATCATTAAGCAATAGTGATGCACACAACTCATATCCAACCCAACCCAACCCACCAATTTGACCCCACGCACATAAACTCAACCCATCCTAGTTCAAATCGGATATGAGTTACAATTTGTAATCCACACTATATACGAGCCAGGTTTGATATTTTGTTCAACCTAACCTTATTTTAACTCAACCCAACCCTATATTAAAAAATAATTTAATATTAACCCACTTAAAATTAGAATAGTATAATCCTAGAATAATGTTCATGTATTATATAGTAAATATACAAAAAAACATATTTATGTCAATCCAAGCTAGATAGAATTTGACAAATATAATTTAAAGAGCACTTTAACGTATTTTAAAATGAAATACTTGTTCTCCTGTATAGTAAATTAGTTTCATATGATGTGTTTTACAATGAAATTTTAACAAAGTACATCTTATAATGAATTAATTATTTTAAATGCATTATGCTAGCTAAAATCTGATATATTATGCTAAATATTTTGATATTATTTTTGAAAAAAATTCCCTTGTATTCTCATTTTTGTTGTTGTATTCAAGCAACCCAACCCAACCCCATTAAACCCAACCCAACTCATACGTCAACCCAATCCATATCCAACCTCATATAGGGTCGGATATGGATTAAATTATCTTAAACCCATACAAATGCGGATCGGATGAAGTATTTGGTCTGACCCGACCCGACCTATACTTTGTGCAGTCCTATTAAGTAACATCAGTGTTAGGTCAGATACATATGCAATGGATATCATACAATATCACATTAGTGTCTAATGATCGTCCACAATTTGAAATTTCGTATTGCTAAATTTTGCTCTGTCCGTCATCATCTGTACCACAATTGGTTTCAAAAAGCTACAGCCGAAATTAAAGACGGCTTCTGTTATATTGTAACAGCACAATTTTACATGGTGTAATTTGATTAATAGACATAGATTTTTTAGTTTTTCAATGTTTCCAAAGGTTAATGTCCATTTAGGCTACTTAAAACAAAAATTATATCATATTCAATGATAACAGGACACAAAATGTATACCTGTCCTTGTACGGATCATAAACCTCGGCAGAAATGAGGCCTTCCCCTAATTCCCGTGTAGTTCCTCCAGCTACATAAACTTTGTTATTGATCACATCACCAGCAAAATTTGCTCTTGCAACTCTCAAAGCGCTAACATAACTCCATTTCTGTTTAAAAGGGTCAAACATCACAACATCGTTTATGGCAAAATTCGCTGGTTTAGTTGGAGTACATATACGCCCTCCAATAACTAGAAGCCGATTGCAAACAGTGACACATGAAAATGCCACAATTTCTCCATGCTTTGAGTTGTCAAATGGGGGAATATGGTGCCATTTATTCACGCATGGATCATAAGCCATGCAATGATAGTTAATCGATGGACTTGTAAATGCGAAAATCCAATTTCCACACCAACTTTCGTAAGATTTTAAATTTGCATACTCTGTGCTTCTAATCGCTTGTCTCCACTTCTTGGATACACATTGTAGCAATCCTTTATATCCATGAGATATCTTTGCTAAGCATCTTAATGCTAAATCATCAGGCAATCCTGGAATTAAGTCACCAGTTACCATACTGGGATATAACCTGTGCCAACATTCTAGATAGTTGAGAGTTGTATCTAAAAGTTGGACAGTTAAATTTCATTGTTTGATGCTGAATCAGTTAAAAGCAACTCACCTACTTTATCTGCTTAAGATGTTCTGTTGAGTTAATTATAGTATGTAAAATTCTAATCCATGGCACCAGGGCAAAACGTGATGATTCAACATAAATTAAAGGGGAACAAAAGGCACAGTACGTGTATTTGCATAGCATAGGTAGCACCTAATTTCACAACGAATCACATAGCTATGCATTGAACATCAAGAAAATCGAATATTCCAGGAATTACAAGGGATATTTGTGCAACCATTAGACACACAAAATTAGCAAGTTTGAAGAAAGAATACTCACGCAGAATCCATCGATTCAGACAACCAAATTTGGGGGAATGAAAGGGACGAAGTGATTAGGGATCTATTTGCTTAAATCTTCCACGAATACCCACGCAGAGTCCATCGATTCATGAGATCCTTGTTTAGCTGTGTTGTTTCCACGAAATTTAACAGGTTCAAGACACACTGGTTTGCCGGCAATTTCCGGAAGTCGCCAAATGAAGGGTTGGAAAAAACAAGAGAAAAAGAAACGGGAAAGTAAAAACGGAAGGAAAAGAGAAAGAAAATAACTCAGACTGAACCAGTTGAGCTGGATTCCGTGCAGGATGTCAATTAGACCTGCCCAACATTAGGTCTGTCAATAAATATTTAAAACCCTAAATTTATCCAAATCAATATCGGATATTGTGAATGTGGATATCAAATATTAGAAAGAAAAAAATTTCGGATATATATGCATATCGTTGTAGTATATAAAAGTGAATATGCTTTTGTCATATTCTGTTTAGTCTCATATTGTAGGATAAGTTTTACTCCAAACTCGCAAGCCTTTATATAAGGAGCTCGTGTAATGTAAATAGTGTATTAAAAATTGAAATGAATAAAAGTATATTCTTTCTCCTTCTCTAATGGCTTTCTTATTGTATATTGTTTACAACACGTTATCAGCACGAGATTCTATTAGAGCGATTGTTTGAAATATTCTAGATCTATATCTATGGATCTATCATGTAAGTAGTTTTTATTTGAAGATATCAATTCATGGATTTATATATTTGTTATACAATTATTTTTTGTTTGAAAATATTTGATCAATGGATCTATGAATTTGTCATATCTTCTGTTCTTTTAGATCTAACTCAAACGTCTAGTCCTCTTTTCCTATATATTTTTTGTAGATCTAGATTATATTCTAATGGATCTAACTTTTTAGATCTAATTAATTTTGTTGATCCTAAATATGTGTAGATGTATTCTTTCATTTCTTTGCGGATCTAATTTTGAATTTTCCAAATCCAATTTGATGGAGATTCGATTGTATATGTATTATTTACATTATTGATGATGTAGAGATAGATCTAGTTTTATCCTTTCCGATCTACTATTACTTTTCGTATGTAATTCTTTTGGATAGACCGAAGATAATATATGTATGATTTTTTTTATGTACACCCAACAAAATTATGGGTATAAAATATGATGATGTAGCATTTAAACTCAATAACAATACTGATTTATCACTGGAAGTGAAATTGAAAACTCATGATATAAACATTTTTTTTAAAATGAGGAACTTGAAGTTCATATGCAAATAAGGAACCTGAAGTTCATATGCAAATGAGGAACCTGAAGTTCGTATGCAAATGAAAAACCTGAAGTTCATATGCAAATGAGAAAGATGAAATAAAAGCCTCAAAGCATATAATTACATTTAATTTTTTGCTTATAGCAAATGACATGTAATAGAAAAGGATTCGAAAAGGCAATGAAGAAGAAAAATGAAAGCTTTCATTTATTGAAGTTATTTTTGATTTAGCACCTGAAGTGAATGGAAATATTAGTGAAAGCATATGCGACAAACTTAATTTTTAGTAATTGAAATAAAAGTTGAGAACTTGTAATTCCTTTATAGTCAAAATTTTTGAGTTTCCATGAATTATTGAATGCATTTGTTATTTGAGACAGAAATCTTTTATGCAATATATCTCATTTGCTAAAATTACAGATGTAAGATTTGTTGCATCTTAAAGATATTTGTATGAAGAATATATATACATATATATATATATATACATATATATATATATATATATACACACACACATACATACATACATACATACATACATATATATATATATATATCAAGAAGAGATATTTATTTTAGGAAATCTAATTATTAAGAAATAAATTTCATTATTAAGATATTCATTTTAATTTTATCATTGAGTGATATTAAACTTAAACGTGAGATGAAATTGTGTTACTTAAGTACCATTTCTTGATTGATTCATATATTTGTAATGAAATCATTTTACTGTGACAATAGTTATATCCTAGGCCATATAAATGTTAATTGTAGTTACTATTATCATAAATACATTGATTATTGTAAATTAAATGTTATATGTTCATGCTCAGAATATGAATATAAGTATGATTTTTTTTTTATGTATTTATATATGTGGCAAGTAATATATGGTATAATGGAAGAAATAGGTTCAACAACAACCTGAAGTTACATGAAGAATTTTTTTTTAACAAGGAGTTGTATAACTCAAAACCCAAGACCTGAAGTCTTGAATTCAAATCAATATTTTTCTTAACTTGTCAAAATTTACAAGCTTCTAAACAAGAAGTTTACACATAATTTGAGAACCTGAAGTTCATTAAAAAAAATGAAGTTGAAGTTCATGAATTAGTAGCCTGAAGGTATGTTGAAATTATGTAAAACGATAAAATTTTACTCCCTGAAGAAGTTAAAGGAAATAAATAAATCATAATACTCGAGAAATAGAAACCCGAAGCTTTCTTGAAGTTGTGACATGAAAAGATTGTACTTCCAGAAAAAGTTAAAAGAGACATACACATAATAATATGTGACAATAACATTGAATTCAATAGAAAATCTCTGAACAAGTTTCATCCAACAAACACTTTCATTTACAATTTATATTAACTGAATATCCTGAAGATATAATATGCATATTAATCTCTTGAATAGATGTTCTAGAGATTTATTTTATATAGCAAATCCAACATCCTAAAAGAGATGTTAGAGATTTTTTTATTTGTTGCATTGCAATTACATAAATAAAAGATATGTTCCCTAAAGGAATATCATACACTCCAGAAGTAGTGATTTCTTTTCTTGAATCTTATTTTTATTTAATGCATCTAATTTTGTTACTGCATTTAAATTTTGATATGAATTTTTGTATATTGATATGACATTTCAATAGTTTGTATATATTTATTTCTAGAGGAGATAAGTTCATCCCAGAAGTGGTGATAACAAAATATCTTTAGAGGATATTTGTATATTTGGAAATGGTAAGATATCTCTAGAAGAGATTTGTTTATTTGAAAATAATGAAATATTTCCAGAAGGGATTTTTACAATTAGAAGTGATAAACATTTGTAGAAAAGTACATAAATTTCTCCTAAAAGAGAAAATATGTATTAAAACTCCACAAATGGTGTTTATGGAATATCCCAGAAGCGATATTAAAACTCCATCAACCTAACAACTTGAAGTTGTTCGTATATTTATTTGGACCAGAAGTTCGATATGTTTTCAAACCAGAAGTTTTGAACATTATCATACAATCCTGAAGAATTTGTAATGACATTGATCAATACATTGAAATCAATAGTTTGTTCTTTGTAATAATTTATTCTAAAATCGCTAACTAAAATGAGAAAGACTATGCAAATTTATAATATGTGGATGCACATATTTATATGTTCATATCTGTAAATATTTAACTAACAGTTTGAAGTTTGTTATTAGCTTATTTTATAGATTATGCAGAAATATTATTTAGTGATTTAAATTTCAATCAACATGAATGTTGAATGACCTGAAGTCATATGTGTATTCAAATGATCTGTATAATAAGAACATTCCTCCAATATTGCTAGATCAATGAATGAGAATAAGTAAAAAAAAAATGAATGCATCTTATCGACTAATTATAGGGTTATTCTCCTACAACTGATATACATATAATATATTTGCTAGCAGCAATGTGATAATGGATCAAAATGAGAATCCCATGATGATTATTATTTAGTGTGACAATGTTTGTCAACATTCAGCGGGAGGATAAAGGGATACAATTTCATTTTGAGTATCAATGTTAAATAATTAACACATGAATAAATTATAAGTAATATCCCTTGTAGATTTTCTTCAATTACTATTTGAATCCCTGAAGGATCAAAATGCATAAACCACATTTAAAGATTAGTTTAAAAGCCAGTTCGAAATACTTTTGAAGTAAGTAATAAAGATGCCAGATGAAGAGGGTGAGTGTTCTTGAAGAAACACCTAAGGAGTCTCTTGAAGAGATCCATGACATGATTGTCAAATAACCCCAGAAGTGGTTTAGGTACCTAAAATAGATAAATAAAGAGATCTCAATAAACTGTATCTAGAACTGACAATATATAATCATCGATGATAAATTTATAAAAAGTAAAGCGCTTATGTTAAATCATGATTGGCCATCATGAATCCTTCTCTAATTGAGAAATGTAGACCTGTAGACCGCAATGTAGTGATTAAACCTCGAAGTTATGAATATTTGTTAAATCATACTAAATGATGAAAGAATATTAGTTCCTGAAGAACATAAACTACTTTGTTGGTTATGTAGAATACAAAGAACAAAGAGAGTTGATTACAACATTCTTTTAAGTATTTTATAATGAAAATCATGATATAATTCATGATGAGTAGATTTTTCCTGCTTTTAAGTGTTGTTGTAATGAAACATTTAATATACTTTTGAGTATAGTTGCGATATGCAAAATTCATTGAAGTGTACAACTTCATGAAGAATACAAATAACTTTAGTAATTATAAAGAATGCAAAGAATACAGAATATAGATTACGACATGCTTCTAAGTATTATTGTAATGAATATCTCGATATAATTTAAGATGAGTAGATTACTTCCTATTTTTAAGTATTGCTGTAATGAAACTATTATTGTTCATTACAAATGTATTGTAGTGTGCAAACCTGATTGAAACACAAAATTGTAAACACTCGAACTGTATAGCAAGCAAGCACAAACAAAAGGTGCTTTAAATAAGAAAACATGCCTGAAGCATGAAAATGCACACAAAAGTTTTTAAAGAAAAGTTCATTAAGAATTATCTTGTGGTGTTGTACTTTTTTTTTCCTTCACTTTGGTTTTTTCCCATAGGGTTTTCAATTGTGAAGGTTTTAATAAGGCAAATGTTAATAAACGATGAACATCAGAAGTATGAAGACTAAAGATTATTATCTCTTGATTTTATTTTCTATACAAGATTTGTTTGAGAAATATTGTCAATGAGATACATATTTATGTATCCAGAAGTATCTTCCTCAAAGTAATACACTACAAGATGAACAATGAATAGCGACGGCAAATAGCCGTTGGCGGCCGACGCAAGCCGTCGTTATCCGTCGCTTTTTGTCGTCGCTATAAATGTCATCGCGAGCAAAAAAAGTGACGGAAAAGCGACGGTTCCGTCACTCATTTAGAAACGGCTTGCAACGGATACTTGCCATGTGGCATCATGAGTGGGCAGGTGGTTTTTTTTTACCGGGAAGCTGTTGCAAACCATTGCTAAATCGTTGCTAATGATGTCCAACAAGCCGTCGCTATCCGTCGCTATATGGCGTTGTTAGCCGTCGCTAGCCGACGCAAAATAATGACCAAATTGACGTCGCCATCCGTCGCTAATCTGGAACCCTTTTTCTGCACTACACAGCCTACCTTTCCATCAAGCCTTAACATCAAAACCAATCCACTACCAATCCATCAATATCATTCCAAAATCATCAATATGCACTCATAAATATAACTACAACACACAATATATCTAAAACATTACTAAATTCATCACAATACCATAACATGTCATCGTTATACATCCAAAAAACAATATCATCACCATATATCATCGTCACATCATCACAAAACATCAAAATACATCAAACCACACCCTACCGTCATCAAATATCATCGTACGTACATAAACCAAATAAAAAAGTAAGTGTATATACATACCCAAGCACAAGAACAAACAACTACTCGTCGTCTTCTTCTTCTTCGCTTGTAGCATCCCCACCATCGTCCTCGTCTGGCATCGATCCATGCTCGTCATAATAGCGTGCAATGCGCTCGCCTATCTCGTGAGCCAACTGGCTTCTTCTCCAATCGTTAATCTCTTCCAGTTGCTCCTTCAACTGAGCTATAGCCTCCTGCTCCATGGACTTCCTATATCCTCGCTGAAAATCAATAGCCTGCGAAATAATTCAAGTTCACATTTATAAATGGACTTGTAATATATACATGGTCTTTGAAGATCAATACACATGTCAATTTAAAGCTTCTATATTTTTAATGTCAATTTAACATGTTAATATAAAAAGAAGGTAAAAGAATGCACATTAATTGAATACACTTTAAATGTAAACTTAAATTAAAAAAGGTACCTCCTGATTGCCAAAGCCGTATTGCCTATTACGACTAGGCGGCTAAATAATAGCATCTCAAATACGATCGCACTGTGCAACCGTAAGCTCATCTCGTCCACTGACCTGAGTCACTCTAGCTGACTCTGCATCATATCTCTCCTACAACACCAATATAATTTCAATACAAATGCCATATAATTTAATAATATAATGTGATATGAACGAATATGAAATATTTTAATTATTAATAAGTATATTTACCATTACGCCCGCAGCCTTGTCGTCCGCCCAATCATATGTCACGTTCCCTTCGTCATCAGTATGCTCCACCGCATGAGTACGCCTGAAAACCTCTGTCATCGTAGGCTCCCTTCTATACTTTGTCATCTGAGTATATATACAGTAATAAAATTACTAAAAATAAAAATGAATGATATGCACTCAATTTTTACGTGAACATATGCTAAAACTATTTCAAATTAATACCAATTCTCTCCTATGCTGCTGGAATGATTTTGAGCCACCGCAATGTAAACCAGGATTCTTAGCTCTATTTTCTTTATTCCTTTTTGCTACTTCCTATTAAATTTGATACATTATTAAATAAAAGAATGCAATAAACATAAATGTGATTATTTTCATTATATCTTACTTTCGCTGCTTCAGTATCCCAATATGTTAGAAATCCAGCCCAAACATCGTCAGCCATCCAGTTGGGCTTCTTCTGTGATGTCTTCGCCCTGGAAATTGTTTCTCGGTATTTCTTTCGCATTTTAATATTCTAGTGTGTCAAAAAAACATGCATGTCCTGCTCCTCTACATGGACAACCGCCTGCAAATTAAATTTATTTTGAATTATTTACAGTATATATTAATTTCCAATAATAAAATAAATAAATACTTACCAGCAAATCGGCTAGAATGGCGTTCTTGATGTGGGGTGGGATACTATCCCAATGAGGCCAAGTCCCAGACATCCTACTCGTGTACGACTGCTTCGACACTTTTAAAATGAAATCCGCTGGTTCGATTTCAAACCCGGTGCTGTGTACATGTTTACATAGATAAACCATATATGTTTAACTAATTTAAATTGAAATAAATTAGATACTTACCCGGCACTCTTCGGAACAAACTCTGCACGTCGCCGCAGATCTGGCTCAGAGCTGCTAGGACCTACACCTGGCGCAGGAGATGGTGAAGGAGTCGGCTGAGATGAACTCCTCGAGCGCCGTCTATCTGACATATCTGTTACAATCATATAATGCATACAAAATAACTTGAATTATCAACATCAATCATCATTATCATTACATAAATCGTACATGAAAAGAACAATGCATAACACATATACATGCATTTTCTAAGATAAGCGTCTTCTTTCTAATACAACATACAACCATTAACACATGTATCTATCTTCTGATAAGGTAGTCCAAAAGCAGACCTAAGTTTTTTCACTTTATAGTGACTATCGCACATCAAATTATTGTGCGGCATATGACGTTTTGCAGCTTGTATAACTGCTGTAAATGCAGCTTCTGTAAGATTGAATTTTGATTTCATAGTGATGAATTCAGCGGTTACAGATAATTCGGTTCCGCTTGTACACCCTTCCCACAATGGCCTCTTAGCAGAATTCAATAAATCATAAAAAAAAATTGCTTCCGTCATTGGTTCTTCAGCATTTCATTCTCATTGTTGCCTTGATCAATGGTGGGAAACATTGATCGTGCTGCATCTTGCACCATATTTTCTATCGGATTCGTCGTTGTATTATCGTTCATCATTGTACTATCGTCCTCTACCACTACAGGGTTAGACGTAGGTTGAACAAGCTCTCCATGATGATCCCATAAGTAATAATTCGACACAAAACCAAATTTATGCAGATGTACTTCTACTACATCTGGCTTCCAACGCCTCAAATGTTTGCACTTACAACACGGACATCGAATGTCTAGATTACTCCGATTATTAGATTTAGCGAATCTAATAAATTCTTGGACACCATGACAAAAATGTTCCTTTATCGACCCTTTCTTACTGGTACGGGGTTGATACATCCAACTACGATCACAAAAATAATTGAACATTTTCTTGATTTGCAACAAATATGTTAGAAAATTCGATCAAACACTTTGTATTGATTGAAATCTTGTAAAATTTCATTTACAACTACTTTGTGTTTTTAGTTTTTTGGTTTATTTCTTTCTACTTTGACAGCCGGTCTACCTACTTCCCATTACAAATATAATAACGTAAGCATATTTTATAAATCCTTTCAGGTTAAACGGTTCAACAAAATTTCGGCAGCACTTCCCTTTGGTCCCTGTAACGTACACAAATGCATGTACATAAGGAACAAAAAGGAAGTACCATCGAAATTTTGTTAACCGTTTAAACTGAAATGATTTATAAAATATGGTTACGTTATTATATTTGTAACTTGTCGAATATAAGGACAAATCCAACGAATATTGTATCAGATGAATATAGATTTCCGTTTTATGGAAAAACGAATATCCATATAACGATCATATACAACACTTGTCGGACGGGGCCAAATTTATCTAAGGGGTTCACATAACTAGTCAAAACACATTCAATCTAAGTTTAAAACAAGAAACACACATCAAATGAAAAAGCGCGCCTTTTGTGCTTTGGAACTTTTTTGTGCTTTTTTTGTGCTTCAGTAAAAGGTGCGCCTTAGACTTCAAAAAAGCCCCTTACTTGCGCCTTACGCCTTTTTGCGCCTAGGTGCACGCCTTGACTATATAGCGTCTACATAATAATTTTTCAGAATTTCAATTTGTAAACTAACATGACAATTAGTTTTAGTAAGTTTTGATTCATTTTAGTTTAATGTATAAATTATAAAATTAATTTTAGTTAGTTTATATTTTTGAAAGATAAACTAATCTTTCAAGTTAATTATTTAATTTCATAAAAAATTCAAAGAGTTGAGTTATATGATTTTCATTACATTTAACAAAATTCTTAACGATCTAAACCTAAATTACGAATCATTTTGAATTAACATTTTTAATCAACATTTGATTACTAAATATTATAGTAACAAAACAATTTTTTTTCAATTGCAAGTGCATTCTTTTGGACCGACCATTCTTGCATCCGATGGGGACATAACAGTGCATGCATGCAGACTAGGGACATCGTTGCACCATTTCAATAATAATCAATTTACTACCATTAAACAATTACATTAATTCCATTCATTCTCAAATCATCATACAACACATTCTACATACAATACAGTCATCGTACGTTTAATTAAACACGTGATAATCATTGTTTTCAACCTCCTAAATCAATTACATATGTAATATTCATCGATTTTACCCTACTAATCAATTACACTTATCCCCAAATTAACTTACAACACAACCATTATCATAAACATCCATCGAGACAACCAATTTCATAACCATAAACATTCAATTTTACAAACTCATATAAATTAGCAACCAAAGCCTCTTTAAGCATAAACTAGAGTCAGAAGACATAGTAGAATGAAATCAATACCTTGGAAGCGAATTTGGAGGCTTGGAATCGGAGCAGCAAGGAGAGGTGACGGGTAGGGTTTAGGAAAGTTTTTGGGGGAAAAAATAGAATGAGGAAGAGGATGGTTCGATCGTTATATTTCTGCAAATCGAGCAACGGTTTGTGACGGCTAGCGACGGCTTCTTTTTTAGCCGTCGCAAACCATTGCCCCACCCCGTCGCAATTTAAGCTGCCTTTTGTAGTGATATTTGAAAGTTTTAACGAGGCATTATCTTAATCTAGAAGAATCAAGCACCACATCAAGGAATAACATAACAAATATGTTATTTAAGTTAGTCTGTATTTTTATCCTTAACTTAGGTTTTTCCCATTGGGTTTTCCTTTGTAAGGTTTTTGCTGAAAAATTATATTGATCTAGAAGTATCGTTCTACATTTAATGTAGTAAATTATTGAAAATATGTTTTTGTACTCATTTTTCCTTCACAAAGATTTTTCCCATAGGGTTTTTCTTAGTAAGTTGTAATGAGCATTACATTGATCCTGAAGTATCGAACTCTTAGAAGAAATATCATTTTAATATGGTATTTATAATTTCAAGAGTTGCATTCTTTTCCTCCATCTAGGTTTTTCCCATTGGGATTTCCTAATAGAGGTTTTTAACGAGGCAACAAACAATATCTATGTCATCCAAATAGATATTTACAAGCAATATACTATGAGGGAGAGCAATAATCTTTCAAAGGGAATAGTTTTAAGCTACTATAAGAGAATTCAAGAATTTGAAGACACGTATTCAAGGAGGAGTGTTAAAGTTACCTTTCTGATCCACATAAAGCAAAATCACAAACTGGATATGTGTTTACAAACAGCAATGCCGCTATTTCATGGAGATCTACAAAGAAAACATTAGTAGTAACATCATCCAATCATTCTGAAATACTAGCACTACATGAAGCAAGTCAATAATGTGTTTGATTAAGATAATTAATTGAATATATTCGAAGCACATGTCAACTTCCCTCAACCACAGAAAGATCGATTATTTATGAAGACAATACAACATGCGTAGCTCAGATTCAAGCACGATATATCAAGGGTGATAGGACAAAACACATTTCTCCAAAATTCTTTTTCACACATGAGCTCCAAAAAGGGACAATAAGATAGAAGGGAAGCAAATCTAATCTTAAAATGAAAAAAAATCCAGTAGATCCATTCACGAAGGCACTTCCAAAATCAACGTTGCAGAAGATGATATATAAAATTAGTATGTGTCGCTTGCATCACTAAACTATTTGAATAATGCGTTATGAATCGGGGGAGCATATAGTATGCTGTAATGTACTCTTTTTCTTCACTAATATGTTTCCTGATGGGTTTTTATTAGTAAGGTTTTTAATGAAACATTATTTTGATCCAGAAATATTAACCCGCATTGGAGTATTGTCAATATGTAACCTAGAGATGAAATAAAAATTGTACTCTTTTCCTTGTTTATGATTTTTCCTATAGGGTTTTTCATAAAAAGGTTTTTAACGAGGCAATTAATCTTATCAACTTTACATACGCATATTCAAGGGGGAGTGTTGTAGTATATAAGAATGAATATGCCTTTGTCATATTCTATTTAGCCCTATATTGTGGGATAAGTTTTACTCCAAGCTCCCAAGCCTTTATATAAGGAGCTCATGTAATGTAAATAAATCACTAAAATTTGGAATGAATAAAAGTATTTTCTTTCTCCTTCTCTAATGGCTTTCTTATTGTATATTGTTTACAACACAGATGTTAATGTATTCATGATGAAAAAACATACTTTCGATCTGATACTATATATTATTTGTTTAATTAAAAATTTTAA
The DNA here is from genome assembly GCA_030737875.1 of Allium sativum. Taxonomy (NCBI): domain Eukaryota; kingdom Viridiplantae; phylum Streptophyta; class Magnoliopsida; order Asparagales; family Amaryllidaceae; genus Allium; species Allium sativum. The sequence goes on along the minus strand of CM060923.1, from coordinate 527,289,808 downwards.
ACAAACATTCAAAAGATTAGTAGAGGAAAATAAAATGAAAAAGGAATAATCTGAAAACAAGGAAAACAAGAACAAACAACATTACAATGGTTTAGCTAATCGTAAGTCTAATTCCACTTGTATTTTCTTATATTTTTAGGAAGTTCTTCATAGTTGGTCCTATGGATTGGTAGTTACTGATGGATGATTATCTATAACACCCTTAAAATATACTATAATTATGCGTATATAGCTAAAATAATAATAACTAAATAGTAATAATAACAGGTCAAGAATACAAATATTTAATACATGAGAATTGGATCATGAAAATATCATCATTGTATTCGTGGCAAAAATTTGATCCGTTTTTATACTTTGTTTGTTGAAAATGAAGTTCGAATGAAAAATATATGCACATAACAAGATTTGAATATAAAATAATAAGCATGTAGACTTGAATTTGAAATTAATATAATAAGTATGGAATAGAATTAGCATAAAAGAATATTTCATATTTAAATTCAAAGTTGTCTGTGAATATATGCATGTAAAAATGGGACGCGATCTAAAGGATAACAAAGAGATTAATTACCATTTATTTAATCAATTAAAGACATATGAAATAAATTCACAAGGGTAGAAATAAAAGGGCGGTTGACTACTTCACCTGAAGAAGGGTCGACCGCTAGGTCGATCGCTTTTTAGGAGGAAGTCGATCACTACGTGTGTTGTGACTGATGGTGGAGGCTAGGTTTTTGTTATATTCTTTTAGGCGCAGTGTCATTGATGGTTTAGATTTTATATTTTGATATAACAACTCCTACACATTTCTACACTATCCTTAGCCTCACACTCTCAGCTCACATATTCCAAGGCTGTCGACCTCTATTTATTCTTCTTCTTTATCTTTATTTGGATTCGGGCTAAGAGAAGGTTAGTTCTTCCCACTCTCTTTCTCCTTCTATTCTATTCTATTGTATTATTATTTTAAAATTACTTACTTAATTCTACACACGCACCTGGGCAGTTGAAGCGCTAACAGTCCTATAGCGGTGGAGGTGTAAAAAAGTATAGTGGGATAAAGCGGGAAAATAGCGAAGGCGTAAAAAGATTTATTGGATATGAAACCATATATTTAAAATTAATTAATTATTGTTCTCGAAAAATATGTGTAGAAGAAACTAACATTATTTAATCTTATATAACAAAATCAAAGAATATCATGCTTATGTACATTAGATTTGATGATTGAAATAAATTTCTATAATATATGACACTTATGCCTTGAAATTAGTTCTTTACACTAATTTCATTGATTTTTTTTTAGAAAAGAACTAGTCAAATCAAGCCTCATATGTTAATATTGGTAAAGCGGATGCTAAAAAGCTTTGATTCAGCGGATGCAGCGAGGCTAGAAGCGGATCTACTGTTCATCAGCACTAAATTGAAATAGCGTAGCGGTTGAAGAGCGCTATGAGCTATAGCATAGATTTTGCGGGGCTTTAGCTAGACTTTAATTGCATAGACACACACGGGCGTGCGCGCGCACGCACACACATAGACATATATATGTATATACAGACACACATACTTTTTCAAAATCCAATCCACCGGACCTCGAGTTGTTACACATACATATATGATTTCTTGCTGACTCTTATACATATATAATCTTAAAAGAGGAAGAAATTGGGAACATTTGCATGGCAACAATCAAGAGTTTAGACATTAACGCAACTTTCTCTCTCTTGTGTTGCGAGCAAGATCTTTAAGTTTACTTATTTTCTACGACTTGTTAAGATGTAAATTTGGATTGGTTATGCCTACAAAGTTTGGGATTCACGAAAATAAAATACATAATCCATCAAAATCTCTAATTCTACGCAATTGTCAATCTAAGTTTATTATTTGGGTTTTGAGTACAGATGTAATGAAAAGAGGTTTCCTTTTTGTTGTTCTTATGTAAATTCAAAACAATAGTCTATTTTATTCTCTTTCCCATCTACTGTAAATCTTAAACTTGCATGAAATTACTGGACTTGGATATTGTTAATTATGCATAGTCAAATCTCTATTCTTATTTATGAAATAACATATTTGAATACAATAAACCATATGGAACCAAAATACCTATTTTGCACAAAAACTAACCAAAGCGGAAAGATGGTAAAATTGTACTAGAAAGAATGTATATGAAGTTATATATTTTTCTTGTCCCTTTTTTATTGATGTAATATAAAGCCTAAGGTTACAAATCTATCTTTTGTTATACTGTGTTTATTTCCCTACTAATGTATGATTCTGAGATGAGATCTTATATGCCGTATTATGAATTTGAGAAATATGACTTGTAGTTATTTTTGTTCGGAGTAGAGATTGACATTTCGTCGGTTAGTGCATTTTCTTTCTCGTGCGCAATTTATTGCATATTTATTTGCATTTTATTATATTTAGTGAAGCCTATGTATTTTAAGTACATCATTAATGTTTCTTAAGTTAGGAATTTCATATTAAATGTTCCCATTAGGACAATTGTATGTTGTGCATGAGTTAACGGCCTTTAGTAATATTTAATGACATGTAGACGCGTGGTTGATCTCTTGACTGTAGTAGAAGTCTACCCGGACAACTCGGCTGCTAGCAGCTACAAGAAGACGAGTTACTGTGAGACATCTAGTATCATGATCCATTTAGCGTATAATAGACCTTCCTCGAGAAGGTATTAAGTGATTGATCTGCCTTGGGGTATTAAGAGGTTGAACTCGTTCCGCTTTTAATGGTGTTATCCTTAAAAGTTAGGACTGTAGTCATAGGGTCCGCCCTTATTAGGTATTAAGTGATCTATGAGTTCGTCTGTCTCTAATAGTTACGAGGTATTAAATGGTCTCGAATGAGTTAGGTAGTTCTCGGGAAGTGTCTGCTTCTTATCTAGAGGATAGAGCGAGGGCATACCTAGGTATGAGCTAATAAGAGCTTCACCTGATATGGAAGTAAAGTTGTCCTTCTAAGGGAAATATTAAGTGGCTAGGAGTTCACATTTAATGCTAGCATGATAGTAGCATAGGGTCCGCCGGGAGGGTTATAACTGGCAAAGGGTAGTCCATCGAAAACCAAGTATTTAGTGGCTGTTTACTATCTCTCACATTATCTTGAGATAATTTATGTAATTGCGGGGACTACTAGAAAATGAGGTCTTAAGTGACTATAGGGCCCGCCAAGAAGTATTAAGTGATCACAAGTATCTACCTTGAGAATTAAATGATCGTAGGAATCCACCCATATTTTATTTGGCCTTCAATGATCAAAGGATTCACTGTTTTCATTTAATATATGTGTATTAGTAGATAAAATATTCATATGTGTGTTTATGGTTGCCTAGACATAACCCTGACTAGGTTTCATACTGCTGGCTATAGGAAAAAGGTTTCGTTTTAAGCTTAAATATTTTATTTATTAGAACTGCTTTTCTGACCTCCCTCATCTTAACAACATAGGTTAAGTAGGATGGTTCGCTGGAGCATGCTTGATGATGAAGATGGTGTTCTTGGCAACGGTGACACTATCTTATTTTATTTTTATCTTATCGTATCTTAGTTATTATGATGATGATGTACATTGACTTAGTATTTGTGACATTTTGGATATGATGTATTGTGAAGTTATGATGTTTAATGATATGGTACATATATTTCATTATTATATTTTTTCCATTCCGCTACGAGATCTGATTTCGTTTTAGACTTGCACTTTTTGGTATATTTCTTATATAAACCGATGACTTGTTTAGAGCAACCCTAAGTTTCGATGGGTCTTCTATGGATCGAAATTTAGGCTTTTTTCGAGTAGGTGTTACATTTTGTATCAAAGCCTAGGTTACATGATTGCGGGAAGATTATACGTAAGAGAGGCATACTTTTGCTTTGAAAAAGCGTTTTCAACAGTTTTACTATACAAGTGTATGTATATTTAATTCAAGTACGTGTATCTATATAGCATAGTATCTGTAGGACCTTCTAAAAAAGAATTGACCTTAATATTAGAGATACCCTGGAAGTCGTGTTGTAATCGACAAGCATCCTTTACAATTTAAACACCATACAAACATAAAATAGTTGTAGAAGCTATATAATTGGAAAAGTGGTAAGATTGAAACACTCTACTTAACTAGAAATAAATGAGAATTAAAACTAGTAATCAATTAATCACTTATGGTAAAGATAAGGGAGAGAGAATTAGAAAGAATTTGAAATAGATGCCCGTTAGGCTAACCATTTGTTGACCCACCTTTTTACAAGGCAGTCATGATTTGGATTTCTGGCTATTGGATTGCTCAGGACTTGAGTATGGACTTAGGAAACCTAGACAAACTCACACGAAATTGGTCGAAGTCGCGAAGTTCAAGAAAACTTGGATTTTCGGCTAAGTATTTTGGATTGGTGTGAATCCTCAAAGCACGTCTAAATCGGTACAACTCATGAAAGGTTAAGGAACCGAAGAAAACTCAAAATTTTGGTTAAGTATTCGGGGATCGGTATTGTCATTTTGTATCCTTGAATCTGCAAAATCTTCTAAGTCATGGTGATCGATATGAACATTTCGTGTCCCAGGATCAGCAATCATCATATTATATCCCAAGATCGGTGTCCTAGTTTTGTATCCCCCGGAATGGCATGAATTTCTCTAAGTCCTTCGGAATTGGTATTCTCTGCTTCCCAGGATCGGTTAATACAGGATCGATGCAATTTTGAACATGAATTTGGCAAATGGATTTCATATTCCAAAATACGAATTTGAGGATCGACATGGAAATTTGGCGTTGAAACACGAAGCAAAGCTTCGGAGAATTCGCTAAGGCGTTTGGGATCGGCACCGAATTGATCTTGGGTTCGGTACCGGTCTCAAAGTAGCTTTATTGGGCTTCTTTCCCGAATGGGCCGTGCTTACCGCATATGCAAATACCCCATTTCTGGGACAAAGCACGAGAAGGAATCCTTTGGATGGCCGGATTCATTTTGCTTCTCTTGGACTTGGAGATGTTTTTTGGAATTCTACCATGGCTTCTTGAACATTTGGATTACCCTTGTCATTAGGATTTTCTTCTTGGCTCAAGCAAGGACTTTTCCATAGCCAACACTTTACATCTTTATTCTAATCAAAGGGACTATATATGTAGTCATATAGTATGAATAAACAAAGTTACCTCACAGTAATCTATGCACACTTGCCGAACCACTATAAACATTTTCATCAATTACTTTTTCTGCACTTCTATGTCTGAACTATTTGGATTTATGTGTTAACTTGAGAAGATCAATTTTTCGAGTTAACACCAATAATATAGACAGAATAATAACCATTTCAAGTAAATATGTTAAGTTTTAATAATAAACAAAAGTACATCTTTTGTTATTGATATAGACATCCGTAATAAGAAATATGGAAATATAAAATTTGAAAAGAGCATTAAATTGTTATTAAGTGGATGGATGTAACAAATGGAAAATGTTAATGACGATATTAAGACCATTTGTACGAAGATATGAATATTTGTCTTTGAATAAGAAACTTAATGTCCATAACAACAAGCATTACTTAATACAGACGAATGAACATAATGGACATTTATAAAGGCAATAACTAGGAATGTTAAGGAACAACATAACGAGAACATGGAAGAAAGGATTCAAGAAAAAATACATATTTCCGTAGAAAAGTTAACATTACTCTTTGTTTTTAGCCAAAAATGGTTGGCGGGAACTGATAAAATAATGGCACAGGTCCTGTATAGATTGTGGAAAATGGTAAAAGTATACTCAGTTGGCGGGAAGGAATGACAGTAAATGTTGCTCAACAACTAGGTGTGGAAGAGGAAAATAAATTAAAGGTTAATGATCATGGAACAACTGATAATAAGGAAGGATACAGAGCTGTTGTCGGTCATAGTGCGGATGTGAGCATTAACAAGGATGCATCAAAACTTGACTCTTTTTTACAAACGAATTTTGACTTTGTGGATGTCAGTGACAAGGTGGGCAAGTAGAAGTCTAAAACAAAGGATAAAGCAAACTATAGGGTAAACGACAAAGGGGTACATGTGACGATCGAAACTCTGCGTGCTGAAATTAAAAGTGGGTTGTTTGATCGTTTTGCATGTTCTGAGAAGCTCAAGCTCATGGATGTAACGATTTATAATTACAATTCTATGGGGATGTACGCTGTCGAGCGTAAGGGGTTGGGGCTAATTCAAAATGAATTGAGCGCGTCCAAGCATTCGTCGTCGGTGTTCAAGCTAGGTTTTCTTAATGTCAGTAAAAGTAAGGTCTCCAGACCTCAAGAAAACCTAAGAGAAATCATTTCACCAAAACTAGCATGCGACGTCAGCCCATCTACTCCTCTCACTGGTAACATAGAAAATAAAAAAACCAAAAGGAAACCTGGTCCATTTAACCATTTAAAACCTCCTCCGGGTTACAAAGCGCCTCTAGACCCAGTCATCAACTCGCTGATAATCATCTCATCTTCAGGTAGATCGTTGGGAAGTGCAGCTATTACGAGAAGCAAGAAAATTGAGCTTCTCAAAGGACTTGACGACGACATGGGCTGAAGTGATAAGAGCCTTTTCCTCCTTGTTGTCAAGACTTTTTGTCATGTTATTATGTTATTTTAATTATGCAATGCTTCTGAATGTCATATTTTGTAGTGTGTAGTGCTTGGGTGTGGTTTCTTCCGTGTGTGGCAGAACCAACAGCTGGTATGTCGACTGCATATCACTTGGAATACTTTGTACTTTTTATTTTGTAATAAATAAAAGAGTGTTACGGATCACTATAAAAACCGGTCGGCATTACCAAAAAAAGAGTTAACACCCCAAAATTGTCTTTAAACAAACAAAATGATGGCCGTAGAAATGATTATAACATCTTTGAACTTGTTCCCACTAAAAATTGAAATCTATATGACATACCCTTAAAGGATATCAACACTTGTTTTTGGATGTTCAAGCTACATGGTAATGACAAAACATGTAACAACCCGCATTTTACGTATCGGAGGATCGTAAAATATTTTTATGTTATTCCTTGAAGGTTGGATCATTTTCATATTTTGATATGTTGGTTACGGAGATATGAGACATGTCCATGATTTTTACCAATTTTATTTGTGACTATTTTTCCTCTATCAGTCTTGTACATAGCATAAATTTTGATTGGGATCGAATCAGGTGCTGAGATCGGTCTCATAGGGAAGGAAATGGTGTTGCCAATTCCGAAGACTAGTCCCATTAAAGATTTGGTTCAACGGTTTGGGAGGAATCGTTGTTTTTGTGTTTCACAATTTTTGTTTAGGTTTTGTAAGTCATTGATGGGCTGATTTGAAGTGTTCCATTAGTGGGCTGATGGGAGGCTACAAATAGGGGGTTAGAGGCATGGAGAATAGTTTACTTTCTTCATTCTCTCATTTAGTTGAGCGCGTGACTATCTTTGCTTAACCAAATACACCTTTGCACCATTAAAATTCTAGATCTACATAAGAGAATCGAAGATCTACATCGTTTGAAGCTAGATCTACGTCAAGTGAAGAAAGATCACATCAAATCAAGAGTTTTGAAGCATATTCTTCGGTGTTAGGATTGAGAATTTAGCGACTTTAAGTTAATTCAAAGAATTGGTGACTGATAAGCGTCTCCCACACGGATTCAATCAAGTATATGGGTTGTTTGATCCAAATTTCATCATTTTAAGTTGTTCTCACCTAGATCTACATTATGCTAAGTATGTTTTCATTTGAATCACCATAACATCTAATCTAGCAACTTAAAACCGGTAATTCTTATGTTAATTCATATGTGTATGTAAGATAGATCCATTATTTTGTTCATTCATTGGTTTATTATGATTTTAGTGAATTTTATATGATTATTGATGATAATCGTCATTTTTATGTTATTGATGATTTCATGGAGTGTTTATGGTTGAATTGGATGATTTTGATGGGTTGATATTCTCGATGTTGTCGTTAAGTGATGGATCTACGCGAAAGTGATGGACCAACATGAAAGTGATTGATCCACCCGATAGTGGTGGATCAGCCAAAAAGTGATGGATCGGCCAGAAAAGTGATAGATTGGGTCGTTCAAAGTAAGGTCGTGTGGATTGTTCTCCAAGACACAACGAGTCGTTAGAGTATTGAATGCTTCAGGTCGTTCGGATAAAGCTTGGGTCATACACCCCTTAAGGTCGAAGATCGTGGGTTTTAGACCGCAGAAGACCAATTCGGTGGTGACGTGGCACGAGGTGAGTGGAGGATGGGGATCGTTAGGTTGTTGAAGCATGGATCGTCAAAATCAAGTTGGTCTAGAGGCTGCAAATATTACTTTAAGCCGGGTCGGTCTGATATCACTGAGTGGGGTCGTTCTGCAATGAAGAGGCGTGGGTCGTAGAAGCACTAGCTAGTAAAGTCACTGGAATGACCTAGTCAGGTCGTTGGAATGACCAAGTCAGGTTGTTGGTTGAATTTTCCTTCGTGGTGAAGTGAGGATGGATTGTCCTATATGGTCAGGTCGTTGAGGCATAGAACGACCTGAGGAGGGACTACCTAATTGTGATGAACTAAATTTTGATGATATTTGGTTTAGTGACGATGTGACTTCGAAGTATATTCAAGATGGAATGTTCGAAGTGTTGTGACATGTTCGTTGATCGTTGAAATGCAACGAATATGAAGATGGCTCAAAGTGGTGAGTTGATGGATAATGGTTGCTCGAGAGGGCGGATGAGCTATGAATAGCCGTCGGGGAGGACGGCTAGAAATATTGAAGGCTAAGAGATTATCGTTGTCGTAGGTTCTAGCGGGCTCAATGCAACGGTATAATAGAGACGTCTAAAAAAAAGGTTGTATGGTCGAGTACCCTGGGTATCGTTGAAAGGCCTAGATACGTATCGTTGAAAGGTGTATGGAGTTTTTTCTAGAACGGGGTTACCATTAGCCTTTGACATTTGTCAGGGTTGGCCGTCATACGATTAACGATGGTTTCGAAGCAGGATAGGCAGTGATAGCCAGGTCATGAATGTTGGTTGTTTTGCTTGTACCTGTTGGAGTTTATACCCTAAAGGCAATTCATTTGATGAGATTGATAACACTATTGATGTTATTGTTTTATTTGGAATAAAATATTATTCTATTATATTATATTTACTGCGCAATATAAGTATTAATATAATAGAAGTCCTTAGAATTATAATATGGAATTATATAGTTCGAGTTAGACTTGATTTTGAGATTATATAATGTGAGAAGTATTATAATTTTTAAATGTCCCTATTCTAGTTCTATTGTTTATAAAGGACAACAATAAAGCGTTGAGACTAATATGTTGATTGACAGATGATCACATCTCATTGATCATTAATATACGTGATATTAATGTAAAAACATAAATACGTATTGGAGAATATCGTATTGGGCTGACCCATAGTGAGATAACTACATGGAATATATTAACAGTATCATAAGTTATTCTCATAGTGACAGTGATGTAATGGTCCTCAGACCTGAAATCATTATAATTTTATTCGAGGATATTTATGTTTTGATATCATCTAAAGTTATTCGTAACATACTAACGATAACGGTGATTATTAGATATATCTAGAATCGAATGAAAATTATGAATGATCTAGATGGAATTTAACCCTACGATATGTTCGTAGTGATATCCATAGGCCTCTTGATTGAGTGAGACTGTGAAATGCATGGCTGTGATCAAATGTTGATTTATTTTAAATAGTCTACTCATCGATCAAGAAAACGAATTAAATTATAAAGAGGATGATACGATCCATTCCTTGAGTTTAATCTTGGATATATTGGTTAAAAGGATTATATTGCACAGATACACTGTCACGGGAAGGTTGTATCGAATCATTGATCTTATTATAACTTGGGTAGCAGCGACGTATTGCTAGATGCCAATCATTGTTTATGATTTTAAATGCGATTTAAAATCATTGTCAACGTTGTAATAACCTATAGGGTCACACACTTAGAACAACGTAAGGGAAAGACTGATTCTGTTTTGGAGTAAAATAAAATATCAACCGTTGATATTTCTGTTTGAATGGGTATAAGGAATGGTACACGTGTATACGGTAAGAGGAACCGTACTTCTTTTATATTATTACACGGCTACATCATTATCTATCTATCTCGATTCTACTAAAAACCCTAGGAAATGAAATCAAAATGGCGGCTAGCACCTCAAAAACTCTCCTCCAGTTCAACTCGTATGTCGATTGGATAGCATGTTCGTGTGGTTACCATAGAGGCTCAACGCCTTATTGAGCTCCTCAATTCGATACATCAACCCTTTTATCGCTTCCAGATTCATATGGAATTCCATGGATTCGAAGTAACATGTATAATTTCCAATTGATTTAGTTTTAGTTTACTATTCTTGCATTCGATTTTTGTTTTAAACTGCTAAAACATTAATTAAGGATGTCGATTCGATCAAAATTTTCCTACAATGGTATTGGAGCATAGGGCTTGCAAGGTTTAGTATATTGAACTACGATATTGGTTTATTCATTTATGATTTGTTATATATATTTGTTCAAAACGAGTGGAAACCCTTGCGATGCATGGAAGCATAAACTTTCAAGTGTTGTAGTTTGCATTTATGAATAAGCGGTGAGAACATATCATATAATAGCAAAATATATAATGTAAGTGATATATGTATGTGTTGTGATTCTACTATAGAAACTAAATTTTATAGCAAGAAGTAAATGATGCATTTATAGCGAGTAGGTACAGCTTGCATGTAGTGTAAACAGTATCAAATTTTATGTATCTCTATTGGGTTGATGAAAATATATATGTACGAAATGATGAATTAAACAACCATATATGTGTTAATCTGCATTGGTTGAACACAATAATGATAGAAATATGAGTACGGTTAACTGTCTCAAATTAAAATCTATGTTGCATAGGCGCTCATCCTAAATAATTAGACTTGTTTTTCGTTGAAGTTCTGCTGCCATAGAATGTTTTATGAATACTTCTATTTCATTATTGTTTTTTTTCAAGCTTGTTAAATTATGGGTTTCAATTAATTATTTTTTTTGTTAACATCTTTTCAATGTGAACACGTGTAAACATTTAATATTCATTGATATTACAATGATTAGTGATAATTTTATAGGATGCTATTTGCACAAAATTTACTTCTGTACATTTGGCCCGCCAATATTTAAGCAGTATGTAATGTAAATTTAGTGTGTTGCTCTTTTATAATATGTAACTGGATCTTCTTGCTTTAAATTACAATTGTCTATTAAATCAAAAATTGTAATACCATTTACCGTTCTACTAAAAAAACGCATTAACCAAGAATGAATTTGAAGTTGATTTGCAGGTAGTCAGTTACCCATGAGATTGAAATTGTTTCATACTGACTTAATGCTAAATTATCAAAGCTTTTTATAGAAAACAATCCACAATTATGCCTAATTTTCACATTAGTTTCTTAAATGTGAATGCAATTACTTTACTATTGATCATTTAAAACTGCAAGAAATAACAAATATCATATGGAAATAAAATAAAGTTAAGGAGATTTAACGTCATCAGGGAATGATGTGGTTAAGGAAATATAATACAATATTAGTAACATATAATTTAGCTGCATTTGGCTATAAAAAAGACAGTATTCTTTTATATAAATAATTGAAAAAGAAGTAAAAGTTACCTTCGATGGTGCTCTTGTCAAAAAATTAATATATTCATGAATAACGTAATTTCATAATCGTTTTCAAAATGCTAACTAATGTATATTTTTATGAACTGAAACTCTAAAAATATAATGATTATTGCAAGGATAAAAGGCAATGGTATGTTACCATAGAACAATGATATGTTAAGGAAACATGGGGAAATTAAGGGAAGCCAATCTTAAGGAATAATTTATTTAAGGAAATCTAACGCAAGGATATGTGATATAATATTCAAGATATAATATACTATAATTTGCATTATGACAGTAGGAAGATGCAAGATTTCGAGTACATGGAAGAATAATCAACTATTAATGCTATAAACCTTTTGTGCAGAAAATTACTATAGTTTGGCGTTACCTGATTGAAGATAGAAAAATTGAGTAATATAACTAAAATGACGCCGACAAATCACTATGGTAGCTGAATCAATTAAAAAATTCAATGGATACAGAGAAAATATGCTAAATTTTCCATTGTCAGCTAGATTTGTTGAAACTTCAATAGTTATCTATCCTACACAACAAAAAAGAGCATAAAAACAATGTTTATGTGTATATTATTTGTCTATTGCGTTTCTTACTTAAGCATATGGAAAATATGCAGCGTTTATTTATATCCTTCACTAAACATCAACTAAGAAAATTAATTTGGAAAACATTAACTTGAGGCAAGTAAAATGTGATAAAAGGATATCAGACTTTAGTTTTTTTAACTCAAAGATGATTTGTATAATGAAGGATCAACAATGACAACTGTTAAAGGTCTATGTGATCAAATTCAATTGTATATAATTGTTTCAATCACTAAATTCTAATATGGCCCATAAGATTCAAATCAAAATCAATTAAGAAAACTCACTGGTTATGCAGAAAAGATGCTAAATTTGTCATGATAAACTAATTTTCTTAAAACTTTGTCTATACTGCACCATAAAAAGGTCATAAATTAAAAATTAAAACCCAACCCGTATGATACACAAAGCGAGCTTTCAGAATTAATAAAAACATTAGAATGATAAAGAGAGTTTTTCTCATATTAGAATGATGAAGAGAATTAATCACTAAATTAATCTATATACGTATAGAAGGCATATAGATTAGTCCTCATATTAATACAACTTATTTGTCGCTGGACATTGAGACATAAATAATGATAAAGATAATTTTACTCGTTCAATATCTATTACATTTGGGCAGTCTCACTATTTCAATATCTTATTTGTTTATTCAATTTTTGCATTTCAAGAAAGTCTAGTCCAATTGAAGTGTAGAATAATAAGATGCTTATCATGTATTAAAAAATTGAGCTATGACAAAATATTTAAAATTACACGATATGAAGTATGTGTTATTATGAATATAATAGTTGTTTGGATATAGCTGCTATGGATAACACTATTGTGTCAACTAATATACGAATTTGTTTACTAGTACCCACATTTCTTCATAAATGGAATTTTGAACATTACGCATTTTTATAGAATAGTTTGGAAAGATTTTGAATGGTAATATGACATGAAAAGGCATATTTATGTTGACATGAAAAGGCATATTTATGTTGTAAATAAGCTGTAATATAACCATTGAATTAATTATTTAATTGCAGTTAATATGTATTTTACCATGAATGTTTACATGATACATTTCTTTTAGTGTATATGCTGCAAGCAGAAGTGTACATATTGAAATCATTCATATCTGATGTTTAATATTTAATTTTTCATGTTTTTTTTAACGTAAGGGTAGTTCAATTTTAATAAGCGATGGGTTCACATAGTTTCTTTTTTTATACCTTATAATAACGGATGCACTATATAAATATAGAATTAACATTATGCCTTATTTGATAACATTCTAGTCAAAAAAAAAAAGGTTAGATGAGAGCTGATTTTATTGGGTCAAAAAGCCATATCATATTATAATTTATGGTATTATAGTTTTACCGAATCATGCAATTATTTTACGTTAAAGTCAAATACAAATTACTGGCCATAATTTGTCACCATAAATATGAGTGTCCATGAGATTGCTTAATATAAAAATAGTGGGTAAGCAAATATGTCAACCAATATTTAATTTATTTTCTGGTATCCAAATCTCTTCCCATAGTCAAACAATTAAAGAATGTGAAAGTGGGAGAGCAAAGTTATTGATACGCGTGATAACTAAATATAAGCAAATGCGGATGAGGTGGCAATCAAAATATCAGGGGATGTGTTTAAATTAGAACGGTGGATTTGTTTTTACGGGATTAAATCTGAACCACTCTTTGTCTTGTTGTTTGTCCAAGGGGAATTTTATTATATTCTTCATAAATGGAATTTTGAACATTACGCATTTTTATAGAATAGTTTGGAAAGATTTTGAATGGAAATGTGACATGAAAAGGCATATTAATGTTGTAAATAAGCTGTAATATAACTATTGAATTAATTATTTAATTGCAGTAAATATGTATTTTACCATGAATGTTTACATGATACATTTCTTTTAGTGTATATGCTGCAAGCAGAAGTGTACATATTGTGCATATCTGATGTTTAATACTTAATTTTTCATGTTTTTTTTTGAACGTAAGGGTAGTTCAATACTAATAAGTGTTGGGTTCACATAGTTTCTTTATTTTTATATCTTATAATAACGGATGCACTGTATAAATATAGAATTAACATTATGCCTTATTTGTTAACATTTTAGTCAAAAAGAAAAAAAAGTTAGATGAGAGCTGATTTTAGTGGGTCAAAAAGCCATGTCATATTGTAATTTATGGTATTATAGTTTTGCCGAATCATGCAATTATTTTACGTTAAAGTCAAATACAAATTACTGGCAACATTTTGTCACCATAAATATGAGTGTCCATGAGATTGCTTAATGTAAAAATAGTGGGTAAGCAAATATGTCAACCAATATTTAATTTATTTCCTAGTATCCAAATCTCTTCCCATAGTCAAACAATTAAAGAACATGAAAGTGGGAGAGCAAAGTTACAGATACGCGTGATAACTAAATATAAGGCAACTACGGATGAGGTGGCAATCAAAATATCAGGGAATGTTTTTAAATTAGGACGGTGGATTTATTTTTGCGGGATTAAATCTGAACCACTCTTTGTCTTGTTGTTTGTCCAAAGGGGGAATTTTATTATATATATATATATATATATATATATATATATATATATATATAGACACACACACCTGATGATTTAATTCTGATTTAATTAGAAAGGGCTTTTGAATCAATTTTCTTCTAATATAAAATTAGTTCAAGTAAATACGAATAAATACCCAAATTTTATTATGGATCATAGATGATTAAGCCATGAATTCATCAATTTGGTATGTATTACATATTGAACATGTTAATAGCACAAATTAAAACTACATGCTATTTTATAGGTTGAGTTAATTAAGATTTTGTTTTGTAATTTCATAGCAAAACCTTATTAGCATTAGACATATTGCTGTGAGATGACTGCAACAAAATATTTATAGATAAGATGAAACTGTTTAATCCTATAAGATCTGTTAGATTTGGATATTTTTTTAATACCCATACTGTCTGGCTATGAAATAGTATTTTCAGAATTGAAAATGCTAAGCTAAGACACAAATTAATATTAGATATTAATTTTGTTTGTATAACACTTAGTTGTAGATCTGTTTATATGAGTATACTGTATTTTAATTTATAATCAAAATTTGTTTGATTTATGAGTATTAAGATGCTAACCCTATATTCAATTTTGGTTATAATATTCAAAGTACAATCCTTTTACCTAAATTGGTTTCAGTGAAACAAAATTTTGTTTTGTTATAAAAACCAGAGTGGAATCGTAATTAATATATATGATATTAATTCAATTTAGTTTACCACTTATCATATTTGATAATATGAATCTTTAAATGACACTGGAACAATATAAATTGCATTCCTGATGCAAAATCCCTTTATTTGATAGTACATTTATATTTGATATAAATTGGGATATGAATCCATGGACTACTATTTTGTATTGATCCTATTTAAATATTGCTAGTCAATAATATGGAAGAATTGCGGTAATTCGGATTGGTTTTAATAAAGTTAAGTACTTGATTGTTGAGTTTTGATTCCTATCAATGTAAAAATGAATAAATTATGTTTTGTCATTTGTTATGAAACGTAAATTGATATTTGATGAATATTCAATACTGTGTGTCAAGATTGATAATTCTTACTGGTTAAACCTTGTAATATGAATTGTCTGGTTTAACACATGTATGAATTCGTTGAATCTGTCAACGAATTCAACTTTCATTCAATTTTGATTCATCAATTTTGTTTTGTTTTAATCAATCGAAATTTTAACTCCTTTTGATCTGGCTTATTTAAACATACTGAAAATTAATCTATATGATTAATCGTTGGTACAAAAGTGATTTCAGATGGAACAAGTATGACTTGTCTTCCATACTAAATTATGACTACTAGAACATTGGTCACCTATTTATCTATTTTGGGTTTAAATTAAATTTAATTTCTATTAACACTGAATCAAAGTTATTTGATTGGTGAAATTGAAATTCTTTTGATTCAGTGTTTCAACTGAACTGTTTTGATCAGTTTTACCGAATATGTAAATGCTTAATGTTGTGTTGATAAATATGGTTTTATGCTATACCACAAATAGCTATTATTTGGTAGTCTAATTCTTTAGTAAATAGTAGTTTTAATTGTCTATGCGACTTAAGTTAGAACAACATTAAATTTTGATTCAATCTGTTTATATTTATTTATAAATTTCATTTTTGTAAAGAGAGCTTCTATATGGTAATGCTTAACTATTTTGAATAGGCTATGGTATTATAACAGATATATATATATATATATACTTTTATTATCACAAAAACACGAGAAGAAGCTACTAATATCTATTATGATATAGATATTAGAAAATGAAAGACATAAGAAATATGATTTGTTTTACTACCATGCCATTTGAAGGTACTTTATGACCTGATTAGTCATAAAAGTATAAATTACATGTATTTTATAAACTGATAGTTGCAAATATGACTTGCATTATATATATATATCCACATTGGATTCTTGGTTTTGACAACCACATCAAATTTGATTTATTGGCTATTGTAAATTGCATTTTTTAACAGTATGAATTTAATACCTGCACATTCAGATACATATATATACTGATATATATATATATATATATATATATATATTCAAATTTGACATGATCAAATTTCATATGTGTTTGTGAAACATAGTCACAGTAAAATCTGTGTTGTTTTCCTTTTGTTTTATATACTCTACAAGTTTGGATATTTTATGCACGTACCAATTCCAGTGGATTATAATGTACTGTTATAAATTGTTATGTATATTATATATGAGGAGGGTTATATGGCACCCCATTTCTTTGGCCCCCCTTTTTCTCCTCATTTGTGGCCAAGTATTTATAGTTAAATAAGTTAGTGGAGAGAGAGAATTAGTGGAAGGAGAGATAAACGGGAATGTGTGGTGGAAATCAGGGGGGCTAAAGGGGTGCTACACTATTTGGGGTGCTACTGAACGCTCCTCGTATATATATATATATCCTCACCTATTGAAAAAACATACATCAGTATGACTAATGCTAAATATTCCCTTTTAGATCAAAAGTTACAAACATATGTGGATTACTAGTTTCCCTACTAAGTGCAAGGCATTAGATGTATACTAAGTAATAGTATGAGATACTTTATAATATAATATAATGCATATGTGTTTGGTGAATAAATCTGGGAAGAAAAGCATGCATTAACACTATAGTTCTTTTACTGCAGCCACTAATACCTGATGTTTAATTCAGTATTGACTGTATTTCGAAGCTGATTTAATATCGGAACCCATTTGCAAGTTACTGTACATAAATGAGTGTGACTCTCACTGCTTGAATATATGTTTAGCTGTGTATATACATTTGATGTATTTGAGCTATTACATATAAATTAGATACACTTTGATGTATATAAATCAAGTTGACCCTAATTAAAATTATTTTAAACAGGGAGTAGCAGTGGCCGAATAATACTTGAAATTGTTTCAAGGAGAGAAGGTTAATGCAAAAGGATAGGCTAACAAAAATTAAACAATTTTGACTTGTTTATTATAAGGAAATTGATATGTATGTTTATATATTAGTTGATGTCTTATTAATGTAATAAGCTATATGAATGGATAAACTGGTGTGCATATGTAATATGTCTAATCGATATATGTTGATATTTTAAATTGTATTGTTATACTATTGTGCGTGAAAGGGTGTGACCCTATATCTGAATTCTGTAAAATCATATTATGGTTAATGGCTAAAATATATAAATGTTTAGATATACATGAAATTTATGAATAGTCTGATAATGTATATGACATTATAGTAGTAATGACTATTACTGTATGGATAGACATATATTTAAATATATATGCGTGTCATATGTATATATAGGTGCAACAATTAGTTCAGCTGTATAACATATTGTTAAAATAGTTTAATCCCTTTTGGTGCATACATTTATAAGATTTCAAACTTGCGAATACACACACACATATTGCTTTGTAAAATATGAGGATGTCATATAAATAAAAATTGGTTAGTAGAAAATCCATTTAAGATTTGGATATTGTATTTGATACAAAGGTTAAAACAACCAATGTTTGAAATGTTCAAAAGAAAAGGATTTATATGTATATGTATATTTGATTCATATATTTTATTTAAATCCAATTTATATTATGAATATAAAATACATATATTATGATATGTGTAAATAACTCTGATATTGTTCGCCACTACGAATTATAAGTTTTCTTTAAAGCAAATTTTGTTATATTAAGTTATGGTGAAGTCTTCCAATAGTACATCCATCACTGTCCAATCTTATTGGATGTAACTAACGCCAAAGCATTGTGCACCTTTTATTTTGGTTATATGCGGTAGGAGTAATTGTGGTGCTTCGACTGTATTATTGGGTCTGACTTAACTAAGGCTGCATAATAGTATTTATGGCCTTAGAGACGATAACATGAATTATTCTATATTTTGAGCAAATGAATAATACTGAACAAAATGTTCATTATGTGATCCAAGAATTATATATGATATAATTGCATAAGATATCTACCTAGAAGGTTGTGTTTTGGGTTTAGCCATAGCTGGGTCAAAGCATGACTAGATATGGAACTTGGAACACCATTATATATATATATACTGATATATGTATATAAACAAAGGGATGTTAATTTGAGTGGGATCATATTTTAGTTTAAACTATATATTAATATAAATATAAAGTTTGATCATAATTTTTTATGTATTTATATTAAATAAAAATAATAGAATCAGTTAATATTTATTATCCGTTGTTGATAATAAATAACAGATAACTCCGATAATTTAAATTTGTTCTGGAGAAGGATAAGTTGTATTAAATCAAATTTCTTGACTAACATTGAAATTTGAGGACTGTCCTCAAACAAATTAAAACATAATTTCTCTAAAAAATATCGAAGATCTAAGATGAAATTTGAAGTGTAACTCCAACCGAATAAGATATAAATGTTATAAAATCTACTTATACATCTCTAGTATTAGATACTAGATATGAATCACATAAATGTATGTGAATTTACAGAAATTGCAAAATAAGTAGAAATCTGAAAAGACAAGTGAACTTACGATTGGAGTTAAAGCATATGTTGCTGGATTATCAATGGGAAGTTAATTCCTGTTATATATACATTGGCTTAATTAAACAAATAAAATAATTGTCATTATGAAATTCCATATAAAGTAAATGTTATTTTGAATCTTGTTCAGACAAGTTTAAATTTCATTTATAATAAAAGAACAATTGTTATTCATTTTATTTAAATGAAATAATTAATGGAATTTCACAAATAGTTAATGAACTTTATAATTCGTTAACTATAATGTACTTGACATAATTAAAGAGTGGATTAAATTTAATGATTTGAATCTGACATACCTTTAGCATTGCCATTGAGCCTATTTAAACAAGAAAGCATATCAAAACTCCATAATGATGGAATTTTGAAATCATTTGATTTTGAATCAGATAAAGAATGCAAACCTTGTTTATTAGGCAAAATAACTTAATCACCTTTCACTTGACACAGTGAATGAGAAATAAGTATTGGTTCTCATACATAATGATGTACATGGAGCAATGAATACATAAGCTGGAGCCAGGTTTGTTACTTCATAATATTCACTGATGATATGAGTAGATGCAGATATGTGTATCTTATGAAACACATATAAGAATCCTTTGAAAAGTTCGAAGAATTGGAAGTGAAGTTAGAAATCAATTTTTAATAGAAAATAAAAACTTTTTGAATAGGTTCAAAAGAGAATATATAAGCCACCTATTTAATGACTATCCAAATGAGCTTGAAATTGTTTCACGACTCACTCCACTTAGAACACCATATTGAAAATTGTGTGTCTGAAAGGATTAATCACACCTTATAAGATATGGTACAACCAAGATAAGTCATACAGACCTTTTTATAAATTAAATTTTGAACAATTGCATTTAATCCTACTAAAATGATTTAAAGACGCCATATAAGATATGGGTTAGGAAATTTCCTAGTATGTCTAATGCAGAGATTTGGAATGTAAGACGTTAATTGAACGTCCTTCCTCTGATAA
This sequence comes from Allium sativum, assembly GCA_030737875.1. Lineage (NCBI taxonomy): Eukaryota > Viridiplantae > Streptophyta > Magnoliopsida > Asparagales > Amaryllidaceae > Allium > Allium sativum. Next base: position 527,269,325 of record CM060923.1, on the reverse strand, counting down.
GATCGGACCCAAATCAGATATCTAATTTTGTGGAATACTAAAAAGAAATAAATGGATATTATTTCTATAAATCCTCAGAGGATAAAATGTTAATTGCTCGAATTGTATCCTTTCAAAAGAGAGCCAATCTCTTAAATACCAAAAGAAATGAAATAGAATTCGAAATTTCTCATAAACCACAAAATACCATTGAATCTTGTATAGGCAAGAAATTGGGTGGGAGTATCACAACAGTTCTAATGTTATATATTGATAACACATTAATTATTGTAAATAATGTTAGTTTTAATACAAGAAATATATATACTGATTCTGAAAAGAAAATGTTTGGGTTAAGAAGTTCATGATTGAACTTAATTCATTGTTGATCCAATGATATACATTGCGATAACAATATGGCTGCTACTCGGGTCTAAAACATTAAACTCATTATCGATCCAAACATATATTTAAGAAATATAACTCTTATGTGAAATTGTTCACAAAAGAAATGAATATATCTGCAAAGTTGCAAATGTTGTAATGTTGCAGACCTACTGAATTAGACTCTATCACAGCAGAAGTTTATTAGTTACACTTGTTTCATGAGTATATGATACATGAATAATTGACTCTAGTGCAAGTGGGAGATTGTTGGTGTTTGTGCCCTAAAGGCAATTCATTTGATGAGATTGATAACACTATTGATGTTTTTTTTTCTATTTGGAATAAAATATTATTCTATTATATTATATTTACTGCGTAATATAAATATTGATACAATAGAAGTCCTTAGAATTATAATACGGAATTATATAGTTCGAGTTAGGCTTGATTTTGAGATTATATAATGTGAGAAGTATTATAATTCTTAAATGTCCCTAGTCGAGTTTTATTGTTTATAAAGGACAACAATAAAGCATTGAGACTAGTATATTTATTGACAGATGATCACATCTCATTGATCATTAATATACATGATATTAATGTAAAAACATAAATACGTATAGGAGAATATCGTATTGGGCTGACCCACCGTGAGATAACTACATGGAATATATTAACAGTATCATAAGTTATTCTCATAGTGACAGTGATATAATGGTCTTCAGACCTAAAATCATTATAATTTTATTCGAGGATATTTATGTTCTGATATCATCTAAAGTTATTAGTAACATAGTAACGATAACGGTGATTATTGGATATATCTAGAATCGAATGAAAATTATGAATGATCTAGTTGGAATTTAACCTTATGATATGTTCGTAGTGATATCCATAGGACTCTTGATTGAGTGAGACTGTGAAATGCATGGTTGTTCTCAAATATTGATTTGTTTTAAATAGTCTACTCATCGATCAAGAAATCAGATTAAATTATAAAGAGGACGATACGATCCAAGCCTTGAGTTTAATCTTGGATATATTGGTTAAAAGGATTATATTGCACCGATACGCAATCACGGGAAGGTTGTATCAAATCTTTGATCTTATTATAACTTGGGTAGCAGCGACGTATTGCTAGATGCCAATCACTGTTTATGATTTTAAATGCGGTTTAAAATCATTTCAAATGTTGAATAACCTATAGGGTCACACACTTAGAACAACAAAAGGGGAAGACTGATTTTGTTTTGGAGTAAAATAAAATATCAACCGTTGATATTTCTATTTGAATGGGTATAAGGAATGGTACACGTGTATATGGTAAAAGGAACCGTACTTCTTTTATATTATTACACAGCTACATCATTATATATCTATCTCGATTCTTCTGAAAACCCTGGGAAATGAAATCAAAATGGCAGCTAGCACCTCAAAAACTTCCTCCAGTTCAATTCGTATGACGATTCAATAACATGTTCGTGTGGATACCATAGAGGCTCAGCGCCTTGTTGAGCTCCTCAATTTGATACATCAATCCTTTTATTTCTTCCAGATTCATATGGAATTCCATGGATTCGAAGTAACATGTATAATTTCCAATTGATTTAGTTTTATTTTACTATTCTTGCATTCGATCTTAGTTTTAAACTGTTAAAACATTAATTAAGGATGTTGATTCGATCGAAATTTTCCTACAATGGTATCGGAGCATAGGGCTTGCAAGATTTAGTATATTGAACTACGATATTGGTTTATTCATGTATGATTTGTTATATATATTTGTTCGAAATAAAGATATATATATATACCTGATGATTTAATCCTGGTTTAATTAGAAAGGGCTTTTGAATCAATTTTCTTCTGATATAAAATTAGTTCAAATAAAAACAAATAAATACCCAAATTTTATTATGGATCATAGATGATTAAGCCATGAATTTATCAATTTGGTATGTATTACATGCTGAACATGTTAATAGCATGAATTAAACCAACATGCTAATTTATAGGTTGAGTCAATATAGATTTTGTTTGGTAATTTCATAGAAAAACCCTATTAGCATTAGACATATTGCTATGAGATGGCTGCAACGAAATATTTAGAGATATGATGAAACTGCTTCATCCTATAAGGTCTTTTAGATTTGGATTTTTTAATACCCATACTGTCTGGCTATGACACAGTATTTTCAGAATTGAAAATGCTATATTAAGACACAAATTAATATTAGATATTAATTTTGTCTGTATAGCACTTAGTTGTAGATCTGTTTATATGAGTATACTGTATTTTAATTTATAATCAAAATTTGTTTGATTTATGAGTATTAAGATGCTAACCCTGTATTTAATTAGTAGTACTTCTTTTGTATTATTACACGGCTACATCATTATCTTTCTATCCCGATTCTTCTAAAAACCCTAGGAAATGAAATCAAAATGGCGGCTAGCACCTCAAAAACTCTCCACCAATTCAATTCGTATGACGATTGAATAGCATGTTTGCATGGATACCATAGAGGCTCAGCGCCTTGTTGAGCACCTCAATTCGATACATCAACCCTTTTTATCGCTTCCGAATTCATATGGAATTCCATGGATGTGAAGTAACAGGTACAATTTCCAATTGGTTTAGTTTTAATTTACTATTGTTGCATTCACTCTTTGCTTTAAACTGTTAATACATTAATTAAGGATGTTGATTTGATCGAAATTTTCCTACAGTACCGTCTCACGTAAGTTATCTAACGTTGAAGGAGATGTTCCTTCGGTGGTTGTCTAATGTTGGTTTAGGCCTTCGGGGCTTGTGCTTATGGGATCTTGATCTCGATTAGGATGGTTTATGTGAGATATAACTAGTTGCTATGATTGCTATTGTCTGGTTGCCATTGATTGCCATGAATGTATAGTTGCTTTCAAATGCTTGTTTGTAAAGGCTACACTATCGAATGTGGGGAAGACAGGGTTTCGGTTCTTCTCTGTTGATGTTGGTAGATTAGTTAGTTGATCTACCTATCATCATATACTTTATTGATGATGTTAGATAGAATTTTTATCGCTCATTAACACTGTTGTCTGACTCAAGGTTTTATGTTTTCCTCTTATTACCTTGGGTTGTTCATCCGGTTTTGGATGGGCAGACTAAGTAGTAGGTTACATGTAATTGATCTTAATGAGGATGATGTTGCTTTGCGGTGCCGAGCAGAAGGCTGGCGTATTACTTTTCTACTATTTATTATTTGTTGTTCCGCGGTTTAATGTTTGACTCTAAGTGTTGTAGTGTAGCGAATTTGTACAGACACTTATCTCGTAATCTAAAGACATCTAGATATTCTTTCTAATTGTTATGAAAGTTCAAGTTTCTGCTCAAATATTCTTTACTATTATAGCCTGTTGTATATGTTCTATTATATTTTATCCTTGCGCTGTGAGTTACGACAGGTTCTGCATTGTGTTTACCTACCTTAATCATCGTCCATAGCTGCCTGGCACACTTTTAGCGCAATATCCTTCTTGTTTAGTGCAGGAGTTGTGGGTGGTCGTCACGTTTGGTATCAGAGCTCTGGTCATCGATTTAGCCAAAGTTCAAAAACATAATAAAGTATGAGAGACGTACTTGTAGATTTCAGACGGATGCTTACTATATATATTAGTATATAGTAATAGTGTTTGAACTCTATTGCAGTTTTCTCGTAAGTGGCTAATCATTATATATTACAGATTTAGAATGAGTCGTCGACCATCGAGACACGCTGCCAGGGAGGAGGCAGCTCCTGGAGGGGGGAAATGACGGTAAACCAGACTACCCAGCTATGTTCGAGTCCATGATGGCAACGATCTTGAGGAGGGTCCCCGCTCAGGGGGTAGCAACGGTAGATGTGGGAGTTTAAGTGCAGGTGTCGAGGATTGTGGACTTTGCAAAGGTATGCAATACCTTCACTTCTCTCAAAGGAAAGCCATTCAAGGGGACAGAGCCGACTAATGAGGTTTAGAGGTGGTTAGATGCTTGTGTACGGATTTTTGTAGATTTGGGTATTGACCATGCAACGAAAAGGAAGCTTGCATCGAGACAATTGCTAGGTAGAGACATGGATTGGTGGGACTCTATCACATTGGAGACTCCGGAAGTAGAGATAACATAGGAACAGTTCCAAGTCAAGTTCGAGACGAAGTTTACCTCTACTGATCAAAAGTCAGTTCTTTTCAAGAAGTTTATGGAGCTGAAACAGAATGGTCGATCAGTGCTTGAGTATGTTTCTGATTCTGAGGACTTATCCAAGTATGCTCGATTGTACATTGACTCTCCCTATCAGAAGAACGAAAATTTTGTTATGGGTTTGGATACCTATATTAGGAATCCATTGGTGGATCTTCTGGACGATCCATATGATAAGGTAGTGGAGAAAGTTGTTTAACATGAAAGCTTGTTTCTTAAAGAAGAAAATGTTGTCGCTACAACCAAGGAAGCTTTGAAACTACAATAGGGTTGTAATAACAATAAGAAGAGGAAGCAGCAATAGCAGAAAGGGAAGATGTTAAGAAGAAACCTAAAAGTGAGGTGGTTTGTTACAAATTCCAACATAAGGGTCGTTTCGCTAATGAATGTAAGAATCCAAAAGCTGAAAAGAAGTGTTTTAAGTGTGGAAAATCTGGGCATGATAAGAAGGATTGTCCGAAGCTAGTGAAAGGGAAGCAGATAGTGAAGGCTTATGCTTTGGAGGTCATACCATCTTCTTCAAGGTACTCTTTCGTTTGGGGTGTTTCAGTTCGTGTGTTGTTTGATACAGGAGCATCACATTCATTCATTTGTAATGAGTGTGTGTCGCTTCGGTTTGGAACCCGAGATTTGTGATAAACCTTTGGTTGTGACTAATCCAGTTGGGGGTTCGTCCAGCCTTTGTATGCTTTGTCGTGGTCTTGTGTTATCGAATCATGGTTGCCCTTCCATGTGTGATTGCTTTGTTTTGAATTTCTCTGGGTTTGGGATCATCTTGGGCATGGACAGGCTCCAGAGGTATGCGGCAAGAGAGAATTGCTTTAAGCTTGAGGAGAGAATCGGAGATGCGGAAGGCAAAATGTTTTGATTCGATGTAAGTCCGAAGATGGTGCCTTCGTGAGCTTTTTATATTCGCTTGTGATTCCACAGGAAGACATTTCATCGGTGCTGAACGCTAGTGATTTTGAGCATGTCTCTGAAGAAGTCAAAAGCTTGCCGCCACATCGTGAGATTGAGTTCAGAATCGATTTGGTCGAGGGTGCTAAACCTATCATTATGCCTCTTAGGAGGATGATGCCTAAGGAACAGTGAGAGTTAGAGGTGAAAATTCATGACCTTTTGGGAAAAGGATTCATTCAGAGAAGTGTATTCGAATGGGGAGCACCAGTTGTGTTTGCAACCAAGGCTGATAGTTCATTGAGATTGTGTGTGGACTATCTTGATATGAACAAGGTGACCAAGAAGAACAAGTATCCATTGCCGAGGATTGATGACTTGTTTGATCAGCTTCACGAAGCCAAAGTGTTTTTTTAGATGGATTTGGCAACGGAATCCCACCAGTTGAGGGTGGAAAATGATAGTGTACTGCTTTTAGGATGCCACCCGATTTCTTCGAATGGTTGGTGATGCCATTTGGGTTAACTAGCACGCCATCGTATTTTGTGGATCTTATGAATAGGATTTTCAGAGATTAGCTGAACAAGTTCGTGCTTGTGTTCGTGGATGATATTTCGGTTTACTCTTGGAATGAGGAAGAGCATAAGACACAATTGAGAGTTGTTTTGAAAATCTTGGGTAATCTCAGCTGAAGGTTAAGTTTTCGAAATTTCAATTCCGAAACAGCGAAGTGAGGTTCCTAGGACATGTAGTTTCTAGAAAGGAAAAGCGGTTGACCCCGCTAAGGTGGCAGCAATCCAGGACTGGGATAGACATAAGAATGCAACGGACGTGAGAAGTTTACTTTGGTTGGCGAGATATTATCGCCATTTTACAAAGCATTTCTGCACAATAGTCGCACCATTAATAGGGTTTACGAAGAAGAACCAAGTGTTCACGTGGAATGCAAAGTGTGAGCAAACTTTCAGGATCATGAAAGAGAGACCGACGAGTGCTCTTGTTTTGACGATTCCAAGTGGGAATGAAGAAATGGTGGTATAAACCGATGCTTGTGGTACTGGACTTGGAGCAGTGTTGATGCAAAAGGATAAGGTTGTGGCATACACGAGTCGACAGCTGAAGCCGCACGAAAGAATTTATCAAACTCATGATTTAGATTTGTTGGCGATTGTGTTTGCTCTAAAGATGTGAAGACATTTCATGTTGGGATTTCGATTCGAGTTGTTTACAGATCACTAGTCGTTGAAGTAACTTCCCCCCCCAAAAGGATTTGAATCTTCGGCAGCAGCGGTGGTTAGAGTTTCTGGCATCATATTATTTTGCTATAGCCTATATTTCTGGTAAAGGTAACGCAGTTGCAGATGCATTAAGTCAAGGACATGCAAGTTTTGGAGTGATGTTTTAGAATGGAAGATTTTCGAGTATTTGGCGGGATTTGATTTCATGCCATTGTGTAAGTTGGAACCTAAAATGTTGGCAAGCTTATCGATAAGACGTACTCTCATCAAAAGGATTGGCGAGAGCCAAAAGCGAGATGCAAAGCTTGTCGATTTTATCCAAAAGTTGGAACCAAAGGATACAGAATTCGAGGTCGATCGAGAAGGTTGGCTTCGAAAGCAAGGACGATTGGTTGTTCCTGATATCAACAAACTGAGATATGAGGTTCAGAAGGAATGTCATCACTTGAAGTTGACGATTCATCCTGGTGGTAATAAGATGCATCAAGGCAGGAAGCGATCTTACTACTGGGAAGGGATGAAAAGACATATTGGAAAGTTTATTTCCAAGTGCACGAACTGTCAGTTGGTGAAAGCTGAACAGAAGAGGACAAGTGGATTGCTTCATCCATTGGAAGTTCCTATGTGGAAGTGGGAGCATATATCGATGGACCACCAGGATACAGGGCATGAAACGAAGGAATTTGGGTCATCATGGATCGCTTAACCAAAAGTGCAAGGTTTATTCCTGTCAAATCGACTAGGACAACATCAAAGTTGGCTGAGCTTTATATAAAATGGATTGTTCGATTCCTATCAATATCCTGCCAACCCTAGGAAACTCCGAACATCTGTTTCATTCTTAGGTCTATCCCAGTCCTGGATTGCTGCCACTTTACCAGGGTCAACTGCAATCCCCTTTCCAGAAACAACATGACCTAAGAACCTCACTTCATCCTTCCAGAAGTGACACTTCGAAAACTTAGCCTTCAGCTGATGCTTTCGCAAGATCTCTAACACAGCTCTCAAGTGCATCTTATGTTCTTCCTCATTTCTGGAGTAAACCATAATATCATCTACGAACACAAGCACAAACTTGTTCAATTGATCTCTGAATACTCTATTCATAAGATCCACAAAATACGCTGCCACGTTAGTCAACCCGAATGGCATCACCAACCACTCGAAGAAACCGGATTGTGTGCTAAAAGCAGTCTTTGGTACACTTTCCTTGGCCACAATCAATTGGTGAAATCCCGTTGCCAAATCCATCTGAGAAAACAGTTTGGCTTCGTGAAGCCGATTGAACAAGTCATCGATCCTTCACAACAGATACTTGTTCTTTTTAGTCACCTTGTTCAGCTCACGATAGTCCACACACAATCTTAACAAGCCATCTGCCTTGGTTGCAAACACAACTGGTGCACCCCATTCGGAAACGCTTCTCCGAATGAATCCCTTCCTTAGAAGGTCACGAACTTGCACCTCTAACTCTCGCTGTTCCTTAGGCGCCATCCGCCTAAGAAATATAACGATTGGTCTAACACCCTCGACCAAATCGATCCTAAACTCGATCTCTCGATGCGGCAGAAACCCTTTGAACTCGTCAAAGACATCCTCATACTTATTAGCGGACAGCACAGATGACAAGTCTTCGTGTGGAATCACGAACGAATATAGATAGCTAACGAAGACACCCTCTTCGCGCTTACACTTTATAAACACCTTTCGCCCTTCCACATCCCCGACCCTCACCTCTAGCTTCTCACAATTCACCCTTGCCGCAAACCTCTTTAGCCAACCCATGACCAGGATGATCCCAAACCCAGCGAAGTTAAGAACAAAGCAATCACACACAAAAGAGCAACCATGAATCGACAACACTAGACCATGACACAACATGCACAAACTGGACTAACCCCCAATTGGATTAGTCACGATCAATGGTCTATCACATATCTCGGGTTCCAAACCCAAGCGACACACAAGCACATTGAAAATGAATGAATGCGATTCTCCAGTATCAAACAAAAATCGAATTGAAACACCATGAACAGAAAAAGTACCTTGCACCACGCCACCCTTTCCCTTCTCCTCAATAGTAGGAGCTTTGGAAGAAGATGGCACTGCCCCTAAAGCATACGCCTTAACTACTTGCTTCCCTTTCGCTAATTCTGGACAATCTTTCTTCTCATGTCTTGGCTTCACACACTTAAATGACTTCTTCTCATATTTAGGATTCTTGCATTCACTAGCAAAATGGCCCTTCTGCCAGCAATTGAAGCAAGTCACTTCTCCCTTCTGCTTCTTTTTGTCATCCTTTCCTTTCAGTTGTTGTTGCTTCCTTTTCTTATTATTACCACCCTGTTGTGGCTTCTATTTTTCCTTAGGTGCAACAACAAAAATCTTCTCAGGGAACATACTTTCATTCCTCAAATCCTACTCGACGATCTTCTCAAAGCTATCATCGAGGTGATCCACAAGCTGATCCCCAAGATATTCATCCAATCCCAAGACAAAATTCTCGTTCTTTTGATAAGGAGTATCCATATATGAACGAGCATACTTCGACAGAGCCTGGAAATCAGAAATATATTCAAGAACTGGGCGACCATTCTGTTTAAGCTCCACGAATCTCTTAAACAGAACAGACTTCTGCACGGTGGAGATAAATTTTGCTTCAAACTTATCTTGGAACAACTCCCATGAAATATCCTCTTCAGGGGTCTCAAGTGTGATAGAGTTCCACCAGTCCATTGCTCTACCCTCTAACTGCCTTGAAGCATGCTTCCTCTTGGTTGCATCATCAATGCTCAAGTCCTTGAAAATTCGAACACAAGTATCCATCCACCTCTGGACTTCGTCAATTGGTTCAGTGCCCTTGAATTGTTTTCCTCCCAATGAAGAAAAGTCTTTGCATAACTTTGCAAATTCTAAAGCTTTAGGCACTTGGACTCCAACATCAACTGTAGCTGCCACTAGAGCGAGGCTCCTTCGAAGGCATGCTTCAATCATAGCTTCAAACATGACCGGGTAGTCTTGTGCCCTGCCATTACCACCTCCAGTATTAGCTTCCCTAACAGCATGTCTTGATGGTCGTCTATCATTCTAAATCTGCAATTTAGAATAATTATCCACTTGCAAGAAAAAATGCTAAAGAATACAACCGCTACTACTATATATGCTAATATATATATATAGTAAGCATCCAACTGAAATCTACAAGTACGTCTCTCATACGTGATTACATCTTTAAACCTTGGCTAAAATTGTTAACCAGATCTCTGATACCAAATGTGACGACCGCCCACAGCCCCCGCACTATACAAGAGGAATAATGCGTTGAAAGGTGTGTCAGGCAGCTAAGGATGATCATCAAGGTATGGTAGATAAACAAAACCTATCGTAAACTCATAGCGCAAGGATAAAATATAATAGAACATATACAACAGGTAGTGATAGTGAAGTAGAAAACACTAAACTTTCATGACAACTAGAAAGTATTTCCCATACACATGGATAACAACAATAGTGTTTGTACAATTTGTCTCACTACAACACTCAGAGAAATAGCAAATATTGGAAACAAATACTAGATAGTAATAAAACTAGTATGTGAGCCTCCTGCTCGCCATCGATCAACGTTGTCGTCCTCACTAAAGCAATACCTTCCACCTGTTACTCAGTTTGCCCATCCACAACCGGATGAATAGCCCAAGGTAATAAGAGGAAACATAAAACCATGAGTCAGACAATAGTCTTAGTGAGCGATAAAACAATTAACAAACTTTATCAAATTAGTATATGAGAATGGGTAAATAATCAACTAATCTACCTAACTCCAGAGAAGAACTCTCAATTTCTTTCCACATTGCATGACAGTGATAGCCTTTACAATCCATACACCCAAAAGAATAACAATTCAGTCACGACAACTAAAGCATTCACTCATATATGGCAAAGCAACTCAATCATGATCACAACATGCATTCAAACGTCCATGACTGACTCTGGCTATCACCGCCAACCTTGCTTTGGAACCCTCGTTATCGTATGACTGGCTAACAATTTGCCGTCAATTGTCAAGGACCACACACGACGCCCTGATTCTAGCAAAACTCCACATGCTATAGTCAACACGTGCTACACGCTATACTCAACACGTGTCTACGCCATACACGACGCCCAAGGCACTTAACCTATAATTGGTCTTCAATTGTACCTCTGCTTTGAGTCCGCTAGAACCTATGACAATGATAATCCTCGGCCTTCGTCTCTCTAGTTGTTATCAATTACGACTATTAATTAGCTCAGAACACCTTAGAGCCGTCACTTCACACAAACTCAATACATCCTTGAGCTGTCTCCACATTTGTTGCATACAACAAACACTTTTCAACACTTCCAAACATCCCAATTGAATTCACTTTAGAGTCACATCATCATCGAAAATGTCCGACCAGAAATGGAAAAAATGGCTGACCAGAATAGACCGACCCAACTTTGGTCCGACCCAACTTTAGTCCGACCCAACTTTTCCTGACTAGGCCGACCCACCTTTGAATGACTAGGCCGACCCACCTCTGAATGACTAGGCCGACCCACTTTTTCTGACTAGGCCGACCCACTTCTTCTGACTAGGCTGACCCACTTATGGCCGATCCAACCTATGGCCGATCCAACCTATGGCCGATCCAACTTACGGCCGATCCAAAACCTGCATATTGCAATTCAACTCCGATTTCGACCAAAACTTTGCCAGCCTATAAATCCGTCAAAACTAACTCATCCAATTCATCATAAAGGATTACAATCATGTTATGAAATCAACAATATCATCAATATGACAATTCTATCAAGGATAATGTCAAATTCACCAAAATCACCACAAATATGCATATAAACAAAAACCATGGATCTAACTTGCACATTCGTATGGAATATAATAGAAATTACCTATCTAAACTTGCTAAATCAGATCCTAGGGTGATCTACATGAAAATGAACTTACCAATGCATAGATCTATGGAAAAACACTTGAATTTGATGAAAAACATGGTCTACTACTCTTACACTTTATTGAATCCATGTGGGAGATGTAGTCCACTCACTGATTCTCCAATACAAACTAAAATGATAGAGTTATGAATCCGGAAAGTGAACAATTCGAACCAAACTCCTCGATCCGATGAATTCACCTTTGAAATGATGTAGATCTAGCCTCCAATGGTATAAATCTATGATTTCCTTCCTTAGATTTGGATTTTTAATGGTGGAAAGGTGTTAGAGAAAGAAGGTGCACAAGGCCACCAAATGAGGAAATGAAAAACTAAACTATTTTCCATATCCCTCACCCCTTATTTATACCCTCCCATCAACCCACTAATGGGCCTCTCCAGTTCAGCCCATTATGGCTTACCAAACCTGGACAACCAACTGAAAAACCTCAAAATGGTGATTTCTCCCAAACCACTGAACCAAATCTTTAATGTAACCACTCTACAGATAGACAATCATCAATTCCTTTCTAATGGTACATGTCTCACCCTCTGATTCGATCTGAGTCAAAAGTTATGCCCTCTACAAGGCTGATAGGGGCAAAATGGTCACAAACAAAATCAGTAAAAATTATGGACATGTCTCACATCCCCATAAGCAACATATTAAAAGAAGAGAACGATCCAACCCTTAGGGAATAAAATAAAAATATTTTACGATCTTTCAATACTTAAAATACTGGCTGTTACAATGACACCATACGAGGCGTTGTATGGAAGACCTTGTAATTTTCCTCCTATTGGTTAGTGACTAGAGATAAGTTGATACTTGTGCCTGAGATGATAAGAGAAACATTGGATTGTATCAAGATCACTTGACAATGAATGATGACATCCCAAGATCGTTAGAAGAGTTATGCCGATAAGCGTCGAAAAGATTCGGAATTCGACATTGGTGACATGGTTTTCATGAAGGTTTCACCGTTAAAGCACGTTGTTCAATTTGGAAGCAAAGGAAAGTTAGCTCCAAGGTTTGTTGGACCGTTTCCAATAGTCGAGCAAATTGGAAAGCTCGCGTATGGGTTGCAGTTACCCAAGAAAATGTCAAGTGCGCATAATGTTTTCCATGAGTCTTTTCTACAGAAGTTTGTACATGAAACGAATGTGGTGGTATCTCCAGAGCAGTATGAAGACCTAGAAGTAGAGACTGTATCTACGAAACATTGTAAGCTGCTACGCGTTGTGGGGAATGACACGAAACGACTTAGGAGGAAGATGGTTAACCTAGTCAAGGTCAAATGGAGTGAGGACGTTGACGATTGTACGTGGGAGATGGAAGAGAATATGAAGGCGACCCATCCAGAATTCTTCGTTGGTATGATCCATAAGTGTCATGTCATTCTTACCCGGTGATAACTTGCACTATTGTTGTTGTTGTTGTTGTTATTATTATTAGAATGTTGCGTGCTAGGATAAGGCTATGGATGCATGGCTTGATGAATGCTAGTTTTGATGGTAAATTGGCTGCTCATGGACGGTAGGCATGCAAAATTGTTTGGTTGCTTGTGTTTGCTTGGGATTTTGGGGGCGAAATTCCTAGGGGGAGAATGTAAAAGCCCGCATTTTACATATCAGAGGATCGTAAAATATTATTTTTTCCCCTGAGGGTTGGATCATTCTCATATTTTGATATGTTGGTTATTGAGATGTGAGACATATCCATAATTTTTACAAGTTTTATTTGTGACAATTTTGCCCCTACCAGTCTTGTACAGAGAAAAACTTTTGACTGGGATCAAATCAGGTGCTAAGATAGATCTCATTGGAAAGGAAATGGTGTTGCCAATTCCATAGAGTGGTCACATTAAAGATTTGGTTTAGCGGTTTGAGAGGAATCCCTATTTTTGTGTTTCACAATTTCAATTTAGGTTTTGTAAGCCATCGATGGGGTGATTTGGAGTGGCCCATTTGTGGGCTGATGGGAGGCTATAAATAAGGGGTTATAGGCATGGAGAATAGTTTACTTTCTTCATTCTCTCATTTGGTTGAGCTCGTGATCCTCCTTGCTCAAGCACATACACCTTTCCACCATAAAAATTCTAGATCTACATTAGAGAATCGAAGATCTACATCGTTTGACGCTTGATCTACGTCAAATGAAGAGAGATCGCATCAAATCAAGAGGTTTGAAGTAGGGTTGTTATGGTAACGGTAGATTTACCATTACTAGTCGATTAGTAACCATTTTTGATTGAAATCGGTATACTAGTTAAAACAGTATGGTAACCGTAAATATACCATTTTTAACGATAAATTATTGGTAATATTTCTTCAATACCAATGGTAACGGTAATTTTACCATTAACTTTAAAACATATGTATATTCATCTCATATGGTTTATTACATGCATTTAGAACCAAATAAATTATTATATTTAGTTCAATAATCGGTAAAATAATTCTAAGTACAATTTTTTTCTCATTTATGTTTTTTTACTAACAAACATTACATATAGCATAATAAAGATGCACTGTGTATTAAAAAACATGTCAAGATACATACTTTGATTGACAAACAGTAATTTCCCATTACCAGTGTAACTGTTACCAGATTACCAGTATGCCAGTCTTTGGAATACTAGTCTATCAGTAACGGTAAGTTATCCTGGCTTACCAATAAAAATGGTACAGTAACGGTAATTGCCAAATGGTAACGGTAATTATTACCATAACAACCCTAGTTTGAAGCATATTATTCGCTGTCCGAATTGAGAATTTAGTGATTTCAAGTTAATTCGAATAATTAGTGAGTGATAAGCATCTCTCACACGGATTTAATGAAGTATATGGGTTGTCTGATCTAAATTTCATCATTTTAAGTTGTTTTCACCTTAATCTACATTATGGTAAGTATGTTTTCATTTGAACCACCATAGGATCTGATCTGGTAACTTAAAACCGGTAATTCTTATGTTAATTCATATGTTTATGCAAGTTAGATCCATTATTTTGTTCATTCATTGATTTATCATGATTTTAGTGAATTTTATATGATTATTGATGATAATCATCATTTTGATGTGGTTGGTGATTTCATAAAGTGTTTATGGTTGTATTGGATGATTTATATGGATTGATTTCCTCGATGTTGTCATTAAGTGATGGATCTACGTGAAAGTGATGGACCTACGTGAAAGTGATGGATCTACGCAAAAGTGATGGATCTACATGAAGGTGATGGATCTGCCTGAAAGTGATGGATCGACCAGAAAGTGGTTGATCAGCCAGATAAGTGATAGATTAGGTTGTTTAAAGTATGGTCATGTGGATTTTTCTCCATGACACGACGGGTCGTTAGAGTATTGAATGTTTCAAGTCATTCGGATAAAGCTTGGGTCATACACCCATTAAGGTCGTAGATCGTGGGTTTTAGACCGTGGAAGACTAGGTCGGTGGTGACGTGGCAGGAGTTGAGCGGAGGATGGGGCTTGTTAGGTTGTTGAAGCATGGATCGTCCGAAGAAGGCCAGTCTAGTGGCTGCAAATATAACTTGAACTCAGATCTGTCTGAGATCATTGGGTCGGGTTGTTCTGCAATAAAGAGGCGCAAGTCGAAGAAGTGCTAGCTAGTAGATTCATTGGAACGACTAGTCAGATCGTTAGATCATTGGAATGACCTAGACAGGTCATTGGTTGAGTTTGCCTTCGGGGTGAAGGGGGATGGATTGTCTTACATGGTCAGGCCGTTGAGGCATGGAACGACTTGAGGTGGGACGACCTAATAGTGATGGACTAAATTTTGATGATTTTTTGTTCAGCGATGATGTGACTTCGAAGTATTTTCAAGATGGAATGTTCAAAGTGTTGTGACTATCGTTGAAATGCAACGAATGTGAAGATGACTCGAAGTGGTGAGTTGATGGATAATGGTTTCTCGAGATATTTTCTTGAGCTATGAATAACCGTCTGGGTGGATGGCTAGAATTATTGAAGGCAAAGAGATTATCGTTGTCTGTGACGATCGCCTATAACCCTTGCACTAAAAAGGGGAATAATGCATTGTAAGGTATGCCAGGAAGCTATGGACGATTATAAAATTATGATAACACAAGCGGAACCTGTCGTAGAACTCACGGCGTAAGGATAAAACATAATAGAAAATATACAATGGGTATTATTAGTGAAGCAGAAAACACTAAACTTCCATAACAATTAGAAAGTAATATCCATAGACTTGAAATACAACAATTGTGTTTATACAATTTTGCCTCACTACAGCACTCAGAGAAGGATAACAAACAATGGAAATCCAAATACTACATAGTAGAAAAGATAGTACGCCGGCCTCATGCTCGCCTCCGAACTGCAACATCGTCCTCTCTAAGCTATCACATATCACCAGCCAATATTTCAGGTTCCAACACACATCGTGGCCTAAAATCAAACCTTGCCAAATATTCGAGGCTCTTCCATTCCGATAACATCGCTCCCAAACTTGCATTTCTTCGACTCAACGCATCTGCCACTGCGTTACCTTTGCCAGGAGTATAGGCTATACCAAATTCATACGGTGGCCACCTTTCCTGCCGAAGATTCAAATCATTTTGGGAGAAAAGATACTTCAACGACTTGTGATCTATGAACAACTCGAATTGAACCCCCAGTAGGTAATGTCTCCACATCTTCAGAGCAAGCACAATCGCCGCCAACTCCAAATCATGAGTTGGGTAATTATTTTCATGTGGCTTTAGCTGTCGACTCGCGTTGGCCACAAACTTATCCTTCTGCATCAGCATCGCTCCAAGTCCAGTACCACATGCATCGGTGTATACCACCATCTCTTCATTCCCACTCGGAATGGTCAATATAGGAGCACTCGTCAGTCTCTCTTTCAGGATTTCAAATGCTTGTTCACACTTTTCATCCCATGTGAGCACGTGGTTCTTCTTCGTCAATCCTGTTAATGGTGCAACTATCTTCGAGAAATCCTTGATAAACCATCGGCAATAACCAACCAACCCAAGGAAACTTCTCATATCCGTCACATTATTAGGTCTATCCCAGTCCTGGATTGCTGCCGCTTAAGCGGGGTCAACCGCTATCCCATTACCAGAAACAACATGGCCTAAGAACCTCACTACCTTCTTCTAGAAGTGACACTTCACAAACTTAGCTCTCAGCTGATGCTTTCGCAAGATTTCCAAAACAACTCTCAAGTGCATCTTATGTTCTTCCTCATTCAGGGTGTAAACCAGAATATCATCCATGAACACAAGAATGAACTTGTTCAACTGAACTCTAAAAACTCTATTCATAAGATCCAAAAAATACGCTGGTGCATTAGTCAACCCGAATAACTTCACCAACCATTCGAAGAAACCAGATGGTGTCCTAAAAGCAGTCTTCGACCCACTATCCTTCACCACCCTCAACCGATGAATCCTATTGTCAAATCCATCTGAGAAAACACTTTGGCCTTGTGAAGTTGATCGAATAAGTTATCTATCCTTGGCAACCGATATTTGTTCTTCTTGGTTACCTTGTTCAACTCACGATAGTCCACACACAATCTTAATGAGCCATCCGCCTTGGTTCCAAACACCACTGGTGCACCCCATTCGGAAAAACTTCTCTGAATGAATCCCTTTCCTTGAAGGTCATGAACTTGCAACTCCAACTCTTGTTGTTCCTTAGGTGCCATCCGCCTAAGAGGCATAATGATTAGTCTAGAACCCTCGACCAAATCGATCTCACGATGCGGCGACAACCCTTTGACCTCATCAAATACATCCTCATACTCATTAGCGATCAACATAGATGACAAGTCTTCCTGTGGAATCCCAAGAGAATATAGATAGCTCACGAAGTCACCGTCTTCGGTCTTACACCGGATCAACACTTTTCGCCCTTCCACATCCTGACTCTCACCTCCAGCTTCTTGTAATTCACCCTTATCGCATACCTCTTGAGCCAATCCATGCCCAAGATGATCCCAAACCCAGCAAAGTTAAGAACAAAGCAATCGCACAAAAAAGAGCAACAATGACTCAACAATAATAGATCACGAGAAATCATGCAAAGATTGGACGAACCCCCAGCTGGATTAGTCACTACGAAAGGTCTATCACAAATCTCGGGTTCCAAACCCAAGCGGCACACAAGCTCATTACAAATGAATGAATGTGATGCTCCAGTATCAAACAAAACCTGAACTGAAACACCTCGAACAGAAAGAGTACCTTGGACCCTTTCCTTTCTCCTCTGTAATAGGAGCTCTTGAAGAAGATGGTACGGCTTCCAAAGCATAAGCCTTCACAACTTGTTTTACCTTAGCCGCTTCTGGACAATCTTTCTTCTAATGCCCAAGCTTTCCACACTTGAAGCCTTTTTTCTCAGCTTTGTGATTCTTACAATCCTTGGAATAATGGCCCTTCTACTAGCACTTAAAGAAAATCACTTCGCCTTTCTGCTTCTTCTGACCATCCTTTCCCTTCTGCTGTTGTTGCTTCCTCTTCTTATTGTTACCACCCTACTATGACTTTAGAGCTTCTTTAGATGCAACAACAACGACTTCCTCTTTTGAAAATAAGCTCTCATGTCTCACGGCTGTTTCCACAATCTTCTCGAATGAATCGTCAAGATGATCTACCAATGGCCTTCCAATATAGGTATGCAGACACATAACGAATTTCTCGTTCTTCTTGTAAGGTGTGTCAATCGAGCATATCAGGACAAGGCCTCAAAATTAGAAACATAATCAAGCACAGAATGACCATTCTGTTTCATCTCTATGAACTTCTTGAACAAAGAAGACTTATGCGCAGTGGAGATACACTTCGTCTCGAATTTAACTTGGAACTGCTCCTATGAAATCTCTTCCTCTGGAGTCTCTAGTGTAATAGAATTCCACCACTCCGTGGCCCTGCCTTGCAACTGCCTTGACGCAAACTTTCTCTTAGTTGCATCATCCAACCCCAAGTCTCCAAATATGCAAACACAAGAATCCATCCACCTCCGAACCTCTACAGGCAGTTCTATTCGTTTGAATGGCTTTCCTCCTAGAGATGTATAATCTTTGCATAGCTTCGCAAAATCTACAACCCTAAGCAACCGAACACCTACATCTATCGTGGCTGCCACTAGAGCGGGTACCCTTCGCATGAATGCTTCCATCATGGCCTCAAACATAGTTAGGTAGTCTGGTGCATCGCCATTTCTCCCTCCAGTTACAGCCTCCTCAATAGAAGTATGTCTTGAAGTACGTCGACACATTCTAAATCTACAAATTAGAATGATTAGCCACTTTCAAGAAAAATTGCTAATGGAGTACAAACGCTACTATACTATATAGTATCATATAGTATACATCCAAATGAAATCTACAAATACGTCTCTCATGCGTAAGTACGTCTTCTAACTTTGGCTAAAATCGATAACTTGATCTCTGATACCAAATGTGACGACCGCCCATAACCCTGCACTCAACAAGGGGAATAATGCACCGTAAGGTGTGCCAGACAGCTATGGACGATCATCAAGGTATGATAACATAAGCGGAACCTATCGTAGAACTCACAGCGCAAGGATGAAATTTAATAGAACATATACAATAGGTATTAATAGTGAAGTATAAAACATTAAACTTTCATAATAATTAGAAAGTAATATCCATAGACTTGAATTACAACAATAGTGTTTATACAATTTTGCCTCACTACAACACTTAGAGAAGGATAGCAAATAGCGGAAATCCAAATACTATATAGTAGAATAGATAGTACGCCAGCCACCTGCTCGCCTCCGAACTGCAACAACGTCCTCACTAAGCTATCGCCTGTAACTTGCCACCCAGTCTACTCATCTAACAATCGGATTAACAACCCAAGGTAATAAGATGGAAACATAAAACCTTGAGTTAGACAATAGTCTTAGTGAGCAATAAAACAACTAACTAACATTATCAATAAAGTATATGAGAATGGGTAAATAAAAGAACTAATCTACCCACAACACTAGAGAAGAACTTAACTCCCGTCTTCCGCACATCAGATAGTGATAGCCTTTACATCAAACATTTCAATCATTCAACCATAGAAACCAGAATAACCATTCATTCATGGCAATTAGAAGCAACCAACAATAGCACTCATAGCATCCAGATTATATATCTCACACAAGCCACCCTAATCGAATTCAACATCCCTCAAGCACAAGCCCCAGAGGCCTAAATCAATATCAGACAAGCGCCCAAGAAACATCTCCTTTGACGTTGGATAATCTAAGTGAGATGGTACAAACAGAACATCCAACATGCATGATAGACTCTGGCTATCACCGCTAATCCTGCTTTGAAACCATCGTTGATCGTATGACTGGTGGAACTATTTGCCTTCAGTTGTCAAGGGACAATGGTAAACCCCAATTCTAGCTAAAACCCTACACACCATTCAAAGAAATGCGTCTAGGCCATACACGACACCCAGGGTACTCAACCATATGAAGAAATTATGTAACCCCTGCTTTGAGCCCGCTAGAACCTACAATAACGATAGTTCCTAGGCCTTCGGTATCTCTAGTCGTCGTCGACGGTGACCAACCAACCATTTGCGACAAGCTCAGAACACTTTTGAGTTGTCATCACACCCGTTGCATTATGAGTAGCAACGAACACTTCACATCACTTCGACATTCCCCATTGAATTCACTTCGAAGTAACAACATCACTCTTGAACCAAAGAAAATTATCAGCACAAGGTTCAACATCAATCCACAACTTTTAGGACGCACTGCGCTGCGGACCTTTGGTTTAAATCTGGTTCGTACCCGAAATATTTTTTTCCTAGAAATGACCCGTCATCTGGTTGTGACTGACCCCTGACTACTGCTCGAATGACCCTGTACATGACCAAACCCATGCACAATGATCCACTCGTGCATGATCAACCCGCTTTGGGTTGCATGACCGACCCGCTTCCTGGAAGTACGACCGACCCGCTCCGCTGAACCCAAATGATGACCGACCCGTCCCTGCTCGACCCCTACTTGCTCGACCAGACCACCATGCACCAAAACCATGACCGACTCGACCCTAGTGATCGACCGACCAGAAGTGTAAACATGTGACCGACCCGGTTTGTTCACATCCTAACCGACCCGGTTATGGATGCACGACCTACCCCACATACATCAAAACACCTTCACCACCTCAAACTTCATGACTGACCGTCCAGGCTCTTCCACCACGACCGACCGACCCGGAGCTTTGGAACACGACCGACCACCTTATGAAGCATGAACAACCCGAACTGTTCCAGCTCCAATCCATCCATCGCAATTTCTACTTGAAATTCGATCAAAACTCCGCCAATCGACAAGATCGACGAAATCTACTCAACCAATTCATCACCAACAACTGTAAACATGTTATGAAATCACTAACAACATGAGTTTGACGATTTTCACCAAAATTATGCAAATTCCACCAAAATCATGATAAATGAACATATGGACTAAATTATGGATCTAACTTGCATAAACATATGAGAAATATATGAAAATTACCGGTTTAAGGTTTCTAAATTAGATCCTATGGTGGTTCATATGAAAATAAGCGTACCATGATGTGGGTCTAAGGAAAACTACTTGAATTTGATGAAAAACAAGATCAAACACTCATATACTTGACTGAATCCGTGTGAGAGATGCATATCACTCACCAATTCTCCAAAGTAACCCAAAATGATTGAAATATGATTTCAGACAGCGAGAAATTTGATCCAAACTCTTCAATTTGGCAAGTTCTCTCTTCGATTTCTGTAGATCTAGCTTCAAACGATATAGATCTTTGATTCTCTAAGCTCTTATGGTGGAATGGTGGAGAGAATGAAGGAATGGCGGAACTCTAGCTCTCCCAAAATGAGAATGGAGAAAGTAAACTATTCTCCATGCCTTCTACCCCCTATTTATAGCCTCCACCATCCCACTAATGGGCCTCCCCAAATCAGCCCATTATGGCTTGAAAACCTGAACAACCAACTATAAAACCTTAAAACAGCTATTCCTCCCAAACTGTTGAGCCAAATATTTAATGTGACCACTCTACACAAATAGAAACATCATTTCCTTTCCAATGGCGCAGGTTTCAGCACCCGATTCAACCCAAGTCAAATATAATTCCCTATACATGGCTGATAGGGGCAAAATGGTCCCAAACAAAATTGGTAAAAATTATGGATATGTCTCACATCCCCATAAACAACATATTAACATATGAGAATGATCCAACCCTTAGTGAATAAAATAAAAATGTTTTATGATCCTCCGATACGTAAAATGCGGGCTGTTACATTGTCATAGGTTCTAGCAGGCTCAAAGCAAGGGTATAATAGAGACGTCTAAAAGACCGGTCGTATGGTCGAGTATTCTGGGTATCGTTGAAATGTCTAGATACGTATCATAGAAAGGCGTATGGAGTTTTTTCTTGAACCCGGGTTATCATTAGCCCTTGACATATAGCAGGGTTGGCCGTCATACGATTAACGATTGTTTCGAAGTAGGATAGGCTGTGATAGTCAAGTCATGAATGTTGGTTGTTTTGCTCGTACCGTCCCACGTAAGTTGTTTGACGCCGAAGGAGATGTTCCTTGGGTGCTTTTCTGATGTTAGTTTAGGCCTTCAGGGCTTGTGCTTGGGGGATGTTGATCTCGATTAGGATGGTTACGTGAGATATAACTAGTTGCTATGATTGCTATTGTCCGGTTGCCTTTGATTGCCATGAATGTGTAGTTGCTGTCAAATGCTTGTTTGTAAAGGCTATCACTGTCGGATGTGGGGAAGATGGGGTTTAGGTTCTTCTCTGTTGATGTTGGTAGATTAGTTAGTTGATCTACCCATTCTCATATACTTTATTGATGATGTTAGATGACTACTTTATCGCTCATTAAGACTATTTTCTGACTCAAGGTTTTATGTTTCCTCTTATTACCTTGGGCTATTCATCCGGTTTTGGATGGGCAGACTGAGTAGAAGGTTGCGGGTGATTGATCTTAATGAGGACGATGCAGCTGTGGTGGCGAGCAGGCGGCTGGAGTATTACTTTTCTACTATTTAGTATTTGTTGTTCCGCTGTTTGATGTTTGACTCTGAGTGTGTAGTGAGGAAAATTTGTAGAAACACTTATGTCGTAATCCAAAGATGTTTGGATATTCATTCTATTTGTTATGAAAGTTCAAGTTTCTGCTCAAATATGCTTCACTATTATAGCCTGTTGTATATGTTATATTATATTTTATCCTTGCGCTATGAGTTACGAAAGGTTCCGGATTATGTATACCAACCTTGATGATCTTCTATAGCTGTCTGGCATACCTTTCAATACATTATTCCTCTTGTTTAGTGCATGAGTTTTGGGCGGTCGTCACAAAACTTTCTATAGAAGATGATTCCCCTCTGAGGAAGAAGTGAACTACGATGGGAAAACCTGTGAAGGGAAGGAAATTTCGATATGAGCTTCCTGTGAGAAGCTTTTTCCATTGGAAATGGTAATCAACTCACCTTTAGGAGAGATTATTATTACCATTAGTGCAATTCCGCTATTCGAGTTTTACACTATATATTTGGATGAATAAAAATAGGAAAGTAGAAGACAAATCATCTATTAACAGTTATTAAGAGGATTAATAGCAGTGATAATTCATGATTCATTATCTTAAATTTAAAAACCAATAACATAATTTCTTGAATCCTATTTATTACTAGTTGAGAAGCAAGATTACAAGAGAGTAGAAAATTTTCCTAATTCCATTTTGAAATTAGGGTTTCACACAGTAGTTTTAGATTACAAATTTTGGAAAATGAACCAAAATGTCCCGATGTTGGTCTTTTGGGGTCCTATTTATAGGAATGGATTGGCTTTCCTTAATCTTTCGACCAATCACTATTTCGAAGGGATTTCCAAGGGTAATATGAAGGCTTCTCTGGTATCGGCTCTCCTTCCTCATTAGTATTCTCAGGATTAGCTTTTTTCGTTTTAGTTCAAACAGTTGCAAGAGATATACGTGTATACAGGCTTCCGGCTTATAGTGCAGCTTCTTTCGAATCGGTGTTCTTTCTGATATTGTTGGGTCTACAGGCTCTCTCTCTCTCTGATGTTCGATGCTTTTGACGGGCTTCTCCTCAACTTTTCCTTTTGAGATAGAAATTCATGTGGATGCTTTCGAAGTCCTTATAGAAAGGAATTTTAGTTGGATATAAAAGAAACAATTATATACGAGCTTTCAGCCTTTTTGTCCCTGCTTTTCCTTTGATGTTTAAAGGCTTCGGGTCTTGATTTGTTGCCTTTCGTATAATGCCAATTTTTACTTAATCCTTGAAGGTATGCATTGAAAGCCTTGCTTCATCTCTGTAGGAGGGTTATATTGGTAGCTAAACAAGGCTATTCCGGAAGGCAAGCTTGGGTAAGCATGTGTATGCTTCGTGATGCTGTCAGCTACACTTGGAATATTTCCCTTTCCTGTTCTTACCTTTAACTGCTTTCAGAGATCTTCCTCTTTTATTCTGTCCTTCTTTCACATTATTTGAACGATTTTTGGGTTAACATTCATCCCCCTAGTGTGAAAGACGCTTTTTTTCTTCCGGACAAACCCTAAGAAATACCGTTTGGTTCATCGTTATCTCCAAACGTACTCACGTTAGCACTAATTAATATAATTATTCCTTCTTTAATATAGTCCCAAATTCCAATATCGAGGGCTATCATAACTATGGGGGAAACCATATATAAACTTTCCTTTGATTGTTGAGCTCGTAACCCAAGCTAGAGTATAATTAATGATTATTCCTCATATTTAAATAAGATTTGTAAAGAACCCATATTCGGGGAAAATAACATGAATTCATTCTTCTACTCTGAAAATCTGAATCCCAAGTTTGGGTAAAGAAATCCATAATTCAGAAATAATCCAGTGAATTCTCCTTTGAGTGAAACTTTGGTATGAAGTTGTCAAAGAGTCCAAAACCTAAATTTGGATGTTAAAAGAAGAACAGAGCCTTTTCCGGCTTGGCAAACCCAAAATCAGGTAATAACGGAAAAACAAAGCCCTTCCTGACATAAACCTAGATTTGAGCAATATGAAAATAGAAGAACAATTTTTTTTTTTTGAAATAAGCAGAAACTCTTTCAGCTTATGATACCTAGACTCGGGTAGTAGGAACATAAAGGACCAAAGATTACGGCCAATTAGGGGTGATTAGTGATAAATAGCAAAATTATGCATGATAAAAATATGTAAAAATTCTTAAATATTTTTTTATACCTCTGTTAGAAATTTGTGTTTATTTAGACATATTTTGCTAACTCCATAGTTAAAACATGATTAAGGGGATTAAGGGGGAAATCATGGTTTTGGGTATGTTCGAACCATATTAACATGTTAGATTGTTGTTTTGGTGTTTGCGATTGATTACAACTATTACTGTATGGTATGCTTTGAGATTGCATAGGAAGGTTAGATTGGTTGAAAACATCGTCATGTGGCGTAAATAGTTGTTGGAAAGAAGTGTAGGAAGTTGGACCGGATCGGGCTCGTGACCTCCGAACCGACCCGCTTGTGACCTCCAAACCGACCCCTTCTCCGACCCAGCTTGTGAATGAGGACCACGAACCGCCTGCACCACTCATGAAGCACATGAACCGATGGCATCACCGAGCTGCTTGGATGGAGCTGCCACGAACCGCCCCCTCCGATCGGATGCACCACGAAACGATGCTTGGGGGAGCCACGAACTGGTGCAAGGATGCAACCCGACCCGAACTGGATCGATGACCACGAACCGAACTGAATGAAGGAGCCTAGAGTCCGAACCGCCACGACCTAATGGAGGACCCACGAACCGGAGGGGTATTCACGACCCGAACCCAAATGATGATCATGAACCGACGTGATGACTAAAACCCGAGTTGCAAAGGAAGTCCAAATAAGAAGTTTGGCTCAAGATCCAGATGGGAACCACCAACGAGCTAACTTCATTATTGGACTTTGCTGCGGGACGTGTGCAAAGGGGTTATTGTTATCTATAACTTTGGTTCACCACTGAGAGACATATTCGGTTATGGATAAGTGTAGTGGAGTCATTATGACTCCAAAGGGGCAAAGAGATCATAGCATGGCTATGAGCCAGTGCAGTGGAGTCGTCATGACTCCAAAGGGGCGAAGTGGACATAGCAAAGGATTAGTGGCTATAGATCAGTGCAATGGGATCATTATGACTCCCAAGGCAAAGTGATCATAGCAAAAGATTGGGTGATCAAAGTGATGGATATCATATGCTTTACGCACTGAGTGAGAGATGTGAGGATGATTGCTATGTTTGATTGTTTTCTATCGCCATGACATGCACACTTCCACTTACACTTTATGTTAGTGTTTACCTTAGAGTACTGTACATCTTGTTGTGCTAACTCTTTGGTTCCAGATCCAGGTTCAGGTATGATTATTTATACCTGTTATTATTTTGTTTTGCTGCTGTCCCTCATACCAGACTTTTGTATGACCCAGAGGTTTATGTCTCTTCTTATTACTCTATGTGCTCCTAAACGAGCATACTAGAGATAGGTTAGGTGGTATACGCAAGTAGTTGTCTGGAGACGAGCAGGAGGCTTTCACGTACTATTTGCATATATTCTCCCTGTGTTGTTGTTGGTCACTGCGTGGGCATTAGTAGTGTACCTTTTCTATCTTGCTTTAGAGACAATATTTTGAAGTTATAATAATGATGATCTGGATCATAAGCTGTATTTTGAATTCCGCTGTTATGATGGTTACGATGGTTTAGTTTTCAGCTTATGCACTGTCCCGCCTGTTTTATGTTAAGTTATATTATTATTATATTTTATTCCATGCGCTGTGAGATACAATACAGGTTCCTTTGGTATTTTTAGTTTAAATCCTTCTCCTTTGGCGACCATTCCGTGCTAGCTGGGCATCAGCACAACGCATTTCGCGGAAATGTCGGCTGGTCCGGGGCGGGCCGTCACGCTTGGTATCAGAGCCTAGGTTGCGTAGCTAACCTAGGGGAAGACATCTGGCAGAGATAGTATACGTATATGAGCGTGCGTATTTGTGATATTTTGGTTTTCAAAAATAGTGTATATATATATACTATTAGTATATCTAAGGACGAAGTCGCACTGCACTAGCACTACTAAGAAGATGGTTAATCTTTTTCTCTTTATAGATTAGACGATGAGCCGAAACACGAGGAGTACGGGTTCAGAGGCTAACAATAGGAATGTCCGTGATATGAGGACAATGTTTACTATGTTCAAGAGGGAGATGCTTAGGGATGTTCAGAGAGTAGTTCCTAATGTTGTTAATGGTGTTGGTGCAGTAGCGTAGGCGCCTAGAGCCGATTTCGCCAAGCTCAGCAAGGATTATACTAGTCTTGATAGGAAGTCGTTCCATAGGACGGAGTCGGCTACAGAAGTTCAAGATTGGTTTGATAGTTGTGAGCGCATCTTTGAGGATTTGGGGATCGAGGATGCAATGAAGAGAAAACTAGCATCGCGTCAACTGTAAGGACGGGCTATGAATTGGTGGAATGCTATTAAAGCAGCTACTCCTGAGGATCAAGTTACTTGGAATCAATTTAAGACTCATTTCGGTGATAAGTTTATACCAGCTGCTCAAAAATCAGAGTTGTTCAAGGAATTTTTAGAGCTTAAGCAGAATGGTAGGGCAGTCTCAGAATATATTGCTGAGTTCGATACTTTATCGAAGTACGGATTGTCTCTTATTGATACTGCCGAGAAGAAGAATGAGAAGTTCATAACTGGCTTAGACGAGTACTTGGAGGAAAGATTTTAAAACCACATAGATGAGACATTTGAGTCTATTATGGGGAAAGCATTGAGATCAGTGAGCCTTTATCCTAAACCCAAGACTGAGGTTGTCGTTACACCTATAGAGGGGCCAAAGCCACAGGCAAGCGGTGGAGGCAAGAATAATTCTCAGAATAAGAAGAAATATAACCAAACCAGGGATGGTCAGAAAAAGAAGGATAAGAAAGATGTTAAGTGTTATAGTTGTGGCAAGAAGGGCCATTATGCTAAAGATTGTAGGGCCAAGCCAGCGGACAGGAAGTGTTTCAACTATGGCCAAGTGGGACGTCTCAAGGATAAATGTCCACAACCTCCTAAAGAGAAGCAGATTGTGAAAGCTTAAGCTATCAACGTTGTTCCTTCTTCGTTGAATGCCCCAACTACAGCACACAAGGGAAAGGGTGTCATTATTCAAGGTATGCTTTCTGTTTATGATGTTCCTGTTCAAGTTTTGTTTGATACCGGGGCTTCCCATTTCTTCGGAACTAGCGACCTGGTAGATAGGTTGGAATTGGAACCCGAGCTTGTCGATAGACCTTTAGTTGTGACGAAGCCGATCGGTGGTTCGACAAGCCTTAGAATGATTTTCCGTAATTTGATCTTATCGAGTCATGGATGTAAGTTTGCTTGTGATTGTTTTGTTCTGGACTTTATTGGGTTTGGCATTGTCTTAGGAGTCAATTGGCTCCAAAGATATGGGGTGGTGGTAGACTGTGAGGGGTCTTCGGTGACTATTAGAGCGGATGATAGGCGGAGCGTACTGCTTGGTAGCCTACCTAGTGATAGGTTGATAGATAGTTTTCTAAATTATCTCTACATCCCACATGATGAGTTGTTAGATGTGCCTATTGCTGGCGAGTATCTGTACATCTTCAGGGAAGTGATCGGAATTCCACCACACCGAGAGATCGAGTTCCGGATTGATTTAGTGAAAGATGCCAGACCTATAATGATTTCACTTTGTCGTATGGAGCCAAGGGAGCAGCGAGAGTTCGAAGTGCAAGTTGGTGATCTTTTGAAGAAAGGATTTATCAGAAGAAGTGTTTCCAAGTGTGGAGCACCAGTTGTATTTGCTACTAAGGCCGATGGTTCCCTTCGATTGTGTGTGGACTACCGCGAGCTGAACAAGGTGACGAGGAAGAATAAGTATCCTCTTCCGCAGATAGATGATTTGTTTCATCTATTGAGTGGAGCAAGAATGTTCTCCCAGTTAGGTCTCGCGATAGATTTTCACCAGCTCAGAGTAGGAGCTGAGAGTATATATAAAACAGCATTTTGGATGCCATCTTGATTCTATGAGTTGTTGGTCATGCCATTAGGGTTGACCAATGCACCAGCATATTTTGTGGATCTTATGAATAGAGTTTTTAGAGATCAATTAAATAAGTTTGTTCTTGTGTTCATGGACGATATCTTGATTTACTCAAGGATAAGGGAAGAACACAAGGATCATTTGAGGAGGGTGATGGAGGTGTTGAAGAAACACCAATTGAAAGCGAAATTTTCTAAGTATCACTTCTGGAGGAGAGAAGTGAGATTCTTGGGCCATGTTGTTTCAGAGAATGGTATTGTCGTGGATCCTGCGAAGGTGGCTATAGTACAAGATTGGTCTACTCCCAAGAATGCAACAGACGTAAGAAGTTTCTTGGGATTAGATCGATATTACCGTAAGTTTATCCAAGACTTCTTCAAGATAGCAGCACCGTTAACTCGGTTGACTAAGAAGAATCAAGCTTTTGCTTGGTACGGAAGGTACGAGAATGCATTTAAGAGATTAAAGGAGAGCTTAGCGTGTGCGCTAGTGTTAGTTATTCCTAAGGGAAACGAAGAGATGACGGTATACATGGACGCTTGTGGTATCAGACTAGGTGCTATATTGATGCAAGGAGGTAGGGTTGTAGCTTATGCTAGTCGGCAACTGAAACCACATGAGAAAAGATATCCTACCATGATTTGGAATTGGCATCGATCATGTTCGCGTTAAAGATGTGGAGACACTATCTCTTGGGAGAAAGATTTGAGTTGTTTACCGATCTTAAATCATTATAGTACCTTTTCTCCTAGAAGGATTCAAATCTTCGTCAGCAGAGATGGTTAGAGTTCTTGGCTTCGTATGATTTCAATATCGCCAATACTCCTGGAAAGTGAAACGCGGTAGCGGATGCATTGAGTAGGACACATGCCAGTTTGGGGGCTACGTTTCTGGAGTGGAAGCAACTGGACTATATCGCAGGATACGATTTCAGACCTAAGTGCGAATTGGATCCAGAAATGTTAGCAAGTTTGACGATCATATAAACTTCAATTGAACAGATTGGTTCCAGTCAGAGGGACGATCCTAACCTTTTGGAAGTCATCTCTAAGTTAGAGATGGGTATCGATGGTGAGGAAATGAACAAGTATGGACTTGATAGAGAAGGATGGCATCAAAAGAATGGGAGACTAGTTGTACCCAACGTTAAAGGATTGAGAGATGAAGTGCTTAGAGAATGTCATCACTTGAAACTGACGATACATCCCAGTGGTAACAAAATGTATCGAGACATGAAGCAGAACTACTACTGGGAAGGGATGAAGAGAGACGGTGGACAGTTTATATCCAAGTGCATGAATTGCCAGTTAGTTAAAGCCAAGCAAAAGAAACCTAGTGGTTTATTATAACTACTGGAAATTCCCGAATGGAAATGGGAACAAACTCAATGGATTTCATCGATGGTCTACCGAGGACTCGATCAGGTCATGATGGTATTTGGGTGATTGTGGATCGATTGACCAAGAGTGCAAGGTTTATACCGTTCAAGTCGAATAGGACGGCAGCAAAGTTAGCGGAACTGTATATGAAGTGGGTAGTGAGATTTCACGGAGTACCAAAACGTACTGTGAGTGACCGAGATCCATTATTTACT
This sequence comes from Allium sativum, assembly GCA_030737875.1. NCBI lineage: Eukaryota > Viridiplantae > Streptophyta > Magnoliopsida > Asparagales > Amaryllidaceae > Allium > Allium sativum. Next base: position 527,238,847 of record CM060923.1, on the reverse strand, counting down.
AGTGGGTTTTGGAAGAGCTTACAAGAGGCTTTAGGGTCGGAATTACTCTCAGTACTGCATACCATCCTCATATAGACGATCAAACAGAGAGGGTGAATCGTGTATTAGAGGATCTCTTGAGAGCTTGTATATTGGACTTTGGAGGATCACAGGATGATCATTTGCATCTGGTTGAGTTCGCATATAATAATAGTTATCAGTCCAGTATTGGTATGGCTCCATTTGAAGCTTTGTACGGAAGACCGTGCAACTCATCATCAAATTGGTTGGAAACCGGTGAGTAGTTTGTGCTTGTTCCAGATGTAATAAGAGAAACGTCAGATAAGATAAAGGTTATTCAACAGCGAATGAAGGTTGCCCAAGATCGAAAGAAAAGTTATGCTGATAAAAGGCAAAGAAGTTTGAAATTCTCCGTTGGCGACTTGGTATTCGTCAAGATTTCTCCGTTAAAGAGTGTGATTCGATTTGGTAGGAAAGGTAAGTTAGCACCAAGGTTTGTTGGTCCATTTCCAGTCCTCAAACAAGTTGGGAATTTAGCATATAAAGTTGGATTTCCTGACAAGATGGCAGGAGTTCACAAGGTATATCATGTTTCCCAGTTAAGGAAGTTCGTGCATGATTCTAATATGACTATGTCGCCAGATCAGTTGGATGATATCAAGGTAGAACCTGAGGCGTTTGTGAACCGCATACCGATTCATATTGTCGGGTATGATACGAAGCAACTTTGAAGGAAGACGGTGAAATTAGTGAAAGTCCAGTGGGGTGATAATGAGTATGACTGAACTTGGGAAACAGAGGAGAACAGAAGGAAGTCGTATCCAGAACTCTTTGCCTGGTAAGATTTTAAAGCGCGATATAGTTATTCCCTTATTAGTAAACCACATGCTAGGATAAGCTTGTTGTGTTATTGTGTATGTTTGATTGTTTGTAAATGGTTTATAAGCATGCGGGACACTATTGTATGTTTCATGGTTAAGGAATTTTGGGGGTGAAATTTCTCAAGGGAGGTAGAGTGTAACGACCCGCATTCTATTTATCGAAGGATTGTAAGATATATATTTTATTTACATACGAAGTCGTATATTCGTGTAACTTTGGGAAGCGACTATTGGGGTCATTTCCCATGTTCACGATTTTTTCAGAATTTTAAATGACCATTTTTCCCCTGACGTATCCTGTTTCGCATATAACTTTTGATTGGTAAGGAATTTTGACCTAAAACCACTTCCATTGGCTTCGGATGACGGTTTCTCTTTCCGTAGAGTGGTCACATTAATCAAACGGACTTACAGTTTGGGAGATATGGCTGAAATAAGTTTTAAAAGGTGAAAAACAACATAATTGGGCTTAATTGGGTAATTAGCTGCTACATCCATTAGGGATTTCAGGATTAGGGTTATATAAGAGCTGAAAGGGGTTAGAGAAACCTTTCTTTGTCATTTTTACAGCCGCTACTTACCTCTCTTCAAACCTAACAATGGCCTGCAACTCCCAAATCACTTGCTAATCAAATATTAAGCTAATCAACATCAAATCAAGGCAAATTAACATCAAATTGGGGATAGAGCTGCTGTGTTACATTTGGATTCGAATCAAATCAGAGATATTTTCAGATCTGAGATTAATTTTTGGTAAAGGTGAGTGATTTGTTGTTTTTCACTAATTACGAACAATTAGGGGTGATTAGTGATAATTAGCAAAATTATGCATGATAAAAATTTGGAAAAATATGTAAACATTCTTAAATATTATTTTATGCCTCTGTTAGAAATTTGGGTTAATTTTGACATATTTTGCAAACCCTATAGTTAAAACATGATTAAGGGGAAAATCATGATTTTGGGTTTGTTCGATCCATATTAACATGTTAGATTGTTGTTTTGATGTTTGTGATTGATTACACATGTTACTATTACTGTATGGTATGCTTTGAGATTGCATAGGAAGGTTAGAATGGTTGAAAACGTTTTCCTGTGGCGTAAACAGTTGCTGGAAAGTAGTGTAGGAAGCTGGACCAGATCGGGCTCGTGACCTCCGAACCGACCCGCTTGTGACCTCCAAACCGATCCCATCTCCGACCCGTCTTGCGAATGAAGACCAGGAACCGCCTACACCACTCGTGAAGCACCTGAAGCGATGGCATCACCGAGCCGCCTAGTTGGAGCTGCCACGAACCGCCCCCTCCGATCCGATGCACCACGAAACGATGCTTGGGGGAGCCACGAACCGGTGGAAGGATGCAACCCGATCTGAACCGGATCGGTAACCAAAAACCGAACCAAATGAAGGAGCCTGGAGTCCGAACCGCCAAGACCTGATGGAGGACCCACGAACCGAAGGGGTATTCACAACCCCAACCCAAATGATGATCACGTACCGAGATGATGACTAAAACCCATGATGCAAAGGAAATCCAAATGAGAAGTTGTAGCTCATGATCCAAATGGGAACCAACAAGCTAACTTCATAATTGGGCTTTGCTGTGGGACGTGTGCAAAGGGGTTATCATTATCTATAACTTTGGTTCACCACTGAGAGACGGATTGGACTATAGATCAGTGTAGTGGAGTCTTTATGACTCCAAAGGGTCAAAGTGATCATAGCATGGCTATGAGCCAGTGCAGTGGAGCCGTCGTGACTCCAAAGGAGCGAAGTGGACATAGCAAAGGATTAGTGGCTATGGATCAGCGCAATGGGATCATTATGACTCCCAAGGGCAAAGTGATCATAGCAAAGAATTGGGTGATCAAAGTGGTGGATATCGTATGCTTTACGCACTGAGTGAGAGATGTGAGGATGATTGCTATGTTTGATTGTTTGCTATCACCATGACATGCACACTTCCACTTTACACTTTATCTTTGGTTGCAGATCCAGGTTCAGTTATGATTATTTATACCTGTTATTGTTTTTTTTTTGCTGCTATCGCTTATACCAGACTTTTGTCTGACCTAGAGTTTTATGTCTCTTCTTATTACTCTAGGTGCTCCTAAACGAGCAGACTAGAGACATGTTACGTGGTATACACGAGTAGCTGTTCGGAGACGAGCAGTAGGCTTCCACGTACTATTTCCATATATTCTCCCTGTGTTGTTGCTGGTCACTTCATGGGCATTAGTAGTGTACCTTTTATATCTTGCTTTAGAGACAATATCTTGAAGTTGTAATAATGATGATCTGGATCATAAGCTGTATTTTGAATTCCATTGCTTTGATGGTTACATGGTTTAGTTTTCAGCTTATGCATTGTCTCGCTTGTTTTATGTCAAGTTATATTATTATTATATTTTATTCCATGCACTGTGAGATATACTATAGGTTCCTTTGGTAGTTTTAGTTTTAACCCTTTGGCGACCGTCCCGTGCTAGTCGGGCATCAGCATAGCATATTTCGGGGTAATGTCGGCTGGTCCGGGGCGGCCGTCACATTGGATTAGCGGGCTATTAGAGGAAGTTCATTAAGGACTTCGCAAAGATATCAGCCCCACTCACCAGACTGACGAAGAAGAATCAGACTTTTTCTTGGGATGTATATTTTGACGATGCTTTCCTGTTGTTGAAGAGGGCTCTGACAACAGACCCAGTCTTGTCCTTGCCCGATGGGAGCAAAGTGTTCACAGCATACACCGATTCATGTGGTACAAGGCTTGGTGCGGTTCTGATGCAAGAGGGAATGGTAGTATGTTATGGAGGTAGACAGCTAAGGATTCATGAGAAGAACTACCCTACCCATGACTTAGAGCTAGCTTCCATAGTATTCGCGCTTAGGACTCGGTGCCATTATTTGCTTGGAGGGAAGTTTGAGTTATATACCGATCGTAAATCTCTTAAGTACTTGTTCTCGCAGAAGGATTTTAATTTAAGGCAACAAAGGTGGATGGAGTTCCTAGCATCCTATGACTTTGAGATTGCTTATATCCCTGGCAAGGATAATGTGGTGGTAGACGCATTGAGTTGGTAGAGGATGACTTTGAGTTCTCTGCTTGTGGAGAGGAAAAGCTTAGAGTTTATATCGACTTTTGATTTTAGACCCTCCACTGAGTTTACACCTGGTTTATTGGCATCACTAGAGGTCCGACCAACTCTTTTTGATTAGATAGGAACTTCGCAGCGAGAGGATCCACAGATTTCATATATCTTGGATAGGCTCAGTAGAGGGGAGACTTCTAGTCGTCTGAGTAGATATTCCACAGATGATAAAGGGTTGTTGCGACGAGATACAAGTCTTCGTGTTCCCCGAGTTGGGAGTTTGTTGAAGATAGTCCTTGAGGAAAGCTCATCATTCTAGGATGATTATTCGTCCAAGCGGTGATAAGATGTATAGAGATATGACGATGGTTTTATTTTGGGCTGGGATAAAGAAAGATATGGCGGAGTTTGTTTCTCAATGTTTGGTTTTCCGGCAAGTCAAAGCTGAGCAAAGGAAGCCCGGTGGTTTACTTCATCCTTTTGAGGTCCCACAGTAGAAGGGAGAGAGCGACTCGATGGATTTCATTGATGGTTTGCCTAGATCGAGGAAAGGCAACACCAGTATTTGGGTTATAGTGGATAGACTCACTAAGAGTGCTTATTTCATTCCGGTTAAGAGTAAGAGGACGGCAGCATGGTTGGCAGCAGTTTATGTTCATGAAATAGTCCGTCTTCATGGAGAAACTTCCAATATCATAAGTGATCGAGAACCCATTTTAAACAGTGAATTTTGGAGGAGCTTGGAAGAAGCATTAGGTACACAGTTGTGTTTGAGCACCGCTTATCACCCTCAGACCGATGGACAGACGGAAAGAGTGATAGAGTTCTTGAGGATCTTTTAAGGCTGTGCATCCTAGACTTCGGAGGGACTTGAGAAGAGCATCTTCCTTTAGTAGAGTTCACCTACAAAAATAGTTATCAAGCTAGTATTGGCATGGCACCCTTTGAAGCATTGTACGGACTACCCTGTAGATCACCGATTTTTTGGTTGGAGTCTACAGAAAGACATCTAATTAGACCTAAGATGATTAAAGAAACTTCAGAAAAGATTGATCCTATCCGTAGGTGCATGAAGACAGCTCAGGACAGGCAGAAGTCCTACGCTGACAGGAGAAGGACTGACATTGAGGTTGAAGTAGGAGACATGGTTTTCATCATAGTATCACCTTTGAGGAATGTGGTTCGTTTTGGGTTGGTAGGGAAACTGGCACCAAGATTTGTAGGACCATTTCCCATAACAGAAAGGATTAGCCAGATGGCCTATAGAGTAAAGCTACCAGAGAGACTATCTGACATTCATGATGTTTTCCATGTTTCTCGTTTGCTGAAGTGCTTGCATGATACAATAGAAGTAGTTGATCCGATTATGCTTGATGAAGTGGAGGTGGAATAGGAGGCGACAGTTAGACGATTTCCTATCTGTATTCTTGGATCAGAGTTTAAGAAGCTAGGCAACCAAGAGGTCAAGTTGATGAAAGTTTAGTGGGGAGATAACTAAGAGGACGCAACTTGGGAGACTGAAGACAAGATCGTACCCTTTTCTTTTCAAGGGTATGTTCTTAACTTCTTCTTCCAAAGCTTTATTTCATGCTTTTTCCATCGTTTAAGCATATCCTATCGATCGAATCTTCGACCTTTAGGTAGGGAACCCATGGATAAAAACTTGTGTTTGAGACATGTTATGCTTGATGGATGCAAGTGGATGTAAGTGTTTGCTAGTGATTGCTCGTGGATGCATATACACACACATTAGGCATTAGATCGACTCAATCACTCTCATATTGCATATGAATGGGTGTGCATTTTTCTTCTTTTAATGGATGAAAGTGGGTGTATCATCATATGGATGTTGCATTTGCATGAATGATCGCGCACACATATAGAATTTACATTTTATAATAGGATTACTTGCATATATGTTGGATTCATGGCACTAACATACATTGCATTAAGTAGGTCAGCTGAATCAGTAGACCGCCTGATCTTCTGCACTAGTATAGGGACATATACACAAACTTTGCATATGTTCATAAAGGTATTAGAAATCTCTAAGGACAATGAATGCTTCTGATTTGTGAATGAGTATATGGATGTTAGGATATACATTCTTCTTAACTGGTGGATTTCGGGGAAGAAATCCTTTAAGTAGGGGAGAATGTAACACCCAATAATTTTATAACACGCTATAATGATAAACTAAAAAATACTTAATTAAACATTTGGAATTAAGTAAAACGGGTTGCGCCAATGTGTTCGTCTCGGAATTCCGCTTGAGATGGACTTCAAGTTTGCAAAAAAACAGACACTATATGAAAAAGTTATTAAGGTTAGAAGTTAGTATACGCATAAGAGGAATATATATACATAACTGTTAACGATATTTTCCGTCGACACCATAGATAGGTCGATGAGGATGGACCTAAGAGGGGATCGGTCCACTAGTCCTTCATAAATCCAACTCAAATTACTACTTTCGGGTATTAGGACCAAGTGTCTAGGGGGATCTGTGCTCGTGGACAATGTTTAAGATTTATAGGTAGGGTTTAAGCTGATCGGGGGGAATGGTTTCCTCCGATATAGATATAGATTCAGGCGAGAATCCGGGTATACAGGGGAAGCGAACGACAAACCGAGAAAAACAATAACTAAGAATTAATAGATAAACTCACAGTGAATATCGTAAGTGTAGACTTGCTTCTTATTAAAATTTCTCTTTTCTTACATGAACAGAATCGAGGAGAATCCTTAAACAGATCTATATTTTTGAGTTTATTCTAAGAAGAAGAGTACAAGAATTTTTGATACCCCCTCTATGCAGTTCTTGGGGTCTTATTTATAGAGAATTTGGTCCCCCTTCCGCTGTTGGGCCGTTTAGGCATTCAGGAACCTTTGTCGGCCACCTTTTCCCTAGGCCTTGAACGCTTTTGCTTCCGACCGCCTTGTAGTGTTAACTTTGGCTTCCGTAATGGTGGTTTCAGCTAATAAGGAGTCTCTTCGAGATTGACATGTGTTTGCTGTCATTGTAACTCTTAGGTGTAGACCTTCGGATTTAGGCTTCTGGTTTTCCCGTGGATACTTAGGGGAGCCTGCCCTCTTTATGTATGTGAGTAGTAGTCGGTTCGGAATTACTGTCGGTGTCTGTGCTGAATAGACCAATGTGGATAACTAGTATCCCTTCTGGGGTTCCGGCCTGCTTTTCAGTAGGATTTCCAGGTATAGCGTTTTCCTAACTTGATGCTCTTGTTTTTTTACCTCCAATCATGTCGGTTTTAGGCGGGTTAATATCGGAGGTCCTTTCAGACCTTCATTCGATGGAATTCTTGCTTTCGCATCTCCTGGTTTCTGGCCTAGGTGGCTTCTTGTCGTGGAACCTTCATCTAGGTTGACGCCAGCCAGATCTTGTCGGATAGATTCTTCTGGTTAGGTGCCTGTCGGGTGACTTCCGTTGGCATTCTGCAGACCTTGAGTTCTCCTTTCTGGGAAGGTATCAGTTTATGTTGTTCCCCAGTTGTTCTTCCTTGCTTTTGGTTCTTTTTGTACTTGTATTCTTCCGACACCCCTTCACTGTTGGCTGGTTTTGGAGATAATTTTGTTGGTAACATTTCCCCTCTAGTGAAGGGGTGTTTTTGACATTTCAAGTCAATCTTTTTGTCTTTTCCTAAAGCGTCCTTTTTGTGTCTTTTGATCTCCTTCAATCAAGAGCGTTGATTCGTTTCCCTTTGAGATGTCCAGATTGATCTTGGCTTCAGGATGCAGATAATTCTTCTTTATACTTTTATTTCTGGAAAATAATTTTTCTTTTTCCGCATAAATCCTGTTCATTGATATTGTTTTAGATGTACGGTTGAGAGGCGAGGCGAGTCTCTCTTTCCAAAAAAGAATTTTCATTTTCTCTCTCTTCTTCTTACATGCATGGCATTTTACTAAAGCAAGATTGACGTTCATCAAAATTTGTCATACTATTTTCTAGGACTTCAGATCTAGCTAGTCATAAGTTTTCTTACCCAAAAACCCAATCACTGATTTGAATTATGCTTTGAATCAGGGATTGATGGCTTTAATGCAAATTAAGCTCTCAGTAATCATCCGAGATGATGATTAATGGTGACCTTTAATAAGTTATACCCATCCCCGTTCATTATCGGGGATCTGAGAAATAAGATTGTACAGATACTTCGTAATAGAAGTTATTTTTATCACGTGGACATTGTTCTTTGCAGCCAAGATCGTTGTCCAACGGGATAAGAAAATTTCATGTCTCATGTTTGTCCATATGTTGTTTGTGTGCAATTATTAAATAGAAATTAGCTTAAGATACATGTTTATGTTATGATATCATCTGGCAGGACTATGTTTGAGATTTCGCAAATTGGTGACCACAACTTGAGCAAGTCCGGGCTTTGTTCAACGGAGGGGAAGCTTGGAGTGAAGGAACCTCAAGTGAATATCTCTATAGGTGAAGTTCTAGGTGTCCTGACTCATCACTTTGCCTTGTTGTCCCCATAATTTCTTTGTAGGCCCGCCCCCTCATCTTTGGGACAAAATCATTTAGAACAACCTTCTCCCACTCTTTCCATGTTTCTTGGGGATGGTTCACACCGATTTTCCGTGGCTTCTACCCCCTCTAAATTTTAGTTTAAAAGGAGGTCCCCCTTAGCCTCCAACAACGACCCTTCTAGGGGTCATAAGAGGGCAACTATTGTTTCTTGTCCTTCTAGAGATGAAATTGTTGAGTCGTCCTGTTATCGGCTGCCATGCACCCCTTTTGCACCCTCTCCTGGAAGTTTCCCTAACGTGTGCCCCTCCTCAGCGGAGACTGTGGGAAGTGACTTTGTTGCTGGTTTCCTAAGATCTGATTCTTAGGGAGATTCAGATTTAAGAGAGAGCGGGCTGCTCTTTTCTCCTTATCGGTTGTGTGCCCTTATAAGTTCTCCTGTACAAGCCTCAGAGTTTGATAAAATTATCGGATCTGTCTTACCCTCCATTGATGTCTATGTTCCGGAGTTTGCCTCTGAAAAATGGCCTGACTTTTGCCTAAACCTTGTTAAACGACAACTCCTAGCTTGTACCCTCATTTTCCTAAGACCTTTTATTCGCTTTCTTGATGTAAGGACTAACATTATATTACTCCTCCTTTCTTTTCAGACATCCAGGGATTGGTTATGTTGCTAGGGCGACAGCTGCCTCCCTATCCCGGGAGAAGAAAGGACTCCAAGAAGAGAAAACCATGTTAGAGTCTAAGCTCCACGATTTATATTTTCGAAGAGTAGCAATGAAGAGACTTGTAGTCAACTAAGAGTGTTTCTAGAGAGGGAAAGGGCCAGTAACAGTTCCTTAGCCACTGAAATCTCTACCCTCAAGCGTGAGCAGTCAGATATGTTGATGAAGTATGCAGTGAGATTGAAAGTAAGGGAAGAAATTCATTCTGATGCTAAGTGGATAATTTACGAGACTCAGGACCGGATTTCCTTGTTTTTGGAGGTGCATCTTCCAGACGTGGTGTCTAAATGATATGAAAAGGCTATCCCTTCAGTCCACCACGATAACTGTGGCAGTTCCCGGACTTGGACTTTCCTTCTCTTCCATCATCACTTCGGAATAGGATCTTGGGGAGTGCTATTACTTCAGATCGGGACACTAAGGTTTCCAAAGGGAAGAAGACGAAGGTGGAGGATCTTTTGTTTGTCGAAACGCTGCCTGACTACTCAATGTCTGGAGATGATGAAAATCTGATTCTGCATATAGGAGGAGGTAATGTAGGCAACTCGTGAGGAGATGGTGGATTTGCGGAGCGAGTCAATATTCCGGAGTTCGGTGAAAGATAACAAGTGGTGCACATAGCCTCCCCTATTCCTCAGGTATAAATCTTAGTTTTTGAATTCCTTCTTTGCTTGCAGAAGTTAGCCCTTGATGACTTGTTCTTATGTTGATGAAAATTCTGTTTTCGCTGATTACCCAAATTTCAAGGATGACCTTCGTTCTCTTTCTATGCTGAGGAGGGAATTTCTTACTATGCCTCCTTATATATCTGACAGGGAATGCTTCTTGAAAGAGCTCAAACATATTTATATGAAGTACCCTCGGTTATCTTTCAACTTCTTGGGGCATGACAGGGAAATGATACTAAAGAAACTTAGAACTCATCATGCGAAGTTAATATGTAACATGAAGGAAAGGAACGCTGGGGAGAGAAAATAACTTGTTGTATTCTTTTTAATTGACAATAGCGCGTATGGACACGAACAGTATTCGTTTTCATTTTCTTCCTGTTGCATGCATTTCTGAGGCTCAAATAATGATGTCTTCTGGCAATAAGTTTCGCAAACAGTAGCTCACTTGTTTATATGAACAGAAAAATTCACCCGAAGATACCTCCTCTTTCATAGATAAAGGTGTTTTTCTTACTTTGCGCTCAATAGATTTTCCAGGGAATTCTCTTATTGGTATTGATGGTGGATCTGCCTTGTCCGGGGAGCTACTTACGCGATATTTGCAGGAACAAATAAGTGTATTGGAGGCCCAAATAAAGCAAAAGGATAAAGACATCTTGAAGCGAAGAGGAGTATAAAGGCAAATCCTTATATCGATTTTGATGGAGAAAAGGATGAACTCCAACGTCAAGCTATTGATTTAGAGGTGAGGTGTAAAGATGGGCTGGTAAAATGTGAAGAATGGAGATCTACCTTTGGATGCACTCTTGGAGTCTCCGCTTCTGATGTCTCACAGATTTCGATGGGGTCCGAATCTTTAGAGCCTGAGATGGGGGACTTTCCCTCTGGAATGGATTATCCCCTCGCTGCCAGGTGGCACAGACAGGTTAAGGCTAACATGAAAGGTTTTTATGATAGGAAAGGGAACGAGGGCAACTCTCATCATACTGACTTTTATACTTTCAAAATTAGACAACTACAAAGGAGAAACAGTATTTGTGCAAAGATGCCTTTGACTTGAAGAAGGAAAACAAAAGCCTTCGTGCAATGGGCAAGGCTTTTAATCAAGCTTTAAAGTGGCAGCCCAAACCTTTGGATGACTCATGTGTGGTCATAGAAAAGATGCGAACAGTCGACGGGCTTTTACGTACTGGAATTCACTATTCCGCCACCTCTTTATAGAGGGCTAGACTATTGCTTATATGGGAGTCGTAGTGCCAGGACAAGGTTTTTTTTAAATATGTATTTACTTCATGAGCTTTCTTGTAAAAAATTACGCAATGTACGAAGTATACAACATTTTTCTGTTGGGGTATAGTATTTTATAGCGATAGTATATACGGATAGGGGTAGGACTTACAATGATGTTTCTCAACATGCGACCACGCATTTCAGTATAAACGCTTTTCTTTAGCAATGTTATATCATAACAAGGTGCACACCTTCGGCGCGTTTCGTTGGGAGTTTGTCTTATGGGCTTTTAAATAGCATCCCATACTCTTGGTAGGATTAACAGTACCAAAGTGCGTTAAATATGAAAGGCTTATAATGCTTATAAGAGAGTTGAGGGTTGAATAACCCTTCCTCATTCAGCTCTGGGAATTCGATCCGACCCAGATCTGGACGCCTTGTGCTGAGACTGGGATCCTGCATCCGGCTATTATTCGCTTCTTGGCATCGAGATGAAGCTGGGTTGCTTCTCCCAATGTTTGTGAAGAACTGAATTGACCCTGGTTCGGGTATTTAGAGGGTCCCTGTCGACTCTATTGGAAGTTCCAAAATAACCTTTATCTGAATAATTAAGGATTAGGGACCATGAAGCCCTTTTCCAATATTTGTAAACCACCGAATTGACTCAGACTCGGTATTAATGTGAATAAAAGACCGGAACCCCCCTCCGGTATTTGTGAAAATCCGAATCAACCCAGATTCGGGTATTAATATAGAAGACCGGAACCCCTTCCATCATTTGTGAAGAGACGAATCGATCCAGATTCGGGTATTAATATAGAAGACCGGAACCCCCTCCGGCATTTGTAAAGAGCTGAATTGACCCAGATTCAGGCATTAATTTAGAAGACCGAAACCCCCTCCGGCATTTGTAAGGAGCTGAATCAACCCAGATTCGGGCATTAGTATTGAAGACCGGAGCACCCTCAAGCATTTGTGAAGAGCCGAATCGACCCAAATTTGGGTGTGAATATAGAAGACCAGAACCACCTATGGTATTGATTGTTTTGGCATCTCTTTTGGATTCGATCTGTGAAGCAGAGGCTATACATGCTTCTCGAGCCACTCCTTAGGCTCCTGATGTCAAAGCAGAGGATGTACGTGCTTTGTTGGCCACTCTCTGGGCTTGTGCGTCCAGTGCGCTTGGCTAGCTTATCCACAAGCAGGGCCTAGGGACTTACCCGACCTCCCTCCAAAAGGCGTCTTATCCTAACCATTATAGGAGATGTTAAGGTCTTAGACACTTAGATGGGGCCATTGTGTGCATAGAACTAAGGTTTACTCTTTTGATGCTCTATACCGACCATCGTAGATTCTGATAGAGGTGTTAACTAGCAAAAGTTCATTCGAGCATTCTAACAAGTACTATGGGTGCATAGTATCAAACCTTGCTCCAGTCTCCACCTCCAGGCGGTCGGTCAGCCTCCAGCTCCAGGCGGTCGGTCAGCCCCCAGCTCCAGGCGGTCGGTCAGCATCCAGTTCCAGGCGGTCGGTCTTGCGCTAAAGTACACCGATCGGTAGAAGGAGATGATGACCAATCGGCTATTCAAAGAGGAGCAGGTAAAGGACACGTGATTCACGGAAGAAGGATTAGCAAAGCAAAACGATGGCACAAATGTAAATAATGTGCTCATAATTGAGAATGCATGAGGATATATAAACATGTGGCTTTTGGAAGGAGTTCAGCACTAAAAGCCAAAAGTGGCATAGCTGTAAATTAGTTGGAGCGGTATCCTTTATGGTGATCAGTTATAATCAATAAAAAAGGGGATATGGAAAGGTGACCGGTCGACGCATTATATACAAAAGGCATCCGGTATCAATAACGAAACCGAATGGTATGCGGTTATAAAGCAAGAGGCGGTCAGTGGTTTACAATATAACCGACCGGTACCTCATTTACAGACCGACCAACCATATGCCAACCATGCGCCAACCAAGCGCCAACTATACATCCTAATTTACAACTTAGCCACTCCGCACCAAAACTTCCTATAAATACCCCTCATAATTCATTTGAGAGGGAGACGGAAAATTCATTCCTTCAATGAGGTGCCGCCAAATTTAAAGCTCACTTACAACTTCTCTAATGGATTTCATGGATGCAACATCACTTCTTCAATCTCATGAAGATCAAATCAAGTCCATCATCCATTCAAAGTAGCTCTAACTCGATTCCAATGCAATCCAACCGCCATTAATCCTCTCTAAAAGCTCGGATCTACCGTTAATTTCACGGAGAAGTTAAGGAAAATCATCTAATCACGAGATCTAATCCATTTCTCTCCAAATACAAGTGCGATCTAATGCTAAAAGAGAGAATAGTGTGGAAAATTGCTATAAAAAGAGAAAATGAGCGTAAAATGAATGTATGAGAGACTTCATGAATGTTGTAAAGAAAAAGAACATAATGAGAAGTGATTGAAAAGTGGACGTAGATTCATCACGAATCGAGCCACTATAAAACCTCTTGTCTCTTATTTTTTGCTTTCATTTTGCGATTGTGGCTCTTTTAATTTCTAACCATAATTGGTGAAGTGCACATTTGCACCATTTGGTGTTTGTGCCATTTTCGACGCAAATAAGAGGCTTATACCCCGCCCCCCCTCCGAGGTATGCCCTATCCTGACCATCATATGCGATTATAGGGGTTTGCGTTCTCTTCTGCGGGTAATGCGGAACATAAGGAAAGTTAGGACATGCTCTTCTACGAGCAGAGGTAGGACGTGCTTAGTTCTAGCAGAGGTAGGGCGTACTCTTCTACGAGCAGAGGCGGTGCGTGCTAAGGTTAGATGCACCGCCACGACCGTTTCTGGTGTGAAACGGAGGCTTACGCTTTTGATACTTTAACCATGCCCCTCTGATTTGGGCATAGAGAAAGACTAGCACACCACCCCCCCTCCAGGGGATGCCTCTTGCTGACCAATTTGGCGATGACGAGGGATTTAATCCGTTTACGGTTTGACCCCTTTTGGGTTTTCCCCTTTGCATTCCGAAGGAGGGTTTTCCGTACCCTCGGATATGTCTAGTAATCTTTCTCCTAAAGATTTTTACCAAACTTACTTCGACTCTTTCATAAATTCTCGTAATAGGCCCTAGTTGGTGAATCTAGTAATGGTTCCCCAAAGGCCCTACAGTTGCTAGTCTCGTGTCCATTCATCATATGCTAATAGCAATAGGGCCCTCCTGTTTTTCTTTTGTACTTGGGCTTTTTCTTCGTGGGTGGATAGTAATTGAGTTCTTGTTTGGTTAGGAAGTAAATATTTTCCATTGAAGCAGCGGAGTAGTATCCCTTGGGTAACCCTGGTGTACACTCCCATTCTCGCTGTTGGGGTTTAATCTTTTTGTGACTCAACCTAGTTATTGTGCCTACGCCTTCGTTCTCTTTTCCAAAAACATGCTGAGGTTGAGATGTTATCTATTCGGACCATTTGTTGGCGAAATGGTCGAAATCGTCCATTGTTTACCGTTCAAGCGCCATTCCCTTGACTTGTCTGAGGAGGGTTTTCTTTAGGTGAGAAAAGATGCTAATACCCTTGGATGTAAAGTCGTTTGGGGAAGGCACTAAGGTTTTCCCTATGTGGGAATAGTAATAATTTTCGATATGGGGGCATATTTGTGACAGCCCTCCCCGGACCAGCCGACATTTCTCTGAAATGCGCTGCCAATGCCCGACCAGCACGGAACAGTCGTAAAAAGAAAAGGGTTTGAACGATGAATCACCAAAGAACCTGTAGTATATCTCACTGCGCATGAAAAAAATATAGTAATAACATAACTTGACAAAAAACAGGCGAGACAGTGCATAAGATTAAAACTAAACCATTATAGCAGCGGAATCCAAAATACATCTTATGATACAACCCATTATTACATCTTCAAAATATTGTCTCTAAAAAGAAAATAAAGAAGGTGCACTACTAATACCCAAAGAGTGACCATCAACAACACAGGGGGAATATATGTAAATAGTACGTGGAAACCTCTTGCTCGTCTCCGGACAGCTACTCGTGCATCACCACCTAGCCTGCCTCTAGTCTGCTCGTTTACGAGCACCCAGAGTAATAAGAAGAGACATACAACTCTGGGTCGAACGAAATTCTGGTATGTGCGATAGCAACAAAATGAAGCAATAACAGGTATAAATAATCGTACCTGAACCTGGACCTCCAACCAAAGAGTTAGCACAACAGGATGTACAATACTCTTAGGTAAACACTAACATAGAGTGTAAAATGGGAGTGTGCGTGTCATAGTGATAGCAAACATCAAACATAGCAACCATCCTCACATCTCTCACTTAGTGTGTAAGCATACGATATCCACCGCTTTGATTACCAAATCTATAAGGGCCATGACGGCAACTCCGTACTACTATTGCTATGACCACTTTGCTCTTTGGGGCCATAACGGCAACTCCGTACAGCTATTACTCTGACCCCACTGCATTGGTCCATAGTCAATAACCCTTAAGGGCCAACCAGTCAACACTTCCCTGGCTCTGGTTCGTCTACATGCCCACTCTCTCTATGGTGAACCAAAGTTATAGGTATCGATAACCTCTTAGCACACGTCTCGCAGCAAAGTCCACTCTAGAAGTTAACCCGTTTTTTCCCATTTGGATCCTGAGTTCTAACTTCTTATTTGGACTTCCTTTGCATCTCGGGTTTCGGTATTCTCAGGTTCGGTTCGTTGTCCATTCGGTTCGAGTGGTGCCCTGGCTTGTGATCCTTACGTGGGTCCGGTTCGTTGTTTATGGAAGCAGACGGTTCGGCCGTCCTTCCTCTGTTCGTGCGTGACTCCATTTCGTGGTGCTCTATTTGTGGGAGACAAGCATGGTTCGGTTCGTGACACCAGGCGGCTCGCGATGCATCGATTCGTGTGGAGTAGGTGGCTAACGGTTCAGTTCGGGTGTTTGTGCTAGCAGGCGGCTCGGGAAAGCTTCATGGCTCCCGGTTCGGGGTAGCAAGCATGAGCCGGTTCGGTAACCCGATCTGATCCATTTCCTGCACTTTTCCAGCGAGCTTGTTTAGCCCATTTTCGCCATACGACGGTGTTTTCAACCATTCTAACTTCACTAAACAATAATAAAACATTCCAAACAACAGTAACAACATATAGATTAAATCAAAAAGGTCAAAACATCAATCACATAGGTTATTTTAGATCAAACATACCCCAAAAGCATGATTTTTCCCTTAATCCCCTTAACCATGTTTTAAATATAGGATTAGCAAACTTAATCCAAATTAACCCAAACTTTTATCAGAGCCGTAAAATAATATTTAAGAATTTTTACATATTTTTCCAGACTTTTATGACGCATAATTTCGCTAATTATCACTAATCACCCCTAATTAGCTGTAATTAGTGAATAAAAGTGCAAATCACTCACCTTAGCCACAAATGAAATCTTAGATCTAAAACTTTAATGTTATGGTGCGGATCTCTATGTATTGCAGCAGCTTTATCTCTGATTTGATGCTAGTTTCTCTTGGTTTGATGTAGTTTTGTTTAATTAGCAATTAGGAAGCGATTAAAATGAGATTTGGAAGATGGAGGCCATTACTAGGGATAGAGAAATGTTTGTGGCAGCCAGGAAAGTGAAAAAGAATCATACCCTAACTCTTTTTAGCCCTCCCATAACCCTAATCCCAAAATGGGTTATGGGCTTAACTGCTAACCACCCGGTTAAGCTCAATTATGTTGTTTTTTATCTTCCAAACCTAATTTCAGCAATATCTCCCAAATGGTAAGTCCGCTTGATTAATGTGACCACTATATGGAAGGTTAAACCATCATCTGAATCCGATGGAAGTGGTTTCAGGTCAAAACTCCTTACCAGTCAAAAGTTATAGGCAAAACAAGATTTGCCAGGGGTAAACCGGTCATTCAAAATTCGGCAAAAATCGTGAACATGGAAAATGACCTCAATGGTCATCTCCCAAAGTTACACGACCAAACGACTTCATATGAAAATAATATAAATATTCTACAATCCAACGATATGTAGAATGCGGGTTATTACACTCTCCCCCCTTATGGAATTTCGCCCCCGAAATTCCTTAACTAAGAAAACAAATAAAAGGTCCCGCATGCCTATCAACCATTTGCGACAATCAAACATACTTAATAAACATAACAAGCCTATCCTAGCTTGCGGAATAACTATATCGCAATTAGAACCTTACCAGGTAAAGAGCTCTGGATATGACTTCCTTATGTTCTCATCCGTTTCCCAAGTACAGTCGTTCTCATCGTTACCCCACTAGACCTTAACTATTCTCACCACCTTCCTTCGAAGTTGTTTTGTATCGTGTCCGACAATATGAATCGGTTTGCGGTTTCCAGCTGCCTCGGGTTCAACCTCGATATCATCCAACTGATCTGGTAAGATAGTAATATCAGAATCGTGCACAAACTTCCTTTGCTGAGAAACATGAAATACGTCGTGCACTCCCGCCATCTTGTCTGGTAATCCAAATTTATACGCCAAATTCCCAACTTGTTCGAGAACAGGAAATGGACCAACAAACCTTGGTGCCAACTTACCTCTCCTACCAAAACGAATCGCACTCTTCAACAGAGAGATCTTGGTGAATACCAAGTCACCAATGGAGAATTTCAAATCTCTTTGTCTTTTATCAGCATAACTCTTCTGCCTATCTTGGGCGGCCTTCATTCTCTCTTGAATCAATTTGATCTTATCTGAAGTTTCTCTTATTACATCAGGCCTAAGCACAAATTTCTCACCGGTTTCAAACCAACATGATGGTGAGTTGCACGGTCCCGTACAAAGCTTCAAATGGAGCCATACAAATACTGGATTGATAACTATTATTATATGCGAACTCAACTAGATGCAAATGGTCATCCTATGACCCTCCAAAATCCCATACACAAGTTCTCAAGAGATCCTCTAATACACGATTCACCCTTTTTGTTTGACCGTTGGTTTGCGGATGGTACGCGGCACTGAGACGTAATTCTGACCCTAAAGCCTCTTGTAAGCTTTTCCAAAAACCGCTAGTAAATAACGGATCTCAGTCACTCACAATACCTCTAAGTACTCCACGAAATCTCACTACCCACTTCATATATAGTTCTGTTAACTTAGCTGTCGTTTTATTCTACTTAACCGGTATAAACCTTACACTTTTGGTCAATCGATCTACAATCACTCAAATACTATCATGACCGCTCTAGTCCTTGGTAAACCATCAATGAAATCCATTGAGACTTGTTCCCATTTCCATTCGGGAATTTTCAATGGTTGTAACAGATTACTAGGCTTCTTTTGCTCGGCTTTAACTAGCTCGTAGTTCATGCACTTGGATATAAACTTCCCAATGTCTCTCTTTATCCCTTCTCAGTAGTAGGTCTGCTTCATATCTCGATACATTTTATTACCACCGGGATGTACAGTCAGTTTCGAGTGATGACCTTCTCTAAGCACTTCATCTCTCAATCCATTAACGTTGGGTATAATTAGTCTCCCATTCTTTCGAAGCCATCCTTCTCGATTAAATCCATACTTATTCATCTCCTCATCGTCGATACCCATCTCTATCTTGGAGATGATTTCCAATAGGTTAGGATCGTCCCTTTGACTGGAATCGATCTGCTCCATCAGAGTGGGTCTGTTCGTCAAACTTGCTAACATCTTTGGATGTAATTCACACTTAGGTCTCAAATCATATCCTGCGATATATTCCAGTTGCTTCCATTCCAGAAACATAGCCCCCAAATTGGCATGTCTCCTACTCAATGCATCACCTACCACGTTGCCCTTTCCGGGTGTGTATACGATATTGAAATCATATGAAGCCAAGAACTCTAACCATCTTTGCCAACGGAGATTGAATCCTTTTGAGAGAAAAGATACTTTAATGACTTATGATCGGAAAACAACTAGAATCTTTCTCCCAAGAGATAGTGTCTCCACATCTTTAACGCGAACACGATCGATGCCAATTCCAAATCATGGTAGGATATCTTTTCTCATGTGGTTTCAGTTGCTGACTAGCATAAGCTACAACCCTACCTCCTTGCATCAGTATAGCACCTAGTCCGGTACCATAGGCATCCGTGTATACCGTCATCTCTTCGTTCCCTTTACGAATAAAAAACACTGGTGTGCACGTTAACTTTTCCTTTAGGCTCTTAAATGCTTTCTTACACCTTACATCCCAGACAAAAGCTTGATTCTTTTTGGTCAACTGAGTTAACAGTGCTACTATCTTGGAGAAGTCATGGATAAACTTACGATAATATCCAGCTAACCTCAAGAAACTTCTTACGTCCGTTGCATTCTTGGGCTTAGACCAATCTTGTACCGTAGCGACCTTCGTAGGATCCACGGCAGTACCATTTTTTGAAACAACATAGACCAAGAATCTCACTTCCCTCCTCCAGAAGTGACACTTAGAAAATTTTGCTTTCAATTGGTGTTTCCTCAACACCACCATCACTGTCCTCAAATGTTCCTTATGTTGTTCCTCTGTCCTCGAGTAAACCGAGATATTGTCCATGAACAAGAACAAACTAAATTAATTGATCCCTGAAAACCCTATTCAAGATCAACAAAATATGCGGGTGCATTGGTCTACCCAAATGGCATGACCAACCACTCATAGAATCCGGACGGCATTCGAAATGCCGTTTTAGGTGTACTCTCAGCTGCTACTCGGAGTTGATAAAAACGTGTCGTGAGATCCAACTGGGAAAACACTCTTGCTCCATTCAGTTGACTAAACAAATCATCTATCCGTGGAAGAGGATACTTATTCTTCCTAGTCACCTTTTTCAGCTCACGGTATTCCACACATAAGCGAAGGGAACCATCAGCCTTGGTAGCAAACACAACTGGTGCTCCCCACTCGGAAACACTTCTTCGGATAATTCCCTTCTTCAAAAGATCACCCACTTGCACTTCGAGCTCTCGCTGCTCCCTTGGCGCCATACGATGAAGTGGCATCACTATAGGTCTGTAATCTTTCACTAAATCAATCTGAAACTCTGTAACACCCCGTAATTTGAACATAAAAATTCACATATTAAAGTATACTTAATTTAGTGAAATGGGTTGCGCAGAGAAATATATATATTGATATATATATATATATATATATATATATATATATAATTGAAAATTAAATAAATAAATATGCAAAAATGTTCAAAACAGCGAATTGGGAGAGGGAAATAACCGAACCGGCCAATTTTTGAGGTCGACCCAAGCCCGCTGGGTCGACTAGGGGTTAATCCAGGGTGTTTGGCTGTCAACCCGTGGGCCGATTCGCTCAAATGCAGATTTTGCATTTGAATGGTTCTCATGGTTCAGCTTTAATCTAAAGGCCCTAGATGGTTCCTACACTCGACTTCTTCTCCAAGACATGCTTTGATGGCTTGGATTGAATCTAGGGTTAATCCTATGGCTAATACTATCCTAATCCTCTATAAAAAGACCCCTAAACCTAGCCTAAATCACCATTATTCAATCCTACAATTAAACTATGTCAAATTTGTTCCTCTCATGGCCTCCACTCTCATGCTAAAATTCCTAAGCCTATTTCTATGAGAGATGGTGAGTTCATACAAGTGCTTTCAAACTTGTATGAGTATTCTTAGTTTGCATTCAAGTCAAGTTGCAACATTTCTATTTCAAAGCAAGGATTTTTATTGATTTGGCGCAAGGGTTTTTCAATTGGGGCTTTCATATTTTGGTGCTTGCATAAGGGCTTCGTCTCAATCTTTATAATAAATATTCATTTGTGTCTTCATTGCGTAGTAAGCCCTTTTCTACTTTCTTTTTATTGAACTCTAAAGTTAAATGAATGATGCAAGTTTGGGGTTGATCATTATATGCAAGTTTGGTTGATCATTATATGCAAGTTTGGTTGATCATTATATGCAAGTTTGGATGATCATTATGTAAGTTGGTTTAATCATTATGTATGACACATGTTGCTACGTTATGCAAGTTTGGGTTGATCATGTTATCATGTTATGCAAGTTAAACTTGATGTTGTGAGCATAAAGCTCCAAGCTTTATATTAAAGGTTGCATTTGGCAACATGAAAGTTATCATATCCCTTATGATAACTTGCATGTGAGGCTAAATGCGAACTCCTAGCAACTTCTACATGTCATTTATCACCATGTATCACTCATATGCTAAGTTTGGTTTTATGCATGGTTTTGAAGCCTAATGATGCAATATGCAAGTATATGAACATATGTACATTTCATATGCCACCATGTTAAACTTGTGGCTTCAACACCTTTTTGTCATGATTATGCCATGTTCCCTATTTTATCCTTTATGCGTTGATGCGATTATGTATACGATGGGGTTACGTTGGGGTTGGGTAACATTATGACATAAACATGGTTTTTATAACATAGCGTGATATGTTAACTTGTAATTATGTTTTGGAAACATAATGGACATGACACTTAGAAAATATGAGTGTGGCCAACTCGAGGTTGGGTTGAGTTTGTAGCATAAATCTACCCGGACCCGCCCGGCTTAACTAGTGGCTACAAACAATAGGACCCAATGTGAGAAGTTGGTCATGTTGTGCTCGAACCCGAGGTTAGACCAAGTTGTGGTGTAAAGCTACCCGGACCCGCCCGGCTTAACTAGTAACCACAACAAGGTCTAATGTGAGAGGTTAAAGCACATTAAGTTAATTAATGCCTCCTGATTAGGGTTAAGTCATGGTCCACTTAATACTTAATCAATTTGGGCTGTATGGGTTAATCGGGGTTAAGTCATGAACCTTGGATACACTTAACCAATTTAATCCACGTTTGGATCGGGTTAACCACATTTAACCCGTTAAGGAAACCCTAGTTGCGTGGTCCTTTGCAGCAGTAACCCTCTTGATAGTATCATAAGACCCTAGGACTAGGCTAGGGTGGGGCACGATTACTGGGCTGACATGTAAGCGACCAAAATGACGGCTGTGTAGGTACGCCGATGTAGGTCCAGGCGGACTATGATCGTGCACATAGTCCGGCATTCGAGAATCAGGCACGGGTACCAGTAGATCTAGGCTGTGCATACTTGATTGGTGTCCGAGGTCTACACCCTAGGACTTGATACACCCTGGGGTGGAACTAGCGCAGTTAGCTACATTTAATGTTTGGGCCGTATGACACCGACACTTGATGAGTTAGGCTTATAGGGAGCCGATCGACTAGACCGTGTAGTTGGACCTAAATTTAGGTCACCTCATGATGAGGGGCCAAGCTTGGGCCAAGGGATCAATTCTTGTTTTTACTTGACATGTTAGAATGCTAGTACACCCGTGGTGCAAAACTTAACCTTAATTATGCGATGACACCTTTATCTATCTTGTTAGTTAATCATCATGCCAGTATGTTGTTATCCTTATGTTCATCTCAGCTTCTCATGCCAGTTAACTTTACTAGTTCATAGACAGATAGTAGTAGGGCTTACCAGTCTTTTTGACTGACCTGTTTTCTTTCGCCTCTTTTCTTTCGTTTCCCCCCTCAGGTTCTCAGGGTGGGAACATTGGAGCTTAGCTTGGATCTTTACAGCTTGCTTACTGGATTTGCTCATGTACGGTTTTGGACAGTTTATCACTTTATTTTGGGGATAGTACTTTATGTATTTCAGTTTTTCAGTCTATGCTTTTATCTAGACTTTGTTGTTGGAAAATAATGACCAAGTACTTTGTTGTAACATGACTATGGTTTTGAAATGCTAAGTTTTAACCGCTGCTTTACTACTCTGTTTTACTTATATGTTCTGTCTTGTGATATCTGCATGCATGTTTACCTTTTTTAACGCCCCTCCAAAGCTAATGTCCTTGCAAGAGTGGCATTGGCGGAGGTGGGGTGTTACATTTGGTATCAGAGCATAAGGTTTACAAGATTTGAGCAAAAGTGTTTTTAAAACTTACCTTTTGAAAAACTATTTTCAAAACCAATTAAGTATTTTCCAAGAAGAGTCTAGTTATTTTAAAAAGGCTATTCCCCAAAAGCCATAGCACTATCCTTCGTTTCTTCGTTCTGAATCTATCTTTTTCTTCGTTTTAGTATGGCCGATCACCTTAACATCCCGGAAGGCGTGCAAGTACCAGTCTGGTTCCGGAGATTTATGGAGGCAAGGGCGAATGAAGTCGGCCCCGCGAACATTCCTCCTCCTTCCCCGGTCGCTAACATCTCTCCTCCTCCCGTAGATGAGGTTCCTCCTCACCCTCAGCATCCGGAAGAGGATTTTGCAAAGCTTTGCAAAGACTTTAAGGCGATGGGTTGCAAGAATTTTGTCGGAACGGAGACTTCTGTGGAGGCAAGAAGCTGGTTAAAGGAAACCGAAGAACTCTTTGCTATCTTTGATGTGGAAGATCGTAAGAAAGTTTTGTTGGCGGTATGGCTATTGAAAGGGGAAGCTGCTTATTGGTGGGTTGTCACCACCACTACTAGACCAATTGAGACTTGGGATGACTTTAGGAGAAGGTTTGGACTAAAGTTTCTATCATCGACAGAAGAGAACCTTCAGATGGAAAGGTTCCTATCTCTAAAGCAAGGGGACATGAAAGTTAGGGAATACGTGGATATGTTTAATCAACTTGCTCAGTTTGGTCTAAAATTGGTTAACACGGCTCGGAAGAAGGCCCTACACTTTGCTCTAGGATTGAATGAGCCATTGCGCAGTTTGGCCATGTCTCATATACCTCTGGGGGCGACCTTCGAGAGTTTGGTGAATATGGCCCTACTTCAAGAGGAAGATACCGAGAAAAGAGATAAGAACAACAAGAAGGGGAACAAGGGAAACATCAATCGCAATGACAACAAGACCAGGGAAACAAGGAAGTGCAAGTTCTGTCAGATCGTTGGGCACATAGCCAAAGATTGCAGGAAGAGGAAGAGGAAGTTAGGCGAGTGTTTCCATTGCGGAGAATCTGGACATTTTAGCAAGGATTGCCCCAAGAAGCAAGGACAAGGGCAAGAACAAACTCAGCGAGTAGGACCCTCTGGAGGGCAGTTGCAGGCTCTCCTCACTCTTCCAGCTTTTGGTCGAGGTAGTGTTTCTGTAAAAAGTCATGTTTACATTTCTGATTTCCCTGTTCATACCTTATTTGATTCTGGCACATCGCATAGTTTTATTTCTGATCTTATTGAAAGTTTTGTACCTAAGTACTAGTCTAGTTGAGGTCCCGTTAGTGTTTCAAATCCAATTGGGGGTTCCGCCCATCTACCTGTGATTTGTGTGGATTTGAAAATCTCTATCTTGAGCATAGAATTCATGTGTAATGTTTAGGCTCTCGGGTTTATGGGATACGGGTTGATTTTGTGTGTGGATTGGTTGTCCAGTTATGGAGCCGTTCTTGACTGTGAGCATAGGTGGTGAGGCTCATGACTCGCCTCGGTAATACCCTAGAAATTTCTTGTAACCCTAGAGGTCCCGTCATGTTATGCTATCTTGAATCTCTCGACTCGTCCATCGATGATCTGAAATCTGTAAGGGTGGTCCGATACTATCCTGATGTCTTTGAAGAAGTTAAGGGGTTACCCCCTAAACGAGAGATAGATTTCCGCATTTATCTAGTCGATAATGCCAAGCCAGTATCATTGCCCGTTAGGCACATGGCCCCTCATGAGAGAAGGGAGCTCAGTAAGCAAATCAAGGAGCTGCTTGAGAAGGGTTTTATTAGACGAAGCATTTCTGAATGGGGTGCTCCGGTGGTATTCGCTACTAAGGCGGATGGTTCGCTTCGTCTATGTGTTGATTATCGAGAGTTGAACAAGCTGACAAAGAAGAATAGGCACCCGTTACCGAGGATTGATGATCTCTTTGACCAGCTTGTAGGTGCTTCTGTTTTCTCTCAGCTCGATCTAGCCACCGGATTCCATCAGCTTAGAGTAGCTGAGGATAGCATTGATAAAACTGCGTTTAGGACTTCGGATGGATTCTTTGAATGGCTTGTCATGCCATTCGGATTGACTAATGCACCCGCCTACTTCGTAGACTTGATGAGTAGGGTGTTCAGGGAGTTCCTCAACAAATTTGTTGTTGTCTTCGTGGATGATATTCTGATCTTCTCAAAGGACGAGGAAGAACATGCCAGACATCTTAAGGAAGTGATGGATACGCTTAGAGCGCATCAGTTGAAAGCCAAGTTCTCCAAATGTCATTTCTGGAGAAGGAAAGTTCGATTTCTTGGACATATAGTTTCTAAGCAAGGCATAGCGGTGGATCCCGCGAAAGTGGTTGTGGTTCAAGATTGGAAGACTCCTAGGAATGCGACCGAAGTAAGAAGCTTTCTCGGTTTGGCGGGCTACTATAGGAAGTTCATCAGAGACTTTGCTAAGATTTCGGCCCCTCTCACTAAGTTGACGAAGAAGAACTTAGTCCTTGCATGGGACTTGGAGTGTGAGCTTGCTTTTCAAAAGCTCAAAAGAGCCCTTACCTCAGCTCCAGTTTTGGCATTACCCGATAGTGGTAAGATGTTTACCGTGTACACAGATACATGTGGCACGGGGTTAGGAGCCGTTCTGATGCAAGAGGGAAGAGTGATATGTTATGGGGGTAGGCAACTTAAAGTTCATGAGAAGAACTATCCCACTCATGATTTGGAGTTAGCGGCGATCGTCTTTGCACTCAAATCCTGGTGCCACTATCTTCTAGGTGAAAGGTTTGAGTTGTATACTGATCACAAGTCACTCAAATATCTCTTTGAACATTTTTGCATATTTATTTGTTTAATTTTCAATTATATATATATATATCAATATATATATATATATTTCTCTGCGCAACCCATTTCACTAAATTAAGTATACTTTAATTTGTGAATTTTTACGTTCAAATTACGGGGTGTTACATTCTCCCCTCCTTAAAGGATTTCGTCACCGAAATCTCCAAGTTAGGAAGAACGTATCCTATTATCCATCATCCATCTACTCAAAACATCATCCACGTGCAGTCATTGTCCTTAAAGGATTCTAAATGTTGTATGATCATATGCAAAGGTGTGTGTATATGTACTTATCTAATGCAAAAATCAAGCGGTTACTGATACAGTAAACCTCCTTAATGCAAAGCATGTTAGTGAAATGAGTCCATATGTATGCAAATTCCTAACAAAATTCATAATCTCTACATGAGTGCACATAACATTCATCCATATGCAACATCCACGTGATAGCATAACAAGTTTCATCCATGAATAAGTATAAGCACTCATGCATATGCAACATGAAAGTGTGTGAGCCGATCTTAGTGCCTAATGTGTATCATGCATCCACGAGTATCCACGTGCAAACACTTGCAACCACTTGCAACCATCAAGCATAACATGTTTCAAATACATGTTTCAACCAAGGGTTTCTACCTAAGGTTCTCATGACAAGATCTACGAAACAAGATAAACTAGATAAACGCGGATAAAAAGAAAGATATGCTAATTAGGAAAAGAGATTGAGAATGTACCCTAAAAAAGAAATGGATAAAGCCCACGCATCTTCTCCTCGGTTTCCCAAGTTGCATCTTCGTCGGCTTCACCCCACTGATCTTTCACCAACTTGACCTCTCGATTCCTTAGCTTCTTGATCTCTGTTCCCAAGATACGAATCGGAGCTCTTCTCAAGGTTGCTTCCTTCTCTACCTCAATGTCTTCAAGAATGCTTGGTTCAACCACCTCAGCGGACTCATGTAGGCACTTTCGGAGATGTGAGACATGAAAGACATTATGCACTCCGGCTAAGATCTGAATCTAAGGCAGCAAAGGCGGATGAAATTTTTGGCATCTTATGACTTCGAGATAGCTTATGCCCCTGGCAAGGGAAATGTTGTGGCGGATGCACTTAGCAGAAGGAGATTGACTTTAAGCCCCTTGTTCATTGAGATGAAGAACTTGGAATTCTTGGCATCCTTTGATTTCACGACGGCTGTTGAGTTGATGACGGGTTCATTAGCATCCCTTGAGCTTAGACCCACACTTCTTGATCAAGTTGGGGCTTCGCAGAGGGAAGATCCACAGATAGTCGAAGTTATGGACAAGTTGATTCGGGGTGAGACGCCTAGTCACCTTGCCAGATATACAATTGATGATAAAAGATGGCTAAGGCGTGATGGGAGAATATGTGTTCCTCGGGTGGGAGATTTGGTCCATAGAGTTCTTGAAGAAGCGCATCACTCGAAGATGACTATACATCCGGGAGGAGATAAGATGTATAGAGATATGAAGCGCAGTTTCTTTTGGGATGGAATGAAGAAAGATGTGGCAGAGTATGTTTCAAGGTGCACGGTGTGCCAACAAGTGAAGGCCGAGTCAAAGAAACCAGGTGGGCTATTACATCCATTGGAGGTCCCACAATGGAAGTGGGAGAGTATTTCTACGGATTTTGTGGATGGATTGCCTAGGTCAAGGAGAGGGAACACAAGCAAATGGGTCATAGTTGACAGACTTACGAAGAGTGCTCACTTCATCCCAGTAAAGAGCAAGAGGACCGCATCAGGGCTAGCATCTATTTATCTTCGAGAGATAGTGCGGTTGCATGGAGTTCCTTCTAGCATAGTTAGCGATCGTGACCCGATTTTCACTAGCCAGTTCTGGAACAGTTTGCAAGAAGCGATGGGTACGCGATTGAATTTGAGTACAGCCTATCACCCCCAGACGGATGGCCAAACCGAAATGGTGAATAGAGTGCTAGAAGATCTCCTGAGGCTTTGTGTTCTCGACTTTGGTGGTACTTGGGAAGACCACCTTCCTCTTGTAGAATTTGCTTATAATAATAGCTATCAAGCCAGCATAGGGATGGCACCATTTGAAGCTTTATATGGGAGGCCGTGTAGGTCACCATCTTGTTGGTGGGAGACAACAGATAGACTTATACTTGGGCCCGATATGATACGAGACACATCCGAGAAAGTTGAATTAGTAAGAAGAAGGATGAAAGCGGCCCAAGATAGACAGAAATCCTATGCTGACAAGCGAAGGGCAGATTTGGAATTCGAAGTGGGAGACATGGTTTTCGTGAAGGTTTCTCCTTTGCGAAATGTGGTACGTTTTGGAGCAGCGGGGAAGCTGGCACCGAGGTTCGTAGGACCCTTCCCTATCATAGAGAGAATTGGAAAGATGGCCTATAAGGTGGGATTGCCCGAGAAGCTAGCCGGAGTGCATAATGTCCTTCATGTCTCACATCTCCGAAAGTGCCTATATGAGTCCGCTGAGGTGGTTGAACCAAGCATTCTTGAAGACATTGAGGTAGAGAAAGAAGCAACCTTGAGAATAGCTCCGATTCGTATCTTGGGAACAGAGATCAAGAAGCTAAGGAATCGAGAGGTCAAGTTGGTGAAAGATCAGTGGGGCGAAGCCGACGAAGATGCAACTTGGGAAACCGAGGAGAAGATGCGTGGGCTTTATCCATTTCTTTTTGAGGGTACATTCTCGATCTCTTTTCCTAATTAGCATATCTTTCTTTTTATCCGCGTTTATCTAGTTTATCTTGTTTCGTAGATCTTGTCATGAGAACCTTAGGTAGAAATCCTTGGTTGAAACATGTATTTGAAACACGTTATGCTTGATGGTTGCAAGTGGTTGCAAGTGTTTGCACGTGGATACTCGTGGATGCATGATACACATTAGGCACTAAGATCGGCTCACACACTTTCATGTTGCATATGCATGAGTGCTTATACTTATTCATGGATGAAACTTGTTATGCTATCACGTGGATGTTGCATATGGATGAATGTTATGTGCACTCATGTAGAGATTATGAATTATGTTAGGAATTTGCATACATATGGACTCATTTCACTAACATGCTTTGCATTAAGGAGGTTTACTGTATCAGTAACCGCTTGATTTTTGCATTAGATAAGTACATATACACACACCTTTGCATATGATCATACAACATTTAGAATCCTTTAAGGACAATGACTGCACGTGGATGATGTTTTGAGTAGATGGATGATGGATAGTAGGATACGTTCTTCCTAACTTGGAGATTTCGGTGACGAAATCCTTTAAGGAGGGGAGAATGTAACACCCCGTAATTTGAACATAAAAATTCACAAATTAAAGTATACTTAATTTAGTGAAATGGGTTGCGCAGAGAAATATATATATATTGATATATATATATATATAATTGAAAATTAAATAAATAAATATGCAAAAATGTTCAAAACAGCGAATTGGGAGAGGGAAATAACCGAACTGGCCAATTTTTGAGGTCGACCTGAGCCTGCTGGGTCGACTAGGGGTTAATCCAGGGTGTTTGGCTGTCAACCCGTGGGCCGATTCGCTCAAATGCAGATTTTGCATTTGAATGGTTCTCATGGTTCAGCTTTAATCTAAAGGCCCTAGATGGTTCCTACACTTGACTTCTTCCCCAAGACATGCTTTGATGGCTTGGATTGAATCTAGGGTTAATCCTATGGCTAATACTATCCTAATCCTCTATAAAAAGACCCCTAAACCTAGCCTACATCACCATTATTCAATCCTACAACTAAACTATGTCAAATTTGTTCCTCTCATGGCCTCCACTCTCATGCTAAAATTCCTAAGCCTATTTCTATGAGAGATTGTGAGTTCATACAAGTGCTTCCAAACTTGTATGAGTATTCTTAGTTTGCATTCAAGTCAAGTTGCAACATTTCTATTTCAAAGCAAGGATTTTTATTGATTTGGCACAAGGGTTTTTCAATTGGGGCTTTCATATTTTGGTGCTTGCATAAGGGCTTCGTCTCAATCTTTATAATAAATATTCATTTGTGTCTTCATAGCGTAGTAAGCCCTTTTCTTCTTTCTTTTTATTGAACTCTAAAGTTAAATGAATGATGCAAGTTTGGGGTTGATCATTATATGCAAGTTTGGTTGATCATTATATGCAAGTTTGGTTGATCATTATGCAAGTTGGTTTAATCATTATGTATGACACATGTTGCTATGTTATGCAAGTTTGGGTTGATCATGTTATCATGTTATGCAAGTTAAACTTGATGTTGTGAGCATAAAGCTCCAAGCTTTATATTAAAGGTTGCATTTGGCAACATGAAAGTTATCATATCCCTTATGATAACTTGCATGTGAGGCTAAATGCGAACTTCTAGCAACTTCTACATATCATTTATCACCATGTATCACTCATATGCTAAGTTTGGTTTTATGCATGCTTTTGAAGCCTAATGATGCAATATGCAAGTATATGAACATATGTACATTTCATATGCCACCATGTTAAACTTGTGGCTTCAACACCTTTTTGTCATGATTATGCCATGTTCCCTATTTTATCCTTTATGCGTTGATGCGATTATGTAAACAATGGGGTTACGTTGGGGTTGAGTAACATTATGACATAAACATGGTTTTTATAACATAGCGTGATATGTTAACTGGTAATTATGTTTTGGAAACATAATGGACATGACACTTAGAAAATATGAGTGTGGCCAACTCGAGGTTGGGTTGAGTTTGTAGCATAAATCTACCCGGACCCGCCCGGCTTAACTAGTGGATACAAACAATAGGACCCAATGTGAGAAGTTGGTCATGTTGTGCTCGAACCCGAGGTTAGACCAAGTTGTGGTGTAAAGCTACCCGGACCCGCCTGGCTTAACTAGTAACCACAACAAGGTCTAATGTGAGAGGTTAAAGCACATTAAGTTAATTAATGCCTCCTGATTAGGGTTAAGTCATGGTCCACTTAATACTTAATCAATTTGGGTTGGATGGGTTAATCGGGGTTAAGTCATGAACCTTGGATACACTTAACCAATTTAATCCACGTTTGGATCGGGTTAACCACAATTAACCCGTTAAGGAAACCCTAGTTGCGTGGTCCTTTGCAGCAGTAACCCTCTTGATAGTATCATAAGACCCTAGGACTAGGCTAGGGTGGGGCACGATTACTGGGCTGACATGTAAGCGACCAAAACGACGGCTGTGTAGGTACGCTGGTGTAGGTCCAGGCGGACTATGATCGTGCACATAGTCCGGCGTTGGAGAATCAGGCACGGGTACCAGTAGATCTAGGCTGTGCATACTTGATTGGTGTCCGAGGTCTACACCCTAGGACTTGATACACCCTGGGGTGTACCTAGCGCAGTTAGCTACATTTCATGTTTGGGCCGTATGACACCGACACTTGACGAGTTAGGCTTATAGGGAGCCGATCGACTAGACCGTGTAGTTGGACCTTAATTTAGGTCACCTCATGATGAAGGGCCAAGCTTGGGCCAAGGGATCAATTCTTGTTTTTACTTGACATGTTAGAATGCTAGTACACCCGTGGTGCAAAACTTAACCTTAATTATGTGATGACACCTTTATTTATCTTGTTAGTTAATCATCATGCCAGTATGTTGTTATCCTTATGTTCATCTCAGTTTCTCATGCCAGTTAACTTTACTAGTTCATAGACAGATAGTAGTAGGGCTTACCAGTCTTTCTGACTGACCTGTTTTCTTTCGCCTCTTTTCTTCCGTCCCCCCCCTCAGGTTCTCAGGGTGGGAACATTGGAGCTTAGCTTGGATCTTTACAGCTTGCTTACTGGATTTGCTCATGTACGGTTTTGGACATTGAGCTAGCTATGGTTTATCACTTCATTTTGGGGATAATACTTTATGTATTTCAGTTTTTCAGTCTATGCTTTTATCTAGACTTTGTTGTTGGAAAATAATGACCAAGTACTTTGTTGTAACATGACTATGGTTTTGAAATGCTAAGTTTTATCCGCTGCTTTAATACTCTGTTTTACTTATATGTTCTGTCTTGTGATATCTGCATGCATGTTTACCTTGTTTAACGCCCCTCCAAAGCTAATGTCCTTGCAAGAGTGGCATTGGAGGAGGTGGGGTGTTACAAACTCAATCTCTCGGTGTGGTGGAAGTCCGGTCACTTCCTCGAAGATGTCAGGATACTCCCTAGCAATAGGCACTTCTGATTACTCATCCTGCAGGATGTCATGGGAATGTAGAAAACTAGCCATCGCCTCATCACTAGGTAAGCAACCCAATACCACCCTCCGCCCATCGTCCTCTCTAATGGTCACCGAAGACCCCTCACAGTCTACTACCACACCATATCTTTAGAGCCAATCGACTCCCAAAATAATGCCAAACCTAGTAAAGCCGCAAAAAAAAGCAATCACAAGCAAACATACATCCATGACTCGATAAGACCAAATTACGACAAATCATGCAAAGTCTAGTCGAACCACCGATCAGGTTCATCACAACTAAAGGTCTATTGACAATCTCGGGTTCCAATTCCAAACTATCTACCAGGTTACTAGATACTAAGGAATGGGAAGCCCGGGTATCAAACAACACTTGAATAGGAACATCATTAATAAAAAAGCATACCTTGAATAATGACACCCTTTCCCTTCTACGCCGCAGTTGGCGCATTCAATGAAGAAGGAACAACGTTGATAGCATATGCTTTCACCATTTTCTTCTCCTTAGGGGGTTGTGGACATTTATCCTTCAAATGTCCCGCTTGGTCATAGTTGAAGCACTTCCTTTCCGCTGGCTTTGCTCGACAATTGCTGGCATAGTGGCCCTTCTTGCCACAGCTAAAGCACTCGATATCTTTCTTATTCTTCTTTTTCTGACCATCCTTGGTCTGAATCTGTTTCCTTTTATTCTTAGAATTATTCTTGCCTCCACCGCTTACCTGCGGCTTTGGCTCCTCTGCAGATGTAATAGCAACCTCGGTCTTCTACTTAGGTTAAAGGCTCTCAGATCTCAATGCCATCCCTACAATAGATTCGTATGTCTCATCGATATGGTTTATGAGACTTTCCCCCAAGTGCTCATCTAGGCCAGTTATGAACTTCTCGTTCTTCTTCTCAACAGTATCGATAAGGGACAATCCATATTTCGATTGGGTATCGAATTCAGCAATATACTCTGAGGCTGCCCTACCATTCGGCCTAAGCTCCAAAATCTTCCTGAACAAGTCTGATTTCTGAGCAGCTGGAATAAACTTATCACTGAATCGGGTCTTAAACATATTCCAAGTAA
The DNA here is from genome assembly GCA_030737875.1 of Allium sativum. NCBI lineage: Eukaryota > Viridiplantae > Streptophyta > Magnoliopsida > Asparagales > Amaryllidaceae > Allium > Allium sativum. The sequence continues at coordinate 527,205,695 of CM060923.1, read as the reverse complement.
CTTGATCTTCGGGAGTAGCCGCTTTGATAGCATTCCACCAATTCGTTGCTCGTCCTTGATGTTGATGTGATGCTAGCTTTCTCTTCATCGCATCATCGATGCCTAAATCGTCAAAGATGAGCTCACGACTATCAAGCCAATCTTGAACCTCCGTAGCCGATTCGATTCCGCTGAACGGCTTTCCACCAAGATTAGTATAATCCTTGCTGAGCTTGGCGAAATTGGCTCTAGGCGCCTACACTGCTGCACCACCACCATTAGCAGAATTAGGAACTGCTCCCTGAGCATCCCTAAGCATCTCTCTCATGAAGGTAGTAAACATCGTCCTCATATCAGGGACATTCCTACTGTTGGCCCATGATCCCGTACTCCTCGTATTTCGGTCATCGTTAAAACTATATATATATATATATATCTAAGGATGAATCACAAAAGAACCTGTAATATATCTCACAGGGCACAGAATAAAATTTAGTTATAACATAACTTGACATAAAACAAGCGAGACATTGCATAAGCTGAAAACTAAACCATCATAGCAGCGGAATCCAAAATACAGCTTATGATCCAAACCATTATTACAACTTCAAAATACTATCTATAAAAACGAAACAAAGAAGGTGCACTACTAATGCCCAAAGCAGTGACCATCAACAACAAAGGGAGAATATATGTAAATAGTACGTGGAAGCCTCCTGCTCGTCTTCAGACAGCTATTCGTGCATCACCACCTAACCTGCCTCTAGTATGCTCGTTTAGGAGCACCCAGAGTAATAAGAAAAGACATAAAACTCTAGCTCAGGCGAAAGTCTGGTATGAGCGATAGCAACAAAATGAAGCAATAATAGGTATAAATAACCATACCTGAACCTGGACCTGCAACCAAAGAGTTAGCACAACTGGATTTACAATACTCTTAGGTAAACACTAACATAGAGCGTAAAATGGGAGTGTGCGTGTCATAGTGAAAGCAAACATCAAACATAGCAACCATCCTCACATCTCTCACTCAGTGCGTAAAGCATACGATATCCAACGCTTTGATTACCAAATCTATTGGGGCCATGACGGCAACTCCGTACAACTATTGCTACGACCACTTTGCTCTTTGGGGCCATGACGGCAACTTCGTACAACTATTACTCTGACCCCACTGCACCGGTCCATAGTTAATAACCCTAAAGGGCCAACCAGTCCACACTTCCCTGGCCCTAGTTCATCTACATGCCCCCTCTCTCAATGGTGAACCAAAGTTATAGATATCGATAACCCCTCAGCACACGTCCCACAGCAAATTCCAGTCTAGAAGTTAACCCGTTGGTTCCCATCTGGATCCTGAGTTCTAACTTCTTATTTGGACTTCCTTAGCATCTTGGGTTTCGGTCTTCTGCGGTTCGGTTCGATCTCCACTTGGTTGGAGTGGTGCCCCGGTTTGTGATCCTTGCCTGGGTCTGGTCCGTGACCAGCGGTTCGTGGTTCATGGAAGTAGGCGGGTCGGCCATCCCTCCTTGGTTCGTGCGTGACTCCGGTTCGTGGTGCTCCATTTGTGGGAAACTAGCACGGTTCGGTTCGTGACACAAAGCGGCTCGTGATGCATGGGCTCGTGGGGAGTAGGTCGCTAACGGTTCAGTTCGGGTGTTCGTGCTTGTAAGAGGCTCGGGGAAGCTTCATGGCTCGCGGTTTGGGGTAGCGAGCAAGATCCGGTTCGCTGACCCGATCTGATCCATTTCCTGTACTTTTCCAACGAGCTTGCTTCGTCCATTTTCGCCATACGACGGCGTTTTCATCCATTCTAACTTCACTAAACAATCATAAAATATTCCAAACAACAGTAACAACATATAGGTTAAATTAAAAAGGTCAAAACATCATTCACATAGGTTATTTTAGATCAAACATACCCCAAAAGCATGATTTTCCCCTTAATCCCCTTAACCATGTTTTAACTATAGGATTAGCAAACTTAGTCCAAATTAACCCAAATTTTTGTCAGAGCCATAAAATAATATTTAAGAATTTTTACATATTTTTCTAGACTTTTATGATGGATAATTTCGCTAATTTTTACTAATCACCCCTAATTAGCTGTAATTACTGAATAAAAGTGCAAATCACTCACCTTAGCCATAAATGAAATCTTTGATCTGAAACTTTACTATTATGACGCAGATCTCTATGTATTGCAGCAACTCTATCTCTGATTTGATGCTAATTTCTCTTGATTTGATGTAGTTCTGGTTAATTAGCGATTATGAAGAGATTAGAATGAGATTTGGAAGATGGAGGCCATTACTAGGGTTAGAGAAATGTTTGTGGTGGCTAGGAAAGTGAAAAAGAACCATTCTCTAGCTCTTTTCTTCCCTCCCATAAACCTAATCCCGAAATGGGCTATGGGCTTAGCTGCTAATCACCAGGTTAAGCCCAATCATGTTGTTTTTCATCTTCCATACCTTATTTGAGCCATATCTCCCAAACGCTAAATCTGTTTGATTAATGTAACCACTCTACGGAAATGTAAACCATTATCTGAATCCAATGGAAAAGGTTTCAGGTCAAAACTCCTTACCAATCAAAAGTTATAGGAAAAACAAGATTCTCCAGAGGTAAAATGGTCATTTAAAATTCAGCAAAAATCGTGAACATGGGAAATGACAGCAATAGTTGTCTCCCAAAGTTACACGACCATACGACTTCGTATGAAAATAAAACAAATATTCTACAATCCTCTGATACGTAGAATGTGGGTCATTACAATATTTCTCCATTTCCCTTTTTCGCTTTATTACACGTAAAGCTTCTACTCTCAACCTTAGTTCTTCCACTTCTCTGTAGTCTACGATTTCCGACTCATCCATTTGAGACTCTGAAGGTTTTTGTCTGGGCCTCCTACCCATAATCTTGATTTTTCAAGGTCTTAGTCCAATCTGGGACGGAATAGCATAGGTAGATGTGTGGCTGTTAACCACAAGATCGGAGGTTTAGACCCTCCTAGCGCCAAAATGTTAACGATATTTTCCATCAAACATCGGAGATAGTTCGATGAGGATGAACCTAAGAGGGGATGGTCCACTAGTCCTTCGTAAATCTGGCTCAAATTACTATTTTCGGGTATTAGGACCAAGTGTCTCGGGGGATCTAAGCTCGTGGACAATGTTTAAGCTTTATAGGCAGGGTTTAAGTTGATTGGGGGAATGGTTTCCTCCGATATAGATATAGATTCAGGCGAGAATCCGGTTATACACAGGAAGCGAATGACAACCCGAAAACAACAATAATTAAGAATTAATACGATAAACTCACAGTGAATATCACAAGTGTAGACTTGCTTCTTATTAAACGTTTTCTTTTCTTACATGAATAGAATCAAGGAGAATCCTTAAACAGATCTCCATTTTTGAGTTTATTCTAAGAAGAAAAGTACAAGAATTTTTGATCCTCCTCTATGCGGCTCCTGGGGTCTTATTTATAGAGAATTTTGGGCACATTCCACTGTTGGGTCATCTGGGCATTCAGGAGCCTTTGTCGGCCACCATTTCCCTAGGCCTTGAACGCTTTTTCTTCCGGCCTCCTTATAGTGTTAATTTTGGCTTCCGCAATGGTGGTTTCAGCTAATCAGGAGTCTATTTGAGATTGACATGCGTTTGTCGTCGTTATAACTCTTGGGTATAGACCTTCGGAATTAGGCTTCCGGTTTTCTCGTGGATACTGAGAAAAGCCTGCCCTCTTTATGTATGTGAGTAGCAGTCGATTCGGAATTACCGTCGATGTCTATGCTGAATATAACAGTGTGGATTGATAGTATCCCTTCCGGGGTTCCGACCTGCTTTTCGGTGGGATTTCCAGGTATAGCCTTTTTCTAGCTTAAAGCTCTTGGTGTTTTAACCTCCTGTCATGTCGGTATTATATGGGTTAATATCGGAGGACCTTTCAGACCTTCATTCGACGGAATTCTTGCATTCGCATCTCCTGGTTTCTGGCCTAGGTGGCTTCTTGTCGTGGAACCTTCAGCTAGGTTGACGCCGGTCTGATCTTTTCGGATAGATTCTTCCGGTTAAGTGCATGTCGGGTGACTTCCTTTGGCATTCTGCAGAGCTTGAGTTCTCCTTTCTGGGAAGGTGTCGGTTTATGTTGTTCCCTAATTGTTCTTCCTTGATTACCATCCTTTTTGTACTTGTATTCTTCTGATACCCCTTCACTGTTGGCGGGTTTCGGAGTTAATTTTGGTGGTAACAATAACCAAGTCAAAACCCTCCAAAATAATTTGAAACCAAAAGCGGGAAGTCTAGGGGGAAATTGACCCGTTGAGGGTCGACCCACCATAGGGGTGTCAACCCATGGGTCGACACCATAACAGGGGTGTCGACACCCATGTCGACACCCACCAGATCCGAGCCCGATTCGGCTCTGCGTATGTGGACTTGTTTTCTGACCAAATTCGTGAGCCTTAGGCTATAAATAAGACCTCATTCTCATTGTTTTATTCATCCAAAAACAATGGTGACAACGAGGTGCTGCCCCAACTTAGTTTGACCTAGCCTATTCTTCTGTAACAACAATAGTTAGATAAATCCAGAGATCTGCGCTATGTCATCTACGATTAATTCTCTATTCTTTAGATCCAATCACTGTGATTTTATGTTATTTTTAGATGTAAACTCTTAAAAGTTATCTTGACGTGTCTATGAATTGGATTTAAGCCTATGACTATTTGAATCATATCAGATCTATCATTATTTGTATATTTAATTTGTTTTTTAGATCTCATCGTGCCTATTTATGATGTCCCTATTATGTTAGTTTGCCTAATCATGTCACTATGCCTAACCAGTTCTATTATCACATGTTCATCAGATATGTTCTTATATGTCTATCTTGTCATTACGCCCAATTCTATCACTATATGCTTATTCTGTTGCTATACCTATTTCTGACATCATATGTCTATCATGTTATTATGTTTATTTTTGTTCTCTTCCCCTCTTCTTTTCCCTTTTTATTTTATAGCCAGGCTACCTTCGAGCCTAGGCATACCGCTAAAATACGTGAACGTGTGAATTTGGGAACGAATGGATACGTTAAAATTGTGGCATAACTTGTATTGGGAAATTTGGGGCATAACTTGAATTGAAAATGTGAACATGGATTTAGGGCATAAACCAAACTATGATTAAAGATCTTAATTTGGGGAATATTGTACATGATGAAAATGACTTGGGAAAGGGGCATGAAAACATATAATAAAATAGGAATAATTCTTAAAGAATGAATATGCCAAGATTTACAGAATTAGAAACTATAACTGTGCTTAGACACGAGGTTAGGTCGATTACACATGTTGTAGAAGCTTGCCCGGAACCGCCCGACATATCCAGCATCCACAAGTGGTAAATCTAATGTGAGAGGTCTAAGTGCATAAACACGTTACGGTGCTAAGACACGAGGTTAAGTCTGACTTGCGGAAGAAGTCTGCTCGGACCCGACCGGCATATCCAACATCCACAAGTGGTAGACTTAATGTGGAAGGTCTAGCGCATTATAACCATAAATGAATAAATGGTAATGAACTTGTAATACTTAACATGTTTGGATCCGTAGGGATTACATGAACATGTTAACTTGAGTAGTGGCTATGTAAGCTTGCTTGAATTGGTTGGAAGGTTTAGTAAATCTTGGGGCGGTGGGTAATATTTATGTATAGGCCCACAAACTTAGCCCGTGGGGTTATGCAATCTTGTTACACTGGTATGCATAACCTGTTCAAATCCTAGTAGTGGGGATGCAAGCCTAGAGGGAAGCTTGTATCATCTGGTATGTGGGATCAGTTTCAGTCAGTAACCCATATAGGTGTCAGACGAGTACTCCTAACTAGGTCGGAGTCGGGGCACGCTTACTTAGCTGATTATAAGAGGTCACTTGGGAAAAGGTGTCTGATGGCGTGTTCCATCTGGATCATGTGCGTGCATGGGTCTTCCTGCTCGGGAAGATAAGACGTTGTGGCATCAATAGATATAGTTATGCATCTTGGAAATAACGAGGTTGCTACTTTAGGAAGTGATACATCCTACTATGGGACCAGCACGGGTATCAATGGGTTAGGGAGTCGATCTATTAGGGTAGTAATTAGGGTACATCTAGTCTCGCCTGTTTAGAAGCCCGTTATTATCGTTGGGGGTAACACCCATAAGTTCTGTTGGGCTACCTGTTATTGTATGGGGTAAAATCTCTTACTAGAAGTACTCCTAAGACTACCATCTTGTACTTGTTGGGATCATCTTGTTTTAGTTATACTAGTATTGGTGCAGGGAAAAGTAATAGAGAAGCGTTATACATATATGTTCCATTCAGTTTACCCTGTTTACCTTATTATATCAGCCCTATATTTTGTTATCTATCTTATCTAGTTTATGTGCCTATCATGATGTTTTTACTTATTTATATGCTAAAAGTAAATGGACTCGCCAGACTTATGTCTAACTCATTTTGTTTCCTCTTCTTTCTCTTCCGTTTCACCCCAGGTTTTTAGGGTGGGAATACTCAAGCTTGATCAGGATTCTTCTTTCCTTCTGCTTGGAGCTGCTTAGATGTACTGCTTGATTTCATGTCTTTTTTATTATGGCTATATTTTAGGGATTATGCTTCTTTATTTATTATACTCTGATGGTTTTAGTACAAGACAAGAGTTTAAAGTTGATGTATTGGGTTTCATGTATTTCAGACTCATGACGTAACTATGTTTTGAACCACGATGTTTTCTGCTTAATAAAGTTTAAATTCCGCTATTATTTTATATATGTCTTGTAATATTTCTGTTTCTGTTTATCTATAACGCTTCACGAAACTTAATGCATTCTCTTAAAGAGTGACATTAACGGATGTGGGGTGTCACATCTTTAATTAGAGAGATGAAAGGTTAGCAAAATCACATGATACATGACCTCATCATGTGTGTTCACCCTACCATATTTGATGCTTTTCTTCTCAACTTTTGTACATTCAAAAACTTTTAGTTTGATGCTAAAGACACATCGTTTTCTTGTTACTAACACCATTGCTAAAGGATATCATAAAATTTTATATTACACTCTCTATAATACCAAATTTTTTAAAGGACTACAATTACATTATTTTCATTTATTTTTGTATGGCGAACAACCGCCGACCAACACTGTTTTCCGCGGCGATCAACCACCGATCAACAGTAGTTTTCGACTGATGATCGTGGAAAATGGTGTTGATCGGCGGATGTTTTCCCTGCAAAACGATTTTGCACGGTGATTGATAGTTGTGTGAATTGCTTGTGACATTAAAAAATACGTAAAATTTAGTGTGCTTATTATTTTTATTCGTAGTAGCAGGAAGAGGGAAATGGTGTGCTTTTAATATTACATTAATTTTAATTGATGCGCGTGTCTCCTTTTAGAGCAAATCCAAAATCTTCTGCAGAACTCGTGTTTGGGTACATTATTTCATCAATGCGAGCGAATATTAACTTAAGAGTAGATATGTCAAAGACTCAAAATTCTTATCGTCCCAATCAACAAACCATGAATAAAAATGAGATGCAGGTGAACCGGTTCGTCACAATAAAAACATATATCATCACCATGCAATACTAAAGAATCACTCGAATAATGATATAATTAGTGTCAATACCAAGCAATAGTAGTCTCACATATTCATTATTAATTTCATAACAAACAATTATTAGCAGCTTTTCACTCCATGGTTAAACACATAGTACACTAAATAGTGCATTGTCCACAATTTCCTGGGAATTTTTGATATTATCTTGGTTATATTATCAAGAAACCATGCAAAGTAATCCTTTCAGCATATTATGATATTACCAAGGATATTTTTTATGTACATGAATTTTAAATTTTTAATGAGTATCATCATCTGTTTGTATATCCACATTGATGTTAATTGTCTAAATTATCAAAACTGGATTTGCGTTGAACAAAATATGATGCACAGGACTTATGCTTTATTATAATGTAAGTTGGAACGTATTTTCTTTATCCATGTAGAATTGTGCCTTACCTAGATATACCGAACATAGAGGTGTCAAATGGGTAATTTAGGGTCGTATAAGGATCAACCAAAATTTGACACAACCCATTTACGAACCATTTATTTTGACTCATTCAACACAAAGATTTATCTAACCCAACCCACGTACTAAGTGAATTACCAATTTGACCGATCTACATGCAGTTTGCTATTTTTCATATACAATTATGAGAATTAGTCTACTATTTTCTAAGTATAAACGTTAATCACCTTAGAGAGCTATACTGTTCGTTCATAGGACAAAATATCTGAGTGTTGCATACTGTCCGTGATTTAGGTGGGAATCTATCAGTCGAAATCTCGTCTGGTTCTGAGGCAGTATGAAGAAATTAGTGCAGTTTTTACAACAACAAAAAATAGCGACTCTGTATGTTGGTAGAGTTCAAATATGGGAATTTAGCCTTTTAGTTTCTAAGTACAACTGGAAGTTATGATGGAGAACTATAGTGTTTGGTCATAGGGAAAAACGTCCGAGTGTTTCACATTGTCCGTATTTTAGGTGGAAATCTATCAGTCGAAGTCTCATCCAGTTCCTAGGTAGTTTGAAGAAATTACTGCAATTTTTACAAAAAAATAGGGACTCTGAATGGAGGCAGAGTTCAAATATGGAAATTTAGCATGTTATTTTCTAAGTACAACTGGTTGTCCCCTTGGAGAACTGTAGTGTTCGATCATAGGGAAAAACGTCCGAGTGTTTCACACTGTTCGTAATTTAGGTGTAGGTCGAAGTCTCATATGTTTCCGAGGCAGTATGAAGAAATTACTGCATTTTTTGCAAAAAAATAGCGACTTTGTATGTAGAAAGAGTTCAAATATAAAAAAAATTCCTTTTATTTTCTAAGTAGAACTGGTTGTCCCTTTGGAGAACTACAGTGTTCAGTCACAGGGCAAAACGTCCAAGTGTTTCTCATTGTCCGTTACTTAAGTGGGAATCAATCGGTCGAATTTTCATCCAGTTCCGAGTCAGTGTGAAGAAATTACTGCAGTTTTTACAAAAAGAATAGCGACTTTGTATGTAGGCAGAGTTCAAATGTGGGAATATCGCATGTTATTTTCTAGTCACAACTGGCAGTCCCCCTTGGAGAACTACAACGTTCCGTCACAGAGAAAAACGTCCGAGTGATTTACACTATCCGTAATATAGGTGGGAATCTATCGATCGAAGCCTCATCTGGTTCCGAGGCAGTATGAAGAAATTACTGCAATTTTTACAAAAAAATAGTGACTTTGTGTGTAGGAAGTGTTCAAATATGGGAATTTAGCCTGTTATTTTCTACGTACAACTGGCAGTCCCCTTACAGAATTACAGTGTTCGATCACAGGGAAATACGTCTGAGTGTTTCATACTGTCCGTAATTTAGGTGAGAATCTATCAGTCAAAGTCACATCCGGCTCTGGGGTAGTATGAAGAAATTACTGCAGTTTTACAAACAAAACAACGAGTTCATATGTAGGCAGAGTTAAATGGGTAAGTGGGTTTCCCATTTGTAACCATTTTAAAATTGGGTCAACCCTTTTATGACCCATTTAATAAAAAATTATAAATGGGTTGACCAAACGGTGTTGTAATTAGGGTAAAATGAGTTAGGTAAATGAGTAAGGTTATGTTTTGATAGTTCTAACTGAACATATCCTCAATTTTTTTAATGAATGTACCATACACATATTATATCTTTGGTTGACTAAAATAGATATATTAGATTTTATGGAATCGGGTTCGAATTTATAAGCCCCACCAATTATGACATTATCCAAATCCAATTGTCTCATATTATCCAGACAAACAGCATCAGAACCGAATTAAAGTTTGTTCATATTTCTGACACAAGTGTGAACATAACTCTTCCCTCTGATTGGTGGAAATCAGAGGGACTCATATAAACCCCCCGATTTCCACCAATCATAGGGGAGATTTATGTTCACACTTGTGTCAGAAGTGTGAACAAACTCATGCTCGAACCAAATTAAAGTTTGTTCAAACTTCTGACACAAGTGTGAACATAACTCTCTTCTCTGATTGGTGGAAATCATAGGGACTCATATGCCCCCTCCTGACAAACGGGATGAAATCATTTGGATCTAAACAAGGTTGTTCCCTTGGACCCAGTCAATCATGGGACCCTGATTTCCTCCATTTTGCAATTAAACCTCTAAAAGAATATGGTTTTAATTGCAAAATGGACAAATCTAAGTAACCTGATTGGTGTGCTACAAGGGATCATGCTCTTTTAGGTCCACACAAAAAGCTCACTCTCAACCTTGCTGTATTGACTTCCTTAAAAAACAAAAAAACAAAGAGAGACGAATGAATTATCATAGACTGGGATGGATTGAAAATATCTGCAGAGCTAATGACATCGAAGAAGTGATCCAACAGTTCATCAAACAATTTTAATCCCATCTCTTTCTCTAAAGAAGAACATCCCAGAAAATAAGTGCACCTTCAAACATCAACCGCTGCCTTACCACAACTTCAAACATTAGCAAACTCAACCCGCGAAATGTTAAAATGCCCGAAGCCTTTTTTGTCATTATGTGCGAAAATTGCATCCAACGGCTGCTGCAGCACACACCCCCTTGAATCACATGTCTCCCCTTAAAATGCGGCAGTTCCGCACATTTTCGCACCTCTATTTCCGGGCATAGTAGCACTGTCCAACTCAACCCACAGTATTTCCTCAGCAATCCGAACATCACAGTACAGCCTCGACATCACTAACCCGGATGTAACCACATCTTCCACCAACTTCATCCACAACCACACAGCTCCAGCAACTGAATATACACAACATTCACCTTCAAACTACTACACCATCTTCAATCCCATTCACCGATCCAACAACAACAACCAAAATCACCTTAATTTGCCGCTATCTATTCCATGCAAACTTGAGGTATTCTTAAATTATATTTGTAAGTTAGAGATGTATTTTTATTGCAATGTAAATTAAACTACCACTATCAGTCTATCACCTTAATCAACTTAAACAAAAACCACCTTAATCTTTAGGCTGGAAGGCAACTGAATTATGTGCTACAGGTAGGAGTTGTTCTTACTACACAATCACTGAAATTACAAATTCACTTTCGTACATTGCAAAATCAGGGACTTAAATTATGTGTGTATTCTGATTTTGCATGTTCAGGATGATTGCAGTGCAATGACATTCAAATGGGTTCAACAATTCAAATAATACTTGTACAACATGATTGTCAAAATCTGATAAAACAGATAAAACATTATGTTGATGAACTTGGAAAAAAAATAAGAAGATACATTACATTTCTAGAAGGGATTATCAGAATAATGGTGTACCCTCGTTTCCCAAAAACTTGGTTTCTTGTGTCTGTTGCATAGCATTGCTCCGATTGCCGAGACTAAGTTCCTTGTTCACGAAATTTGGGAATGACAGAGTTTGAATTGGTTTTTTATCCTTGTGAGTATCGTCCTCTACATCAATTTCAAAATCGGAGATGTTTTCTTCACACAAAAATATGCAAGTAAATAATCACACATGAACTCTCTTCCCATTGTCGAAACCCATCCTTCGGTTGTTAGTTGTTACCATGCAAAATTTCGGTACTTACCTTACCAACGGTTTCCATAGGACCAAATTCAATGTTTGCAAATGAATGACATTCCTCCTAAAAGACAGATCTCCTTAAGCTAGGCAATCTTATTCCTTTGTTATTTGACCTTCTTTTTTGACAAACTAAATTTGTTGCTTCATCACTTATGTATTCAACAACGCTCAACCCTCTTTCATCTGCCCAAGTCACATTCAGGGAATTTTGATCTATGTTATTTTTGTCGAGATTAGGCGCAGCGGAATCCTACTTAACTCGCACAACCAGTCTAGTGCAGAGAATTCACAAAGACAGCAAACATAAAGAAAGAACACAATGTTTTAACGTGGTTCGGCAATAGCCTACATCCACGGGCAAAGAGCGTGATTTATTACCTCACTAAGGAGAACAAACAAGAGCACTTACAAAGCTTTCACAAAAGAACACTCAGCTCACTCTCTAATTTTCTTTATTTGTGGCTGCTGCCCTTTTACTCACATTTCAGGTTTTGTGGCGGCTACAAACTCTCTGTTGTCTCTCTTACAAACCCTCACAAAGACACACATATATTTATAGTATGTCTTAAAAGAGCTTTTACACGCAAGAGGCCCACACACCATACATAATATTTAAATGCACGTGACTGCACCCATACTTCACAATTCTCCACCTCGGATCATGCACAAAAGCATGAGACGATCACACACAAAGCACTCTGATTGTCACATATCCAGCTGCACCACCAAAGTAGTTGCCTACGTACCCAAAGGATCAAGCTGTCGTAGTTCATCATAATGTCTCGCAAACGAGACTTCACAGTGTTCCAAAGAACCTACACCCCATCGGGGTATCATACATCAAACATACAAAACATTAATCAAGTCAAGACAATGCTTGAACTTGACACTAGGAACCACTTTAGTCAACATGTCTGCGGGATTCTCTTTTGTATCAATCTTCACCAAGAGAATATGACCGTCGGCTAATACTTCTCTAATGAAATGATAACGAACATCAATGTGCTTTGTTCGGGCATGATGAACTTGATTCTTTGCTAGGTGGATGGCACTCATACTATCACAATACACAGGAAGTTGATCTTGCATCACTCCCAAATCATCCAACAAACCTTGCAACCATATAGCTTCTTTGAAAGCTTCAGTCACTGCCATATACTCTGCCTCTGTATTAGATAGAGCCACAGTCGACTGCAGAATAGACCTCCAACATATAGGACCCCCTGCCAAGGTAAACACATACCCTGTAGTAGAGCGTCTCTTATCCAAATCACCGGCATAATCTGAGTCTACATAACCAACACATAAATGACTGTTGTTCATATCCCTCAATAATTCTAAACCAGCATCAATAGTTCCCATAAGATATCTCAAAATCCATTTGACAGCATTCCAATGCTCTTTTCCAGGAGCATGCATGTAACGACTGATCATACTCACGGCATGTGAAATGTCAGGTCGTGTACACAACATCGCATATATAAGACTCCCAACAGCATTAGCATAAGGCACATGTGCCATAAATTGAATCTCATCATCAGAGGAAGGACACATAGTTGCATTCAATTTAAAATGAGCAGCAAGAGGAGTACTTATCGATTTGGTTTCTTTAGAAATGCCAAATTTCCTTAATACCTTCTTCAAAAATGTCTTTTGAGATAAACACACCTTGCCCTTCATTCTGTCTCTCTGAATCTCCATGTCAAGAATCTTCTTCGCATCTCCAAGATCTTTCATTTCAAATTCAGTTGACAACTTACATTTCAGCTTCTCAATCTCAGACTTGCAAGTAGATGCAATCAGCTTATCATCTACATATAAAAGCAGATAAATGAAAGAACCATCACTCAGCTTCTTCAGATATACACAGTGATAATGGTGGCTTCTTGTGTATGCTTGGCCTAACATAAAATGATCAAATCGTTTATACCACTGTCTCGGAGACTGTTTCAGTCCATACAACGATCTTTTCAACTTACACACCTGATCATCTTCACTGGGAGATTTGAATCCATTTGGCTGAGTCATATAGATCTCCTCATCTAGATCTCCATGTAAGAACGCTGTTTTTACATCCATCTGAACTAGATTCAAGTCATACTGCGCTACCAAGGCTAACAAAATACGAATAGAGGAGTGCTTCACAACTGGAGAGAATACTTCATTGTAGTCAATTCCCTCCTTCTGGGCATAGCCTTTTGCAACCAGCCTTGCCTTGTAGCGAATCTCATTTTTCTTCACTCCTTCTTTCTTAGCATATACCCACTTACATCCAATCGCTTTCTTGTCCTTGGGGAGCTTGGCAAGAACCCAGGTGTCATTCTTGTGAAGAGATGTCATTTCTTCATCCATAGCATCTTTCCATTCTTCATACTCAACGCTATGAATAGCTTGTGTGTACGTCTCGGGAATGCCTTCATCAGTAACTGGTAAAGCATAAGTTACACAATCTCGAAACCAACCTGGTTTCCTGATATCCCTTTTCGGTCTGCTAGAAGCAATTGACTCTGGAACACTTCTCTCAGCCTCTGTTTCTATTTCTAACCCATCGTCGGAATTATCAGCACTGCCCCGGTCAACCGTAACTTCATCTGTTTCAACAACTGAATCTGTCACCTCTTCAGAAGCTGGTCCCACTGGTATAGTTTCATCTGGGACTTGTGTAACAATATCAAACTTCACACGCTGCAAATTCTCACGATTCCTGCTCTCATTCTCCACCTGATGAGAACCCTTAAGCTTTAGCATAGCAGCTTCATTAAACGTAACATCCGTGCTTATAATCATTTTCTTGGTAACTAGATTCCAAAGTTTGAACCCTTTGACTCCAGTCTTCATGCCAACAAATATTGCCTCAACAGCACGAACTCCAAGCTTATTGTCCTTCACATGAAACCAAGCAGGACAACCAAATACATGAATCAACTCATAGTCATAAGTAGGCTTACCATACCAGAATTCCATTGGTGTTTTGCCTCCTAATGCAGATGAAGGCAACCGATTGATGAGAAAACATGCATAAGTAACAGCTTCAGCCCAGAATGCTTTGCCTAAACCAGAATTAGACAACATACATCGTACTCTCTCTAGCAGTGTACGATTCATCCTTTCTGCGACTCCATTCTGCTGTGGTGTTTCTCTAACCGTGAAATGTCTCTTGATTCCCTCATCTTGACATACTTTGTGAAATGGATCACTTGTGTACTCTCCACCGTTGTCTGAACGAAGTACTTTGAGTTTTCTACCCATTTGAGTTTCAACTGCTTTCTTCCATCTCACAAATATTTCCAGAACATCACTTTTCTGTTTCATGACATACACCCATACACGCCTAGAATAGTCATCAGTAAAAGAGACAAACCAATGCTTACCTCCCAAAGATGCATTTTTGGAAGGACCCTATACATCGGAATGAACATAATCTAGAACTCCACTAGATTTATGAATTCCTTTACCAAAGCGAGATCTTGTCTTCTTGCCTTTTACACAATGTTCACAGAAATCTAACTTACAGAAAACAACCTCTTTCAACAGATTTTTCTTAATTAAAGCATTCAAAGATTTCTCACCTGGATGTGCAAGCCTCATGTGCCATAGCATTGTAGATTCCTTAGCAGCAACTTCACTCTGCTCAGCTGTAGCTACATCCCCAGTCACTGTTCCCAGTACAAGTTGTGATGACGTGTACCTTTCATAACAACCATAGCTCCAGAAATCACCTTCATAACTCCATTTTGGCCATCAAGTCTTAATCCCTTGGATTCAAGCATTCCTAAAGAAATCAGATTCTTTTTCATACTTGGCACACACCTCACATTTTTCAGTTCTCTAACCTTGCCATCATGCAGTTTCAGGCGAATACTACCAATTCCCACAATGCTACAAGAATTGTGATTTCCCATCAGTACTTCGCCCTCAAACTTCGTAAAATTTGAAAACCATTCTCTATTTGGAGTCACATGAAAGGTAGCACCCGAATCAAGTATCCACTCATCATCTTTTGCCTTAGAGTTAGAAGGTACCATGGTTAAAGAGAAATCTGACTCATTCCCTATGTCTTTGCTGGACTGGACTACATTTGCTACACTTTTGCCTTTTTTGTCCCGCTCCTTGACCTTAGGACAATCCTTAGCCCAATGGCCTTTTTCATGACACCAAGCACATTCATCCTTAGCCAAACGCCCTTTTGCTTTCGAGTATCCTTTACCCTTATTAGGATGTTGGCCAACATTTTTCTTACGGTCTGATTTTCCGCCTCTCACTATAAGAGCATCACCACCATCTTCTCTGGAGATATCATCTCTATCCATCTTTCGGAATTCTTCACTACGTAATGATGTAGCGACTTCATCATAAATCAGCTTGTCTTTGCCATGAATTAGCGACTTAATCACGGGTTCATATTTCTCCGAAAGAGAATTCACTAAACACAAAGCTTTCTCCTCATCTGGAATGATCTCATCATAATTAACCAACTCCGTAAGGAGTTTGTTAAAGGAATCCAGATGCTCAGTCAGAGTTGCACCCTTCTTCATATTGAACCGATACAAATTTCTTTTTAGATGAATTCGGTTTGCCACATTCTTCACGAGGTACTTCGCTTCAAGTTTTTCCCATAATTCTTTCGGCGAGGTCTCATGTTGATAGTTCACTCTGATATCAGCTTCCAAGCAACCCCTGATCGTAGCTAAACAGAGTCTTTGATTCTTTTCCCACTGTTTGTCTGACCATTCTTCTGGTTTCTCTATTCTCAAACAAGGTTCCAAATCCAAATGTTCAAGAGCATCAGACACATCTGTTCTCCACAAACCAAAGTTATTGTTTCCATTAAATTTCTCTACATCTAGCCTTGCTCTGTGATACACTATTTTTTCAGATTGACTAGATTCACTCATTTTCGCAACACAAGCAACTTACACAAGAGAAATAAACACAAATGGGAAAAACTGCCCTCACAGGAATTTCGTCGAACACCTTCTGTGCACTAAACTGAACACACAAATCCAAAGATTGCAACCACAAGCTCCGATACCAATTGTCGAGATTAGGCGCAGCGGAAGCCTACTTAACTCGCACAACCAGTCTAGTGCAGAGAATTCACAAAGACAGCAAAGATAAAGAAAGAACACAATGTTTTAACGTGGTTCGGCAATAGCCCACATCCACGGGCAAAGAGCGTGATTTATTACCTCACCAAGGAGAACAAACAAGAGCACTTACAAAGCTTTCACAAAAGAACACTCAGCTCACTCTCTAATTTTCTTTATTTGTGGCTGCTGCCCTTTTACTCACATTTCAGGTTTTGTGGCGGCTACAAACTCTCTGTTGTCTCTCTTACAAACCCTTACAAAGACACACATATATATGTAGTATGTCTTAAAAGAGCTTTTACACGCAAGAGGCCCACACACCATACATAATATTTAAATGCACGTGACTGCACCCATACTTCACAATTTTCCTTGCATCTGGCCAAGTTACATACTAGTTTATTAAATCCAATTCTCAATCCTTTTTATCGTTATGTCATTTTACCTCCTGGTTTGACGCTTGTACAGGTTTCTTCTCAATTGTTCTTATAGGACCAATACAATTATAAAGCTCGAATATATTCTCAACATTTCTAATCCTCTTTTGCTGACTTCGCTTTTTCAATGCCCGTTCATCATATGACAGTAGCAATAGGGTCCTCCCAGTTTGACTTCATTTTTAGGTTTTTTCTTCTGTGATGGCCTATAGTTGAGTTCGTGTTTGGTTAGAAAGTATATATTCTCAATGGTTGTTTTAAATTTGTATTCCTTTGGCAATTGTGATTCAAAGATCCCTTTTCGTCATTGAAAATTAATCCTTTTGTCACTTAACTTCTTTGGCTCTTCTTTATCCTCGAGCTTTCTCTTTGTTGTATTGTGAGATTGAGGTGCAATTTTCTTAGACCACCTTGATGTAATTTGCTTACGTTTCTCCAATGCTCTTTGCTCAAATATTGTCCCTTTAATTTGTGCGTAAATGGCTTTTTTCAGTTGTGTGAATAAGTTGAACCCTTTTCAGGTGGAGTTACTTATGGCAAAGATAGGAGTCGGACCTATCTACTATTTTGCATTGAACAAAATATGATGCGTCAGGCCTTATGCTTTATGTTGGACTGTATTTTGTTTATTCACGTGAAATTGTGCCTTACCTAAATACGTATCCTCAAATTTTCCTAATGATCATAACACGTATGCTTTTATAATGTATTAATAATCTAAGATTACTGATTTGTAGTGCTCAAAATTTCATTATTTTCTAAATTTTCTTCTCTATGTACTTAATACAATGGCCGTAAGACAATAACGTAACAAGTAGCAGAAAGTTTATATATACCTTTCGGTGTCATATCATTGTTTATTTTACATACTATTCATTTTGAATTTTACACACTTTTAGAAAATGTGGTATAATGGATTTAACACAGACAGTATTTCTGAATACCAGTTTAAATATGGGTTAATATTACGTGTGTGCGTAGTATGATTCATCCTTATGTCTGCGTATAAATCCATTTGTTGAATATTCAAATGGGGGAGATATAAATTAGGAATTAGAAGCAATGTAAATCAGATCCAATTTTTAAACATAGGATCTTCTACCAGTAGAATTTCAGTTTTTCAGATTTTATAATATGAAATATAAGCACAGGACAAACTTTGATAAAATTTAGTATGAAGAATACCGAGATTTATTTCTAAACCAAAGAACAAACTTTAAGAAAAACTAGATCAGAGGACAGTGCTAAATATATTGATATTGTGATTTTATGTATTAAAGCTAATAACATTGTATTTTTATGTATTAAATCTCTCTTAGAAAACTCATTGATAGCCAAACTCATTATATTTTATTCATGGTTAAATGAAAGTATTGTTAAAATAATTTTGGTTAAATATATGTCATTTCAAATTTGAAAAACTCAGTACTAAATGTGTTAGGAAAATACTAAAGTAACTCGGATACATCATACTTCTTAATACATATTGGCTAATATAACTCATTCTCAGTTACAGTAGAACCTCAAAACTATTAGATGAGGGAATATTAACAGAATTAAATCCTGAATTTTTAGTCAATGTAACCGAGCAAGCGGAAGAAACACCAAAAGATTTACGATTGAAAATAGCTGCAGAGCTAACGACATCAAACAATTTTAATCCCATCTCTTTCTCCAAAGAAGAATAGCCCAGAAAATAAGTGCACCATTAAACATCAACCACTGCCTTACCACAACTTTAAACATTAGCAAACTCAAACCAGAGTATTTCTTCAGCAATCCAAACACCACCACTTCCATTCGGAAACTCCACCACTGTACATCCTCGGCACCACTAACCTGCATGTAACCACATCTTCCACCTGAACATACACAACATTCGGCTTCAAACTACTACACCATCATCAATCCCCTTCACCAAGCCAACAACAACAACAACAATAACCAAAATCACCTTAATCTGCCACTATCTCTTCCATGCAAACTTGAGGTATTTGTATATTATATTTGTAGATTAGAGTTGTATCTTTATTGCAATGTAAATTAAACTACCATTATCACCTTAGTCAACTTAAACCAAAATCACCTTAATCTTCAGGCTGAAAGGCAACTGAATTATGTGCTACATGCACGAATTGTTCTATCTACACAATCACTTAAATTACAAATGCACTTCCCATACATTGCAAAATCAGGGACTTAATTATGTGTGCATTCTCATTTTGCATGTTCAGGATGATAGCGACGCAATGACATTCAAATGGGTTCAACAATTCAAATAATACTTGTACAACATGATTGGTAAAATCTGATAAAACAGATTAAAATTTATGTTGATGAACTTGGAAAAAAAGAAGCTATATTACATTTCTAGTAGGGATTATAAACGGTGTACCCTCATTTCCCAAAAACCTGGTTTCTTGAGTCTGTTCCAAAAGCATTGCTCCGGTTACTGAGACTAAGTCCCTTGTTCACGAAATTTGGGAACGACAGAGTTTCAACTAGTTTTTTATTCTTGTGAGTATCGTCCTCCACATCAATTTCAAAATCTGAGATGTTTTCTTCACACAAAAGATATGCATCTAAATTATCATTCACATGAACTCTCTTCCCATTATCAAAACCCATCCTTCAGTTGTTAGTTGTTACCATGCAAAATTTCAGTACTTATCTTACCAACAGTTTCCATAGGACCCGATTCAATGTTTGCAAATGAATGATATTCCTCCTAAAAGACAGATCTCCTTAAGTTAGGCAATCTTATTCCTTTGTTATTTGGCCTTCTTTTTTGACAAGCTAAATTTGTTGCTTCATCACTTATGTATTCAACAAGGCTCAACCCTATTTCATCTGCCCAAGTCACTTTCAAAGCATTTTGATCTTTGTTATTTTCCTTGCATTTGGCCATGTTGCAGATTAGCTTACTTAATCCATTTCTCAACCCTTTTTAATCATCGTGTCATTTTTCCCTCCCCGTTTGACGCTTGTACAGGTTTCTTCTCAGTGGTTCTTATAGGACCAATACAATTAATTATAAAGCTTGAATATATCCTCAACATTGCTAATCCTATTTTGTTGACTTCTCTTTCTCTTTTTAATGTTTGAAGCAATAGTACCAATTCCACATCACCCGATATAAGTAAGATTGCGGATGGAATTCTATTATCTAATGCAGGCAAGAACATGTCCATTAGAATTGCTTTATCAGCTGCGTCTTTTTTACCACTAGGGACGTCTATCAGTTTGATACACATTCCTTTGCAAACCTGGTAAATTCTAGTAGGGAAAGCGTTAATGTCCCTATATAAGCTGAGAAACAATTTATAAGTGTTGTAGGGCGTTTCTGGATGAACATTTTCGGAGACTGAGCAATTGTCGATGTCCCAATTGAATTCGAGCATTGGAGTCCTTTGGATCTTGGCTAGGATTGGGGTTAGGAAGATATAAAGTTATGATTTTGGTGAAGGGCATCGCCTTGGCATTTTTGTGTCCCTGTTAGACATTTGAAATCGATTAAGCGGTTAAGTGGTCAAATCATGAATACTGTGTCACAACTTGATGAGGCAATTCTAACATAGATATATGAATGCAAGGAGCATTACATAAATTACAAGATGGAAAGGACTGTGATATACTATAAAAATTGAACATGGCACAAACCAATGACTTTAGTCAGCAGGCATAAAATTAAAGCTTTACTGACGTATAAATATATGATAAAATTAGCAGAAATTTCAGTATAATAATGTAGATAAAAAATTTCTTTACTGACTCATAAATATATGATACAATCAGCGTAAATTTCGGTATAATAATGTAGATAAAAATATATTTTCATCGATCAATTTAGTAAGTCATATGCAGAAATTCCTTTTATCCTAATTTATACGTTATATTCTTCATTTCTTATTGCCATCATAAATTTTATTTTTAGGAAGTTGGTCATATTTCATTTTGCTGGTTATAGGGACTACACTAAAATCCATTTTTATTTTTGATGTGATGCCCCCAAACTTCGACTGACTGAAAGTAAGGATAATCATTTGGAATACAACAAATTTATAACAGCAACAGACCTAAGATAATATCATAACACATAATTATTGCAGCGGAAAGATATAAGTCATAAACATCACATCAACAGAACCACAGTGTACGCAGTTTACAGGATACAACTTAGCAAAACCCAAAAGTCTGAGTCAAAGGAAATAAGTTCCAACTCCAAAACGTACATCAAAATACAGAATGGAATAAAGTCTCTAAAGCAAAAGATAAAGAAAAAAAAGAGTCTTCGTCTTCTTCTTCCAAGCAGTCTTCAACCCAGAAAATGTCTACCAAAGAACCTGTCACTTATCTGTCCGTGTAAAGAGAGGGCACCCGAGTTTGCAAAGTGAAACAAACATCGAGTCAGTCGTGGGACTGGTATGAGAAATCTTTCTATACTAACTAACAATATGGCGAATCATAGGACCACGCCGCTAACGCGGAACGGGTTTACTTCATTTAATTGCCAGTGCATGATTTAATAAAGTTATACAAAAACAACGAAATGACCTTTTGAAAAATGAAATCATTATAAGACTCAGTTCCTATCACACAATGCAACGCAAACCGGAGGATAGAGTTTTTCCTTATAATGATCAAACATGACTTGATACGTATAAAATAATAATTTTAATATTATTATTAGTGTCTAAGCAGTATTAAAACACTTCAATATAAATGTATTAATCTTAGATGGCATAGGTACTATATACTATGTCGCCATATATAAGTTTACAATCAAGACCGAAATATCGTATTGGAGATTTGGTTTCCATCAAAAGTCAAGACAAGGGAGAAGCTCCTTACCGGTTCGAGGACACTCTAGCAAATGCCTCAGGATCACACCTATGGGCAACCCTTGAATATCTGCAAGGCCGGTCCCTACCTAACGGTAGTGGGTTAGTTATGCCTGAACACACGTTTCCCGGTCCCTTTGGACCTCTATATTGCCACTAACAACCTATAAATCTGAGGTACCTTAAAATCCATCATCCACATAACTAAAATACCAGCCAGTTTAAGCACTGACATCACTCTAGCTAGAAAGAAACGTGTGCACTCTCTACGTTCTCTTCTCCCGTTTTTGATTCATACCGTGTTGTGAGGCTTGCGAAGTAACGCTATACACAAAGCTACACCTATATAGATCGTGCTTTGATCATCAACCACAAGGCCTGCTTTTCAACAAAGCCTTGATCATTTGCATCTTGGCGTGCCACGTTGACAACTCACGCCATGCTATCAATAATTATCAATATATACTAGGGTGTTAAGCAGAGAATAAATTCTCCACCACCATTTAGGTATATATCAATAAAAAATCGATTTAATTACATGAAATAAATTTCAACGTCAGGCATGCGATCCATTTACAAGTCCGTTCTGGGTCTGAACGAAACCGGAGTCATCTTATTTTGTGGGAAATAAAGACACTCGCAAATCCGAACAATCAACAAGTACGTCCGGATGATCTCTACCACCAACACATCAAGGTAGCTACTCCCGTTAAGGCCAACAATAGCACTACAACCATCCGCCTTGAAGATCATTTGTCTTCGACCGTCGTCTTCAACTCTTCAAATTAATATCGTCGTATAATTATTTGAAATGAGATTTAACTCGGTCTTTTCAAATAATTCTCGAGGTTGTATAAATCCAAAACCAATTTATATCGCTGAAAATGTTTTATAACGATTTACCCTATTTTATTTAATTAAACATAGCCTTATTTTATTTAATGATGCCCCAGGTCCATAGGTGGTCATGGCACTGTTTTTCCCAAAATTTGATTTACACCTACCTCAAAATCTTACCGTTAGATTTTGACAAAATTTATACCGTTGGAACGATTTTCCCAAAACGGTCCTAACGGGTCCGATTTGGGAAAATCCAACGGTTGGATCTTTCTATGTATTCGTTTAAAGTTACGATTCTAAAATGCGAACTACCACGCACGATTCGTTTAATTTAATTAATATTTATATTTATAAATAAATATTAATTCGTTGGCGATTTCAATCCAGTCAATCAACACAATCAAATAGATATAGTCAATATCATGTCCGGGTTTGCTAATGGTTTTGTCCCTTCTTTTATCATATGGAGATTTTGATAAACTGCCATTTTCAGTTCAAATCCTTTTCATTGTCTTTTAATTTTGACGATAAAATATATAATTTAAAATATACCTTTTCATTTGTCACTAGTGTGACATTAAAAAATATATTTTAAAGTTCAACTTATTATTTACATAAGAATAAAAAGTGTAAATTCCTATATGTTCTTTTATTGTCTTTCTAAATGGACAATAACAATATAACCTTTATTTCTAATATTTATTTATAACTAAAATGTACATAAAACATCTCTTTTTAATTTGTCTTATTGTACTTCTACTGCATTTGGCATGACGATGAAAATAACTTCTTAAAACCTACCTTCTTGTTTAATATGAAAATATAAACAAAAATGTAAATTTTTAATATTACTCTTTTTATCGCATCTCAAATGACGGTAAAAATTACAATCTAAATCTACAAATTTATCGCATCTAAGATGACGATAAAAATCACATTTTAAAAACATGCAAATTAAATATGAACTTCTATATGCAAGTGAAATGTAAAAACATGGGTTTCAATTCTACCATAAAATACAAATACAAATGTATTTCATAACTTTATCTTTTTATTTGTATATAAAATACAAACAAAAATGATTTCATAATCTTGTCTTTTACTTAATCAAAACAATGCAAATAAAAAGCGTATTTCCAATCTTGTTCTTTTATTCGACAACTATAATGCAAATAAAAATGTTATCTAATTTTGTTCTTTTATTTGACAACTACAATGCAAATAAAAGTGTTTTCTAATTTTGTTCTTTCTCATTATATTAAACAAAAATGTAAATTTTGTTCTTATTCTTTTCTATAAACAAAAATGTAAATTTTTGTTCTTATGTTACATTACACAAAAGAATGTAAACTTTGGCTCTTTTATTACATTAAACCAAAAATGTAATCTTTCTCTCCTTTTGATTACATTAAAGAAAAATGTCATTTTTCTTTTCCCTTTATTACATTTAAGAAAAATGTAATCCTTCTTTGTTACAACAAAGATGTCTATTCTATTTTAACTATTTTGTTTAGACAAAAATGTCTATTTTCGTTGCATCTATTTCATATTCACAAAAGTGTAAATTTGGGTTTCAACAAAACTAATAAACAAAATGATAAATTTTGTTTAATCCAATTCTCTAATTAACGCCAATGTTAATTTCTAATTCGACAGTTCTAGTGAACAAGGTGATAACTTTGTTTAATCAAATTTTCTAATTAACCCAACGTTAATTTCCAATTCAACTATTTTAACAAACAAGGTGATATTTTTTTTTAATCCAATATTAATTAACACGAACGATAATTTTTTAATAGATTTGCAGAACCCAACAAACACATATCAAATCACGTAACAACAATTAGCAGAATATCACAGCGTGTATATAATACTATCATTATGAATAATGAATTTTAATTATAAAATTAAAAAGGGTAGAATCTCTCACATCGCTTTTCCTGTGTTCTGAATAGTTCAGATTCGAAAAGTTCTCAAAATCCGATATGCTCAGAATTCACTTCGGTCAGTCTGATCTCAGTCTCACGAGTCCAACGCTTCCTGTTTCGTCGAATTTCATCAGCGTATGAACAATATACGATCATTTAAAGATTTAATTATATTTAAATTAATTAATTAATTACTACCTTCTTCCACTATCAGTTCAAACTTTGGCCGATCGGTTTCGGTATACAGTCGATCCTAGGGTTCGAAATCGCTCGAGAACCGGGACACCTGTTGACGATCGGACCAGACCACGGCAGAGGGCTTAGAGCGGCGCCTCAACTCTGGCGATGGGGCCCAGTTCGGTGGTGAACGAAAGGCAGGGCGGCGGTCCAAAAAATCCCACTTACTGGGCTCGGTTCTCAATGGATACACCCCTATACTCGATCAAATCCGTATAGAAATGAAGATCGAGCTTTTCTCTTGAACGTTTGACTGATTTATTTTAAAAATTATCAAGGGGATTAGGAGAAATCGATGGAGGAAGATGGGAGCGTGAGGGCCATTGAGTAGTGAAGAAGGCGACTACGACAGATGCGTATCAGGGTTAACGTGGATACCGTATTTATACGCGTATTGGTATTTTAATTTTATTTATTTAATTCATTTAATTCCAATAAGGCTCATCCATTCATACGAGCTCCGTTTCAAACCCAACGAGTGTCGCCCCTAGCCAAATACCCCCATCCCGGACACAATGGAATATGTGCCGTTAGCCAAATACACTGTTTCGATAGGTTTTTCTTTAAATTAAATATATACATCAATATATATATTTAATTTAAACGGACATTTTAATTTACCGGAGCCACATACGGACTTAGAAAAATCCAAAAAAATTATATTTGGCTTTGTTATGATGATACGGTCCTAAAATAATTAATTTTGTCAAATTCTGAGACCGTCTGAAAAATGGCTATTTTTCATTCGATTAAATTTGACTGAAATCGACAAAACATATTTTCTTTCGCCACGCTCACATATTAATTCGAAAAATTCTAAAAATTGGAACCTAGCAATAATCTGACATTCCGGTTCCAACAAAAGTGGTTTCGTCGAAAACAGAGATCGTTTGAAAATTGACTATTTTCACTTGCTTTAATATTATTTAAAAAAAAAGAAATTTAATTTCTACCACATTTTTCCACTAAATTATTTAAAATAAAATTTTAAATTGGCTCGGATTTTTCGGGTCGTTACAATCTACCCCACTTAAGAGCATTTCGTCCTCGAAAAGGAAATAAAGTAAAGTAGGGAACAAGACGAAAAATGTAAATTGGGGTAAATGTACCTTGACTCAAGAGTTATTCGGAGATGTCCACTCTGCACATGGGGTAAGCTTTTTAATGCTATCCTCTGTCTCCCAAGCGTCTCTAGGATCCCCACTCCATTGAACCTTGACTAGGTTGATCCTCTTGTTCCTCAAAATTTTGGTTTCTTTGCCAATGATCTTAATCGGGTCTTTTCTCACTATTAGATTCGGAGCAATATCCAGGACCTGTTGATTTAATTCATCCTCAATCAGATCTGGATCATGCACATGCTTGCGGAGTTGAGACACATGAAATACATCATGCACCCCTGGCAACCAGTCAGGCATCTCCACTCTATAAGCGAGAGTACGAATCCTTTCGAGAATAGGAAATGGACCAATAAATCTCGTTGCCAACTTTCCAGTCTTCCCAAAGCGAATTACGCCTCTTAATGGAGAAACCTTCAAGTATACTCGATCACCAACAGAGAATTATAAATTTCTTCTTTGCTTGTCTACATAGCTCTTCTATCGGCTCTGAGCAGCCAATAGGCGCTTCTTAATCAAGTCAACCTTATCCGATGCTTCACGAACCATGTCGGGGCCCAAGACTAGTCGGTTGCCTAATTCCACCCAACATGCCGGAGATCTGCATGGTCTGCCATATAACAATTCAAACAGTGACGTCTTCAAACTAGCTTGGTAGCTATTATTATAAGAGAATTCCACCAAGTGCAAGTGATCCTCCCATGAACCGCCATAATCAAGGATGCAAGCTCGCAACAAGTCTTCCAAAATACGGTTCACCCTCTCAGTCTTGCCATCTGTCTGAGGGTGATAGGCAGTGCTCAGATTCAACTTGGTCCCAAGCTCTTCTTGAAAAGCTTCCCAGAATTTGCTAGTAAATAATGGATCCCGATCACTGACAATGCTTTTGGGAACCCCATGTAGTCTGACTACCTCCTTAAAATAAACTGCGCCAGACTACGAGCTGTTTTATTGGACCGAACAGGGATGAAATGGGCAGACTTTGTTAAGCGGTCTACTATCACCCATATACTATCGTTGCCTTTTATGGTTCGAGGCAAGCCATCAATGAAATCCATAGAGGTTTCCTCCCACTTCCCACTTCCGACCTGGAACTCCCAGTGGTTGCAACAAACCCGCCAGTTTCTGCTGATCACTTTTAACCTGCTGACAAGTGGGACATCTAGCAACATAAATAGAGCTTTCTCTCTTCATGGACCTCCACCAAAACGTGCGCTTGAGGTCGTGATACATCTTTCTCACCCCTGGGTGAAAACTAAACTTAGATTTATGACATTCATCCATAACCTCCCTTCTGAGCTTAGAGTCGTACGTGACACAGATTCAGCATAATAGCCTCAGAACCCCTTTGTCATCAATTTGAAAACTCGTGGTTTCGCCATCCTGAATTCTTTTGATAATCCTCTGAACAAATTTATCATCCTTCTGAAGAGCAAAGACTTTATCAATCAGAGTAGGAGTGATAATGAGATTGGCGATAATGAGCTTGTCGCTATCTGCATTCTTTCTACTGAGCGCATCAGCTACAACGTTGGCTTTCCCTAGAGTATATGGGATTTCCAAATCATAGGCTGCAAGAAATTCAACCCAGCGTTGCTGCCTCATATTCAAGTCTTTCTGGGTAAATAGATGCTTCAAGGATTTGTGATCCGTATATATTTCGAACTTTTCACCCAAGATATAATGCCTCCATATTTTAAGGGCAAACACAATAGCCATTAGCTCATGATCGTGCGTGACATAATTCTTCTCATGCGGTTTCAATTGGCGGCTAGCATATGCGACTACTTTCCGTCTTTGCATCAGCACCGCACCAATACCTTAAATAAATAGGGGTTAACATGTTAATATGAGATTTGACATTAAAAGGAAATGTTATCTCTGACGTGTTGATTTATAAAAGAAAGAACCTTGTTTAGAAGCATCGGTCCAGAACTTCAAATCCTGATTGCCATCTATAATGGTCAGCACAGAGCGTTGGTCAACCTCCTTTTCAGATCTTGCAAAGATGTCTCGCATTCGGGAGTCCAAATGAATTTTGTATGCTTCTTGGTTAGGTTTGTCAATGGACAAGCTACCTTCGAAAAACCTTGGACAAATTTCCGATAATAGCCAGCCAGTCCTAAGAAACTTCTGACCTCTATGGGAGTTCATGGCTGCTTCCACTCTTGGATGGATGATATCTTTCCTGGATCTACTGAGATGCCTTCTTTTGATACAACATGGCCGAGGAATTTCACCTCTTCTTGCCAGAATATGCATTTGGAGAATTTGGCTTTCAGCGTGTTTCTTCGCAAAATCTCCAAGACTTCCCTCAGATGTTGTTCGTGCCCAGAAGTGGATTTAGAAAAGATGAGGATGTCATCGATGAACATAAGCACAAATTTATTTAAAACATCTCTGAACGCTCTATGCATCAGATCAACAAAGTATGCTGGAGCATTACATAGACCGAAGGGCATTACTAGCCATTCATAAAAGATACCCGGTCCTCTGAAAGCAGTTAAAGGCACACACTCCTCTGCGATGCGGAGTTGATGGAAGCCAGTAGCTAGGTCCATCCTAGAAAATACTCGTGCTCCATGCCAGCAGTCTAATAGATCATCAATTCGTGGCAGTGGGTATTTGATTTTCAACGTTTGTTTGTTGAGATCACGGTAGTCCACACATAGCCTGAGTGTACCGTCTGATTTTGGGACAAACACCACTGCTGCACCCCATTTTGAGAAGCTGGTCCTGATCAGACCCCTCCACAAAAGCTGCTTGGTTTGATTTCTCAACTCCTCTTTTTCCTTTGGAGACATTCTCCGAATAAGATGTACGACAGGCCTTGCATTCGGAGCTAAGTCAATTCTGAAGTCGATTTCCCTACGCGGAGGTAAGCCATCAACTTCCTTGAATACATCAGCGTAATCTTTGACGATAGGGATATCCTCAATAGAAGTAGAGGTAACCTCTAGAGAAGACCAGAATTCTTTCCTGTCGGTGGCTGAGCCGTGGCATGATATAGAAATAGTCTTTCCCAACTTAGTTTTTATTTTGACTATCCTTTCAGCACATAATACCTCAGCCTCATATTCCGTCAGCCAATCCATTCCCAGTATGATATCATATCCGGAGAAATTCATGACGATCAAATTAAAAGGGAACTGGAAATATGAATAAGAAACAGGCACTCTACAAAACTGATCAAGAATAAGAGATCATCCTATCGGACTATGGGCTCTAACCAATTCTTTCAGTTTTCTCGGTTTCAGTTTTAATTCTGTAATTGTGTCATTAGAGATAAAACTTCGTGCCGCACCAGTTTCAAACAAAGCAGTAATAGGGATGCTTTTAATGTTAAGAGTACCTCCTAAGACATCGGGTTTACCTGGTCCTTCGGCAGTAGCCGGTGCAGCCGTTCCTTCATAGACATGAACCACATTAGTTTTCTTCAATAAAGGACAATTCCTGGCAAAGTGTCCTGGCTTATGGCAGTTATAGCAATCCTGAGAGTTCCGGGGGTTCTGGTCACGATTTTGAGAATTCTGGTCGCGATTCTGGCTAGGTCCTGATTCGTTCCTCTTGACTCTTTTAGGAGCTTTACACTCGGACTCGAAATGCCCAGTCTTGCCGCAATTATAGCATGTCAGCTTGCTCCTGTCCCTCTTCTTCCTTGGAGGCTTAGCAATAGAAGAATTCCCTGCCTCCGGTTTCTTGTCCGCTTGCTCTTTCTTGTTGTTGCTTTGATTCTTCACTTTATCCTGCTGTCCAGACTCATCATTTTCCTCGTAGCGGCAAGCCGTCTCTACTACTTCATTGAATGGGAGTTTAATATGAGCAGTGACTCTGTTCAAATATTTCTTTGAAAGGCCCTTGATGAATTTTTTATTCTTCTCCACTGGATCTTGAATCAATCTAGGAGCATATCGGGAAAGCTCATCAAACTTCCTTACATACTCAAAAACATAAATACTCCCTTACTGTAGGTTGACGAACTGCTCGCGAAGGCGCTCTCTTGCTTGTGGGGGAACATACTTGTCATTGAAAAGTTCTTTAAATTTGGCCCAAGACATATTGGCCACATCGTTGCAAATTTTGACCGTATCCCACCAATGTCTTGCTTCATCTTTTAATTGCCATACAGCCAGGAATCGCTTTCGCTGATCCTCTAATTCTTAACCCTCTAGGATCTTTTCACAGTCCTTAAGCCATGCCTCTGCCTGAATCACAGACTCTCGCCCCGTGAAAGGTACACCTCCTAGATTTCTGAATTTCTTTGACATTCTCTCCAAGTCGAAGGGCTGTGGAGGTGGTTGTGCTACGACCTCTGAAGTATGATGTTCCTGAGTAATGGGGGTCTCGTCTCTAGATTTCCCTCTAGCTCCCCCTCGGGCTCCTCCTCTGGCCCCGCCTCGAGTCCCACCTCGGGCTGTTCTTGCTCCGGTATCCATTTAAATCAGTCTGTGCCATCAAAGAAAGAGTCAGACCAACAGGAATGAAAATTTTAAAGCAAAGATAAGGTAAGGACAAGATGAAAAGATAATGATGTAATGACTGATAAATATGTGTTATTCTGCTGTGCTCATTCTAGGACATTACTAGTGCTATCTCTAATAAGCTACTCGCCTTAGAATAATGTGGATTCTACCTAGACGAATGTTCTAAATATGTTATATTCCGAAGCTAAGGTTAACCTTAGGCTCTAATACCAACTGTGATGCCCCCAAACTTCCACTGACTGAAAGTAAGGATAATCATTTGGAATACAACATATTTATAACAACAACATACCTCAGATAATATCATAACACATAATTATTGTAGCGGAAAGATATAAGTCATAAACATCACATCAACAGAACCACAGAGTACGCAGTTTACAGGATACAACTTAGCAAAACCCAAA
Source organism: Allium sativum (assembly GCA_030737875.1). Classification (NCBI taxonomy): domain Eukaryota; kingdom Viridiplantae; phylum Streptophyta; class Magnoliopsida; order Asparagales; family Amaryllidaceae; genus Allium; species Allium sativum. The sequence continues at coordinate 527,174,656 of CM060923.1, read as the reverse complement.
AATCTGAGTCAAAGGAAATAAGTTCCAACTCCAAAACGTACATCAAAATACAGAATGGAATAAATTCTCTAAAGCAAAAGATAAAGATAAAAGAGGGTCTTCGTCTTCTTCTTCCAAGCAGTCTTCAATCCAGAAAATGTCTACCTAAGAACCTGTCACTTGGCTGCCCGTGTAAAGATAGGGCACCCGAGTTTGCAAAGTGAAACAAACATCGAGTCAGTCGTGGGACTGGTATGAGAAATCTTTCTATACTAACTAACAATATGGCGAATCATAGGACCACGCCGCTAACGCGGAACGGGTTTACTCCATTTGATTGTCAGTGCATGATTTAATAAAGTTATACAAAAACAACGAAATGACATTTTGAAAAATGAAATCATTATAAGATTCAGGTCCTATCACATAATGCAACGCAAACCGGAGAATAGAGTTTTTCCTTATAATGATCAAACATGACTTGATACATATAAAATAATATTTTTAATATTATTATTAGTGTCTAAGCAGTATTAAAACACTTCAATATAAATGTATCAATCCTAGACGGCATAGGTACAATATACTATGTCGCCATATATAAGTTTAAAATCAAGACCGAAATGTCGTATTGGAGATTTGGTTTCCATCAAGAGCCAAGGCTAGGGAGGAGCTCCTTACCGGTTCGAGGACACTCTAGCAAATGCCTCAGGATCACACTCATGGGCAACCCTTGGATATCTGCAAGGCCGGTCCGTACCTAACAGTAGTGGATTAGTTATGTCTGAACACACGTTTCCCGATCCCTTTGGACCTCTATATGGCCCCTAACAACCTATAAATATGAGGTACCTCAAAATCCATCATCCACATAAGTAAAATGCCAACCAGTTTAAGCACTGACATCAATCTAGCTAGAAAGAAACGTGTGCACTCCCTGCATTCCCTTCTCCCGTTTTTGATTCATACCGGGTAGTGAGGCTCACGAAGTAACGCTATACACAAAGCTACACCTATATAGGCTGTGCTTTGATCATCAACCACAAGGCCTGCTTTTCCACAAAGCCTTGATCATCTGCATCTTGGCGTGCCACGTTGACAACTCACGCCATGCTATCAATAATTATCAATATATAATAGGGTGTTAAGCAGAGAATAAATTCTACAACACCAATCAGGTATATATCAATAAAAAATCGATTTAATTACATGAAATAAATTTCAACGTCAGGCATGCGATCCATTTACAAGTCCGTTCTGGGTTTGAACGAAACCGGAGTCATCTTATTTCGTGGGAAATAAAGACACTCGCAAATCCGAACAATCAACAAGTACGTCTGGATGATCACAACCGCTAACCCATCAAGGTAGCTACTCCCATCAAGGCCAACAATAGCAATTCAACAATCCGCCTTGAAGATCGTTGGTCTTAGATCGTCGTCTTCAACTCTTCAAAATAATATCGCCATATAATTATTTGAAATGAGATTTAACTCGGTCTTTTCAAATAATTCTCGAGATTGTATAAATCCAAAACCAATTTACATCTCTGAAAATGTTTTATAACAATTTTACCTATTTTATTTAATTAAACATAGCCTTATTTTATTTAACGATGCTCCTGGTCCATAGGATATCATGGCGTTGTTTTTCTCAAAATTTGATTTACACCTACCTCAAAATCTTACCGTTAGATTTTGAAAAAATTTATACCGTTGGAACGATCCTCCCAAGACGGTCCTAACGGGTCCGATTTGGGAAAATCCAACGGTTGGATCTTTCTGTATATTCGTTTAAAGTTACGATTCTAAAATGCGAACTACCGTGTGCGATTCATTTAATTTAATTAATATTTATATTTATAAATAAATATTAATTCTTTGGCTATTTCAATCTAGTCAATCAACACAATCAAATAGATACAGTCCATATCATGTCCCGGTTTGCTAATGGTTTTGTCCCTTCTTTTATCATATGGAGATTTTGATTAACTGCCGGTTTCAGTTCAAATCCTTTTCATTATCTTTTAATTTTGACGATAAAATATATAATTTAAAATATACTTTTTCATTTGTCACTAGTATGACAATAAAAAATATATTTTAAAGTCCAGCTTATTATTTACACAAGAATAAAATGTGTAAAATCTTATCTGGTCTTTTATTGTCTTTTTAAATGGACAATAACAATATAACCTTTATTTCTAATATTTGTTAATAACTAAAATGTACATAAAACATCTCTTTTTAATTTGTCTATTTATTGTACTTCTACTGCATTTGGCATGACGATGAAAATAACTTCTTAAAACCTACCTTTTTGTTTAATATGAAAATATAAACAAAAATGTAAATTTTTAATACTATTCTTTTTATCACATCTCAAATGACGGTAAAAATTACAATCTAAATCTGCAAATTTATCGCATCTAAGATGACGATAAAAATCACATTTTAAAAACATGCAAATTAAATATGAACTTCTATATGCAAGTGAAATGTAAAAACATGGGTTTCAATGCTACCATAAAATACAAATACAAATGTATTTCATAACTTTATCTTTTTAATTGTATATAAAATACAAATAAAAATGATTTCATAATCTTGTCTTTTACTTAATCAAAACAATGCAAATAAAAAGCGTATTTCCAATCTTGTTCTTTTACTCGACAACTATAATGCAAATAAAAACGTTTTCTAATTTTGTACTTTTATTTGACAACTACAATGCAAATAAAAGTGTTTTCTAATTTTGTTCTTTCTCATTATATTAAACAAAAATATAAATTTTGTTCTTATTCTTTTCTATAAACAAAAATGTGAATTTTTGTTCTTATGTAACATTAAACAAAACAATGTAAACTTTGGCTCTTTTATTACATTAAACCAAAAATGTAATCTTTCTCTCCTTTTGATTACATTAACGAAAAATGTCATTTTTCTTTTCCCTTTATTACATTTAAGAAAAATGTAATCCTTCTTTGTTACAACAAAGACGTCTATTCTATTTTAACTATTTTGTTTGGACAAAAATGTCTATTTTCGTTGCATCTATTTCATATTCACAAAAGTGTAAATTTGGGTTTCAACAAAACTAATAAACAAAATGAATTTTTTTATTTAATCTAATTCTCTAATTAATGCCAATGTTAATTTCTAATTCAACAGTTCTAATGAATAAGGTGATAACTTTGTTTAATCAAATTTTCTAATTAACCCAACGTTAATTTCCAATTCAACCATTTTAACAAACAATGTGATAACTTTGTTTAATCCAATATTAATTATCACGAATGATAATTTTTTAACAGATTTGCAGAACCCAACAAACACATATCAAATCACGTAACAACAATTAGCAGAATATCACAGCGTGTAAATAATACTACCATTATGATTAATGAATTTTAATTGTAAAATTAAAAAGGATAGAATCTCTCACATCGCATTTCCTGTGTTCTGAATAGTTCAGATTCGAAAAGTTCTCAAAATCCGATCTGCTCAGAATTCACTCCGGTCAGTCTTGAATTGTAGATCTCAGTCTCACGAGTCCAACGCTGCCTGTTTCATCGAATTTCATCAATGTATGAACAAGATACGATCATTTAAAGAATTAATTATATTTAAATTAATTAATTAATTAAATACTACCTTCTTCCACTATCAGTTCAAACTTTGGCCAATGGGTTTCGGTATACAGTCGGTCCTAGGGTTCGAAATCGCTCGAGAACCGGGACACCTGCTGACGATCGGACCAGACCACGGCAGAGGGCTTGGAGCGGCGCCTCAACTCTGGCGATGGGGCCCAGTTCGGTGGTGAACGGAAGGCAGGGCGGCGGTCCAAAACAGCCCACTTCCTGGGCTCGGTTCTCAATGGATACACCCCTATACTCGATCAAATCCGTATAGAAATGAAGATCGAGCTTTTCTCTTGAACGTTTGACTGATTTATTCTGAAAATTATCAAAGGGATTAGGAGAAATCGATGGAGGAAGATGGGAGCGTGAGGGTCATTGAGTTGTGAAGAAGGCGGCTACGATAGATGCGTATTAGGGTTAACGTGGATACCGTATTTATACGTATATTGGTATTTTAATTTTATTTATTTAATTCATTTAATTCCAATAAGGCTCATCCATTCATACGAACTCCGTTTCAAACCCAACGAGTGTCGCCCCTAGCCAAATACCCCCATCCCAGACACAATGGAATATTTCCTGTCAGCCAAATCAACTGTTTCGATAGGTTTTTCTTTAAATTAAATATATACATCAATATATGTTTAAATTAAACGGACATTTTAATTTACCGGGGCCACATACGGACTCAGAAAAATCCAAAAAAAAAAAATATTTGGCTTTGTTATGACGATACAGTCCTAACAAAATTAATTTCGTTGAATTCTGAGACCGTTTGAAAAATTACTATTTTTCAGTCGATTAAATTTGACTGAAATCGACAAAACACGTTTTCCTTCGCCACGCTCACATATTAATTCGAAAAATTCTAAAAATTGGATCGTAGCAATAATCTAACATTATGGTTCCAACAAAAGTGGTTTCGTCGAAAACAGAGATCTTTTGAAAATTGACTATTTTCACTGGCTTTAATATTATTTAAAAATGAAATTTTAATTTCTGCCACATTTTTCCACAAAATTATTTAAAACAAAAATTTTAAATTGGCTTTGATTTTCCGGGTCATTACATTTGATGTGAATCAATAGCATATTCAGTGTAATACCCCACGTCCATTAATGTCACTCACAAAGGGAATGCATTAACTTCTATGGAGGTTTTAGGTGAATATAGAACAGTAAAATTTCAACAAGACAGATATAAAATAGTACTTGGAAATTTAAAAACTTTATTTCAATTGCAGCAGAAGTCAAAACATGTTTGATTACATCATAACACCATAATCAAAGTCAAGTACAATATCTATCTTAATAAAACAAGTACATAATCCCATTACATAAATAGCCATTAAAAATATAGATAACAAGCTGGACTTTACTTCATCAGTCCAAGCTTTCCAAGAGATAAGCAATCCAATCAGACTCCACTGGAACTTGGCCTAACCTGAGGACCTGAAGGGAGAAAAAGATGAAAAAGAGGGGGGGGGGGGGAGTCAGACATAAAGTCTGGCGAGTATGATAATTCTACAATACTATTATCAAAATAACTGGACTAAGGCATAAGCTGGAAAACAAGGAAATGTCTATGAAAGAGCAGATTAAGGACATAGACAATCGCTAAAGGAAACGTTATAGGCGCTCCTAAATACTAAAGGATAAACACTATACTGCACCACACCCGTCACCCTAAAGATTGATTCCACTTAGCTTCACTTAGAAACTTTCTTAATGGCTTTACGTACTCCTAGCTGACTACATAGGTGCCGCCTGCCCCTATCTCCACTAGGTGTACCCCACTTTCCATTTTTCGATCGGCTCCCTACTCGTAGATACCCGTGCTGGCCCCATAGTGGGGTGTATCATTCCCCTAAAGTGGCAACCCGATATAACGGAGATGCACGGCTTATACCTACACGATGCAACAACGTCTTACCTACCAGCCCGGGTCCACACACGCATATGAAACCCGTTGGACTTGCGTTGCCACCGCTCCCTGTTTTGGCCTCTTATAGTCAAACCCAGTATGCGTGTCCCGTCCTCGACTTGGGTCGAGCCCACAAAGATACGTTTTGGGATACTGGTTGAAATGGGCCCCCATTATTTCCCACAAGCATTCCACCTAAGCTTGTCCCATTAGTCCATCCACTTAACCCACTTAGTCATGTTCATTTACATGTGTATTTGGTTAAGTCTAATCGTATTTCAAATGCCTCTAAAGGCAACCACTAGATTCCTCATGCCACCCAAGGCACCTACTTAACCCCCATGACCCACCTTACATGATTATCTGGCTAAGTATTTCTTAATTCATTAAGGCCATAACCTCATAAAGACCTCTCACATTAGACTGGCATTTATGGCAGCTGGATTTGTCGGGCGGGTCCGGGCAGTCTTACACCATAAAAGAGTCTAACCTCGTGTCTTTACAACTGTTATGCTTTAGTTTGGGCCTAGGACCTCTCACATTGGGCCGACATTTGTGACTACTGGATTTGCCGGGCGGGTCCGGGCAGGTTTACGTCACAAACGGGTCCAACCTCGTGTCCTAAGCATTGATTATTATTAATAATCCACTTTCCCCAATTTTAATAATTCCCTACTTGAATTATTAATTAATTCCAAATTTAACAATGTCCATAATTGACTCAATTATGGACATCCATTTAAGGCATGCAAAATCATATCAATTGCACCCCAATTTATTAATTTCCTAATATTACCCCTACCCCACGTTTGAACGTTTATTCGCAAAATGTATGGTAGACCCGATTAGTCTAACTCATAGCATAAAAGAAAATATTCACAACAACAACATATATATGTGACTAAATAAATCATAACAAGGGGTAAAACTTGCATACATTACAACTTGCATAAGGTTATACATGTCATGGATCTAAGGGTGTCAACTTATTAATAATTCACATAATATGATTTTGATCAAATTTCATAAACTTCTATAGGACATGTGTGAATCAACATCATTAACAATATGGTTTTATATGGGTACACCTAACTCAATAGGCAAATTCCCAAAAATCAAAATTCATTTAATCATAGATTCATGTATATGGGTACACCTAACTTAATAGGCAAATTCCCATATTCAAGATCCAATTAATTTGTAGATTCATGTATATGGATACACCTAACCCAATAGGCAAATTCCCATAATCAAGATCTATTATAAAAAAAACATAAACTTTAAACATGATCCAATTCGCATAAATACTAACATCATGATTTTACAACTTGTATGATTCAACACAACTTAACATGACATCATTATCATATAACATAAGTATTTCAACATATGTGATAATATGAGATCTACAACATATATAAGATTTACAACATAGCATATCATAATTTGCAACATAGCATGATATGATTTACAACATAGCATAGCATGATTAATCACATATGACATAGCATAGGATTATTTACAACATAATCACTACAACATAACAACATATATATGATAACATAATAGCATAACAAGAGATCCACAACATAATTTACAAATACATAACAATTCATATCACTTTCTTGTGATCCATTCATAACTTAATCAAATTATTTTATAATAATATTGTGAGATTCATCATACTCACAATTTTAAAGAAGAGAAATAGAAAGAGAGAGCTTTTGATTTGATTTGAGTAGATTTAGTTTGTAGATTAGGCCTTCTTCTTCTTTAGTTTGTGACGGCTATGCTGAACTCCATGGCAATGGCATGTCGGTAGCTCTCCAATTTTTCAAGTGATTTAGGGTTAGAGTCTACCCACTTATTTATAGATGTTAGGATTCATTTAGGCCATTAGATTTAACCTAGAAATAACTGCAGCCATTCAGACCAGATGGGGTTTATCTTATTGACTCAGCAATGAGTCAGAAGTGACTCAGCAAACACTCAGCAAATTAATAAACTTATATTCATGTTTACATTAACTGCCCATATATATATAAATATATATATATATACACACGCACCTATTCATGAATTCAAATTAATCCATAATTAACTTATGACCATTTCTACACATTAATTTTCCAATTAATGTCTTAATTCCATTTTTCGCCTTTTAAGGCAATTCACATATCTCAAATTTGTTATATGCCTTTTTAAGGCTATTTCGTGCAAATTCTCAATATTAATTCTTTTAATGTGTGAATATTAGTATTAACAGAAATACGGGGTGTTACATTCTCCCCTCCTTAAGGGATTTCGACCCCAAATCTTCAAGTTTATATCCTATCATCAACCATCTACTCAATCAACAAACACTGGCATCCATTGTCCTTATAGACTTCTAATGCTTTCATGTTTAAATGCACAGTGTGTGTCTATGTCCGTATCTAATGCAAAATCAGGTGGTCCACTGATTCAGTTGACCTCCTTGATGCAATTCATGATAGTGCCATGCATCCATTATGTATGCAAAAGATCCTAATTGCTTACAAACTACTTCTATATGCGTGCACATCCATTCAACCGAATGCAGCATCTATATGATGGTACAACCATTATACATCCATTGTACTAAATACATTCATTTATGCAATATGCAATATGTAGTGACTGAGCCGATCTAGTGCCTAAAGTGTGTGTATATATGCATCCACGAGCAACCACTAGCAACCACTTACATCCATTTTGCATCCATCATACATAACATGTCTCAAACACATGTTTCAACCATAGGATTATCCTAACTAAAGGTCAAAGATACTAATGAGAGGACATACTAAAGATAAGATAAGATAAGCTAAGTGATAAAGGAGAAATTAAAAGACATACCCTCAAAAAGAAAAGGGTATAGCGAACGCATCTTCCCTTCTGTCTCCCAAGTAGCGTTGCTCTCATCATCTCCCCATTGCACTTTAACTAGTCTGACCTCTAGATTTCTCAACTTTTTGATCTCCGACCCAAGAATGCATGTAGGAGCTCGTCTAATTGTTGCATCACGCTCTATTTCCACCTCTTTAAGCAAGCTCGGCTCTACCACCTCCGCGGTCTTGTGCAAACACTTCCTCAAATGTGATACATGGAATACGTCGTGTACTCCACTAAGTTTCTCAGGCAACTCCACCCTATACGCCATCTTCCCAATCCTGTCTTTTATAGGAAACGGCCCTACAAACCTTGGCGCTAATTTCCCAACGGACCCAAAGCGAACAACATTCCGTAACGGAGACACTTTGATAAAAACCATGTCCCCAATGTCAAATTCAAGATCTGTCCTCCTCTTATCAGCATACGATTTCTGCCTATCTTGTGCTGCTTTCATCCTCCTTCGAATCAAATCAATCTTCTCCGAGGTTTCCCTAACCATATCGGGCCCAAGTAGGATTTTATCGGTAGATTCCCACCAACATGTAGGCGAACGGCAAGGCCTTCCATAAAGAGCTTCGAAAGGTGCCATGCCAATACTAGACTGAAAGCTATTATTATATGCGAATTCTACCAACGGAAGGTGCTCTTCCCATGTACCCCCAAAGTCTAGGATACAAAGCCTTAAAAGATCCTCTAGAATACGATTCACCCTCTCGGTCTGGCCGTCCGTCTGAGGATGTTATGCGGTGCTCAAACATAGCTGAGTCCCTACCGCCTCTTGTAAACTCTTCCAAAATTCGCTAGTGAAGATGGGATCACGGTCGCTTACTATACTAGAAGGAATACCGTGCAAACGAACTATCTCTTTAATGTATACAGAAGCCAACCACGGAGCAGTCCTCTTACTTTTCACGGGAATAAAATGGGCGCTCTTAGTAAGTCTATCTACTATAACCCAAATCCCCGTATTACCCTTCCTTGATCTTGGTAATCCATCCACAAAATCCATTGAGACGCTTTCCCATTTCCATAGTGGAACTTCCAATGGGTGAAGCAACCCACCGGGTTTCTTTTGTTCCGCTTTTACTCGTTGGCACACCAAGCATCTAGCGACGTACTCGGCCACATCCTTTTTCATACCGGCCCAAAAGAAAACCCACTTCATATCTTTGTACATCTTGTCTCCGCCGGGATGAATGGTCATCTTTAAGCGATGAGCATCATCAAGAATGGCCTTCCTTAAGTCTTCGTCTTGTGGTACACAAAGTCTATTATCCCTTCGTAACCAACCCTTATCGTCTAGGGTATACCTACGAAGATGGCTAGACGACTCCCCTCCTTTGAGCTTTTCTACTATCTCAACCAACTGGGGGTCGTCTTGCTGTGCCTCACCAACTCGTCCTAGAAGTGTAGGTCAAACCTCCAAGGATGCTAACAAACCAGGTACTAGGTCAACGGAGGGTCTAAAGTCAAACATGGAGATGAATTCTAAGCTTCATCGTTCAACAAACAACGGACTCAAGGACAACCTTTTCCTACTTAAGGCGTCTGCTACCACGTTACCCTTGCCCGGGGTAAATGCTATTTCAAAATCGTAGGAGGCTAGGAATTCCATCCACCGTTGCTGCCTTAAATTCAAATCCTTCTGAGAGAATAAGTATTTTAATGATTTGTGGTCAGTGAACAGTTCGAATTTCTCACCAAGAAGATAGTGACGCCAAGACTTAAGCGCGAAAACAATTGCGGCTAACTCAAGGTCATGCGTAGGGTAATTCTTTTCATGAACCCTCCACTGCCTTCCACCATAGGCTATTACTCTTCCCTCTTGCATGAGGACCGCGTCAAGTCCCGTCCCACAAGCATCAGTATAGACGGTAAACGGTTTATTCTCGTCTGGCAGCACTAAGACTGGGGCTGAAGTTAAGGCTCTCTTTAAACGTTGGAACGCATCATCACAATCTTCGTCCCACGTAAAAACCAGGTTCTTCTTCGTTAACCGTGTTAATGAAGCTGATATTTTTGCGAAGTCTTTGATAAACTTCCTATAATAGCCAGCCAACCCCAAGAAACTTCTTACTTCGGTTACATTTTTAGGGACCTTCCAATCTTGGATGGCCACCACCTTTGCGGGATCCACTGCTATCCCTTCCTTGGAAACCACGTGCCCTAAGAACCGTACTTCTTTCCTCCAGAAGTGACACTTAGAAAATTTTGCCTTAAGGTTATGCGTTCGAAGGGTTTCCAACACTTCCCTAAGATGTAGGGCATGCTCTTCTTCATTCTTAGAAAAGACTAAGATGTCATCCACAAAGACTACCACGAATTTGTTAAGGTACTCCCTAAACACCCTACTCATCAAATCAACAAAATATGCGGGGGCGTTTGTCAAACCAAAGGGCATCACTAGCCATTCATAGAATCTGTCAGGAGTCCTAAAAGCAGTCTTATCTATACTATCCTCAGCCACTCTCAGTTGATGAAAGCCAGTGGCTAAGTCCAACTGCGAAAACACTGAGGCGCCAACTAACTGATCAAAGAGATCGTCAATCCTCGGCAGTGGGTGTCGGTTCTTTTTAGTAAGCTTGTTTAGTTCTCTATAGTCCACACAAAGTCTAAGGGACCCATCCGCCTTTGTAGCAAATACTACTGGAGCACCCCACTCTGATATACTACGTCTTATGAACCCCTTCTCAAGCAACTCCTTCACTTGCTTATTGAGTTCCCTCCTTTCACGAGGAGCCATGTGGCGCACTGGCAAAGATACGGGTTTAGCATTATCCACAAGATAAATTCGAAAGTCTATCTCCCGCTTTGGAGGTAAGCCCTTCACCTCCTCAAACACATCCGGATATTCCCGGACCACCTCCACCGTTCGCAGATTCTCTACAGACGCGTCAATCGATTCAAGATAACTTAGCATAACGGAATTTATGGGACTACAAAATATGTCGAGAGCATTACCAAGGCGAGTCACAAGCCTAACTACTCTCCTTTCACAATCAAGAATGGCCCCATTTCTAGATAACCAATCCATTCCTAAAATTAGCCCATAGCCCGTGAAGCCCAATACATAAGCATCACATCTAAATTCAACGCTAAGTATAGAAATTTTCAAATCCAAACATATCATGGTCAAATGAGCCGAACCCCCAATTGGATTTGAAACAACCAAGGGATCCTCTACTAAACTGGTGTTCAAGTGCAGTAATTCAACTAATGATGCAGAGATAAACGAATGAGATGCGCCAGAATTGAATAAGGTACGAACAGGATGATCAAACAGAAAAACTAAGCTTTCAACAGAAATTGTTCTACCTCTTTCTTGCAGCGGTAGGGCCGCAATAGCCTGAACTTGCCCCCTTGCCTGCCCTGGTGCCATAAGAGCCTGCACTTGTCCTCCCGAGGTAGACCCTGCCCTCTGCCCCTTCTTTTGGCAGTCCTTCACCAAATGTCCTGCATCTCCACAATGAAAACAACCAGTCTTCTTTTTCTTTCTACAATCTTTGCTGAGATGGCCAGGCGTCCCACAATTGAAGGATCTCTTCTTCCATTTGCCATTATTGTTTTTACCACCCTTCTTATTTTGCTGTTGGGTTTCTTCTGATCCCCTTTCTTTTCAACTGCCTTATCCTCATGCGTAAGTGCCATTTCTACTAGCCTTTCAAAGGTGGCTCCCATAGGGATGTGGGTCATAGCCATCCCTTGCAACGGTTCATTCAAGCCTCTAACGAACCTCAAAGCTTTCTTCTCTGGCGTGTTCACCAACTCCAAGCCAAACCTTGCTAACTGATTAAATTTATTGACATACTCCTTCACTGATAAGCTCCCTTGCTTTAATGTCAGGAATTTTTCCATATTTAAATTCTCCTCTGCCCTTGAAAGAAACTTTGCCTCAAACCTTCGTCTGAAATCCGCCCATGAATCAACTGGACGTTCCCCGTTAGTGACCTCCCACCAAAACGAGGCCTCTCCCTTCATTAACCAAGCAGCTAAACGGACTTTCCTCCCATCTTCCACTTCAAAGATATCCAACAATTCCTCAGTCTACTTAAGCCAGTCTCTGGCCTCCACAAACGTCTCAGTCCCTTGAAAAGTTTTTCCTTCCATAGCCTTAAATTCCTTGCACGTCTTTGCAAAAGTGTCAACACGAGGAGGAGGAGGAGGAATGGGTGCAACTGGGGGTGGAGGAACATCTGTTGGGCCTACAGTGGTGGCCCTAGCCTCCAAATATCTCCTAAACCACCCTGGAACCGTCACACCTTCTGGGAGATTAAGATCTTCAGCCATGCTGAAACGAAAAAGGAAAGATTCAAAATGGAGAATTCCAAAGATAAAGATAAGGATATGGCTATTTGGGATTATGTTTTTCATAAAAACTTTCTCTAAATAACATGTTTTTGAAAGCACTTCTTCCAAAAATACTTTAGAAAAATATTTTTCTAAAAATTTTATCTGTTCTGGTAACCTCATGCTCTGATACCACGTGTAACACCCCACATCCATTAATGTCACTCACAAAGGGAATGAATTAACATCTATGGAGGTTTTAGGTGAATATAGAACAGTAAAATTTCAACAAGACAGATACAAAATAGTACTTGGAAATTTAAAAACTTTATTTCAATTGCAGCAGAAGTCAAAACATGTTTGATTACATCATAACACCATAATTAAAGTCAAGTACAATATCTATCTTGATAAAACAAGTACATAATCCCATTACATAAATAGCCATTAAAAAGAAAGATAACAAGCTGGACTTTACTTCATCAGTCCAAGCTTCCCAAGAGATAAGCAATCCAATCAGACTCCACTGGAACTTGGCCCAACCTGAGGACCTGAAGGGAGAAAAAGATGAAAAAGAGGGGGGGTCAGACATAAAGTCTGGCGAGTATGATAATTCTACAATACTATTATCAAAATAACTGGACTAAGGCATAAGCTGGAAAACAAGGAAATGTCTATGAAAGAGCAGATTAAGGACATAGACAATCGCTAAAGGAAACGTTATAGGCGCTCCTAAATACTAAAGGATAAACACTATACTGCACCACACCAGTCACCCTAAAGATTGATTCCACTTAGCTTCACTTAGAAACTTTCTTAATGGCTTTACGTACTCCTAGCTGACTACATAGGTGCCGCCTGCCCCTATCTCTACTAGGTGTACCCCACTTTCCATTTTTCGATCGGCTCCCTACTCGTAGATACCCGTGCTGGCCCCACAGTGGGGTGTATCATTCCCCTAAATTGGCAACCCGATATAACGAAGATGCACGGCTTATACCTACACGATGCAACAACGTCTTACCTACCAGCCTGGGTCCACACACGCATATGAAACCCGTTGGACTTGCGTTGCCACCGCTCCCTGTTTTGGCCTCTTATAGTCAAACCCAGTATGCGTGTCCCGTCCTCGACTTGGGTCGAGCCCACAAAGATACATTTTGGGATACTGGTTGAAATGGGCCCCCATTATTTCCCATAAGCATTCCACCTAAGCTTGCCCCATTAGTCCATCCACTTAACCCACTTAGTCATGTTCATTTACATGTGTATTTGGTTAAGTCTAATCGTATTTCAAATGCCTCTAAAGGCAACCACTAGATTCCTCATGCCACCCAAGGCACCTACTTAACCCTCATGTCCCACCTTACATGATTATCTGGCTAAGTATTTCTTAATTCATTAAGGCCATAACCTCATAAAGACCTCTCACATTAGACTGGCATTTATGGCAGCTGGATTTGCCGGGCGGGTCCGGGCAGTCTTACACCATAAAAGAGCCTAACCTCGTGTCTTTACAACTGTTATGCTTTAGTTTGGGCCTAGGACTCTCACATTGGGCCGACATTTGTGACTACTGGATTTGCCGGGCGGGTCCGGGCAGGTTTACGTCACAAACGGGTCCAACCTCAACAACAACAACAACATATTTGTGACTACCCGATTAGTCTAACTCATAGCATAAAAGAAAATATTCACAACAACAACATATATATGTGACTAAATAAATCATAACAAGGGGTAAAACTTGCATACATTACAACTTGCATAAGGTTATACATGTCATGGATCTAAGGGTGTCAACTTATTAATAATTCACATAATATGATTTTGATCAAATTTCATAAACTTGTATAGGACATGTGTGAATCAACATCATTAACAATATGGTTTTATATGGGTACACCTAACTCAATAGGCAAATTCCCAAAAATCAAAATTCATTTAATCATAGATTCATGTATATGGGTACACCTAACTTAATTGGCAAATTCCCATATTCAAGATCCAATTAATTTGTAGATTCATGTATATGGGTACACCTAACCCAATAGGCAAATTCCCATAATCAAGATCTATTATAAAAAAAACATAAACTTTAAACATGATCCAATTCGCATAAATACTAACATCATGATTTTACAACTTGTATGATTCAACACAACTTAACATGACATCATTATCATATAACATAAGTATTTCAACATATGGGATAATATGAGATCTACAACATATATAAGATTTACAACATAGCATATCATAATTTGCAACATAGCATGATATGATTCACAACATAGCATAGCATGATTAATCACATATGACATAGCACAGGATTATTTACAACATAATCACTACAACATAACAACATATATATGATAACATAATAGCATAACAAGAGATCCACAACATAATTTACAAATACATAACAATTCATATCACTTTCTTGTGATCCATTCATAACTTAATCAAATTATTTTATAATAATATTGTGAGATTCATCATACTCACAATTTTAAAGAAGAAAAATATAAAGAGAGAGAGCTTTTGATTTGATTTGAGTAGATTTAGTTTGTAGATTAGGCCTTCTTCTTCTTTAATTTGTGACGGCTATGCTGAACTCTATGGCAACGGCATGTCGGTAGCTCTCCAATTTTTCAAGTGATTTAGGGTTAGAGTCTACCCACTTATTTATAGATGTTAGGATTCATTTAGGCCATTAGATTTAACCTAGAAATAACCGCAGCCATTCAGACCAGATGGGGTTTATCTTATTGACTCAACAATGAGTCAGAAGTGACTCAGAAAACACTCAGCAAATTAATAAACTTCTATTCATGTTTACATTAACTGCCCATATATATATAAATATATATATATATATACACACGCACCTATTCATGAATTCAAATTAATCCATAATTAACTTATGACCATTTCTACACATTAATTTTCCAATTAATGTCTTAATTCCATTTTTCGCCTTTTAAGGCAATTCACATATCTCAAATTTGTTATATGCCTTTTTAAGGCTATTTCGTGCAAATTCTCAATATTAATTCTTTTAATTTGTGAATATTAGTATTAACAGAAATAAGGGGTGTTACATTCAGTGATCCGTAACTACAAGATATTCTTTATATTTTTTTCCCTTTTAGCTAGTAGTGCTAAATATAGTATGTGTTATGTAATTCTACCTTAACAACATGCGAGACAATCATAACAGTAACATCTCTATAGCACTATTCTTAATATTGGCTTACGTAAACAACTACATTATATACCAAAATAAACATTACTTCAGCAATTGTTTTGAATTAATAAATAGGTGACGATAAAACATACTTGGTTATTGGGTTGAACATTGAATCTCATCACTGCCATCACATTTAACATCATCGTTGTTATCATCGTCCTTATCATCAGTATCAAAGAGAAGTATTCTCCATTTTTAACTTATCAAACTAATCATGACAATGCGATAGTTTAAGTTCCTCCAAAAGACTAGCTGCTCACAGTTCAATTAAAAATTAATAAATATTTAAGGAAACACCAGTCGACTATTCATGTTAACAGGAAGTGACAGATTTAAGCGCTAGAGAATTATATGTAAGACAGAACTTACAATCCACATTTACATATTCTCAATACACGAGAGGAAGAGAAAATACAAAAACACCAAAATTCTATTGGTTCAATATCAGTTTGACCAGCGGCTTTAATTAAAACGACACATGAATTTCTTGGAAATTAAAAAAAAATTATACAAATAACTCAACAAAAGAATGTCATATAAAGAAATACTAATATGATACCTGAAATTATGAGAAACGTCAGTTTAATAAAAGTGGCAACAAGATTTTGCACAGTAGGTGATACAAACAGTCTAAATTGTGTGAATCCCTCAGTAACAATGTAAACTAAACAATAGAAAAGCAAATGCCTTTGTTTTTTTAATATCCTTAGTTTTTACAAGCTAGTGACAACTGTAAATAAAGAAAAATCTTGGATCATCAAATCGATGAACTAAGTATGAAAAACGTGATAGCTAAAGATCAACACAGTAGGTAAATCCATAATTAACACGATATTTCTAAAAACGAATATTTTTCGAATGCTCATAGCGAAAATTATTTACATGTTAACTTTTGAAAAAAAAATCAAAGTTTAAGAAGATGTATTTCATAATCATAACTTAGATCTAAACAAAAAAATGCATTCAACCTTAAAAAATTAAAGTAAATGCAGTAAAACAAGCATACCCACAAGATCGAAAATCTTAATCTAGAAGTAGACACAACCGCGGCACAATCCCTTCAAGTACTCAACTTCAGCTCACTTCAGTTCAACGGAGGGAGAAGCATAAGGAATTTAAATTTGTTGATGTAAAGAAAGAAAATTAAACTATTTGCTAGAGATAATGAGGAGAGAGAGATGATTTCACATGGGAATATAAAGGGGATAAGGATTGAAACAAATGGATTTAGGATAAGGTTAATTTCCATGACCCCACTACCGTGCATTTAATTAGTGAGAAGAACCCAAATGATCCTGGTTAATCCACTTTGTTAGAGTATTTTAATAAGCATTTAATATAATTAGTAAATGGTTACATGAAATAATACCTAAGTCATGTTTACCCATTACCTAAGGCTAAAACAAATAGAAATCATTATGAATGAAAGCTGAGAACACTAGTCTTTAAACCTAGGAAAGTGGCAAAGAAAACAGACTAAAGAAGCATAAAATGCTATCAGTAGAGAAGTAACAAATCCAAGTCTCATTTCCTCCCTATAGTATACAAAAACATGAAATTTTCAATCAAAGTTTCAGATGTAATATAATTTAAACAAAAATCAAATTTAGAAAAATATCCTTTTGTAACTTTGAAGATCCAGAAAAATTGCATTTTACCGGTTTGGAGTTTAAGAGAGTTTCGTAGATTTGAAGATTTGAAAAATAAGAAAAGTGAAGTTAGGTTGCATGGGTAAATGGGTTAGGTTTTTCTATGGAATATTTCTTTAATGTTGTAACCAGGCCGGGTAGATATCTAAAACATTTAAAACAATTTAGACCGAACCATTCTAATATTTTTTTGAAACCATTATTTAGATTACAAATGCAACTGAATGTCACAAGGATGTTTGATACTCCTATTACATACATAAGGGAACATTAAACTATTACGATGATATCATAGTATATCATTTCACGTCATCATTGTTTACATGAGTATTAAAAGAAATATTGTATATTTATATAATTTTATAATATGAATTGCATTTCAAAATTGAACAAGAATAGATTTAGACAATGAGTTGTTGTAACACTCCGTATAGTATACAATAAGTAGTGTTAACGTTATTTTTTTTCAACACCGGAATAAAGGGAAATGAAAATGGGCCTAGGGGATCCTAGGGATTTTTTTAGTTCCTACAAATTTGAGTTAATTCATCATTTCCTAGATATCAAAGTCTTAAGCCCGAATATTAGTTACTCTTTCTTCGAGAGGTGAGTATCACGCTAACGAGACTCAAAGGCCAATAGTTACCTTGAGATAAGGGTTTCATAATCTTAACTGAAATAGAAAGCTAAATGGCTTATAATGGCTTATGAGGGTTATTTTGGTAATTATGCTCTTGAAGGTGGCTTTGTCGTAGGTAAGCAACAAAGAAATAAATGAAATTAGAGACAAGTGTCAAATTTCTCTTTTATTGATCATTCGATTGAGTACATAAGTGATTGTAAGTAAAATTCCTAAATCGATTTATAGATTAAGGTTCAATCTCTAAGAAATGGTTACAAGATTTGAGAATGAGAAAAGTTCCCTCAAATGTGACCCTTGGGGTCTTATTTATAGAGGATTTGGACCCTCTCTTGTAGCAATCATGTGGGAAGTCTGCTTCCGCTCTGAGCTTTTGATATCGGCCGAATTTAGGGATTTGGTAGCGGCTTTTCGGTATCGTCCCATTATAAGAGACCCTGGTTCCGGCATATTAACTTAGATTCAATCTTTTCTGGCTTTAGCTCTATTTTGCTTTGTCAATAGTTATCTGATGTTGGCGTCTCCCACTTGGGGAAATACCGGTTTTAGTAGCGAATCCCTGAATTTGACTTGATTCAAGAGTTCTTGGTTCCGATTTCGAAACTACTTCTTCCATTTCTAGGCATTATGTCCATGTTTCTTCCTTCATGATTTTGATGTTGCTTTTTGGTAATGTATCGATACCAAGTACATTGATATCGATAGCACCTTGCTTTCATCAGAATTGTTTCTTGCTTTTTCTCTGGTCTTGGATGGCATGCCTCTAGGTTTGAGTGTATGATTCTTCCCTTGTTGTCTTCGTACTCATGTCCACCTTGTTCGGTGCCATTACCAAGCTAATTGCATGTTATAAGTTAGTATCGGTACCGTGCATTGGTTTATATCTCTTCCTTGTATCAGTACCAAGTTTTTTCTTGTGGTGTCGATACCAATAGCATGTAAGCCGAACTTTAACCTTCTTGCTTTCAACGTTGACTTAGTCCCTTATCCTTTTGCTTTCGGTGTCTGCTTTTCCTGGTGCTCTAGTGTCGGCCGTAGACCTTCCATGCCCTTATCTTGATGATGGCTTTTACTTCGACACCCCTTCACCCTAAACTGGGTTTCGGGTTTGGAGATCTGGTAGTGACATTTGCCCCCTAGTAAAGTGGTATTTTCGACTTTCCAAGTCAAAACTATAGCTTTAGTTCTGTTTTGTCTTATCAGTACTTGATTTTCCCACCTTTTGGTCTTCTGTGATTAATCTGAATCGTTGACATGTACTTTCATGTACGACCCTGATGAAGCATGCTTTTTATTATAAAGACTCTTCTTATTCCTTCTTTTTCTTTCTTCTCCTATTAGAAATTATTCTCAAACAAAACTACCGTTTTTCAAGATTTTATAAACTCTTTAGAACTATGGATCCAATCTTCTCTCTGTAAGTATTTAATCATTTTATGAATCGATTTATACAAAAATTCGAAAATTGTTATCTTCCAAGCTCAATTGCGAACTCAATCGAGGTTAAATAAGCTTGGTTTTTTTATCAGAATGAGTTTGAATAAACAATAGATAGCTTAAATAGTCATTAATGGCGGATAATGTGGATTTATCATCCGTCACCCCCGATATATTTTTCAGGGTTTAAATTGCAAAATTCATTTGTAATAAATCTTGACTTTTTTTAATGAAGATGGAGTTTCTTTTTGGTTCTGATGAATTCAGCCTGAATAGGAATCCTAAACACAAGATCTGATACCAGATGTAACAACCTGAATTTCAACAGACCATTTTTTTTAAATCCCAATCTATCAAAGCTCAAGTTGGTTTGTTTGGTATCCTACAGAAAAGACAGAGACAATAAATATATCAAAGCTCGATAACACATCCCATAACAGAATGGAATAAATATAATAATCAAATATAGCTTTATTGAAATAATAACACTATCTAACAAGTGTCCAAAGGCTACCAAAACTCTTCCATAAACCAAACCTGCGAGTGTTGTTATGAGGAGGGGGTCAGAACACAAATTTTTGGTGAATGGAAAATTATACATTCTGAAATAACCCTACATATATTGTTCAGTCATATTTTTTTAATTATTTGGTTATTTCTGTTAGCCTACTTTGTGAACTAGGCTACACAAAGAGCTAATAGTGAGAAAGACACTAACCGGTTCGGATCGGAGGAAAGTAGCGCCGGAGGTTAGTAAAGATCAAAGACGCAGAAATCACAACGGATCGTATCGGAGAGATATGTCCGCAATATCAAAGGATAGCGAGTGGCCTCATCGGTTCAGAGCGGAGAAGCACGTCAGCAACAGAAGATAGCCAGTGGTCTCAACGGATCGGATCGGAGGCAGCCGACCCGAACTGCTTTCCCTGAGTCTGTGACCATTGCTACACACGCTTCCTGAAGACTCGGACCAAGCATGACTATTTCTCCTACGATCTCCCACCAAATCAATGTTCTGTCATCATCTAGAAGCCTCCGAACCCGACTCGTATGGGACTGGGCAGTTAAAGCGCTTAGCGGTTCCATAGCGGTAGAGGTTCTAAAAGGTGTAGCGGGGATAAAGCGGGGAAATAGCGGGGATACAGCGGATGCGCCAAAAGGTTCATAAGATGTGAAACCAAATATTTAAAATTAATTAATTATCATTCTCACATTATATATGTAGAAGAAATTAACATTAAGTAATCATATATTGTAGAATCAAAGAATATCATGGTTACACACATTAGATTTGATAATTATAATAGATGTCATGAATATATTGGACACTTATGCCTTAAAATTAGCTCTTTACACTAACTTTATTGATTTTTTTAAAAAGAGAACTAGTCAAATCAACCTTTATATATTAATAATGCTAAAGCGGATGGTAAAAAGCGTTGATTTAGCGGATGTAGCGGGAAATAGCGGGGCTGCAAGCGGATCTACTGTTCATCAGCGCTAAATTGAAATAGCGTAGCGGTTGAAGGGTGCTACGGGCTATAGCTGGGATATTGCGGGGCTTTAGTGGGGCTTTAACTTCATAGGTATGGGATGGGTGCCACGCAATTCCGAACCGGAGCCACTTCGAAGAGATTTTTCACCTATAAATACACTATTTAGAGGCATTTGAAAGGATCTTTGGGAAAATTCTCAGTTCTAACTTCCTCTGTAGCCGAATTCTACAATCATACTCAGATGAAAATCATCTCTTAGAGTCTATTTTTGAGATATTTAAGTGAGTTTATGCATTGTAATTGTGAAGTTGAGTGAGAATAATTGCTGTATTTGTATCCAAATCATCAATTAAAAGATAACAAAGTGGACGTAGGCTCTTTAACGTCGAACCACTATAAATCGTGTGTTCTTTGTTGCTTTTTGATTCTATTTCATTGAAGTCATAACTAATTTGTGTGTTATAACAAATTTTTGGTCTAACATTTTGGTGCTTTCACTGAGAACCTTTCGAATTCTCAGCCTTTTCGGGATTATCATTCTACTATTTGGACCTTCAAGTTCAAAGAAGATAATCCCTTCTCTCCGACATCTTTCAGTACTTGTTGACTAACCGTTGAAGAATCAAGTGTTATGGCTAAGACCAAAGGAAAAGAAGTGCAAGGCACTAGGGGAAATAATTCCAGAGAAGATCAGCAAGCTATCGTGTTAACAAGGTCACGCGCTCAAAGATCTAGAGCAGATCACTCCAATCAGGAGAATCCGAACCGGATCGGAGGTGCCGATCCGATCCCGATGGAAGGCACCGATCCGAACCCGGTGGAAGGCACCGATCCGATCCGATCTGATGAGGTCGGGGGCACACACACTCTCCATCCGAACCGGCCTGACCAGGCTGCTATCAACCAATCCAATCCGAACCAGAATGAAGCTGGAACTTCTACTTGAGCTCCTTCCAACGCTCTGATTCTAGCCGCGATGACCAGTGTTCAGCCTGATCCATCTACACCCATTACTCAGGGAGATTTTTCACGTTTTCTTAAAATGCTTCAGAGCACTAAAGAAGCATTGGAAGCCCAAAGGCGTGACAACCTTCGCATGCAGGAAAACATGATCACTATGGGTAGAGAACTACATGAGCTACGGAGGTAGAAGTCTCCTTCCCCGACACGCCGTCTTAATACAGATGATTCGTCTTCTTCGGAGGAGGAATGCCCTCACGAGAGGAGGCTGCTTGAACGACCTCAGAACCTTAATCAATTGACTTTTGGGTCTTTGGGATCCCGAGAAGACGCTGCTCGTGCTTTGGGCCCTGATGACCTGAGCCTACAACAGCCCATGTTGCTACCCATGCGCGGATCACATCTTACCCAGAGATCCTAATATTACCAAACCCACGCAGCAATAGCTTCTCCAACCTCTACCTCCTGAGATCGACCGGGAGCACAGAGAGCAGCGTAGAGCAGTTGCCGACAGAAACAGGAGGCTGTCCCCTGACCAAGAACCCAGAGGTAATCCGAACATCAGAACAAGAGAGCTAGTGCAGACATTAACAAATGCCGATGTATGGGCAATGGTGCGCAAGATCATGTCCGAAAGCCTGCACTATACTAATGAAGATTGGGGCATTGAACGAAGTCATACCCCCTTCACAGATGACATGCTGAATTTCCAATTCCCCTGGCGATTCAACTTGCCTCAGATGGATCGATATTCAGGAAGAACAAACCCAGGGCAGCATTTGATGAGATATGCATGGTTCATGAATGTGGCAGCAGCCCCGGACGCCGTAAAATGCAAAGATTTTCCAATCTTTCTGGAAGATGTAGCTTTGATGTCGTTCACCCGACTCTCTCCTCGGTCGGTATCAAATTTCACAGAATTGAGTGAACGTTTCATGAATCAGTTTCGACTCATTGACCAAAAGTCCAAGACCGTTATAGAATTGTCACGAATTAAACAGGCCCTAGGAGAATCTTTGAAGTCATATTTGGATCGCTTCAATCTGGCCGTCACCGAAGTTAATGATCCCCATGAGCCCACTATCCTGATGGCCTTGATAGAAGGGTTAGATCCTGATACAGAGTTCGGGGAATACTTGGCTGGAAAACCACCTCCTATTAGAGAACTGTTCTATGAAAAGGCTAATGTCCGCTTAAGGCGAGAAGAAGCTAAGGCAAATCGAAAGAGAAAGTCCGAAGGGGCGTCGAAGGAGGGAGTCCAGAATAACATTGCTGCGAAACAATCTGGTGACAGTTTAGGGAAGGTGGAAGTAAATGTTGGCAAACAGAGTGGTGGTAATAGCAACAGAAATGGGAACGAAAATAGAAGGAACAGAAACCGAGGGAATAACTCTAATAAAAGACCCAGATTCCAGACTTTTGAAAATTACACGCCGTTAAACGATACGTTGGAGAACATTTATTTAGATACATACAACATATTGTAGTACAAAAAACCGCCACCCAAAGATTCTCCAGAGAAAGAGATTGAAACAGGAAAGTTTTGCTTGTTTCATGGTACACACGGTCATTCCACCAATGAGTGCCGTCATTTGAGGGATATCATCGATAAATTGCTGCGAGAAGGGAAGTTGGATGAGTACAAGGCCGCCCAAAGGGACAAGGGGCAAGGGGGGCAAGCCTCGAACCAAGACCATCCTGCTTCAAAACCCACAGCTCAGCAAAAAGGTAAGAGGATCATCATTAACTCTATTATAGGTGGACCTCACCTAGTTGGTCATAGTTTTAAAGCAATGGACCAGTACGTCAACGCCGCCAAGCATTTTGAAGTAGGATAATGCAGTAGCCTTGAAGACATCACTCCAATAAAACAACAAAAAACAATGTCAGATGATGTCGTGTTCCGCAATAGAAATGATTCTGGAGTTCAGTCTCCAACCGACGATCCACTAGTGATTACCACGACAATTGGCCCGCTCTAGTCCATAAAGTGTTAGTGGACAATGGAAGCTCGGTCAATATCCTCTTCAAGAAAATTTTCGAACAAATGAGGCTTGAAGCAAAGAACTTAAAGCCATGTCAAGGATGGATATGTGGCTTCAACAGAGCATCTACAGCTCCGATGGGCTTTGTGGAGTTACCAGTCACGCTAGGGCAGGGAGATCGCCAGAGAGTAAGAATCCTACCGTTTGTAGTTTTGGATTTGGAGTCACCTTACAATGCCTTCCTAGGCCGACCGGCCCTTGCCGAATTTAGGGCATGTATTGCACCTTGGTGCTTGCTGCTTAAATTCCCGACTGACTCAGGAGTTGGGACGATGAGGGGCGACCAAGCTACGGGACGAGCTTGTTACGTGGCAGAGTTAAAGATGTTAATGAAAGGGTTGAATATAGATGCTAAGGATGATTCCACCCCTCCAAAGGAGGCCTCAGCATAGCAATTAGGGGGTCCTGTCCCAAGACAGTCGCCCTCAGACGTGCTCGAGGACATAGATCCCAGAGAGGATAGAGAACCCGGGGATAGGAAGGCAACTCCCAATGAAATAACAATCGATGTACCTATTGATGAAGCGGATCCAACAAAAGTACTAAAGATCGGCTCGCAACTGGATCCAGTTAGAGCGAGGGAATTGGCTGATTTTTTAAAGGCAAACCTGGACGTGTTTGCCTGGACTCACGCTGACATGTGTGGGATCTCTCCTACCATCATGAGCCACTCTTTGTGTATTAATCCAAAGCACCCACCAGTCAAGCAGAAGAGACGAATGTTGGGCCCAGAGCGGTCGACAGCTTTGAAAGAAGAAGTAGAGATATTAAAAGGTAATGGATTCATTAAGGATTCGAAATATCCCGACTGGATATCGAATCCTTCCTGGTCAAAAAGTCAAACGGGAAGTGGAGAACGTGCATTGACTTTTCTGATTTGAACAAGGCTTGCCCGAAGGATAGCTTTCCTCTTCCCAGAATTGATCAACTAGTAGATTCAACTACCGGGCATGAACTTTTATCCTTTATGGATGCTTATTCCGGAAACAATCAAATTCCCATGCACATACTAGACCAAGAGCATACAAGCTTTATTACAGACTTGGGATTGTATTGTTATGTCGTAATGCCATTTGGGTTAAAAAATGCGGGAGCCACGTATCAGCGCCTAGTCAACTGCATGTTTTACAATCAAATTGGGAAAACCATGGAAGTTTACATAGACGGTATGCTCGTGAAATCCAAGCAATCTCCCGATCATACGAAGGACTTAGCAGAAATGTTCGGCATACTTCGCAGGTATGGGATGAAGTTGAATCCCCTGAAGTGTTCTTTTGGCGTAGCATCAGGCAAGATCCTTGGCTTCACCGTGAGCTCCAGAGGAATTGAAATCAATCCAGACCAAATAGCAGCAATCCGGAATATAGAGGAGCCGCGAAAGATTAGGGATGTTCAGAGCTTAGCTGGGAAGGTTGCAGCACCGGGCAGGTTCATCTCCAAAGCAACAGACAAGTGTGTAACTTTCTTCGTTCTCATAAAGCGGGGAAAGCAAAACTTTGAATGGACTCCCCACTGTGTGGAGGCGTTCCAGAATCTATTAGACTTCTTGGAAAAGCCTCCAATATTATCAAAGCCTGTGGAACATGAGGATTTGTTCGTCTACTTGGCAGTATCATCTCACGCCGTCAGCGCAGCATTGGTACGTGAAGAGGATAAAGTCCGGAAACCTGTGTATTACGTAAGCAAAAAACTGGCTGCTGCAGAACGTAACTATCCGAAGATAGAGAAGCTTGCTTATAGCCTCCTGATTGCTTCTCGCAAGCTTCGCCACTATTTTCAGGCACACCCTATAATTGTATATACCGATCAACCTTTGAGACAAGTGCTGCGGAAACCCTAAGCATCGGGGCGGTTACTCAAATGGAATATCGAGCTGAGTCAATTTGATTTGAACTTTCATCCTTGAAGATCAATAAGGGGGAAGGCATTGGCTGACTTAATAGCTGAATTTACAATTCCTGAAGAGGAAACGGTGGGTGACAAGGTAAGTGCTATGGATCGAGAATTAGAGCTTAGTCTGTGGAAATTATATACGGACGGGGCCAAGAATGATAGAAAGTCTGGCGCCAGAGTTGTTTTAATAACTCCTGAAGGACGATCTGTCTACTATGCATTACGGTTAGAATTTGCTGCTACTAACAACGATTCCGAGTATGAAGCCCTGATTGCCGGGCTGAAACTCGTCAAAGATTTGGGAGTGAAGACACTAGATATATATTGCGACTCCAAGATAGTTGTATGTCAAGTTCCGGAAGAATTTGCTGCTAAAGGACCTTGACTTATCATTTATTTCAAAAAGGTAAAGGAGTTATTGGAAGGTTTGGATCATTATAGCATAACACACATTCCGAGAGCGGAAAATTAGAAAGCAGATCGACTGGCAAAGCTAGCAAGTTCTGATAATATTAAAGAAACCGAAATGGTTCCGATAGAGGTGTTGGATTCACCAAGTTTCGACCTAATGGAAACAGAGCTAGCCTTGGAAGTTGAACCAGAAAGAGAATCCTGGATGACGTCAATTAAGAATTTTCTCAAAAATGGAACCCTCCCGTTGAAAAACAGCGAAAGAAGAGCTGTAAGACGTAAGGCCAAAAGATACGTTTTACCGGATGACGTCCTTTATCATCAAGGGTTTTCAATGCCCCTGCTACGGTGTATCGCACACGACGACATCAAACATGTACTGCAAGAGGTGCATGAAGGTGAGTGTGGATATCACACTGGGGGCCAAACCCTAGCAAAGAAAGTGTTACGTTACGGATATTTCTGGCCTACCGTGAACAAAGACGCGGCTGATTATTCACGACGCTGCGATAGATGTCAATGATATGCCAAAGTTCCCAGAGTGCCTCCGATAAAGCTTAAGTCAATAATAAGTCCGTGGTCGTTTGCCATGTGGGGAAATGACATTATTGGAGTGCTACCTATTGCCAGAGGAGGAGCTAAGTACGCGATCATTGCCGTGGACTACTTCACAAAATGGGTGGAAGCTGAACCTCTAACAACCATTACGACAAGGAAGGTGATCAGTTTTGTGGTCAGAAACATTATTTGTCGATTTGGGATTCCGAAGACCATCATAACCGATAATGGGACGCAATTTAACAGCATCAAGTTCAAAAACTTCTGCCAGAAATATAAGATTGATAAATGATACACAGTAGTGGCTCACCCGCAGTCAAATGGCCAGGTCGAAGCCGTAAATAAAGTCATTAATCAATTCTAAAGAAGCGGTTGTAGTAGGCCAAAGCTAGATGGGTAGATGAGTTGCCATTAGCTTCATGGGCCTACAAGACGACCTTTAAGACGGCTACCGGCCATACTCCCTATTCACTTTCCTTTGGGTTAGAAGCAGTGATCCCGGTAGAATTGGAAGTCCCTTCTCATCGAGTTGCGTACTACGACCCGATGACGAATAAAGAACTCCTCCTAGATTCTCTTGATATGATTGAAGAAAAAAGAGATGAAGCTGACTTGCGTGCCTCAAGGCATCGACATCAAGTAGCACGTTATTATAACCGAAAAGTTCGCCTCAAAAACTTTGAACCAGGGGACCTAGTACTAAAACAAGTCTTCCCGCCTTCGACCCAATTGGGTCTAAAATGGGAAGGGCCATACACCATCCAACGGAAGCTTGATACAAGAGCATTCAAGCTAACGACCATGGATGGTGAGGAGATTCCCAGAGCCTGGAACACTCAGCACCTAAAACGATATCTGAGCTAAATATGAAATGTCATTTCTTTTATTTTCGTAAGCTATGTAAAAATCCACGACTTGCCTTAAAAAGTCTGTTTATGTGAACGAAAGATTATAAAGTGTACATAGGCTACGACTTTGCCGGACCACTATAAAAATATCGTGTGTCATTTACATTCCTACATCATTTATATCTTCAACAATTATTCTATCGTGACTGTGAAACACGAAATGTTAAATTAAATTTGGAAAGTTGGGGATGACCCATGTGCATGAGTAAATAAAATGACTGTCTGTACGACAAAATACAGAAGAATGGGAAGACGACATTCTTAACTCTAACTCTCAAGAATCGAGAGAGAGTATAAAGGATGGGAAGACGACGTCCTCTGAGGCGTGAAGGTGCACCCAGATGAGAGACCGCCTCAACGAAACTCGAACCTGGTTATGAGACCGGAGAGTATAAAGATGCTAGAAAGAATAGGCATCAATGACAAAAGGAATATGGCCCCATCAGAGAATCGGGGGCAATTAGATTTTTTAATTTATTCAATCTTGAATAGTTCTGACTCAGTTATCCAAGGATGGCTGGGGACATATATGTGCATACGTATTCCCCTCAATAATGACTTCATTACTTAACTTTAGTATGACATACTTTTGTATTTTCACTTAAATGTTGAACTAATGACAATCAGACATTGCAGGAAATAAATTATTTTTATTTACAAACATGTAAGTTTGTACAAGGAAAACAAGCAAAAAAGAATATGCGAGGGACGCACTCGCTGCAACAATTGCGAACCAGTTGAGTATCAAAATGGAACAAAGTGCTCCGTCACTTGGGCTTTGGATCAGACTTGGATTTTTTGGCGGCATTCTGAGCAGCCTTAGCTTCCTTTTCAGCATCGGTCATAATGCGCTTTGACTTTTTCTTCCCTGTAACCGAAGTGCTAGAATCAGCTGATTTTTCCCCAGAAGCTGGAGCACTAGTATCAAGAGACGACTTTTAAGCAAGCTCTTCTGTAATAGATCTAGTTGAAAGCTTAATGACTAACTTTGATCCAGGATCCACCACTGCAAGAGGCTTAAGGCTTTCGGGATTCAGGTCTTCAACTTTTAGCTACATACATTTATCTTGATCGGCTTTCATTTCATCCAAAGTGATGTCATCAGCGCTTTTTGAATCCCAACTATAGCCACTTCAGGGTCTTCCTCATGTCCCTCGCTACCGCCATCATCTTTCAAGGCATCTATCATCTTGTCATCATGAGGAGCATCAGCCTTAGACAATTCAGCTCCCCCTCCTGACTCTACTGTGGCAGCCTTATCCTTTTCTCCTTGAGCCTTCTCCGCGGATTTTGCTCCGGTGGTGGTTCCCTGAGGCATGTCAGTCTTCTCGGTCGGTTCAACACCTACATAATGAGAAGCAACAGTTATCAACTCAGGAGAAAACAAAGGATCCTTCATCGATTGCCCGATTATGTGATGAAAAGTGGAGATAGCTTTGAGAAATTGAGGTGAAAAGGTAGAAATACCTTCTGATGATTTCTCAGCTGCAGTGACTGCCGTCTCTGACACCGTCTCGGGTACGGGGGATAAAAGAGATGCCTGAGGGATCCCTAGGTTTTCGGGGTCATATCCCTCAACTTCAGAAGTTTCAGCGGTAGTAGAAGAAGAACCAGTCTCCGAGATATTCTTTTGTTTGGCCATCCGCTTCTCCTCCTCCATAGCAGCAGCGATAAGGCAACGCCCCTCGGCCAGACGTGCCGGCTCATCATCTCTTAGATATTTTTCCATAGGCTTGTCTTCGTCGACGGAGTCTACCTTGAGTTCCTCTTTCTCCCATTCGATAATTGGGCTCCGTACGTGAACCAAGGTAGTCAGATAATCTTCAATCCAAGAGATGTTTCGGCGACGAATTATATGCGCGAAGAATTCGATCAGTAATTCACTGAAACCATGCACTTCCTCCTGGGCCTTTGACAGCTGCTTGTGGGTCTCTTCGACGGACTTAATAACACTTTTCACATTACCCTCCGCCAGAGCAACCCTATTCTCGGCCTACATCAACTTGGAAGCCAAGTCAGCATTTCTCTTCTCCAATTCAGCATTCTTTCTCGCTAACTCGGCTTTTTCTCCCTCAAGAGCATTGTAAGCAAGTTGCATTTTGGCGATATCCGACTTAGCATCTTCTGCTTGCTTTTTCAACTCCAAGCGCTCTTGGCTATGAGATTCTAGCAAGTCATGATAACGCTTCTGTAGCTCTTCAAATTGCTGTTTAAAGTTGGTAGCGTCTCGTTGAGTATAACAAGTTGGGTCTGTGTGTCCTCTAGGTCCTTCCCCAAATTTTTCAGGGCTTTTACGTCGGCTTCTGCAGTCTTTTTCATCGAGCTAATATCCGTAATTAAAGTTCGAATGATTCTGGAGAGGTTACGTGAATACTTGAACATCTCCGAATATTGTTTTTCGACTGCGTCAATCTTTGCTTTGGCTTCGTCTGCCCACCTCGAGGAAATAGGCTCGAGAGCAAGTAAGAAAGTCAAGTTTTCAAAATAGTGGTCGGGGAACTGCTTCTCCCGATATGCCCGCTTAAATTTAGCTTCAGCATCCAATGGTGGAGGTGCGCAGTATGTTAGCTCAGTATCCCTATGTTTAGTGGACACGATGGCCGCATCACCCTTCCTAGGCCGCTTATCAGAAACCTTATGCTTGCCCCGTGAGTAGGTATCTTTCGGCGGGCTCCTTTCCCGACTACGTTTGTCTTGAGGAGAAGTTTGGTCTTTGGGCTACGATGTGTCTTCTCCTCGATGACCCTGGTAGCTTTTATATCGGTCCGGATCTGACCGGACGGGGGAGCGAGAGCGCGAGGTGCGCGACTGATAAGAATCGTGAGGCCTTCTGTCCTCTCTACCCCGGCTTTCGCGGCGATCATGCTCGACATCGGAAGGGGGTCTAATCATGCTGCGACGTATTTTCCTGATGTCATAGTAAGGGCAAGACATTGTACCTGCGCAACAATGTAAGTGAAATTCAGAATCAGTATTCTCATGAGAAGTAAATGTTGTGAAGTGTGGTGCTATTGTGTTAAGTGTATCCTAAGTGGTGTCCCCCCCCCCCCAACAAACCCGAGTCCGAAGCCAAGCCAGCGCGAGTGGGATCTTTGGCCTTAACAGGAGTAGCCTCCACTAAAGACGTAAAAACTAAAGGATTTGTGCCAAAATCCTCTGAAGTATAGATAGTTTCAGGTAGGGGGAGATCTCCTAAACCCTGAAATGTAGGATCATCGGGAGTAGGGGCATCTCCTTGGGAAGCATCTATTGGCAGTTCTTTAGGAGATAGTGATCTCTCAGGAGAAATAGCATCCCCAGGGACGATGTACCCTTCTCGGTGTTTTTCGGCTATGTTGGCCAGCTCATCGTCTTGAGTTGAAGATGGAGAAGGTGAAGTCCGAAGGGGTATTCTTGGACTTTTCGAGCCCTCGCCCGTTTCAGGAATTATGTCCACTGGGGGATGTATACATATGGACCCGACCCATGACCTATGCTACGGGTAATGGACAATAGCCCGTGATGATGGAGGCATTCATCCTTAAGGAGTTCATCGATGGTGAGAAATTTTTGATCGCCGTTGAGGAGCCGATGAATTCGATCAAAGTACACTTGACCCAATATTTGTTTTGGATTATCAACTGCAAACAAAAAGAAAGCGGATTAATGTGTTGGCGTGAACATTCAATGTTGAGATCTAGAAAATCAATGCTTTACTTGATTTTGTCCGTCTCCTGGCACATCCCGGATGTTGCCTTATATAAAACCATTCTAGCTTGGAATCGTCGGCCTTGCTGCTAAATGCAGCTGAAATGATTTTCATTTTTGGGACTGATTCGAAGTAAGAGAAGGAAGGAGTTTCCCGAGTCCGATGCTTGAAATTATAAAAAAAGTGGACGTTGTCGAATGTGAGCTTTGTACCTAAAATCTCTCTGTATGCTATATTTAAGGTATATAAGTAAGCATAGGAGTTGGGATGTAAATGCATGGGGGCAATCCGCATCTGTCTTATAAAGCCGACAACAAAAGGCGGAAATGGTGGAATAGCCCCAACCATACACATCAATCGGGTAATTTCCATAAATCCTTCTGGGGATTGTGAGGACGGTCGGTTTTCGAAGGTACCAGGGTATCCCTTTTCAATATCCCGTGCTTTAAACATATGCGAACAAGTCTGTCATCGTCAATCGTTGATTCAACAGAGTCTATGGGTGACTCCAAGATAATGGCAGACTCAAACTCATCAGGGGCTCGATTATCTCCTATCCCTCCTTCCTCCTCATAGCCCAGAGAAACTTCGCTATCGGAAGGTGTTTTATTGTTATGTGTCCCTACCTCATAATCTTGGCCCTCATCGCCCTATTCAGGGTCTGAAGAAGAAGATATGTCATCAATAGTAACTTTCTCGGAGGTTCCCGCAATTTCCATCTTCTTTGCTAACCTAGATGAACGTCTCTCGGCCATGATCACTAGACTATTGAAGAAACAATAGAAAAGATTAGAGTAAAATCGCCCGTGTCCCCCGTGTGTGTATGTGAGCTAAAGTGTGTGCTACGTGTAACAAAAATGCAAAGCGAACACATGAAAGCATGGTATGATGATTCAAAGAAATAATAATGTTTCAGAATAAGTTCTGGATGTTTGTTATGTTCGTAAGGCGCTATCCTAACTGTTCATCAAGTTGAAGGTTATGCCAAGCATTGATTAAGATAGTTGGATAAGTTCTTGTGCATTGAGTTGGACTGTTTCGGTTCGGTTCGGGCATGTGCATTGGGATCGCATCGGGGGGCAAAGCGATGTTCCAATCTGAAGCTGATATACACCCAGTAATTAGAAACGGATCGGTTCGGATGTAGGCTATCGGATCGGTTTGGGTTGATTTGAATAATAATGCCTCTTTTCCTCCGTCTTTTACTCCGATCCGACCCGGTCAAGTAGGCTTTGTTTTCCCTTTCTTTTTTATTTCTTTTGCTCCGACCCGATCCGACCTTGTAAACATCTTTTCTGAATCTTTCTTTTGCTCCGACTCGATCCGATCTTGCAAACATCTTCCCTTTCCTTCATTCCAACGTTTCTTCACCCGAACCGATCCCAGTTCCTCTCCTCTTCTTCATCTTCCCCATTTTCCACCTCACCTAACCCATAACGAACCCAACTCCATTTCACAAATCCCTATTGAGTCCAAGCACTTACGTGCTCAAATGCACTGTAGAACCCAAATTCTTCCTCTCAACGCCTCGAGGTGGTGACAAGAGCCACCAATGACGATGACGAGGAGAGAGAGGGCGGCGGCGTTGGAATTAAACGCACACCATGTTCAAATCATCCGGTTTTACCACAAATTTAAATCGAAAATGATTACAGCAAAGTGATTCGAGATATTAAACCTACCTAGTTGTTTAATTTAAGGGAGTACGAGAGAGTTTCGGGGTTTTTGGAGTTTTTGGGTTTCGATGCAGAATCAGTTTATGCAGAGTGATAAAAGAAGAAGAGGAAGAAGAATACGGGAGGGATATTTATATGAAATTAAGGTGACCACTCGTATTCCCGTTCGGACCGGAAGTCAGGCCCACTTGTGCATTATGGCCTGTTAGCCCACTGATGAGCAGTACAGAAGGGGAATCCATTCGGATCGGAGTCCGAACCGAAGAAGATTATACACATGGACTTGTCGAGCAGGATGAATTTGAGGGAAAGTAAAGAAAAATCTCACCTGGAAGAATCACTGGATATTAAAAGAAGCTCTTAAAATTGTTTGAAAATGAAGAAAGCAATTCATATGGATTGTGGATATATATAAGCAGCCAAAGCCACGACTTGATGAAGCGACACAACAATACAAGTAAATGGAGGCGATCATTCAATGGTTCTAATTTGAAGAATGTTTCGTAAACTGCTTCGAAGCACACTTTATCTTAAATAAGAGTCTACTTCGAGGGGGCAAAATGTTAGCCTACTTTGTGAATTAGGCTACACAAAGTGCAAAAAGTGAGAAAGACACTAACCGG
Organism: Allium sativum; assembly: GCA_030737875.1. Taxonomy (NCBI): domain Eukaryota; kingdom Viridiplantae; phylum Streptophyta; class Magnoliopsida; order Asparagales; family Amaryllidaceae; genus Allium; species Allium sativum. Next base: position 527,140,677 of record CM060923.1, on the reverse strand, counting down.
TTCGGATCGGAGGAAAGTAGCGCCAGAGGTAAGTAGAGATCAAAGACGCAAAAATCACATCGGATCGGATCGGAGAGATACGTCAGCAATATCAAAGGATAGCGAGTGGCCTCATCGGTTCGGAGCGGAGAAGCACGTCAGCAATAGAAGATAGCCAGTGGTCTCAACGGATTGGATCAGAGGCAGCCGATCCAAACCGCTTTCCCTGAGTCTGTGACTGTTGCTACACACGCTTCCTGAAGACTCGGACCATGCATGACTATTTCTCCCACGATCTCCCACCAAATCAATGCGCTGTCATCATCTGGAAGCCTCCGAACCCGACTCGTATGGGATGGGTGCCATGCAATTCCGAGCCGGAGCCACTTCGAAGAGATTTTTCACCTATAAATACACCATCTAGAGGCATTTGAATGGACCTTTGGGAAAATTCTCAGTTCTAACTTCCTCCATAGCCGAATTCTACAATTATACTTAGATCAAAATCATCTCTTAGAGTCTATTTTTGAGAGATTTAAGTGAGTTTATGCATTATAATTGTGAAGTTGAGTGAGAATCATTGCTGTATTTGTATCCAAATCATCAATTAAAAGAAAACAAAGTGGACGTAGGCTCTTTAACGTCGAACCACTATAAATCGTGTCTTCTTTGTTGCATTTTGATTCTATTTCATTGAAATCATAACTAATTTGGTTGTTAGAACCAATTTTTGGTCTAACAATTTGGATTAACAACACTTAAGGCTCTGCACCCACGTCGTACCCATCTACTCCTTAATAGATTAACCTAATATAGTATATATGTAGCTATGCCCAACACCTCAAGGTACTTCTCATAGTATCCTCCTTGTACGGTCTTCACCGTCACGCCACAGAAGCGTATGCAACCTTCATCCTACGTCAAACGACGCATGGAAATTTATATCGTTACACCACGTTATCGCATAGAACTACCATCGTTATGCCACGTAAGCATAAAGATAATCGTATATGAACTCCTCTGTCGAATCACATCTCAACATGGAGTAATGCCCTAATGTTTACAGTACACCGCCTAGTGCACGTATCTAGACCCTCACACAAATGTACTGTATACTATAACCTAAGTCTCGTAATAGGGCTGCATCCGATGCACAAAATTCAGTCGGGAGCTTTCAATATCCGTAAAGGACCACCTCATTAGGCCTACAATATAGATATTCACATATAATCTATGTTTCCATGGTGGATATGGCCCCACCTTGGCCCCTCCCTCAACTAATGAAAGACTATTTTAAGAGCTAAGTGACGTGCCCCTATCAACTAATCTAACATCCAATTTGGCATGTCCCGTAACCAACATATCGATAGTGAAAGATCGAAGGTCTGTTGGTTTAGCTCTAGTCTTTCTGCATTACACTGATTGTCGATGATGGTATTCAACGATTACTATCATTAATTTGGTCCTGACCAACCTCTCCAAGGAAAGCTGTCGAATCACCCAACGCCATCTGCCACAGCCTTCTGACTGCCACACCAAAGTTGCAGTCAATGTATACTCACCGGATGGTACCGTACAGATCAAACCTCTATGAGTACAACCTGATCATGTACTACACAAAGGGCCACCACAGAGTATTGTACCACATCCCGCAGAATCCACATGCTTCCTTCCAGTCCCGTAGTACAATCGGTTGGATGTGCTCCTCTCATGTCTTCAGACACCATGATGATCTACCCCGTCGGGTTCTTCAACTTCATACGTATAGACTAGTCAAAGCGCATCACGCTGTCGTGTTATTATATACTACGTCTAATCTGTTAATCATGCACTTGCATTACCTTATCACATTGCTAATTAACTTGATTATCCATATATTCACTTTTTATTCAAGTTACAAAGTTCATTAGCTCACAATTGGCTGCTTACTTTCTTTATTCAGCCCCATGCCACCGGCGCAGGCTTCCGCTTATTATTTATTACAGTTACTAGAGTTAATACTTTCAATTATAAGTCTATCAATAATAAGCCTATTTAATTCTTTCTTATTTGATCATAACCTTGTCTTGCACTGTTGTCATAACTTGTTGTTGTTGTTTACTTATTAACTTAGTTCTCTTAACAAAGGTTTATTAGTAAGTTCTCTTTTTACATATTAACTTAGTTCGAACTAAGGTTTATTAATAAGTTATCTTTTCTAAATTATAACCTATGTTATAGTTTTTCTTGTCCTTAAGACTAGCCTGCTTATTATATTTCATTCTCATTCATATAATTAATTACAATAGGTTATGTAACAACCCGAAATTTCGGGCAGTAAATATTTAAATATTAACGCTATTTAAATATTTAAATGTTGGATTTAATATTATAAAAATGGTTTTATAACCTTGAGTAAATCCGTTTATAAATAATAAATAAAGAGAAGAAAACATGTTGTTGAGTTTTTGTTTACAAAAGATAATTAGTTCAAAGAAAAATCGATAATGTGACCGAAAACAGTTTTATTGATAAACGAGGTTTTGCTTATTAAAAGTTGTTGGAATATCATGTGCATGTAGTAACGTTAGAAGAACACATATATGTATATGTACATATCATAGAAGTAACATACAAATGATATATGTGTGCATGTTCTAGAAAATGAAAAATGGCTTAACATGATAGTGTAACGACCCAGAAAATCTGAACCAATTTAAAATTTTTAAATTGGCTAAAATAATGGATTTTAAATATTTAAAAATATTTTAGCTAATGGCAATGAAAAGTTAATTGAATCGACAATTGAAAACGAATATAGTTAATTATAATTATAAACAAGGCCTGAAATGGCGCTGCAGTTTCAAAATTTGAATTCAAGCTTTGTCGGATTGTACCGGGTGCAAAACAAAATGGATTTTAGCGAAACCAAAAATATTTAAATCTGTTAGTGAATACCTTTCTAACGAATCTGAAAAATCGAATTTTCATAGCGGAAAGCAAAAGTTATGGCCGAATGAATTTTCAGAACGGTCGCTATGGAATTTATATAGCCCGTGAAAATGGCCATTTTGCATATGACCTCGGAATTCGACGAAACCACTTTTGTTGGGTCCGGGATGTGAAGTTATTGCTAGATTTCAAATTTCATAATTTTTGAAGCTAATATGTGAGCATGGCAAAAGAAAATGTGTTTTGGTCAATTACAGTTAAATTGGATCGACCAAAAATGGGCCTTTTTGCAAACGGTCTAAGAATTCGACGAAACTAGTTTTGTTGGGACCGTATCGTCAAAACATAGCTAGATTTATTTTTCTGGAATTTTTCGAATCAGTTTGTGGTCCTGGCAAATTGAAATGTACGTTCAAATTAAATATTGAATGTTTTATATTTTGATTTGAATGGAAACTGACTGAAACTGTCGAATGGGCCTACGAAACATATCCCATTGTGTTCGGAATGGGGGTAAAACGCTAGGGACGACAGTCGTTGGGTTTGGATTGGGGTTCGCGAGAGGCAAGGGGTATTTTCGGATTTTTAAAACTTTATAAATAAATAAAAAAATGATTGGGCCACGTCAGAACGCACCCCCCCCCCCGATTTTCTCTCTCCCCGACTCGAGCAACGGCGGAAATAAGCCGCTCCCTTCTCTCCTCTTTTTCTTCTGATCCGCTCAATGAAATCCAATGCCACAGTTAAGGTTTTTGTAGTACTTCTCGTGATCTTCAAATCGATATAAGTATTGAATTTTTTCGTGGCCTGTGGAGGGAGAACCACCCTCGAGAAGTTCGGCCGTTTGCACCCCGATTCCGCCGCCTGGGGACCACCGAGCTCGACCTCCTCCCTGGCGCACGTGCGCCTCTCCTAGCCCGACAAGGTGGCGCTGGCCGATCGAAGCAACAATCAACGGATTGCCTGAAAGATCGAAACCTAGTTTTGAAGATTCTGAAAGGTAATCGGCTGTTAATTATTTAACTGATTTCGACAGTTTAAAATCGTTGCAAACTTCGAAAAATCATATCTTTTTGCTATGTTAACGAAATTCGATGAAACAGGAAACATCGTGACCGTGTGGACGTTTTCTACATTTTAGAAGAGACCGCATATTTTTCTGAGCCTTCTGCTATTTTTGGTGGAGTAGAACCCAATGTGAGATTTCTAATTTAAAAACAATATGGGAAACGACGATGTATAAATTATATAGTCGATGTATGAGTTATATAAGCGTTGTACATCTCTTGTATAAGCGTTGTATAAGTTGTACTTCGATGTATAAGTTATATATGCGTTGTAAAAATTATATATGTATTGAAATAAAAGTGAATAGCTATATATAAATATATATATATATATATATATATATATATATATATACGCCCCTCGTCCACAAACCATGGACGATATTTATTGATGGTGATTGGTGTGAAAATTGATTGATAGCGAATGATTGTTTGGGATTGTTTGTGGTTGATATAGATTGATTGTGGTTGAAAAATACCCATTTGTGGTTGAGAAATATTTGGTTGAAACCACATAGGATTAGTTTGTGGAAATGAAATAAATATATACATGCCGCCTGCGTGCGAACTAGATGCATGATCCCCATTGTCAAAAACCGCGAGGTTTTAAGGTAGAGCGAGGAGCCGTACTAGGGACGGTCCCGGTTTTAACTACCCTGCCGTTATGCGGCCGAAATTTTGAATAATATTCGTGTGTTTGAATTATTTTCATCTGATTAAACTATATTTATTCATTGAATAGAAAACCTTCATGTGTTGAATTGATATTCATTCGTGGATTAGAAATTCATGTGTTGAATGGTATTCGCGTTTTAAATATAAAAATCACATTTTTATATATATATAGAAACTATAGAAAACCTTCATGTGTTGAATTGATATTCATTCGTTGATTAGAAATTCATGTGTTGAATGGTATTCGCGTTTTAAATATAAAAATCACATTTTTATCTATATATAGAAACTATAGAAAACCTTCATGTGTTGAATTGATATTCATTCGTTGATTAGAAATTCATGTGTTGAATGGTATTCGCGTTTTAAATATAAAAATCACATTTTTATCTATATATAGAAACTATAGAAAACCTTCATGTGTTGAATTGATATTCATTCGTTGATTAGAAATTCATGTGTTGAATGGTATTCGCGTTTTAAATATAAAAATCACATTTTTATCTATATATAGAAACTATAGAAAACCTTCATGTGTTGAATCGATATTCATTCGTTGATTTGAAATTCATGTGTTGAATGGTATTCATGTTTTGAAATAGATTGTTTGATAATAAAAATCACCTTTTATCGACTATATGAACTGTGTAAAATAATCTCATTTTGAAAGAAATTGTTTTATAAGAAAAATCCTATTTTTATCACCAATATGAAATATATAAAATAATAGTGTTTTGAAATGAGTTGTTTTACAATAAAAATCACATTTTTATTATATGCATGAATCGTTGAAATGTGAAGTGTTAAAATAGCCACTTGTTCAAAAAAAATATGAGTTGAAATATTCATTAATTAGCCAATGATATGATTTGTACCTATGTATGTAACATTAGAATGAATGGTGTTTTTTAAACCAAATAGAAATCAAATATGAAGTTGAATAGAAAATGATAAATGATAAGAACTATATATATGTACATGCATATTCATTGAACAGGTTATAACAAAGGGGCTAGAGAAGAGGAATAAAATTTTGTGTCCGACAAATAGGTACACATTTACTGTTTTGCTTGGGTATGATGATTTTATGAGCCTGTTAGCTAGCCGCTTGGCTTTTTCTTTTTCTTTTTGAGATTAGAAGGACCGGGGAAGCTATTTGAGATTTCCCGATGCTCCCGGTGCAGGGGAGGTTATGGCGAAATTTTCCAAAATTTTAAGGCGTTAGTGAAATATTTGAAGTGAAAACGATATTGAAATTGTTGAATGAACTATATTTATATAAATATATAAATATAAATAAAATTAAAACGAAACGAGGCTGTGCAGTTCACATTTTGAAACCGTGATTTCAAATGACTAGTGCGGGAAATCCGACCATTGGATTTTCCCGAAACCGCAACCGTTGGGTTCGCCTTGGAAATATCTTCCCAACGGCACCAACTTTGTAAAAATCCAACGGTTGGATTGTCTGGAATGTTTAATTCAAATATGAAGAAAAACAGCGCCAGAAACGATTATATATATATATATAATTATATTTAATCGAATAACGACGCTGCAGTTCGTATTTTGAAATCGAAACTTCAAACGATTGTACCGGGAGATCCGCCCGTCGGATTTTCCCGAAACTAGAACTGTTGGATTCGTTTTGAAAAGATCTTTCTAATGATGTAAATTTTGTGAAGACCCAACGGTTAGATTTTCATATATGTGTAAATCAAATCTGAAGAAAAACAGCGCCACGGCCGCGTTATGGCCCGAAGCGTCGTTTTGAATAAATTGGCTATTTTAAAATAAATAAAAATAGCGATAAATCGTTATAAAATATCATAAACAATATGGAATGGAAATAAACTGAATTTGCTCAATTTATGTTGTATTTGATGGCTGTATGTGTTTGGTGTGAAAATTACATTAAAGAACAAAATTGGTGTTGTCGAATAATTTAACCATTGAAATAAATTGATTTGAAATTCTAAATATACGTGAATTATTTGCAAAGGCCGAGTTAATTCTCATTTCAAATAATTGACCGACGATTGAAATTTGAAGATGAAGACGATGGTCGAAGACCGGAGATCTTCACCTCGTTTGGATGGTAACCGAGGTCCTGATAGGGAGGCATCCCGAAATATGGATAATTAGTGGTGATCGTCCAGACGTACGTGGTGATCGAAGGGTTTGCGAGGTATTTAGTGCCTCCGGTTTCGTTCAGACCCAGAACGGACTTGTAAATGGACTGTGTGTCTGACATTGGATTTTATTCTGTGTTGATTGATCTCTATTAAATATACATCTGTTTGGCGGCGGAGAATTTATTCTTATGCTTAACGCCCTTCTCTGGGACGCACGAGCTCAGAGGTTGTATATCGATGGACATCAGTCGCATGGCATGAATTGTCTGTGTGGCATGCTAAGATGCAGTGATCATGGCTTCTGTTGAAAAGCAAAGTCTTGTGGTGATGATCAAAGCACCGCCGGTGTGGCGTAGCTTTGTGTATAACGTAAAATCGCGAGCCTCACACCCCGGTATGAACCAGAAACGGGAGAAGGACCTCAGGGAGGGCATGCGTTTCTTTCTAGCTAGGGTGGTGTCAGTGACCTACCAGCCCTGACACTTATATACTTTTCACCTATGTGGTTGTTGCTGTTGTGAGGCACCTCGGTTTGATCGGACGATCCAGGTCCGATGGAGTCATTCGTTGGCTCGTTTACGCCCCAAAGGGCGGGGAAACGTATTGTTCAGGTACAATAATCCACATCGGTGGACCGACCCTGACGATCCAAGGGGCAGTTGCGGCTGTTCCTGAGATATGGGCTAGATTGTCACGAATTCGATAAGGACTATCTTTTGCCGTGGTTCATGACGGAAATCCAATTTCCAAATACGTGACTGTGCGGTTTTGATTGTATACCTATATATGGCGACATAGTGCTATGGGGCATTAATGCCGTCTATGATTGATAGTTATGATTTGAAATTGTTTTTGAAACATATAAACACTAGTCATAATATCAAATGCCTTTGTTTAATCCGTATCAAGCATATTTTGGCCGTTATAAGATAAAAACTCTATCCTCCGGTTTGCGTTGCATTGTGTGATGGGAACTGAGTCTTATAATGGCTTCATTTTTATAAAAAGCATAGCGATGTTTAAAAGAATGATTTGTTTAAAGCACTGGCAATCCAATGGAGTAAACCCGTTCCACGAAAGTGGCGTGGTCCTGTGATTAGCCATATTATATATGTGTTGAGGAGATTTCTCATACCAGTCTCATGACTGACTCGTAGTTTGTTTCACTTTCAAACTCGGGTGCCCCTTTTTCTACATGGGCAGCCTTGTATTCAGGTTTAGCTGGTTCTTTCTGGATAGCTGGAGCTGAAGATGGATTCTATCATTTATCTCTTTTTATGCTGTTCAGCTCCTATTGTACATATTATGTTTGTTTTTCGCTGTAGACACATATGTATAGCTGAACTGTATTTTTACTAAGTAAGATCCTGTATACTGTGTAACTCTGATGATTACTTTTATCCAGTATATTCTATTGTTCATTATCTGGTGTATTTATTTAATTCTGTTCTGCTATTATATGTTTCTGTGTTATATTCCAAAGATAACCCTTGTCTCCGTCAGTGCGGGATTTCGGGTCGTCTCAACGTGGTATCAGAGCTTTGGTTAAGCTTAGTTCTGGAATATAACATTTGAACGAACTCGTCAGAAATAGAACCAGTAGTGTTCTAGAACGGGTAACTCCATACAGATAGGATCAGAAATATCCTAGTATGAGTAGCAGAATGAAATAACACATAGATTGACACATTTACATTCAAGTATTTGTCTCTATATTTTGAAATATCTTTCCTGTTGACCTGACACTTGATCTGCTATTTGCAGAAGAACTAGAAAATGAGTGCCAGAAACAGAAGAAGTAATACTGACCCGGATATAGAAGTTCTATTCATGAAGTATAGAAATCTGGGTGGAAAGTCGTTCTCGGGCGAAGAATCTATTATGAGAACACAAGCTTGGATTCGTTCAGCCGAGAAAATCTTCGAAGCATTAAAGCTTATGGATGACCAGAAAAGATTACTGGCCTCCTGGGCCCTCGAAGACGAAGCTTTGTTCTGGTGGGATTCAGTTATTAAGGATAATCCAGAAGGTGATATCACTTGGGATAGATTCAAAGTGATTTTCCTGGAAAGAATTACTCCTCCCGAAGCGACCGAGCGCCTATGTGATGAATTTTCTTATTTGATACAAGGTGATATGACCATCCCATAATATCATAAGAAATTCAATGAACTTTCTCACTTTGCTCCCCATCTAATTCAGAATACGAGGAGAAATAATTTGAGGTTTATTTACGGGCTTCAAAGGAAATATCAGAATAAAGTAATGGGGCATGTGAAGCTCCCTTTTTCAGAAATGATTTATATGGCTTATCAGTATGAAGATCTCCATAAGAAAGGCATGTTGCGCGACGAAGAGGAAGTCAGCTCTAGTAATAAAATTGAGTCTGAAACTGATCGTCCTGAGGCCAGTACGATGTCTAAAGTCCGTAGGGAGCCCAAAGTCAATCGTAAAAGGGCCAGACCCAAAAAAGAACCAGCAACGACCGCCATATGCAATAACTGCCATAAGAAAGGGCATTTGCAAGGAAATTGTAAATCCTCGAAGAAACGAAAGAATGATGGATTTAAATCGGGCGGAAAGCTTCAGGAAAGTAGAGAATGCAATCTCTGCCAATAAGCTGGTCATGTAAAGCAAGATTGCTGGCTATTGAAAAAGACCAAAGAGGCTCAGGTAAATGAAGTGGCAGAAACTTCTGAGCCCTCAGATATCCAGGAAAGGCCGGATGTTTTAGAAGGCACGCTAACTGTCAAAGATATTCCAGTTAAAGTACTGTTTGACACAGGAGCGTCACGAAGCTTCATTGCAAAGGATGCAGCTAGGAAACTGGATTTGAATTTGAGAAAGCTGAAGGAACCAATGACTGTCCAGAATCCAGTTGGGGGTTCCATTGATCTCAGTTGGGTTTGTGGAGTGCCGGTTTCTTTCTCTTGTTATCGGTTTCCTACCATCGCGGTAGTCATGAATTTTAAAGAGTTTGATCTTATCTTGGGGTTAGACTGGTTGACCGAATATGAAGCTGAAGTCAAATGCGCCGACAGAGTCGTAAAGGCGAAGATTAAATCAGGTGATTATATAACCATACCATGTGAAGGCCCAACATCAAACAGAAAAGACTTCTGGGCAGCTTTGAAAGTTTCTCCAGCCCAAATAGAAAATGTCCCTGAAACCACAGAGAATATTCCTGACCTCATTAAAGACATTCCTGTCGTAAAGAACTATGCGGATGTGTTCGAGGAAGTTGTTCGCTTACCTCCGCAGAGAGAAATAGATTTCAAAATTGCTTTAATTCCCAATGCAAGGCCGGTAGTTCACCCTATTCGAAGAATGTCCTTGAAAGAGAAGGAGGAATTAGACAATCAAACACGATAGCTAGTATGGAAAGGTCTGATCAGACCTAGTTTCTCTGACTGGGGAGCAGCAGTGGTGTTTGTCCTAAAATCTGACGGTACTCTACGTCTATGCGTGGATTATCGTGATCTGAACAAACAGACAATAAAGAACAAGTATCCATTGCCGCGGATTGATGATTTGTTGGATCGATTAAATGGAGCACAAGTATTCTCAAGAATGGACCTAGCTACAGGCTTCCATCAACTTCGAATTGCCGAAGAGTGTGTTCCACTGACCGCGTTCAGAGGCCCCGACTTATTCTACGAGTGGTTAGTAATGCCGTTCGGCTTATGTAATGCTCCAGCTTATTTCGTCGATCTGATGAATAGAGTGTTCAGAGGGGTTTTGAATAAATTTGTTCTGGTTTTCATTGACGATAATCTAATCTTCTCTAAATCAAAGGCTGAACATGAAAAGCATCCGGAACAGGTTCTAGAAATTCTGAGACGGAATGTATTAAAAGCCAAGTTTTCCAAATGTATCTTCTGGCAAGATGAAGTAAAATTTCTGGGCTACGTCGTATCGAAAGAAGGAATCGCTGTGAATCCAAGTAAAATCACAGCTATTCAGAACTGGAAATAGCCTAGTACTCCTACTGAAGTCCGCAGTTTTCTTGGATTGGCTAGCTATTATCGGAAATTCGTTAAAGACTTTTCGAAGATATCAGGTCACTTAACGAAGCTTACAAAGAAGCACTCTAAATTCAAATGGACTCCAGAAAGTGAGGAGGCTTTCGAAGAGCTAAAGTTAAGACTAACGACCGCTCCAGTGTTAACCATCATAGATGGCAACCAGGATTTAAAGGTCTGGACTAATGCTTCTAGAGAAGGCCTTGGCGCAGTGTTAATGCAAAGAGGCCAAGTGATTGCTTATGCTAGCCGTCAACTGAAGCCACACGAGAAGAACTACGTAACTCATGATCTTGAGTTATTGGCTATAGTATTCGCCTTGAAAATCTGGAGACACTATCTTCTGGGTGAGAGATTTGAACTGTTTACAGATCACCAGTCGTTAAAGTATCTGTTCACTCAGAAAGACTTGAATCTGAGGCAGCAACGTTGGCTGGAGTTTCTTGCAGCATATGACTTTGAAATTATATATACTCCCGGGAAAGCCAATGTCATGGCCGATGCGCTGAGCCGAAAGAATGTAATGATCGCCAGCTTTATTATCAAGACTTCCTTGATTGACAAAATATCTATTCTTCAGAAGGAGGATAACTTTATTAGGGATATGATCAAAAGGATTCAGAAAGGCGAACCCTCGTGTTTTCAAATAGATAACGACGAGACCTTGAGGTTAAAAGGAAGGATTTGTGTTCCTGACGTTCCTGAGCTAAAAAAGGAAGTGTTAGACGAGTGTCACAAGTCCAAGCTGAGTATCCATCCTGGTGTGGCCAAAATGTATAACGATCTCAAACGAACATTCTGGTGGAAGGCTATGAAAAGAGATGTCTCAATATATGTTAGCCGATGCCCTACTTGCCAGCTAGTCAAAAGCGACCAACAGAAATTGGCTGGATTGTTACAACCACTAGAAGTACCTGGTTGGAAGTGGGAACATATTTCTATGGATTTCATTGATGGTCTGCCCAGGACCAGAAAAGGAAATGACAGTATTTGGGTGATCGTAGATCGCTTCACGAAGACCGCCCATTTCATACCTGTCAGATCAAATAGAACCGCTCAGAGTCTGGCGCAGATATACTTCAAGGAAATAGTTAGACTACATGGAGTGCCGCTCAGTATAGTCAGTGATAGAGATACAATATTCACTAGCAAATTCTGGGAAGCATTTCAAGTCGAGCTGGGTACGAAGTTAAATTTGAGCACCGCTTATCATCCTCAGACAGACGGTCAGACTGAGAGGGTGAATCGCATTTTAGAAGATCTATTGCGGGCTTGTGTTCTAGATTTCGGTGGATCATGGGAAGACCATCTGCATTTGGCTGAATTCTCTTATAACAACAGCTACCAGGCGAGTCTGACAATGTCGCCATTCGAAGCATTGTATGGTAGACCGTGCCGATCTCCTGCTTGTTGGGTCGAGCCTGGAAATAGACTTGTGTTGGGTCCTGATATGATCCGAGAAGCTTCCGACAAAGTCGATTTTATTAAGAAGCGATTACTCGCCGCTCAAAGCCGAAAAAAGAGCTATGCCGATAGAAGAAGAAGAGATATATCCTTTGAAGTTGGCGACTATGTATATTTGAAAGTATCGCCGATGAGGGGAGTTATCTGGTTCGGTAAAACTGGAAAGTTAGCGCCCAAATTCATAGGTCCGTTTCCTATTCTGGAACAGATCGGAACTCTCACTTATAGGGTCAAACTGCCTAATTGGTTGCCTGAAATTCATGATGTATTTCACATATCTCAACTTCGAAAGCACGTTCATGATCCAGACTTGATCGTGGAAGAAGCAACTCAACATGACATTGAAATAACCCCAGAATTAGCTGTGAGAAGAGAGCCGCTAAAGATAATAGGCAAAGAAACCAAAGAGCTGAGGAACAAGAAGGTTCGCTTAGTCAAAGTGCAATGGAGTGGAGATCCGCGAGATTGTACTTGGGAAACTGAGGAGAGCATTCAGAAGGCTTATCCTAGATGCCGAGTAGATATCTCTGATTGAATCTGGTGCAAGGTACATTTACCCTACTTTGCACTACCATTCAATTCTCTACTCTATTGTTATTTTCTTTTCATAGATGTGCACTTTTAATTATATAGTCTGAATGATTTTTAAAGGGTATAGAAGTTGATCAGTATATTTTTGAAGGGTTAAAACGATTTGATTGTTGGTTGTGTTGTGTGATTGTAGATTTGTCAAACCACTTTTGACTTTGTTCCTTTTCGGGGACGAAAAGTTTTAAGTGGGGGAGATTGTAACGACCCAGAAAATCTGAACCAATTTAAAATTTTTAAATTGGCTAAAATAATGGATTTTAAATATTTAAAATAAATATTTTAGCTAATGGCAATGAAAAGTTAGTTGAATCGACAATTGAAAACGAATATAGTTAATTATAATTATAAACAAGGCCTGAAATGGCGCTGCAGTTTCAAATTTTGAATTCAAGCTTTGTCGGATTGTACCGGGTGCAAAACAAAATGGATTTTAGCGAAACCAAAAATATTTAAATCTGTTAGTGAATACCTTTCTAACGAATCTGAAAAATCGAATTTTCATAGCGGAAAGCAAAAGTTATGGCCGAATGAATTTTCAGAACGGTCGCTATGGAATTTATATAGCCCGTAAAAATGGCCATTTTGCATATGACCTCGGAATTCGACGAAACCACTTTTGTTGGGTCCGGGATGTGAAGTTATTGCTAGATTTCAAATTTCATAATTTTTGAAGCTAATATGTGAGCGTGGCAAAAGAAAATGTGTTTTGTTCAATTACAGTTAAATTGGATCGACCAAAAATGGGCCTTTTTGCAAACGGTCTAAGAATTCGACGAAACTAGTTTTGTTGGGACTGTATCGTCAAAACATAGCTAGATTTATTTTTCTGGAATTTTTCGAATCAGTTTGTGGCCCTGGCAAATTGAAATGTACGTTCAAATTAAATATTGAATGTTTTATATTTTGATTTGAATGGAAACTGACTGAAACTGTCGAATGGGCCTACGAAACATATCCCATTGTGTTCGGAATGGGGGTAAAACGCTAGGGACGACAGTTGTTGGGTTTGGATTGGGGTTCGCGAGAGGCAAGGGGGATTTTCGGATTTTTAAAACTTTATAAATAAATAAAAAAATGATTGGGCCACGTCAGAACGCACCCCCCCTATTTTCTCTCTCCCCGACTCGAGCAACGGCGGAAATAAGCCGCTCCCTTCTCTCCTCTTTTTCTTCTGATCCGCTCAATGAAATCCAATGCCACAGTTAAGGTTTTTGTAGTACTTCTCGTGATCTTCAAATCCATATAAGTATTGAATTTTTTCGTGGCCTGTGGAGGGAGAACCACCCTCGAGAAGTTCAGCCGTTCGCACCCCGATTCCGCCGCCTGGGGACCACCGAGCTCGACCTCCTCCCTGGCGCACGTGCGCCTCTCCTAGCCCGACAAGGTGGCGCTGGCCGATCGAAGCAACAATCAACGGATTGCCTGAAAGATCGAAACCTAGTTTTGAAGATTCTGAAAGGTAATCGGCTGTTAATTATTTAACTGATTTCGACAGTTTAAAATCGTTGCAAACTTCGAAAAATCATATCTTTTTGCTATGTTAACGAAATTCGATGAAACAGGAAACATCGTGACCGTGTGGACGTTTTCTACATTTTAGAAGAGACCGCATATTTTTCTGAGCCTTCTGCTATTTTTGGTGGAGTGGAACCCAATGTGAGATTTCTAATTTAAAAACAATATGGGAAACGACGATGTATAAATTATATAGTCGATGTATGAGTTATATAAGCGTTGTACATCTCTTGTATAAGCGTTGTATAAGTTGTACTTCGATGTATAAGTTATATATGCGTTGTAAAAATTATATATGTGTTGAAATAAAAGTGAATAGCTATATATATATATATATATATATATATATATATATATATATATATATACGCCCCTCGTCCACAAACCATGGACGATATTTATTGATGGTGATTGGTGTGAAAATTGATTGATAGCGAATGATTGTTTGGGATTGTTTGTGGTTGATATAGATTGATTGTGGTTGAAAAATACCCATTTGTGGTTGAGAAATATTTGGTTGAAACCACATAGGATTAGTTTGTGGAAATGAAATAAATATATACATGCCGCCTGCGTGCGAACTAGATGCATGATCCCCATTGTCAAAAACCGCGAGGTTTTAAGGTAGAGCGAGGAGCCGTACTAGGGACGGTCCCGGTTTTAACTACCCTGCCGTTATGCTGCCGAAATTTTGAATAATATTCGTGTGTTTGAATTATTTTCATCTGCTTAAACTATATTTATTCATTGAATAGAAAACCTTCATGTGTTGAATTGATATTCATTCGTGGATTAGAAATTCATGTGTTGAATGGTATTCGCGTTTTAAATATAAAAATCACATTTTTATCTATATATAGAAACTATAGAAAACCTTCATGTGTTGAATTGATATTCATTCGTTGATTAGAAATTCATGTGTTGAATGGTATTCGCGTTTTAAATATAAAAATCACATTTTTATCTATATATAGAAACTATAGAAAACCTTCATGTGTTGAATTGATATTCATTCGTTGATTAGAAATTCATGTGTTGAATGGTATTCGCGTTTTAAATATAAAAATCACATTTTTATCTATATATAGAAACTATAGAAAACCTTCACGTGTTGAATTAATATTCATTCGTTGATTAGAAATTTATGTGTTGAATGGTATTCGCGTTTTAAATGTAAAAATCACATTTTTATCTATATATAGAAACTATAGAAAACCTTCATGTGTTGAATCGATATTCATTCGTTGATTTGAAATTCATGTGTTGAATGGTATTCATGTTTTGAAATAGATTGTTTGATAATAAAAATCACCTTTTATCGACTATATGAACTGTGTAAAATAATCTCGTTTTGAAAGAAATTGTTTTATAAGAAAAATCCTATTTTTATCACCAATATGAAATATATAAAATAATAGTGTTTTGAAATGAGTTGTTTTACAATAAAAATCACATTTTTATTATATGCATGAATCGTTGAAATGTGAAGTGTTAAAATAGCCACTTGTTCAAAAAAAAAAATGAGTTGAAATATTCATTAATTAGCCAATGATATGATTTGTACCTATGTATGTAACATTAGAATGAATGGTGTTTTTTAAACCAAATAGAAATCAAATATGAAGTTGAATAGAAAATGATAAATGATAAGAACTATGTATATGTACATGCATATTCATTGAACAGGTTATAGCAAAGGGGCAAGAGAAGAGGAATAAAATTTTGTGCCCGACAAATAGGTACACATTTACTGTTTTGCTTGGGTATGATGATTTTATGAGCCTGTTAGTTAGCCGCTTGGCTTTTTCTTTTTCTTTTTGTGATTAGAAGGACCGGGGAAGCTATTTGAGATTTCCCGATGCTCCCGGTGCAGGGGAGGTTATGGCGAAATTTTCCAAAATTTTAAGGCGTTAGTGAAATTTTGAAGTGAAAACGATATTGAAATTGTTGAATGAACTATATTTATATAAATATATAAATATAAATTAAATTAAAACGAAACGAGGCTGTGCAATTCACATTTTGAAACCGTGATTTCAAACGACTAGTGCGGGAAATCCGACCATTGGATTTTCCCGAAACCGCAACCGTTGGGTTCGCCTTGGAAATATCTTCCCAACGGCACCGACTTTGTAAAAATCCAACGGTTGGATTGTCTGGAATGTTTAATTCAAATCTGAAGAAAAACAGCGCCAGAAACGATTATATTTATATATATATATATAATTATATTTAATCGAATAACGACGCTGCAGTTCGTATTTTGAAATCGAAACTTCAAACGATTGTACCGGGAGATCCGCCCGTCGGATTTTCCCGAAACTAGAACCTTTGGATTCGTTTTGAAAAGACCTTTCTAATGATGTAAATTTTGTGAAGACCCAACGGTTAGATTTTCAGATATGTGTAAATCAAATCTGAAGAAAAACAGCGCTACAGCCGCGTTATGGCCCGAAGCGTCGTTTTGAATAAATTGGCTATTTTAAAATAAATAAAAATAGCGATAAATCATTATAAAATATCATAAACAATATGGTATGGAAATAAACTGAATTTGCTCAATTTATGTTGTATTTGATGGCTGTATGTGTTTGGTGTGAAAAATACATTAAAGAACAAAATTGGTGTTGTCGAATAATTTAACCATTGAAATAAATTGATTTGAAATTCTAAATATACGTGAATTATTTGCAAAGGCCGAGTTAATTCTCATTTCAAATAATTGACCGACGATTGAAATTTGAAGATGAAGACGATGGTCGAAGACCGGAGATCTTCACCTCGTTTGGATGGTAACCGAGGTCCTGATTGGGAGGCATCCCGAAATATGGATAATGAGTGGTGATCGTCCAGACGTACGTGGTGATCGATGGGTTTGCGAGGTATTTAGTGCCTCCGGTTTCGTTCAGACCCAGAACGGACTTGTAAATGGACTGTGTGTCTGACATTGGATTTTATTCTGTGTTGATTGATCTCTATTAAATATACATCTGTTTGGCGGCGGAGAATTTATTCTTTTGCTTAACGCCCTTCTCTGGGACGCACGAGCTCAGAGGTTGTATATCGATGGACATCAGTCGCATGGCATGAATTGCCTGTGTGGCATGCTAAGATGCAGTGATCATGGCTTCTGTTAAAAGGCAAAGTCTTGTGGTGATGATCAAAGCACCGCCGGTGTGGCGTAGCTTTGCGTATAACGTAAAATCGCGAGCCTCACACCCCGGTATGAACCAGAAACGGGAGAAGGACCTCAGGGATGGCATGTGTTTCTTTCTAGCTAGGGTGGTGTCAGTGACCTACCAGCCCTGACATTTATATACTTTTCACCTATGTGGTTGTTGCTGTTGCGAGGCGCCTCGGTTTGATCGGACGATCCGGGTCCGATGGAGTCATTCGTTGGCTCGTTTACACCCCAAAGGGCGGGGAAACGTATTGTTCAGGTATGATAATCCATATCGGTGGACCGGCCCTGACGATCCAAGGGGCAGTTGCGGCTGTTCCTGAGACATGGGCTAGATTGTCATGAATTCGGTAAGGACTATCTTTTGCCTTGGTTCATGACGGAAAACCAATTTCCAAATACGTGACTGTGCGGTTTTGATTGTATACCTATATATGGTGACATAGTGGTATGGGGCATTAATGCCGTCTATGATTGATAGTTATGATTTGAAATTGTTTTCGAAACATATAAACACTAGTCATAATATCAAATGCCTTTGTTTTATCCGTATCAAGCATATTTTGGCCGTTATAAGATAAAAACTCTATCCTCCGGTTTGCGTTGCATTGTGTGATGGGAACTGAGTCTTATAATGGCTTCATTTTTATAAAAAGCATAGCGATGTTTAAAAGAATGATTTGTTTAAAGCACTGGCAATCCAATGGAGTAAACCCGTTCCACGAAAGTGGCGTGGTCCTGTGATTAGCCATATTATATATGTGTTGAGGAGATTTCTCATACCAGTCCCATGACTGACTCGTAGTTTGTTTCACTTTCAAACTCGGGTGCCCCTTTTTCTACACGGGCAGCCTTGTATTCAGGTTTAGCTGGTTCTTTCTGGATAGCTGGAGCTGAAGATGGATTCTATCATTTATCTCTTTTTATGCTGTTCAGCTCCTATTGTACATATTATGTTTGTTTTCCGCTGTAGACACTTATGTATAGCTGAACTGTATTTTTACTAAGTAAGATCCTGTATACTGTGTAACTCTGATGATTACTTTTATCCAGTATATTCTATTGTTCATTATCTGGTGTATTTATTTAATTCTGTTCTGCTATTATATGTTTCTGTGTTATATTCCAAAGATAACCCTTGTCTCCGTCAGTACGGGATTTCGGGTCGTCTCAGATAGGGACACGTGTCACCAAAAGAATGGAACACATGTCTTGTAAGTAAATAATGTAATAACACATAACCATATTAGGTGTCCAGTATGTCCATGTGTAGAAAAATCTAAAGACACCAAAGTAGACATGCGTCTACATCCTAAAGCATGGTTGCTAAACATGAATATATTTATTCATGTAAGGGAAAATAAATTTAAAATGAGAATCTTATCATGTAAGCTAAAAGATATAAATTTAAAAAAGAGAAGCTTATCATGTAATCTAAATGATATAAATTTAAAAAGAGAAGCTTATCATGTAAGCTAAATGATACAAATTTAAAAAGAGAAGCTTATCACGTAAGCTAAATGATATAAAAGGAGAAGCTTATCATATAAGCTAAAAGATATAAATTTAAAATAAGAAGCTTATCAAGTAAGCTAAAAGAAAAGAAAAAAAGAAAAAAAAAAGAGACAAGTACACATAACCCTCTTAGGTGTCCATGTGTAGAAACATCTTAGGACACCTAAGTAAACATGTGTCACCATCTTATGGTTTTCATGAATATGAAGGACAAGTGTCCAAAACTAAATTACCAAACTAGTCTTGATATTTTCTATATAAAGGGTGGAAGGGTTCATTTCATTTCATCGATTCACAAACATAAAACCAAGATAAGCAAAAAAAAAAAAAGAGGTTTGGGAGAAGCCTAGAGGATAAATACAAGATCAAGGAACATGTACAAGGTGAGAAAAATTATTTCAGTTCATGTATTCATTTCATATTTTGAAGAAAAGTTGAGAAATTTATGAATAAATGATTGGATTTGAAACCCTGAAAATGACGTTCGTTATTTTGGGAATAACTTATGCAATTCTTAATGAAATCACGACTTCTCTATCAATTTGGAAAGGTAATTCAAAGGGCTACAATTTTCATCTGCACTTTTCTTCTAATTCAGCCGTTTACATACCCAAAAACTGGATACAAAGTGAGGTAAAATCAACCTGAAATGGACATGTTAAAAATGTCTCATGATGTTTGATTTTATATATTAAATTTTTAAATGATTTTGAGGTTTTCTTTTGATTATAATTAAGTAAACAAAGATAGCTTCTTACTGTAAAAAGTTGTGAGCCAAAATTTATATTTATCATAGAGAAATAACGTCAAGCATTTTGCCCAAAAACAGGCTAAAATCTGATTTTTGGAACTTTTTATAGCACTCCGAAACGCTATCGTTTCTATTAGTGAAGCACGAAACAAAGCCAGAACCTTTCCATAGCGCCCAGAAACGTTGTAGTAGCTGATTTTAGTCTAAAATCATTATAAACCACCCAGAACTTGTCATAGCACTTCTAGAAGTGTTGTCTTTTCTCTGAATTGACTATGAAGTATTTTAAAACGAGTAGAATTTTTCATGGCATGACTGAAATGCTGTTATAGATGTTTTGAGTATAAAATCATGGTAAACTATTCCAAATCCTCCCAAATTTGGACTTGAGTTTCCTTATAGTATCATAACCAGACTAATAAAGTCGAGGATGTTAAATCAATGTAAAAGTGAGTCAAAACTGTCAAAATTGAGAACAATGAAGGTTGACGAGTTTTGATAATTCAAGGAAAATAATTGATTACATAGGAGTGATGATAAGTACTATATGATATTCTACGAGAGTTTTGCATGAAGATGGCAAGGAATACTGTAAGTATACTTATCATCTAATTCATTATTATTTCATAAGCTTATGTTTTAATTTAAAGATGCTTATGACTTTAACATACCATATTGGTTGCGAGTCTTTGCTTTGACAAGCAATCAACATATACGACTGATGGTTGAGGACATTTATGATAAATGTTTGAATGAGGCATGAATAGTATGTGTTTAAACGAGGTATGATTAGTGTTTTAAATAGGGTATGACTTGGGTGTGTTTTAACGTGAAAATGAATGGTGTTGAACTTAACTGTTTCAGTACAATATTTGAAGATCTTTCCAAACATATATTAGAGAAATATCAAGGTGATATGATATTTGTTTATTAAGAAGTTTTTGCATAAAGAAGATGATTAGTATTTATAATAAAAGATGTTTGTCTTTCGAAAGAAAGTTCTACAATAGATATGTAGACGTCTTTCAAAATGAATATTACAAAAGGTATTTTACCCCCTCATGATATCAAGAGTATTTTGGAAGTAAACAATAATTTTGAAATGTTTTGTGTGAAGAAGAACTACGTTGGCTTGATCCTGTACCTAATTGCTTACCCAATTAGATAAAAGTACGTAGGCAGTCACACGGGGGTAGTGATGCAGCTGCTATTTTAATAATTTTTTTTTTTTGTTTATTGTTTGCTATATCATTTTGTAAAAGTGCATCTTTCATTTAAGCAATGCTAACGTGTTTATCAAGTGTGTAGGAATGAATATCGATGTCCATCTCACTAGAGTTGCACAACTGTAGATTTACGGTAGTTGTGTTTAATTCATATTTAAGCACAAGCAGTTAATTAGATAAGTGACATATATTTTTGTCCAGAGCATTTAGTGATGTTGTATATTTATCAAAAAAATGGTAAGTGTCACCGTTGGTTTTTGGAATGCACAGGATTTTCGGCAATTTTGACTGGTCCGAAATTCCGAGGCATTACTAAGTGGTATTAGAGCTTAGGTTAGGTGCCTAAAAAAATATCACCTAAGATTATAATGTAATCTTGGAAATTTTGAAATAAAGTTAACTTAATTTGATAAATAAAACCGGATAGGGCAAGGCACCATTCCTCTGACCAAGGTTATGAGTATTTATTTTGTGTGTTTAACTTTTGTTTAGTGTTTATTCTTTATACTAATAATAATGATGTATTGATTCATTTTCAAGCACCACATAACGAGGTATAACAAATTTTTAAGTGCATATATGATTAGCTATAAAGTAACGAAGAAATGAATGAAGTGGCTTGTAAAGGAAGGAATGTGACAGCTTGAAATGGATGTAACAGAGTTGCTTAAGAGGAATGAGGTATTGCAACTTATCGAGGAATGAGTTAAATGAGCTTGGGCAAATAAACTAGAGGAAGACCAAGAGGAGTAAAATTGAGGAATACATTCATGCAAAATCGATGTGAGAAATTTTTATATAATAAAATATTAGAATTGTTTAGCATTAATGGTGTTAGCTTAAAAAGCTATTGAAACATTTCTCAGCAATTCGGTCATAACTATTGATTCCTTGATTTGGGTTTAGTCGAAGTTAATCTTATTGGGAAGATTGATTAATTATCTAGAATACTTATAACAGTTATATTTCAAAATTTTGAAAGTTTGTTATATTAAAACATTGTTGCAAACTGACTATGTGTTTAGAAAAAAAAGGATTCATGCTTAAGATAATTTTCAATGTTGAGAAAATGGATTTTGCAAAATAAAATGGTTATCCATATGAGAGTAATGATTACAAAGTATAAATGTGTTTTGAGAGTATACTTTGTTTAAACTTATGAAATATTTTTAATTGATTATTTCATCAATGATGGACACTTTCGGATGACAATGACGATGTGCGTATAAGACAATAGATCTTGGGTAGTGCACTATTACTCTATGTTGGTATCGAGCCAGTAGAGTACATCCTATTTGATGACGGGGTTCCGGCATAAGATAAAGATCTTGGATAGTGCAACTATTACTCTATGTTAGTATCGAGCCGAGTATAGTACATCCTATTTGATGACGGGATGCCGACCGCAACTGGATAAAATATCCTAATTTGAGTAGATTGGATCCACTTTGATGAATATAATCATATTATATATATATATATAAAGAGAGAGAGAGAGAGAATATTGATCAGAGTCTATTTTGGAAATATTACTCTCTGGTACATTCTGATGGGTATTGGAACAAGGAGAGTACAACATAATTGATGTATTGACTTTGATGAATATAATCGTGTTATATATATATATATATATATATATATATATATATATATATATATATATATATATAATTGATTAGAGTCTATTTTGAAAATAATACTCTCTGGTACATTTTGATGGGTACTGCAACAGGGAGAGTACAACATAATTGATGTATTGACTTTGATGAATATAATCACGTTTTGAAGATATTACATGAGATGTCTAGATTACTCTATAGTACATTTTGATGAGTACCGCAATATGGAGAATACATCCTTACTTGATGATGACAAGCCGGATGAGCCGAAGCATGATGAATCTTTGGTACATTTCAATGGGTACCAAGAAAGAAGAAAAGGAGACTAGGAATCGATGTGGAATGCAAAGAACATGATCCTGAATTTGGGCATAAAAAGAAGCTATGGCGTATCGATCCAGTAATAGCTTGCAGGAGTGACAGAATGTTAAAAGGATCGAATCATAAAATATCCATGTACGATTTCAATTTATGAAATTATCTTGAAAATATAATTGCAAGAAAATTTCCTAGATATATAGAGTTTCTTTTGTGGAATATTTGGTTAAGTATTGCATAGAATTTCGGGGACGAAATTCCTATTAAGGGGGGTAGAATGTAACAATCTGAAATTTCGGACAGTAAATATTTAAATATTGAGGTTATTTAAATATTTAAATGTTGGATTTAATATTATAAAAATGTTTTTATAACCTTGAGTAAATCCCTTTATAAATAATAATTAAAGAGAAGAAAACATGCTGTTGAGTTTTTGTTTACAAAAGATAAGCAATTCAAAGAAAAATCGATAATGTGACCGAAAACAGTTTTATCGATAAACGAGGTTTTGCTTATTAAAAGTTGTTGGAATATCATGTGCATGTCGTAACGTCAGAAGAACACATATATGTGCATGTACTTATCATAGAAGTAACTTACAAATGATATATGTGTACATGTTCTAGAAAATGAAAAATGGCTTAACATGATAGGGATACATGTCACCAAAAGAATAGAACACATGTCTTGTAAGTAAATAATGTAATAACACATAACCATATTAGGTGTCCAATATGTCCATGTGTAGAAAAATCTAAAGACACGTAAGTAGACATGTGTCTACATCCTAAATCATGGTTGCTAAACATGAATATATGTATTCATGTGAGGGAAAAAAATTAAAATGAGAAGCTTATCATGTAAGCTAAAAGACATAAATTTTAAAAAAGAGAAGCTTACCATGTAAGCTAAATGATATAAATTTAAAAAGAGATGCTTATCATGTAATCTAAATGATATAAATTTAAAAAGAGAAGCTTATCATGTAAGCTAAATTATATAAAATGAGAAGCTTATCATATAAGCTAAAAGATATAAATTTAAAATAAGAAGTTTATCAAGTAAGCTAAAAGAAAAAGAAAAGACAAAAAAAAAAAAGATAAGTACACATAACCCTCTTAGGTGTCCATGTGTAGAAACATATTAGGACACCTAAGTAGGAAAGTGTCATCATCTTATGGTTTTCATGAATATGAAGAACAAGTGTCCAAAACTAAATTACCAAACTAGCCTTGATACTTTCTATATAAAGGGTGGAAGGGTTCGTTTCATTTCATGGATTCGCAAACATAAAACCAAGATAAGAAAAAAGAAGAGAGGTTTGGGAGACGCCTAGAGGATAAACACAAGATCAAGGAACAAGTACAAGGTGAGAAAAATTATTTAAGTTCATGTATTCATTTCATATTTTGAAGAAAAGTTGAGAAATTTATGAAAGAATGATTGGATCTAAAACCCTGAAAATGACTTCTTATTTTGGGTATAACTTTTGCAATTCTGGATGAAATCACGACTTCTCTATCAATTTGGAAAGGTAATTCAAAGGGCTACAATTTACATCTGCACTTTTCTTCTAATTCAGCCGTTTACATACCCAAAAACTGGATACAAAGTGAAGTAAAAATCTGCCTGAAATGGACGTGTTAAAAATGCCGCATGATGTTTGATTTTATATATTAAATTGGTAAATGATTTTGAGGTTTTCTTTTGATAATAATTAAGTAGACAAAGAGAGCTTCTTAACGTAAAAAGTTTGGAGCCAAAATCCATTTTTTATCATAGAGAAACAGCGTCAAACATTTTGCCCAAAAACAGGCTAAAATCTGATTTTCGGAATTTTTTATAGCACTCCGAAATGCTATCGTTTCTATTAATGAAGCACGAAACCAAGCCAGAACCTTTCTATAGCGCCCAGAAACACTATAGTAGCTGATTTTAGTCTAAAATCATTATAAACCACCCAGAACTTGTCATAGCACTTCTGGAAGCGTTGTCTTTTCTCTGAATTGACTATGAAGTATTTTAAAACGAGCAGAATTTTTCATAGCTTGACTGAAATGTTGTTATAGATGTTTTGAGTATAAAATCATGGTAAAATATTCCAAATCCTTTGAAATTTGGACTTGAGTTTCCTTATTGTATCATAACTAGACTAATAAAGTCGAGGATGTTAAATCGAAGTAAAAGTGAGTCAAAACGTGTCAAAATTGAGAACAATGAAGGTTAACGAATTTTGATAAGAGGAAAATAATTGATTACTTGGGAGTGATGATAAGTACTATAATATGTTCTACGAGACTTTTGCATGAAGATAGCAAGGAATATAGTAAGTATACTTATCATCTAATTCATTGTTATTTTATAAGCTTGTGTTTTAATTTAAAGATGCCTATGACTTTAACATACTATATTGGCTGCGAGCCTTTGCTTTGACAAGCAATAAACATATATGACTGATGGTTGAGGACTTTTATGATTAATTTTTAAATGAGGCATAACTAGTATGTGTTTAAACGAGGTATGATTAGTGTTTTAAACAAGGTATGACTTGGGTGTGTTTTAACAAGAAAATGAATGGTGTTGAACTTAGCTGTTTCAGTACAATCTTTGAAGATCTTTCCAAACATATATTAGAGAAATATCAAGGTGATTTGAGATTTGTTTGTGAAGAAGTTTTTGCATAAAGAAGATGATTAGTATTTATAATAAAAGATGTTTGTCCTTTGAAAGAAAGTTTTACAAGAGATATATAAATGCCTTTCAAAATGAATATTACAAAAGGTATTTTACCCCCACATGATATCTAGTGTATTTTGGAAGTAAACATTGATTTTAAATGTTTTGTGTAAAGAAGAACTAAGTAGGCTTGATCCGGTATCTAATTGCTTACCCAATTAGATAAAGGTACGTAGGTAGTCACATGGGGGTAGTGATGCAGCTGTTATTTTAATAAAAATATTATTTTTGTTTATTATTTGCTATTTCATTTTGTAATAGTGCATCTTTCATTTAAGATATGCTAACGTGTTTATCAAGTGTGCAGGAATGAATATCGATGTCCATCTCATTAGAGTTGCACAACGGCAGATTTGTGGTAGTTGAGTTTAATTCATATTTAAGCACAAGCAGTTAATTAGATAAGTGACATATATTAAAATTTTATCCCGAGCATTTAGTGATGTTGTATATTTATCAAATAAAATGGTAACTGTCATTGTTGGTTTTTGGAACGCACGGGATTTTCGGCAATTTTGACTGGTCGGAAATTCCGGGGCGTTACAGGTTATATTCTCCGTTCATCTTAATTCTTCTTAGGTTCCTTAATATGAACCAACTTTTACTATTGTAATCTTTCTTTAATTACCGTCACGTACATTTTTACTATTTTAGGAAAATATTTCACACACCCCATTAGATTGGTTAGCGGAAAGATGTAATGATCTATTTCCATAACGTACATCGGTTACGATCCATGGTTGCAAGCTTTTTTTTATTTTCAATGTGGACACACATACATATTTTAATAACTTGTGTGCAATACAGCAAAAGACTCCCTATTTCACACTAATTCCTTTTTCCTTTCTATTCTCGCAACTAAGTTCTCAGTAATTTTGTCATTATGGAAATATATCCATATTCCCCCAAATCCAACTAACTCAGTCCGCTACAATTTTCCCCATTTTATTTTCTGAGTTACATGTTAAATTCCTGTTTTCATATACCATTTACAATTACTGTAAATTTTTCAATACAAAATTAGGCATACCAATTCTTTTTCCTTTATTCCTAATTTTTTTGTAATTCTGTTTACAACATATCCAATTTGTCATTAAGTAACAATCTTAAGAACATATTCATGTTTATTGTAAATTCCACAATTTCAGTATTCCAATAGTTCTCAGTCCAAACATAATATCAATGGAATAAATTTGTACAACAACAATACTCTTAACGTACTTAGAAATATATTATATTGCAATTACCACAAATTCCAATTATTTATCACGTTAAGAATTATGGAGAATGTAAATGATAAATATATGGTTACCAAATGGTATAAGTCAAATCCACTCATCTGACTACTCTCCAATCCTTGAACCTGATTCAGATCTGCAATTCCGTGGTATTTCTAATTGAATCTAATATTAAGATAACCATGGATTTACAAATCAGATGCTAAAATAAGAAGAAAAGAAAGAAAACTAAATAAGCCATGTTCACAGGATTTACCTCACGTTCACAAGAAATTGAACACCCATGTTTTAGATTTACATTCTTTGTCTTCAAATCTTGAATCACAACTTCTAAAAGCTAATATCCTATTTTCTGAAAGATTTGGAAAAGAAAGAAAATGGCAGAGCCTTGGCATAGTCTAAGAAAATATGAGTTGGAGGCTAGGCTCTACTAGTCTATTTATAGATGTACAGAAAATTTTGGTTTGTCGAATTTAATAATATAAAATCTAAACCGTACAAGCCAAGAAACACACGTAAGAACAGTCTGAATCTGGCCCTTGGTGGGTCGACCCATGTGTCGACCCACCTTTAGGGTGTGTCGACCCATGTAAGGCCTGAGTCAACCCCCGACCCGAGTCTTTAACATTGATTCAGCCGATTTTATTTCTTGCTTAACATTCGTGTTAACGTTTTTCTTATTTCCAAATACTTCTTATGTAAAAAAAAATCTTCCGTTTATGACATATATCCAATTTAAAATTTCAAACTTATGCGTATATATATATGCATGCAGCCTTTTAGATCTTTATTCGTTAATAACTTCCCCATATGGACTCCGTTTGGTGCAAGTCATATATGAAAACGAATAAGAAAATTGCCACGAACGCTATGGTATATGTTTCAGGGCTAATTTCTGAAATCATAAATTATCAAAAAGATTCGTTTTATGTTTATATAAAAATACGGGGTGTTACAATGCATATATAGATATATTATCCATCCAAATTTTTGTAAGAAACATTATTATAATAATTGTTTGTTGTTATGTGTTTGAATAGTTTCCATTTTATGGGTATGTGTATGGAAACATAACTCATGTTAAATGGAAATAATATTATGATCGTTATAGCAATAAATATAATTGATTTTATATATAAATAAAAAAGGTCATAAGTAAGGAAATAATTTGTGTAACCATGAACGTTATGGGGAATTAATCGAATAAGACAAATATGCCCAAATGGTTACAATTACAATTGGCATTTAGGAATAAAGATTGTAACTCCAACTAGAGAACAGATCACATAAGAATTAAATGGTATTAAATTCGTACTAATGTTTGGGAGTTACAATAGTTGGATTGGAATTCAAATGGGACTAATGTAAATGCAATTTAACATAATAATGAAAGCCTTCGGAAAATGTAACCGTTGGTGTCATAAATTGCATATTGTCTAGAGAATAGAAACAGAAAGAGGAAATAATGGGAATTGATTGGCATAGTAAATGCTAAGTCCAATAAGGAAATTCATAAATAAACATCCTAGGATGGTTGGTTATAGGTTTTCATTACTTTTTTCTAGTTAATATAGAATTAATATAATTAAGAATCGAGATTGGACTCAGCAGGTTAATGATGCGAGGTCAGCTGCCTTATCAGACAGAAGTTCGCACTTTCCTATAGTCAGTTATATATATATATATATATACATACACACACACAAATAATGTAAGATATCATTAACCACAAGAACCAGTAACGATAGTTAATTTCATAGCGAGGATTATTTCCTAAAATGAAGTTTATTTCAAGTGTGAGATATTAAGTGGTTATTGGACCCACGTCCCTACCAAAAAAAGGAAACCTTAAAAGGGAACTAATTTATAAGCGTAAGCCTGCTTCGGGATATAGGTATTAATTAGTTAGATCCACCCTTAAAAGGGTATTAAGTGACCGCATAGCTCAACCCCCCCCCCCCCCCATAAACAAGAAGTATTAAATGGCTATTAGGTACGAGCTTGGTAATCCATGTGTTGGTACGCTTTCTCTAGGTAGTAAGTGACTAGGGTAAGAGCTCGCCTTAGGACTAGGTATTAAATGACCACTACGAAGGCACCATAGGTCTTCCTATCATGGGGGAAGTAGTAAGTGGCTGGGGGATTACCTAATAAGGCTAGCTAGATAGTAACAAGAGGGTCCGCCGGGGAAAAGTCATAAGTGATGAGATGTCATCTACCTATCCTACGGGTAATAAGTGACTGCTTAATTACTATCTCTAGCCATATGCGAGCATGAGTATATGCGTAAAATACGCAAGCCTTAAATTAGTATTATTTAGTAGTTAGTGTCCTCTAATTTATATTATTATAAAATAAACCACCAAGTAAGGGTATTAAATGACCGAGACATCCGCCTTGGGTTTTAAGTGATCGGGAGGATCCACCCTTGTCTTATATTGATAGCGGGGTCTTAAGTGATCGAACAGATCCACGCATATCAATTATTGGTAGTGAGGTCCTTTGTGGCTATATAGAAGTAATTAACCTCCTTTATGTAATAGTGAGCAGTTGAGAGCCCACCTCTTAATCTTAGGTAATTGGTCGAATGGTGGTTTAAAAGCTTCATGCTTTTGCGTAAATATTCTATCTTAGTATTACGATATCATTATCATTGGGAGTGCTGCATTAGATATGGTAGTTAGCCATCATGCGTAAATCCTTGCAGGGATAGATTAGAATTACTAGCCTTGCTAGACATATGTTTTGGTTCAGACCAAACGGGATACATTTGTGTATTATAGACAGTGTTATATATATTTTCTACTCACTAGGGCTTGTTGTTCTAACCCCTACCTTATAACAAATTTCAGGCTTAGCTCGGGGAAGATAGGTCTTAGAAATTGTTCAGTTTGGTTTTCAGTTCTCATTCTCTTATGCTCGATATCGATGTGACGATGTACTTTAAGGTAGTTGTCTTAATCGGTATTAGTTATCTCACTCTGTTTCTTTTGTGAGCTAGTTTTATTTTACTCTGATAATGCTCGTGATCATTATTTATAGGTACCAAATTTGTACTCTCCACTCTTGGATGGGTTTGAGTTTCGATATTTGTCAAAACTCAGGCTTAGAAAAGTGTGCGGGTGTTACATTTTGTATCAGAGCTTAGGTTTAGATGATCAAAGGAATTAATAAATTAGGATTAGTGAGACAAAGTATTTAGATTTCTTTTATGTTTTCTTTCGTGTTTCTTACTTAACTCTGAATAATTTCGATGATGACATAGTCGTGGACCTATTTAATTAAGATATGTTTTAAATGACTAGGAGTTAGAAATGTTTTTTGAGTTCGAGTACTCGGCCCCCCATTTTCCCACGATGCGTTTAGCGATTTTGTTTTGAAAGAATTAGGATGGCATATGGTGAATCCTGTGGATTTGAGATTGGTGATTGAACTAAAAGCTAGCTACAACTGAGATAGTAACGATTTCTTGTTTTTGGTTTCGTTTGGGAGATCCAGTCGATAACCTTATTTTGATCTTGTAACGGGAAATTCATTTCAGTATGTCGTTATAGTCCGCAAATATAATTATGAAACGTCTTCATTCGAAAATCCGGACATTTTTTTGATGAAGTTATTCATTTGAGTCTTTAGTCTTATATATTCTAGGAGATTTTAGTTTTTGAAATTAAAGAGGGTTTCAAGAACTTTTTTTATAAGAAAATATTTAAGCAAACAAAATAAATCTTAGAAATTTAAATATAATCATGTTTTGGATCATTTGGTTTTTTTTTTTTTTTTTTTTTTTTTTTTTTTTTGCGATTTCAATAAATAATCCGTTTGGGTAAAAGAAGGAATTTGAAAATGACAAAGGAATAGGCCTCGAAATAAAGAAACTATAATTACTTGTTCGTTGTGATTTTTAATATTCCTCTTTTTGAATATTTTGGATTATATATATATATGTTATCACAAATAACCTTTTATTAAAAAATCTCGACAATCTAGAACATGGAAAGAATGTTCCAGTCTGTAGTATAAAGTGGAGTATAAAATTTTTAATTTTAGTTTTGTATTATGAGACCCTTAATTAAAAATTAAAATTTAATATCGTGAAGTTTTCAAAATTTTCTCTTGGAAAGGGCTAAGGAAATTTCTATTCAACTTGGAGTTTTTGATTTACTCAGTTAACTTTTATGGGCATATTCAATCTTAGAGCCGCGATAACTTTTAAAAGGTAAGACAAATACATGCATACTTTTAAAAGGTAAGACAAATTCATGCATGTAGTAGATGTGGGATTATTTTTAAGGATCATTTTTTGTAGCTCACGTCTACACTTAAGAAATTACAACTATTAAAGAAGATAAAGATAATTAAATGAGGTGGAAAAGAGGCTAATTTAGAGTAGAGCTGGCTTTTTTTAAGTTGAAAAAGAAAGTATATACCATGATAATTATATAGAGGAAAGTACACCGCATGTCATCATCTTAGCACAAAAAGGGGCATGGAAATTACTCACTTTATTTGCTCAATTACTCTATGGATAAATTCAATCTTAGAGCTGCATGATTATTTTAGAAGGTAGGACCAATCCATACATGCAATTAATGTATATAGGTTCGGTTATTTACTTAGTTAATTCTGTGGATATTTTCAATCTTACAGCTGCGTGATAAATCTTAAAGGGTAATGCCAATTCGTACGTGTAACAAATGCATGTATTTAGGAGTGAATCAGTTATGATTATTTACTGTATAAAGAGAGAGTTTAATACATGCAAACAAAGTGTAAAGGTTGGATTATTTACTCAGTTAATACACACACACACAAAATCTTAGGGTTCACTATAAATTTTAAAGGATAAGACCAACTCAAACATGAAATAAATATGGGATTGCTTTAAAAATATAATGTAAAGGACATTTTGAGAAGTTCACGTCTATACCAAAACGTGTGACACCAAAAGGTATTATTACAATTAATATTAAAGATAAAGATCTTTAAATGAGGTAAAGAGAAAGACTAATGTATACAATTAATGTGTATTGATTGAAACATTTACTATGTTAATTTGTATAGATATATTCATTTTTAGAGCTGCTTGATATGTTTAAAGGGCAAGACAAATTCATGCATGCAATAAATGCAAGATTATTTTAAAAGAGTGAATCATGTGAGATTATTTGCTAGGTGAAGGGAAAGATTCATACATAGTAAATTTAAGGCCAATTCATGTAATCATGTATGTAATAAATGTAATTAGTGTGCGTTGGATTATTTAAGTAGTTAACTGGTATGAACATATTCAATCTTTGAACTACGCATAAGTTTTAAAATATAAGACCAATTCATGCATGTAATAAATGCAAGATTATTTTTAAAACTAGTATAACCGCATAACGGTGGGAAAACCGACTTTGTAATACAGTACAACTGATAAAAAAATATATTTTGTTGTACTTATTTAATTATTTAAAACTACATATGAACGACAATATATGAAAGAAAAATTACATATATTATTAAAAACCAAATATAATTATTTTAACCAATCATGTCAACACAAAGATTAAATACACAAACAAATATTCATGAAAAATATCAAAAAAAGACTAGTATGATGATTCAAATCTATGTAATGCATATCTACAAAATAAAATCATTTTAAGTAGTAGTGAGATATTTTTATATAATATATACAGCTAGGGAAAGTCCATCCCTATTTGTTTGGTTAAATTTCACAGTATTGGATTAAATGTGATTGAATTTCACAATATGCTAATCTATAAAAAATAAAGAGCAAAGAACTAAATGTGTGATTTCATTTCACAATATGGGATCAGTTAGGGAAAGTCCACCTTGGTGTAGTTAATGGTTGGGTCGGTATAGTGTTATAATCAAACCGACTTTGTCGGTTTTTCTTAATTCTACTACATAAACAAAAACTTGTGTCCGTCTGAAGCCTTGTCTAGAAAGGTATGTTCGTGAGATCATTTATTTGAGCTCCCCGATTTAATTTTTGTGAGATCATTTATTTGTAAATCAACTAAAAATGTATGTTTCATGTGTACATATTAAGAAAATTAAATGCACTACTACTTAATTATTATTGATTATTATTTCTTATTCATCAATTATTGATTAGTAACTAATACTTAATTATAATCGAATATTGATTATTCAATCTTAATTATTAAGGACTATTAATCATTATTTATTTATTACTTCTTATTTAAGTTATTAATTTATTTTAAAACAAAATATATTTTTTGGAAATAAGAAAATATTAGTAAATAAAATAAACTTTAAAGTAATTAAGTATGATACGAATTATATGTATTTGTTCAAAGGTTAATGAATTATTTTATCATGAAACTTGAAATTTCAATTAAGGCAACATTAAAAATAATCGTTGTAATTTAAATATATTGATATTTTTCTTCTAAAATTTAACAATTCTATTAAAATTGAGAAATTTTTGAAAATTTTAAAAAATTGTTGCAAGAAGTAAAGGCTGTTTTGTTAAATTTTATTCAATTTGGTATAACGAACTTCTAATTATGGATAATTGTGTTTTTAAGGTTGGAAAGGAGGAAAAAGAAGATGAAAAAATGACAATTTAGTAAAAGACAGGCATATATAAAGTAATATTTAATGTGTACTAATTTATTATAGTTTTTGATGCATGTTTAGCAATTTTAAGTATACAAATAAAATAGCCTACAATATAAAATACTAGATACTTATTATATGGGTTTTTATTAAGAATGATATGATATATATCCGTAATAGGAAAAAAATATTTTGATTACATAATTTGTTGTTACTTCAAAGAAAATAGGTGGAACTCAAGAGTAGCTATCTGGTTAATTTTATAAATCTCAACATTTTCCCTAATGGGGCATGGTAATTGTTTACCTTATTTATATCCATATATGTCATGCAAGAAGTTGTACAGGAACAGTCATTTCATATGTAAAGTTATTTCACATTAATTGCAGCCTTATAGCCTTGCCTTTAAAGCCAAAATCATGATGCTTATTTTCTCTTATCACTTTTGAATTCCATGCGCAAATTAGTCATAAATATTAATTATGAATGAACAAATGGTAAGATACTTAGGTGAAATTTTCAATATGTCCATATATAAAAAACAACAACATGGAAATGTATTTTTTTCATTATATGGAAAGTAAATCAAGATGTATTACAGAGTCGGTTTTCCCACCGTTATGCGGTTATACTAGTCTAAATCAGTAAAAAGACAGAAGTAATTTAGAAACTCAGTCACTCCTTGCAGATATGGTTTATTTGCTACATCGATACTTTGCCATTCTAATATCAAATGGATAGTTGTCTTTATATGGGAAAAAAAATCAACCTTGGGGCTGCCATTCTCAAAAGAGATAAAAATTAATCTCCATTGATTGTACTTTATTTTCAAAACTTTTTTTTTTGATAGTTTGGTTTAATCAGTACTATTTTGTTTTCATCTTATTTTTTCATATATCGCAGACATACATACAATGTTTACCATTTGAAATCAATTACGCATACATACATATTTTTCCTTGATTGATGTTGCCGTTCTTAGAAGAATTAATTGCCTATCATTTCAGGTATTCCTTTTTTAATGTTCTGAAGAATATAATCAATAATTTATTTGTCCTAGTATCATTTTTGTTTAGTAATTGTTCTACCTTCCTTTAGTCACAATAAACTTATGCAGCAGATAAAAAAAAATCATTTCAAGTAGTTTGATTGTTAAGGTTCTAAGCACTGTTAACAGTAAGCATTATTCATTCATGTTTCTTGACTTTTAACTTATAACACATGTATTCAAAAAGAGGATGATAATAGAATGATTACCTTCTATTCAAGATTTGAACACTGAAGCAAACAAATGAACAAGAACAATCCAGACTGGTAAATTAAAAGAAAAAA
Source organism: Allium sativum (assembly GCA_030737875.1). Lineage (NCBI taxonomy): Eukaryota > Viridiplantae > Streptophyta > Magnoliopsida > Asparagales > Amaryllidaceae > Allium > Allium sativum. Next base: position 527,105,788 of record CM060923.1, on the reverse strand, counting down.
ACATGCATGGTCCAACAAACACCATCTCCAAGCAACACGCAAAACGGTGTATGACATTAAAAAGTTCATACTAAAATATCAAGATAGCAAGAGAATTTTTTAAAATGACTTCCATTTTTTCATCCAATATTAAAAAATGTTATGATAATAGCTAGTAAAACAAATTTCGGTTTAAATTTCATATTAATAGTTTGTTAAAATAAAAAGAACCTGTAAAGAAGAAAAAAAAGCAGCGCAAATCTTGTCCAGAAAGGGAAAAAAGATTATGAACATTGTTGAAGTGGTTTTATGTGAAAATTGTTGCAGAAACATGCAGAGAAACGGCAATGTGTTGGACCAACCTTGCATTTGGGGTAAAATAATTGTAAATAAGGTTGGACCAACACATTAATGAAAATGTGATATGGTGCATGCATATAAAAGGTATGGAAGTAACTAGATATGACAATATATGGAGCTTATTAAACTATAAAGGCAATTCTTTAATGTAAATAAATTGAGTATTAACTTCACCAAATTAGAAAACAAATTAATCCGTAAGCAAGCAAAAAACCAATGTAGACATTTTGGTTCAATTTAAATGCATATAAATGATTTTACATTAGAAGAAAAAGGAAACAACAGATTGCATATCAATACCCCAAATGCACAAGAATTATAACTGATACAATTAATTAGTAGACTTACTGATTTTGATCCCGTAAAAAACTAAAATTGAATTAGAGTTAATAGATTGAGCATAATTTCAAACAGGGTACGCGAATAGAAATCGAATATTAACGAAAATGAAAATATGAATACATGCTATAAAATCTTATTTAAGGCATTGCCTGATATTTTATTACTCCAACTTTTATTATTCTCCCTCTTATACATCCAAATAAAAATAAATGGTAACATAACTAATTGATTGTGATTGTAGAATGATCACACATATTAAATGCAGTAGATTGATTGATATTTAGATGACTACATTTTATATTCATCAAGCATAAAACAGAAAATCATAGGAATGATTTTACATTAGAGGAAAAAAGAAACAACAGATTGCATATAAATGATTTTATATTAGAAGAAAAAAGGAACAGATTGCATATCAACATCAATACCAATTGTACACATAAAACATATCTTTTTAGTTAATTTCCAAATAAATGATCCTGCAAAAATTCAAATAGACTACATTAAAAATTAAATCGGGGAGCATAAATGATCTCACAAACATACCTTTTTAGGCAAGGCTTCAAACGGACACAAGTTTTTGTTTATGCAGTAGAATTAAGAAAAACCGACAAAGTCGGCTTGATAATAGTGTAAAAGACATTTTGATAAGTTCACATATAAACAAAAAAAAGTGTGACAACAATTGTTACATAATCAGTGGGTAAAGTGAAAGAATAATGCATGTAGTTAGCGTGTATTGATTGAACTATTTGATTAGTTAATTTATATGCATATATTCAACTTTAGAGCCACATAATAATTTTTAAAAGTTAAGACTAAACCATGCCCGTGGGATTATTTTGACCAACAATCAAATATCTATATTTTGATCCATAATTATTTTTTAATTAATTTAGTTTTCTATCTACTTGGTTATATTTTATAGCAAACAGTGTGAAGGACAAAATGAAATAAAAATGATCCCATAAGTACAAGGGGCTAAAATTTTGTTCATAAGGACAAATTTTAGTGTAAAGGAAGGAATTATAGTGGGCCCCTGAATTCCTTCATTTACAAAAAAATTTGTCTTTATATGGAAAAGTTTAGCCCCTTTTCCTTATGCAACAATTTTTTGTTTATTTTGTCCTTGAATTTGTCTTAGACCGGCGAACTTTAAGTATCAGGTTTAATGACCCTTTATTCTCAGTTTTAATTCACGATTATTTCTATTTGTGATAAGAACAAGAGAATTTAAAGAAAATTAACTCGGATTTTCATTACAAAATAAACCCATATATACACATATTTAACCCGAGAACATTAGGAAACACTAAAATATAAACCAAATATAACCATACCAAATATAATCTAATACAAACTGGTGCAATATGACATATTAAATATACTCTAATATAACCTGGTGTCATATGCCATATAAAATATATCCTAATTGAGAGTTGCTACGAGGCCCGAACTTTTTTTAGTTAAAATATGCAGATCAGGTTATGTACGGGTATTACGTAATGCAGGGGGGAATAAATACACGTGGGCTGGAAAATCCAATGGCTGGCACTCCTTCCGCACAAAATGACTAATGGAATTCCGAACCAAGTAGCAATTACCATTCTAATATAACCCGCTGTCATATCATATATATCCTAATATAACCTGCCATTTCAAATATATCCTATTAATTTGTTTTGGCTTTATTAGCTGGTATAGTAAAAAAAATTTTGAAGGAAAGGGTACTTAGATTACAGAGCAAAAGTTACAAGATAGGGTTAGAGCTGGTACAAATACAACATACACAGGAAAACGAATACTATTCAACACAAAAACAAACCAGCTCATACCCGAATACCCAGGAAACACACTTACAAACAAACCCCACAAAAAAACCTTTAAACAAAGCACATTAAGAGACCACTAACTTAAACGCCTAAAGAGAAATTAGTCCAGCCCAGAAAAGAAACAACACCACCACCACCGACCATTCAACTTGAACGCAAGCCCCATGAACATTATCCAATCAGCGAACTAAGGCAATGAAATTCCATGCATCCAGCATAAGAAAACAGATCTATAAACACTTACTTGATAATAAATTCAAACAGCATCACCAATTCACAGCCAACATGCATCAACTACTATTTCTTGGAAATTCTCCCATTAATCACACTTCCCAAGTTTCCAGCCTCTCCACTATCCATCTTAGTTCTTGGTCTCGTGTTATACTGATGAAATAGCTTTACCCAGTTTTTATTATTTTCCTCTGAAAGATTCCCCTTCAATTTAATGGCCTTAAAAGTTTTGTTTCTATTTCTTTTCCTTTTATAACTTCTAGATGACCAATCTGATTCTTCCATCTTATAATCATGGAGATTATTAAAATCAAATTGCGAATCCAGAGAGAATTGAGATGAAACTTCATCTCTGTCATATTCTTCTTCTCTTGTAAATATTCTCTCATCCTCATTCATGTCCATTATGCTATCAATTTTATGCACAAATCCTACATTCTCTTCCTCTTTAGAGACAGTACAAGTTCTTTTATCATTTAAAGAATCATTAATACTGTAACAACCCATATTTTGAATAACATGTTATAACGTAAATTAAGGCAGAATTAAATGTTAAAATCAGAATCAAGGGAAACGGGCTGTGCCGTTGAGTTCGTCTCGGAAAAATACGCGAAACAGAGTCCGAGTTTTCGAAAATCGGAGTCCGTATGACCAAGTTATGGCCCGTCAAAAGTTTGCGGAAAATTTCAAGTTCAACAAACAGTTCAAATTTCAAATCTGGAGCCAAACAGACTGGGCGGGAAAGTTTCCCGCCCAGCCCCCAAGTCGACTGGGGAGTCGACTTGGGAGTCGACTTGCCCCAGGTGGTGTCGACTGCCGAGTCGACACCCCTGTCGACCTGGGTGGTCGGGCCAGTTTGGCCTGGTGCACCTACTGTCCCCTTTGAGTCATGTTTCTGGCCCTGTGACGAATTCTGATGGCTAGGATCTAAACTAGGGTTAATCCTACGGCCTAAACTAACCTAAACTTCTATAAAAGACCCTAAGACCTAGCCTAAACCCACACAAATCAATCCTACAACTAAGTGCTGCCAAAATGCTCCTTAATCATGGCCTCCATCTTCATCTTGAGAGCTTCTAAGGCAAAAAGGAGCAAGCTTTCTTCTCTCTATCAAAGGAGCTACTTATTCTCAAGGCTATTTGCGTTGCTACATCATTCCTAGAGCTTCTACAACGTCTCCATCTTGTTCTATCTTGTTCTAGTCTTCATAGCCACGCTATGTAAGCCCCACTCTACTCTTAGATCTAAACTATGAACTTAATATGACATGTAGCAAGTTGAAATGAGACTTTTGTGTTATGCTTGCCTTGGATTTCATGCATAGATTCATGCATGACCCTTTTGATCTATGTTTGTGGACCTAATGTTTACCTATCATGAATCTAGAACCATTTATGTTGACTTTTGGGTGGAAAGCTATGAGCTTTATGTGGTGATTGTGCATAAATGCAACACAGAACCCCTCATGACCTTGATGTTAACTTGCCATGATGCGACCTACATGCTAATCATAGGTTTGTCACCCTATTTGCTAAGTTCAATGCCATACGTGTGTAGATTGGAATTGGACCTAAGTGCAATATTTGCCTTGAACCCATCATTATATGCATAGATCTATTCATGCCTCTCTTGATCTATGATTGTGGATCTATCATGAACCTTGTACCTTACATGTTGACTTTTGGAAAAAAATGCTATGAAATGGATTATGGCTTATGCATGTTAACAAACCTTAACCCCTCATATCCCTTAACATGCATATGATGATATTGAACCTTTATGCTATCATATATGTTTGAGGCCAAGTCACCCTTTATGCTATTGTCATGTTTGAGGCCAAGTCACCTTTCATGCTATCATACATGTTGAGGCCATATGCTAGTATGTTGAACACCTTTGCCTCAAATATCACCATGTTTAACTTGTGATAGACTTTGCCACCTTATGCCCACCTTGTCATATTGTTATGTTCCCTATATGATCTATTTGTGTTGATGCGAACTTACGTGCGATGGGGTTACGTTATGGGTAAACTTAAATGAAATGAAACATGACTTGAAAATATGACATGAAAGTTGACATGTGATTGTGCTTGAAAACATGAACATGGACATGACACTTAGAAAACATGAAAGTGGCCAACTCGAGGTTGGGTTGAGTTTGTAGCATAAATCTACCCGGAACTGGCCGGCTTAACTAGTAGCTACAAACAATAGGACCCAATGTGAGTAGTTGGTCATGTCGCGCTTAAAACCCGAGGTTAGACTAGGTTGTGGTGTAAAGCTACCCGGACCCGCCCGGCTTAACTAGTAACCACAACAAGGTCTAATGTGAGAGGTTGGGGTGCACTAAGTTAATTAATGCCACATGATAGGGTTAAGTCATGGACTACTTGAATACTTAACCAATTAAACACGATGGATTGGTAGGGTTAAGTCATAGACCACTTGAATATACTTGACCAGTTGAACACGATGTATTGATAGGGTTAAGTCATGAACTGCTTGGATACACTTGACCAACTCAATACATGGTTAGGATAGGGTTAACCACACTTAACCCGTTTGAAATCCTAGTTACGTGGTCCTTTTCAGCAGTAACCTATAGTATCACGATACCCTGGGACTTGGCTAGGGTGGGGCACGATTACTGGGCTGATCGTAAGAGACCAAAAGAGACGGCTGAATGGTGCACCAGTTAAGTTCAGGCGGACCATGGTCGTGCACATTAAGTCCGGAGTTGAACATGGGCACCGGTAGGTTTATACTGTGCGTGCTTGTTTTGTGTCTGTGGTTTACACCCTAGGACTGGATACACCCTGGGGTGGACCTTGCACAGTTAACTACATTCCATGATTAAGCCGTATGACACCGATACACGACGAGTTAGGCTTATAGGGAGCCGATCGACTAGACCGAGTAGTTGGACCTTGATTAAGGTCATCTCATGAGTTTGGGCCAATATTGGGCTAAGGGATCATTTCTTGTTTATACTTGACATGGGTTAGAATACTAGTTCACTTTTGGTGCAACTTAACCTTGTATATGCGATGCCACACTTGATCTATCTTGTTAACTTTTTCACCATGCCAGTTATCATCCTATGTTTCATCTCTGTTTTACATGTCCAGTTAACTTTATTAGTTTTTATACTAATAGTAGGTAGGACTTACCAGTCTTTTTGACTGGCCTGTTTTCCTTTCGCCTCTTTTCTTCCGTCCCCCCCAGGTTCTCAGGGTGGGAACACTAGCACCTAGCTTGGATCTTTAGCTTGCTTTCTGGATAGCTCATGTACGGTTTGGACTTGAGCTCGCTATGGCTTTACCACGTCTACTTTGGGGATAGTTTACTTAATGTTATTTCCAGTTTTCAGTTTTATGTTTCTAGACTTGTAGTAGTTGGAAAATAATGACTAAGTATTTTGATGTAACTTGACTATGGTTTTGAAATAGAAATTTTATCCGCTGCTTTATTTACCCTGTTTTACTCATATGTTCTGTCTTGTGATATCTTCATGCATGTTTACCTTGTTCAACACCCCTCCAAAGCCAGTGTACTTGCAAGAGTGACCCTGGCGGAGGTGTGGTGTTACAAATACCAGCATTTCCAACACATGCAATAACATCAGCACCAGTAGTCGGCTTGCTACTATCTGGAACATTAATGTCTTTTTGGGAGATAATATCTTGCACTTCCTCCTCTTTGTCTCTTTGCAAATTAGCATTTGAAGATTTATATGCTTCAGTGTCCTTTACTGATCTTAATTTAGTACCTTTATCTGTGGCATCTGATACTGATTTACTGTTATTATTCATTTCCTGATTTTTTTACCTCTACATCAATTTCCATCCCACTGAGTGAACCATTATTATCTTTAGGAACCCATAACCTGGAAGCTTTACAAACTGCAATTGAATGTCCAAATGTTTTACAATTTGAACAAGCATCAGGAGTCCATTCATAAACCACTTTTTGCCACACTACATTTCCATGTTGTCCCTGAATGGGAATATATTTTGGAAATTTAAAACCGATATCTATTTCTACTAAAACTCTAGCATAAGCAATGTGAATTACCTCCTCTGTCACATTATCAAGTTTAACAGGACGCCCTAAAACAGAAACAATCCTACTAATTGCCTCCATAGACTAATAATCTAAATCTAGATTAGGTAACTGTATCCAAACTGGTATGGCATGCAGAAATTCGCGAGTCAACTTCATTCCTGGAATCCATTTTTTCATAAAAATCAGTTTCTTGTTGTAAAAATATGGCCCAGCATTTAAAATCCGTTCGCATTCATTTGCACATTCTAGTTTGATGATAAAGAAAGGGGATTGTTAAAGGGACTCCATTTTTTGTTAAGGGGAGGACAATTTTCTAATTTTTGATGAATTGTTAAGAGGAGGACAAAATAATTTAGCCCCCCTTAATCATATAATTAAAAATTCCAGTACTATCCCTATAATCCTCTTATACCTGCACATATACATATACAAAAACTCACACCAGCATTACCCATATACATACAAATACATAACACATAAGCCCTCCTAACAGAGAAAAATTAATGCATACCTGCACATAATTGTATAAATTTAAACACTTAAGCATATAAGTCAGACCACACTTGCATGAATTCAAACACTTAAGCATAAACCGGACACCTATTAACACTTCTTAGTTTAATAAGATACATGAATACTTAACTCTCGAAATTGCAAAATAAATTTAGAAATAATATATAGTGACCTTCTATAATTCAACTAAAAAGGAAAATAAAAGAAAATAACAATCAGACGAAGATCCACCTCTTTCAACTTCCCTGATTCAAACAAAGTTCATGTAATCTCAGTATTCCAATTTAAATCATGTATTTATCACTCATACATATAAATTAATAATTAAAAAAAATAAAAACTGATAATCACAGTTGCATGCACCTTCTATTTGGTGATGATATAAATAAAGTAGATGATTCCTACGGGCAAGTATCCAAAGAAAGTCAATATCAAACATATCCAAAACTCAGCCTGGAATTATGACAGTAATTAAAAAATTAAATTATAGTTAATCACCGCATGTCTAATTAATTAAGGTTACAAGGGGCAATTTAGTCCACAATTATTTTAAAATAAAAAAAAACAAACCCTCCCTTGAAACTTTTGTTTAAGATGGAATCCCCTTAAAAATGCCCTACCCTTAACCAAAAATGGAGTCACTTTAACAATCTCCTGAAGAAACCATTCTCCCTAGAAAAAAGCTAATACTTTCCATTTATTTTCCAATTTCTGTCAATATGTTGTTTAAGAAACTGAAAACAGGGCTTACTCCCATAACCGTAGAATACTATCGAATTAGTCCGTCTCTGTCTTGCCTTATTAACCAAACTTTCATCAATAACTGTCACTTTAAGTTCTCTTTAACTGAAGGCTCAAAATATTTGAGGAGATAGAAGATTGATGATATTTATTTTCCGATACAACATCTATCGATGCTTTTGTTTTCAGTGGACTAACTTTATTTGGTTCATCCACATCTTTATAGATCAGAACTGGAAATTCAGATCCACAATCCAAATTAGGGGAACAGGACGTACCTTGAAATGGAGACTCCTTCTGCTTTGCATGCAGGGAAGAACACTCTGGATCTAGTGGAAAGACCGAATGAAAATCTGAATCGAGATTTAGATTTGCCTTTGTCTGTGATTTTAATTTAGAAGGAGACGCAGTCACCATTACCGACCATTTAATGATTGTATTTAACTATTTATTGCTTTTCAAAATACAATTAGAAAGCAGATTAGCCAGGATCATTTGGTTCTTCTCACCGTTTAAATAGACAGCAGTTGAGTCTTGGAAATCGACCTATCCTAAATCCATTTTGTTTCAATCCTTAATCACTTTATATTCAGTGTGAAATCGACTCTCTCCTCATAATCGCTAGCAAATAAATTACTTTTCCTTCTTTAGATCAACAATTTTAAATTCCTTATGCTTCTCTCTCTCCTTTGAATTGAAGTGAACTGAAGATAAAATGATTGAAGGGATTGTGTTGCGATTAAGTCTGCTTCAAGATTAAGATTTTCGATCTCGTAGGTATGCTTGTTTTTTCTGCTTTTACTTTGGATATTTTTTGGTTGAATGCATGATTTTGGTTCAGATCTAAGTTATGATTACGAAATTTTTTGTTCAGATCTAAGTTATGATCACGTTTTTTGCTTAGTTCATTGTTTAGATCGATTACTCAAGTTAAAGTTTTATCTACTGACCAGAAAGAAAGACGCTTGCTTTTCCGTTTCTCGAGTTGCATTGTAACTGAGAGATTCAAATAATTACTATATAGTTGTATTGCCTAGTGTGCGTTATTTAATTATGTATATAATTATGTATTCATAATTCCACAGACATAACTTTTCTCGATTCCAGAAGCATGTCTTCCTATTACTCAGTTTAAATACAAGTGTTCTTTAATTATATGCTCATAATTACACAAGCAGGTCATTCAGTAGCTATTTATCTATAAGTTACAACAAATTCAACAAAAAAGTACAAATTGCCTTACTTATACTGTAATTTTTAAAAGGAAATTCATATCTTTCCAAGGCCTGGAGCATCAAGTTATGCTTGTAAACTTTAAGGAACCACGCTGCTTAAGGAAATTTTGTTTTTTTAAGTTTCTTGGGAAATATGATTTTTAATAAGTAATAGACAAACAACAATAAGTCTCCATCTAAATTTTTGCTTGAATCATGAACTAATTTCATCCATTATTTTCAAGGGAGTTGGGTAGATGGTTACTTTTCTTATTAATGCCAATGAAAAATATTTGAGAATTTGTAGAAAAGTCGAAGAAGATTGATGGATAGTTTTGCTTTTGATGTACAAATTTCTGCTTGATTGGGTTGTAGAAATGTTGGTCATTTTCATATTTTGGAGTGTTGTGCACATGATTTTTTGGTAGTAAACTACATGATTTATTTATATTTTTTTATTATGGAAAACCCGAATAAGTGGAAATTTGGTGGTCTATAGTGACTTATGGTATTAAAGGATTGGTAATATTAGAAAATTAAGATGTTCTTTACCATAAATAATAGTGTACATATATACATATATATATATATATATATATATATATATATATATATATATATATATATATATATATATATATATGTATGTATGTATGCATAAGAGCATTCAACGATAGTCATATTTTGAAGCACATCTCTAGCTCGTTGATTTACATTACACAATCTAGTTTGAATAATACTTGTTTCTCTGTCCTCAACGTCTTAGTAAAATGATGGAAAAACAAGTTAATTAAATCAGAATGTATGGTGGAAATCAGAGAGGTTTTATTGAACGCTCCTCATTACACACACGCATGTGTGTGTGTGTATATATATATGTGTGTGTGTGTGTGAGAGAGTGTGTGTGTATGTGTATTTATATATTCATTTTTCCATATCAAGCAATTTTGTGATTTATTAATTAGTTCATATGGTTCATTAACAATATAGTGTCTTTTATTTATAACATTTGATTTCTCTATTCTAATTATGATCTTTGGATTGTGTTGTTCTTGGTTGCTTTAGATGATTCTTTCCACTATTTGTATTGCTCTCAGTTCTTTTTCTTTATAGTTAAATGTTTTAATGTTTGGCTGGTGATTTTAGGTGGCAATTTTAGTTAACGAGCTTATGTTTATTTTTATAACATCTTTTTCCATCGATACAAAAAGGACATAACGTTGTCAATTATTGGTGGTTACTATATTTTTTTAATTTTCCATAACACTCCACTTGATACAATATTTGATAAGATTCATTCCCTACGCTATCTTTGAATCCAAACAGAGTTTTGAACAGTTAAAGTATTTTGATTGCTCAAGGGCCATTTTTTCTATAAAAGTGAAGTTTATTGAGGTTGAAAAGGCGCTAATTATTTTAGTGATACATGTAGTCCTTGTTTATTTTATGTACATATGTATGTAATGGATGTACATTCATATTGGCAGTATAAAAATACATAAAGTATATCAACTTTATTTTTTTCATGTGTGCTAACTATTTTAATTTGCATAAATAACAAGTTAACATACGCCTCTTAAATATATTAAAAATACTTATTATTCGAAAGTACACTTAAATATTTTTTTACACCTTTACAATTAATATAATATTCGTAATGTCGACGAATGACATAATCTTTTCCATAATATAAAATATATATTGAATTCTTATTTTAAATTCATTTTGGAAATATCTCGCAAGCAACAAGTTAACACGATAGCTATTCATCGAGTATAAGATGAATAAACGGAACTTTCTCAAAAACACCCTTGTTGAAAACGTGTTACATATTAAAAAATCCTCATATTTATAGGTTCTATGATATTTGCGGGGGACTAAACAAATATTTGCAGAGAACTCTCCAGGTATTTGTAGAGTCCTTTGCAGTTGACTGTTTGCACTAAAAAAATTGTTTAGTCGATCATTGAAAATGTTCTGATTTAATATAAAAAATGATTTGTTTATTTATTTTAATCAAAATTGAAAATAGATCGTAAGTTAAACCATATTTCGAAGTAGGGTTTCTCACGTACTAAATCTAAAAATAAGGGATGGAACTGAATTTACATGAATAAATTTCAAATCCATGCTTTAGCCATATTACCTAAGGGAACAATATCTAATATACATTTCAGTGTTTGTCTAATTCTACAATACTCTTTTTTGAATTTTATTTTACATATTTTGGTACATGATAAAATCGAATATGATGGATTTGCTACTTTTAGGATTTAACTTATGGAAAGCATGCATTCTATTTATGTGACTAATAGGGACGTTGATCCACTTAAGAGCACTATTTTTTTAATATTTCTTGCATATCCTTTTTTTCCTACAACATCTGTCTGTTTTAGGTGAATGAAACAAAACCTTATCTATTGAGATACCATGACTGACGATTGGTAGTTATACTTTAATTTGTAGTAAAGTAATTTGTTAGATTTGTATGTTTAATGTTGATGGGATTTTCGGACCACCCATCAAGGCATGAGAAGGTGATAGATTCGTACCCGAAGCCATCGAAGTAAAATAGTCAGAAAAGCACACTGACCCAGTCCACTTCGTCCATTAGGCGCGGCCTAGAAGGAGCACGGGATGATCAGGCTTGATCAATTACGATATGTTCATTTAAAGCCCGGAGAGCCAGCCTAAGTGTTAATCCCTAAAAATCCATGCATACATTGAATAAGGAATACGTCGCTGGCATTATCAGGGTCATTCGTACAAGAAGTCACTAAAGCACTCAAGGTGTCCATAATAAGAAAGAACGGTCATAAGAGCAAGAACTGGGTGTCATGCCCGGAATAGGTCGGGTCGACCAGTGTGATCAAACGACACGATGCAGTGTGATTATGAAGAGCGCGACCCAAAATGTGGGTCGTGAATCATAGTTCAGGAGCGGAGACCAAGACCGGTCGTTCATATAAAGACAAGACCGCGTCAAGCGTCAGCATAAAGCAGGTTGTTCACCCAACGTGGGCTGGGAAGACCTCACGGAACAACCGCGAAAACAAACATCATCCTACAAAAGCAGTAGAAGGGCGAGCACCCTTAAACCAAAATAATTGACCGCACAAAGAGCGACGGAGAGTCAGTTCCGGCCTAGCGCCCCGCTCGTACAGAGCTTCCCAAAGTATCCACCCGCACAGGAGTGCCCGCGCTTACAAACCCGCTCAGCTACTTAAGGCTCCCCCTCCAAAAAGTTATCTGCGCATAACAATCTGGACAGCTCAGGACAGCTAGCGACAGCTGGATAATGGCTAGATCGTAATTAGCAGAGTAAAGGATCCATAACCAGGAAAAAGGGATTTAAAACCATTCCCCAGAAGACTCACCTATAAATACATCATGACTACCAGCGAAAAAAGGATCCAATCTTCGAGATCATGAAGTGCTGCCAAACTCTTTCCCGAACCACAAATCTAGCCATGGCATCAAGCTCAATCTCATGATACAGCGAAAGGGAAGACATCCTCATTCTCAATCATCCATTCATCCTCCCTCTCCTCAAATTTTATCATCTCCTTGTATAATTTTCTAGATTAATATATATATATAAGCGAGGTTATACTGAGAAAGAATAGAGATGTGTGAAAAGAGAGAATTGATGTACTTTGTAACCCATATCATGAGATTAGAAATCACCTTCATAGTAGATGTAGGCCTTATTAACGGCTGAACCACTCTAAATCTCGTCTCCATTTTACTTTTTCTGTATTTTCCATTTCTGAATTACTAATTGAATACGGCTCCATTTATTTCCTACCAAATTGGTGAAGTACGTCTTCGTACCTGAGGTGTTTGGACCATCTTTGGTGTAAACATTTTTGGCGCCCACCGTGGGGCCGATTCATAATTTCCTTTTTTAATTTAATATTAAAAAAAACTATCCCGAAATTGCCTTCTCATTTGAAACCATGGTCTGATCGAAGAAGGGTAGCAAATCTGCTAAAGTTGTTGCAATCAATGAGGACGGGAATGCTGATGAAGCTACGCCTCAGATCTTGAATCAAGGGGCAGGCGAAGCCCCCAGGCCACCTGTAACGCGAGATGAACTGAATGTGGTTGTAACTGGCCTGAACGAAAAGATGGATAACACGGCGAAGATGATAATGGAAAGGTTTGACACCCTTACCAGTGTACGAACCAGTCTGCAGCCGCCGAACACTGTGAACGATATTGGCGAAAAGGAAGATTCATCAGCCTCAGACCCTGAACAACCTCACAGCACATTGAGAAACAGGGAAGAGGCCGACATTGAGGATCCTAAAGCCAGATCTCCACAACGCAGGAAGGAACGACCGACTCGAGTAGCAATAGGTCCCACCAATGTAGTACTCCTCAAAGGGGATACAAGGCGCCGAAGTTCAGACTACAATTGCACCGACAAGAACACCGGTACCAACCCAATGACCAGGTAGATGATGAGAGGCGCATCACGAATATGGTACATCGAATAATGAAGGAGAAGGCGACCCGAGAGGATGAGGAGAAAGAATGGGAGTTTTCCACCAACAAAAACCCATTCATTGAGGAAATCTGTCAAGCTAAGTTCCCAAAGAAATTCACTCCCCAAACGGTAGCACCTTACAGTGGAGTTGGAGATCCAACCATTTTTTTGTTCAAGTACGACCAACACATGAATGGAGCTAGGGCCACTGATGAGGTCAAGTGCCTATACTTTCCCGTATGTCTGGAGGGTGTGGCCTCTTTGTGGTTCACCAGGCTTCCACTTAGATGTATCGACCAGTTTGTTGATCTGGCAAGGAGGTTTCAGGATCAATTCCGGTTACAGACTACCAAGGCAAGGGACGTGATGTCACTTAGTGAGATGATACAAATGCCCGGAGAAACCATCAAAGCTTTCCTTAAACGTTTCCATACAACCGCAGCAGAGGTCATAGAACGGGAGCCTTGGTAGTTATTGGCAGCTTTAAAAGGGGCTATCGATAAGAAGTCAGAATTTGGAAAATGGCTCAAGATGAAGAAACCAAAGACTTTAAAGAAGTTCTACAATAAAGCCGAAGAGTACATGAGCGTGGAAACTGACTCAGTAGACGTTCTGAAGGGTACAGGGGATAGCACTGTTAAAGAGGGGAAGAGCAACGTGTCTTCTCAGGCGACCCAGAAGAATGACTTTGGGCATAAGAGAGGGTTCGATGGAAGAGACAGCGGGATGCATAAGAAGTCCAAGTACTTCAAGAAATCAGAGTTGACTCCCTTGACTAAGACTCCAGATAAAATCTACTCTGCTACGAAGCATTCAGGCATGTTTCCTTAGGTAAAACCACAAAGAATCACAGAACAGCAAGCAAATTTTGGAAAGTTCTGTCGATTCCATAATCAACCGGGACACAACACGAATGAGTGCCTACACTTGAGAAATCTGATTGAGGAGCTCATCCGAAAGAATCAGTTACAGCAATATGTTAAGAATCCTCAAAACACGCCAGAGAGTCAGAAGCAAGGTAATGGTGCTGATCAGGCCGGGTCGCATGAGATAACCCAAGCGCCAGAAGACCTACGACCAGTCATTGATTAATGAACCCTGGGTGCAATCCAGCATCTGGAACTAGGAATATGACCAACCATTCTCTCCACTCTATTTTACTGTTTATATAGTCTATCTTTTCCAGTTTTTCTTTTCCATGTAATGATCTATGAACCCATCCTTATTATGTTAAGTAAAACTCTGCATGGTGAAAGATGTTCACCCATGGATTATAATCTCAAGAAAATGAAAATTATTTGTGAACTAACGCTAAAACTGGTCTCTCATATAGGGTAAAATGGTGCACCGTACAGCGAAAGCATTAGTCAAACTGAGCGGGATAGTCAAGCTCATCGCCTTCCAAAAACCCAAAGGGATCAAAACTTTCCAAAGCAATTCATGGAGAGCCCACCGAAATCTGAAGGCTGCGCTCTTTGTCTTTTTTTAAAAGAACCTAGGCTGGGTGAAACCAGCCCTAGGATTGAAGGGTCCCACAAACATGCTGTAAAGACCAACACCAAACAGAAGTTCCCCCTTAGGTGCCGGACACCGGTCTCCTGACTTGGGGAAAAAAATTAATTTTCTTAATCAAGCAACTAGCGTCTGTTTCCTAGGGCAAGATGCAAAGTCGGCAAAAACCGACGTGGTTCGTAAAAACCCTTACCGAGAGGAGGTGTCTATCCTTGTTCTTTGTTGTTAACCAAGTCAAACAAAGCCAAGGGTGGATTACAGCAGAAATCCCAGCCGAAAGGGGGTAAAAGAAACCCTTACCGAAAGGAGGTGTTTATCCTTGTTCTTTGTTGTTAACCAAGTCAAACAAAGCCAAGGGTGGATTACAACAGAAATCCAAGCCGAAAGGGGGTATAATAAATCCAATTTGGGTCTCTATTTGATCATAATAGCTGGATCAAATAAGATCAGAGTTGGGTCGATAACTTTTAACCCAAGTCCTCCCATGGGGGTACGTACCCAAAGAACCAGTCTCCGAAGGACTCGGGTCACTGAGTTGGTGAGATATGGGATTTGGATACATTAAAAAGAATAAACGTAGCATACGAAAACACATTTAATCAGGTTTCCGAAGGGCCTGGGATACCAAGTCAATAAGAAACAAGGTTAAATGTGCAGTAAAGTGTCTGCATTTCATAAAATGTATACATCTAAAATTATCTTCAGAGGTTTGGGTTACCAAATCATTAAAAGTACGAACATATGAGTGATAAAAAGTAAACCCCTCAAAAGAAGGAGCTAAAAGGAGAAAGCAATGCCTAAAAATCAAAACAAACCAGTGATATTAACATTGAACGACGTAAAAACGTAACCAACGCCGCAACCCGTAAAAGCGTAACGCGATACAAATAACTAAAAGTCACAACATACCAATGTTAGCATATAATAACAGAACGTGAGTTCATCGTAAAGAAACACAATCATGAAACTGGTACTAAAGAGTACAGAACAATAGTACGTCATTTGGTGATGTTTTCAGGTGCAACATGGCCCTCAACCAAATGAACACTAGAAATTCCTTCGCCATCGGCAGGAGGTTCTGTCAGAAGATCCTGGAATCTCGGGGCAACATCTCCTACAGAATTAAAGGCAAGGACGGGAACTACATCCTGGGCCTCTTTTCCAAGGGATTTGGCTCGCTCATCAGCTAGTACCCTTTTACCCTTCTCCAGAGCATCACGGTCCTTTGGTTCAAGGAGGGCTTCTTGCAGAGCTTTGTCCTCCTTATCTTTGGAGTAGCGAAGCATTTCCTCCCAGAAAAGGGCTAATGTGCGGGGGAAGTCTTTGTCCAGATAGCTCAAACTTCTGCGAGTCATGACACTGAGAGTGTAAAACCGAAATAGGGTTTCATCGGCTTTCTTTTTGGCTTTCTCGAGGTCGCTGGATAGCCTTGTCTTACTGCCCTCTAAGTTTTCAATAGCTCTGCTTTGCAAAATGAGTTTACCTGCAAGCATTGCCTTCTCCCGGCGACAAGAAACCATGGACTGCTGTACATAAGCTAGTTGGGATTCAAGGGACTCGTGGTCAGTCTGGACTTCACCAAGTTGTTTCTTGATGGCTCCAATCTCTTCCCGAAGTTTCATGTTGTCGGCTTCTAAACCTTTTATCCTGCAGTGCCCATTCTTAAAAAGTGCAATTTCAGCCACTTGACTTTCAACCTGGCAGACCAGTTCATTCTTATCGTTCTCCAAAAGTCCAATATATTTGAGATGCTGAGTATTCAACTTCTAAAATTCGAAGCAAAACCTATTCCAAGACTCTAACCGCTCCCTGGAAGTGTTTTTGGCCTCATCGAGCTGAACTTCAAGATGACTCATAATTGTGGCAAGCTGGGAGGTCGCGTAATTTTTTATGGCACTAAGCTCCCCAACGCTACTCTGGTCATCGCATGGTGACACGTCTAAGTCAAGTTCTATTCTACTCAAATCCGAATCTACAAACCTATCCCTCAGCTTAGGATTTCCTGGGCCAACCACATAGGAAGGTCTATCAAGGATCGCTTGAATCTGGTAGGAAGCGGTTGCACTAGGCATAAAGGATATAAGCACCGGCTCCACAGGGACTGAGGAACTGGGGCATGAAAGTCCAGCCCGCTCAGAAGACTCGCCAACCCTATCCCTATCCTGCCTCTTATCGTTGCTTCTTCACTCAGCATCAGAGTTTCCTCCTTCAAGTTCTCGAGGATGATCGTGCTTCTTCTTCTTCAACAAGCTCGCTAGCGGAGCCTCAAGAACGTCTTGGGATAAGAGATCTGAAGACGGAAGAGAGCGTTTGGTCCCGCAAGAAATACTAGACTGCAAAACATCCTGTGGATCGACAAGAGCAAGCTGTTGGGAGAGACTATCTGGTAAGGGCGACCCCATTCCTGGATCTAAGAAGAAAAGGAAAATCTAATCAACCTAACTGTGGAAAATTAAAGAACAAAACCAAGAAAGGAGATAAATATGTCATACAAGGTTAAAACAGTTCCAAGTTTTGTGAGATATCACTTTGACCTGGAGACAGGGGTTTTTCTGCAAAAATCTCACAACTAAGGATTATCTCTGAAAAATAAATATTCAAGTGACGGTCTTACCTTGAACGATCTCTCCGGTCCGGTCAGAAGGATCAAGTCCTTTTGAAACCTTTGAACCATCTTCTCCTTGATCTCCTCTAGAAAAATTCCCTCCGCTTCCCAGGTTTTCTGTAGAGGTTTCTACAATGTCATCAAGCCGCTCCGCCTCCCGAACTTGCTCCGGGGCAATCTTCGAAGGAATTACGCTCACATTTCCTCGGGAGGCTTCCCCTAGAAAAGACCCACCTTCCTCGCACAAAACCGTTAAAGTCTTAGAACCTTTGCACTTGAGGCGTTTGGCTACTCCCTTCTTGACAGGGATCGTCCTACCACTGGAAGATGTTTCGCTGCTACCTAAGACCTCAGAAACCCCTCTTTTCAGAGATTTCTTGGCAGGGGATAGACTGATAGCATTCTTTTTACCAGAAGCGTCCACCGGAAAAGTAAGCAAAGGTGAAAGTAAGCTGTACTGCTTTAAAAACCCTTCGTTAATCAAGAATTTCCTATTCCTCTGCTCTTCATCAACAGTTAATAACGAGTTGCATATGTCTTGGTCAAAGGGTAGGCTTTGATCAGGAAGCACTACAATACATTCAAAAGATTTCAGAAAGACCAAGGCAAAAGAAAGACAGGGCTAGAACCTAAGGAACAAAATACTCACCAACTGCCTTCGAGAGGCCGCAGAAGTTATTAGGACATTTCACAAAGAAATATTAGTTGGGAAATCCTCGCACACTGTCCTCCAAACCAGTGATTATTTTCAAACTCCGGCTTTCCATAAAGACAAACAAGGGACGCGGGTTTCTTGTCCTAAAAGCATACAATGAACGTATATCCGTGAACGAAGGAGCCCGGTGTTTCTTTCTCATAAAGAGGACGTAAAGACTTGTCAAAATTGCATAACCATTGGGATGTAACTGGTACGGGGCAATGGCCAAATTCTGAAGAATCATCTCTATGAATGGGTTGAAGAGAGGAACTACCCCACTTTTCAACATACCACGGGTGACAGCAACAAATCTCTCAGGAGGGTTGTCAGCGAACTCCTTCCCCACAAGCAGCCTGGCCTCTTCTTTTTCCGAAACCCAAATTGTTTGCATAACTGGCAAAACAAAGCAGGTGAGAGCTCCATTGAGGGTCTCTCGCTGGGTACGTCAGAAAGCACATGAGGCTGTGGAAATTCTTGGGCATCACTCATCGAAGGAGCGACATGGGGGGCAGATGTAATTTGGTCAGAACTCTCTTCTTAACCATGATCCGACAATGGAGACTCCCTGAAATTCCAAAATTTTAGGAAAAAGGAAAAACTTTGCTTAGAAACCCTAAGAAGTCGAACGATCAAATGTCACGCTCTAAAGATTGCATGAAGATAAAACCAAGGAGAAAAGAAAAACTGCTTACGGACAAACGAGCAGTCCCCAATCTAAATAGATGGTCCAGTCGAATTGAGTGCAAAATTGGTTCAAAAGAGGAACTGGGGCTCCAGGAAGTACAGAAGGGATTCCAGCAATAGAGAGAATTGCTCAGGACGAGGTCGCCATTAAAAGATCGCTTTTAATTTTCTTTAGCAAGGTAACGCACAAAGAATAAACAAAAGGGTTGGAAAGCACAAAAGAGTTGTCACCCGTTCGCTCAATATCTCAATGGTCAAATCAATGGACATGGTACTCAGGAGAGTAAAAAGTCACTCAAAAAAAAGCACACACGGACGCACGTGGGAGAACCTATCAAAGGAAAATATGTAAGAGTAAATAAGAAAGGGTAAAAGGCAATCGTCCAGAAAATTCTCGCTACGTCAGCCTGACATTTAATTACGCTGAAGCTGTCCCATCGAGTTTCAACTGGCACCCCATGGTTCAGCTATCTGCACGAAAGCCGAAAGGACTTATCAAACTCCGAACTAGCATAAGGGAAATAAAATTGGCTCTCCTAAGCAATATGATTCCTGAACGAATGACTCCTCAACTAGTCAAAATAGGCCCACTCAACAATGTGCGATCGAATATGTCGAAGCCAGTAATTCCTCATTAAAAGAAATCACATACTTCGAGGGGCAAGTGTTAATCCCTAAAAATCCATGCGCACATTAAATAAGGAATACGTCGCTGGCATTATCAGGGTCATTCGCACAAGAAATCACTAAAGAACTCAAAGTGTCCATAATGAGAAAGAACGGTCACAAGAGCAAGAACTGGGTGTCAAGCCCGGAACAGGTCGGGTCGACCAGTGTGATCAAACGACACGATGCAGTGTTATTATGAAGAGCACGACCCAAAATGTGGGTCGCGAATCATAGTTCAGGTGCGGAGACCAAGACCGGTCGTTCATATAAAGACAAGGCCGCGTCAAGCGTCAGCACAAAGCAGATCGTTCACCCAACGTGGGCTAGGACAACCTCACAGAACTGCCGCGAAGACAAACAGCATCTTACAGAAGCCGTAGAAGGTCAAGCACCCTTAAACCAAAATAATCGACCGAACAAAGAGCGATGGAGAGTCAGTTCCGGCCTAGCGCCCCGGTCGTACAGAGCTTCCCAAAGTAGCCACCCACACAGGAGTGCCCGCGCTTGCAAACCCGCTCAGCTACTTAAGGCCCCCGCTACAAAAAGTTATTTGTGCATAACAATCAAGGACAGCTAGCGACAGCTGGATAATGGCTAGATCATAATTAGCAGAGTAAAGTATCCATAACGAAGAAAAAGGGATTTGAAACCATTCCCCAGAAGACTCACCTATAAATACATCATGACTACCAGCGAAAAAAGGATCCAATCTTCGAGATCACGAAGTGCTGCCAAACTCTTTCCCGAACCACAAATCTAGCCATGGCATCAAGCTCAATCTCATGATACAGCGAAAGGGAAGACATCCTCATTCTCAATCATCCATTCATCCTCCCTCTCCTCAAATTTTATCATCTCCTTGTATAATTTTCTAGATTAAAATATATATAAGCGAGGTTATACTGAGAAAGAATAGAGATGTGTGAAAAGAGAGAATTGATGTACTTTGTAACCCATATCATGAGATTAGAAATCACCTTCATAGTGGACGTAGGCCTTATTAACGGCTGAACCACTCTAAATCTCGTCTCCAATTTACTTTTTATGTATTTTCCATTTCTGAATTACTGATTGAATACAGGTCCATTTATTTCCTACCAAATTGGTGAAGTACGTCTTCGTACCTGAGGTGTTTGGACCATTTTTGTTGTAAACACTAAAGAATAGCTCGTTCAAGATGTTTTTCGTTCAAATTGCTCACAACATGCAGATCACACACGACTTCACGCCCGATATTTGGGATGGGATATCGATTCTTCAGTGGATACTGATCTATTCATCCATAACTATTCTACTGGATCAGATAGCACGTGTTGATAATGGCCAAGCATTATATCACCTATAAATACTTATGTTTCAGTTAAGAAAAGGGGGACGTGAGAGAAAGGAGAGAATCATTGTAATCATTGATAGTTGAAATCATATAAAGATTATAAAGTGGACATAGGCTCATTAACGCAGAACCACTATAAACTTGTGTGTGATCTTTCCTTTTATTTGCTTATAACTGTTAATCTTCACTTATTCTCTACAAAATTCTTCTTTTTTGGGTGTTGAACTAGATTTTGGTGTCAACATTTTGGTGCTTTCACTGAGAATTGACTTTCTCATGATAAATAGATTTTTCGCTCTACTTTTGGATCACCTAGTCCAAGACGAAAACCTTTGTTCTCATTACTGTATTGATTTAGTGATGGCTGGAAAGACTTCCTGCAATACTGGAAAAAATCCACAGGTTGGAACATCTGCGGAAGCAGCCGACGGATCGACAATCTCTGAGACTGCTCCTGAACAGCCTGCATTATCTTCTGGAGGGGATTTAGCTCCGTCTTCTGCTTTCGCTACTCGAGACGAGCTTATGGCCATGGTAGATCAGCTTAAGGAAACTACCGAGGCCCTCAGTGCCCATTCTCAAGAGAATGCCGCTATGCATGAGGACATGACTCGCACAGCGAGACAATGGGAAGAATTCAAAGGTCAAGCTCAGGAGGCCCGGGACCGTCGACTCCCCCCTCCTCAGTTGGATCAAGCGTTGGATAGCTCTTCCTCATCATCAGAAGGCAGAGACCCACGACGACCTCGACGTCCGTTAGAGAGAGATGAAAATGTCCGGCAAATACGCATGGACGAACATCAGACCCCACCAAATGAACGTAACTAAGGGCATGCTGATCAGGACGAGATAGAAGTTGTCGATCCTATAGCCCCACATAATCGGGAGGCGTTCCCTCCTGTAAATCGAAATGCTGCTCGAGGAGGTCGAGCCTCTGTACATCCCCCTCGGAATCTTGCGATCGACCGAGAAAACCGAAGGGGAAGGAGGAATGCCCAGACGACATCCCCTGACGGAAGAGCCAGGAGAAGCCCATCTGTTGAAGGGGCCTACCCAGATACAGCTGTTACGCCAAATCTGTCCGCTATGGTACGGCAAATTATGAATGATAGTCGTGGGCATAGGAATGAAGATTGGGGAGTCGACCGAAGTCGTACACCCTTCACCGACGACTTCCTGCAAGCGGAGTTCCCCAGGAGATTTAGTATGCCTCAGATGAATCAGTATGATGGAACCTCAGACCCGCAGCAGCACCTGATGAGATACTCTTGGCACATGGAAGTAGCAGCCGCTCCTGATAAGATTAAATGCAAAGCTTTTCCAATCTTTTTAAGCGGAATAGCCCTCATGTGGTTTGTGCGCTTGCCAGCGAAGTCAGTTCCTAGCTTTAAGGATCTGAGCAAAAAATTCCTGGCTCAATTCCATCTTCTTGCAACCAAGTCAAAGCATGTCATAGCTTTGTCAGCAGTTAAGCAGGGAAGAGTTGAATCCCTGAGGAATTATCTTAATCGGTTCAATCAAGTTGCTACTGAAGTTAGCAATCCCAATCACGAGACTGTCTTGATGGCCATGGTCGATGGCATCGACAAGCGAACTGAGTTCGGAAAATATTTGATTGGGAAGCCACCTACTACAATTGAGGCTTTTTACGAAATGGCCCACATCCGGTTAAGGCAAGAATATGCGAAGCTGGAAGAGGAGGACGGTTCGAGAGACACTTTCACCCCCATCAACTCGAAATAATGTCGCGGGAAAACAATCCGGGGATAACTCGGGGAAGGTCGAAGTAAATGTTGAAAACCACGGCAAATGAGGTGGCAAGGGGTCGGGAGAGAGTAACGGGAGCTCGAAGCAACGAGGGAACTCCCGGAAGCGCCCCCGTTTCCAGGTGTTTGAAACATATATTGCCTTGAATGATACGCTAGAAAATATATATCTCGATACCTGTAACACGATGCAGTATAAGAAACCGCCCCTACGAGAGCCCACGGAGAAGGAACGAGCAACTGGGAAATATTGCTTATTCCACGACATTTATGGACATACGACCAACGAGTGTCGACATCTTAAGGACATTGTTGAAAAACTGATTCGAGAAGGGAAGCTCGATGAATATAAAACTACTCCATGGGAAGGGGGCCAGGAACTTCAATGCCTAAGCAAAGTCAAGTTCCATCTCTTGCAACCCCCTAAGAAAAAGGGAAGGGGATTGTTATCAATGCTATCGTAGGAGGACTGCATCCCGCAGGTCATAGCATCAGAGCCATGGAGCGCTACGTCAATGCTGCGAAACACCTTGATGTTGAAGAAGTGAATCCCCATGAGGCCGCGTGTCCTGCTAAATAAAGAAGAACGATGGGTGAGGATACCATCTTCCGCGACCGAGAGTCGTCTGGTATAGAAATCCCAATGGTCGATCCGTTGGTGATAACAGCTGTCATTGGCCCAGCTACTGTCCGAAAAGTTTTGATTGACAACGGGAGTTCCGTAAACATCCTATTCAAACAGACTTACGACCAAATGAAACTGGATGCAAAGGACTTAGAGCTGTATGAAGGTCAAATACGTGGGTTCAATGGGGTGACCACTGAACCCATCGGCCAGGTCAGGCTATCGGTGGAGTTAGGAGATGGAGATCGACGAACAGTTAGGATTCTGCCATTTGTTGTAATGAATATCAACTTGCATTATAATGCCTTCCTGGGATGACCTGCCCTGGCTGTATCCCGAGCATGTATCACCCCTTTGTGCTTACTCCTGAAGTTCCCTACAGATAGCAGAATTGGAACTATGCGAGGAGACCAGGTAACAGGTCGAGCATGCTATGTGGCAGAATGGAAGGAGTTAAGGAGCGGTGGTAACAAGAAGTCTGAATAATCCTCTCCCCTTGGGGAGGGGAAGGAAGTATAGCAATTACAGAGAACACCCCGACCAGGATCGTCAGCCTGTGAGGTCGAAGACATCGACCCAAGAGATGACGATGAGTCGGGGTTTAGAAAGGCGGCCCCAAATGAGGCCACCATAGAGGTCCCAATCGAGGATAATGATCCTACCAAGGTTCTAAAGATTGGATCTCATCTTGATCCCCTCCGGACGAGGGAGTTAAGTGAATTCCTTCGGACGAATTTGGACGTATTTACTTGGACCCACGCTAACATGTGTGGGATATCTCCATCTATCATAACCCACTCCCTCAGCATCGACCCAAAACATACTCCTGTAAAAAAAAAGAGGTGAATGTTAGGTCCTGAAAGATCAAGAGCCTTGAAGGAAGAAATTGGGAAGTTACAAGCCAATGAATTCATCCGGGATTCAACCTATCCCAACTGGATAGCCAACCTGGTACTTGTGACGAAGGCTAATGGGAAGTGGAGAACCGGTATTGATTTTTCCGATCTAAACAAAGCATGCCCTAAAGACAGCTTCCCATTGCCTAGGATCAATCAGCTGGTTGACACGACCACTGGACACGAACTACTTTCGTTCATGGATGCAAATTCTGGGTACAACTAGATTTCCATGCACGTCCCTGACCAAGAACACACCAGTTTCATCATGGACCTCAGATTATACTGTTATGTGGTAATGCCCTTCGGTCTAAAGAATGCAGGTGCGACCGATCAAAGGCTAGTTAACCGGATGTTTCAGATAGGGAAAACAATCGAGGTATATGTAGACGATATGCTAGTGAAGTCAAAACAATCATCCAAGCATGTGAACGACCTATCAAGAATGTTTAACATTCCCCGGAAATACGGTATGAAGCTAAACCCATTAAAATGTTCCTTTGGAAAGCTTCGGGAAAATTCTTAGGCTTCATCGTGAGTTCCCATGGAATCAAAATTAATCCTGATCAAATTTCGACCCTCAAGGGAATTCATGAACACCGCCGGATAAAGGATGTCCAGACCTTGGCAGGAAAGGTGGCGGCTATGGGGCGGTTCATCTCGAAAGCCACTGATAAATGTCTGCCCTTCTTTGAGTTAGTAAAAAGGAGGAAACGAAACTTTGCTTGGACACCCGATTGTGTCGAAGCTTTCCAAAATCTACTCGACCATCTTGAAAAGCCTCCTATTCTCTCCCAACCTATCGATCATGAAGAATTATTTGTGCATTTAGCATTATTCGCACATGCAATTAGCTCTGTCCTAGTCCGTGAAGAAGAGCGAGTACAACAACCGGTTTATTACGTGAGTAAGAAATTAACCGGGGCTGAGCGTAATTATCCTAAAATCAAGAAACTGGCTTACAGCTTGTTAATCACGTCGAGAAAGCTTCGGCATTATTTCTAGGCCCATCCAATCAAGGTGTTCACTGACCAGCCTCTTTGACAAATCTTACAACGACCAGAAGCAAGCGGGAGGCTGCTAAAATGGAATATCGAATTGAGTCAGTTCGACCTAACGTTCATTCTTCGAAAATCAATTCGAGGATAGGCTTTAGCTGATTTCATAGCAGAATTCACAACCCCGGAAGATGAGTGTCAAGACCATGGTTCGAAAACTCGGTTTTGGTTTCGGTCATTTGAAAATTTACTAGTTTCGGACGGTTTCAGTTTTTGTTTCGGTTTCGGTTCAAAAATCAAACAGTTATATTTTTTATGAAAAAGCTAACGATAATTGTTGTAAATCCACATAGAATACTACTAGTATTACATATGGAAACTATTCTTGAAGCTACAATACTACTAGTTTACAAAAATATAATGAAGTAATATACAATACAATACTACTAGTTTTCTTCAATATCATGTGTTGCATAATATGATGGATAACCATATTGTATTTTTCCTGAACCCATAAATGTCTCCATCATATTGTCAAACGACGATGGTTCTGCACTTTGTGTTGCATACGTAAATTGACTCTTTTGATCACTCGAGATGTCACTATACGTTTCATTTGTTCCATAATACGAGTTGCCACTTGTATAGTCAGAAGTAGAATGCCTATAGTTTGGTGGATCATTCGAAATATATGGATTGTAATGTTCGTAATTATGTTGATGTCCATGTTCAACATTTAAATTACTATCTCTTCGGCTGGGAATGTCACTTGCATCTCTTCTTGAATATGTTTGAGCAAACCTACGTGAATCATCACCATAATTAGAACCAATGCCATAATTATTTGTCAACAACACACCACTTCCACCAACATTACCTTGATCATCATTTGACGAACCACTACTATTTTCATTGCTTTGACTCGTTGTTGCTCGTGTAGGTATGCCATCAGCGACAGCTATTGCATCATTCAGCGTGTCGGTTAGCCAAGGATCGTCGTCCAACAAGGGTGGTTCAATTTCAGTAGTCCACTCTGCTAATGGATCTTCTTCATGGAATATGTAATCCAGATCGATCAAATGATTCTCAGTGTCGCGCTGTCGTAATTTTTTTGCTCTTAGTCTCATGTTGTAATGCACATATACCAGTTTTTCTAGATTTTCCATTTTTATTCTGTTTCTTAATTTTGTATGAATCATTGAAAACGTGGTCCAGTTCCTTTCACAGTTTGATGAAGAAACCGTTTGGCTTAAAATGTGCATTGCCAGATTTGTTAAATTTGGAGCTTCCACCACTCTAATTATTGACCACCATTGAGCAAGAGAACATTGTTTTACAGCTTCGTGTGCTTTTTCAGTACCAAACGCACCAATTTTCATTCTGTATCTTTGCAGCTGTTGATGTATAAGTTAAATATTTGATGTCTCAAATGTTAAATGTTATTCACAACTATTATGATGTTAGTTTTAGTTGTTTTCCAATTTCAATTTGCATATTAATATCAGGCACCATCCTATCAAGAACTTTGTTAAATCCATCCGTTACTTCTCTATCATTTGTTGGATTTCCATACTGAATGATAGGATTAAGAAAATAACCTATATGAAAAAAGTGTAAATATTATTGAATTGTAATATATGTGACTATTTGTATGATGATTGATGAAAGTGAACAATTTACCTGCCGCATGAAGAGGTCGATGTAATTGTCTTTCCCATCTTTTATCTATTATATTCCACCATTTTTGATATTGACTTGCACCAACATTCTTTTTAATCGATTCTTTTGATCGATCCATTGCTTCATAAAGATATCCCATATCTGCTTTGTCGTCACTATCTACTAATCGTAGAACTTTCACTAGTGGTTCAAAAACAAGTATGACAGAAGCAACATTATTCCAAAAATCATTGTTGTAAATTAGCATTGAGACAATAATTGCGGTTCTTTTATCGTTGGTATTGAGCCTTGGAAGTCTTGTTGTCCACTGTCGCGAAGCTATCATTCTTCTCAAATCATCTTTATGTTTGTAAATAGATTGTAGTGCGATGAAGTGAGTTGCAAAACGTGTTATTGCCGGTCTAATCAATTCTCTGTTGTTTATCTCCTTTCTCAAAATAGAAAGTAACCAACCATGATTGTATATAAATGTTGTTATTAACTGGCAATTTTTGATAACATTTGTTACCTCTGTTTCTTGTGAAATATCCTCCAAAATCAAATCAATGCAATGGGCTGCACATGGTGTCCAATATAAATGTTTTCTTTTTTGCATCGGTAACAACCCGGCAGCTTTGTAGTTTTCTCAGTTATCTGTAATAACCTGCACTATCCTGTTTTCACCAATTTCTTCAACAACATCATCCATTAATCGATAAATATATTCTCCATTTTGGAATTCATCTGTAGCATCTACAAATTTGATAAAGACTGTTCCATGAGTAAAGTACACAAGAAAGTTTATAATTTTTCATCGATTTTGTGTACTCCAACCATCACACATTAGTGTACAACCATATTCATCCCAGAAATTGTGCAACGTTTTAATATAGTGTCCAATTTCTTCTATTTCCATTTTAAGATGCTGGTGCGATATTTCAAAGCAGTAGGTGGAGCAATTCCACGACCACCTTCGGCAATCGCGTCAGCCATTGTTGTATAATATGGACTATTAGCAACGTTATGAGGAATATGGTTAAAGAAAAAGAACTTAGAAATAGCTCGACCGATATGTTTTTTGGCATCTTTAATACCTTTCATTGCAGATTTGATAGAAGGTTGAGTTCTTCCACCTCGTTTCTGCATATATGAGTCGATTCTTCCAGCAGCACGAGAGTCAAAATCTTCATCTAGTCTAACAGTTTTACCACGCTGTGTTTGACTTGAATTACCACCCGATCGTCCAGTGGTACGAGATCTGGGTAGAGATCTGTGCATATCTTCGTATCTAAGCATATCTCTGCTCTGTCGCACGGCATGTTGCAATTTTTCATCAACTTCACTCTCATTTTCTGGTACTTGTGGTCTGCTCATCAATTCTTCTTGTAAGTGTTGCTTGTCTAATTTTCCTTTGTTTCGTTCATTTCTCTTTTGAATGATATGCGATCGTATAAGTTGTTTAACTTCTTTAGGGACAGTTAAACAAGCTGCTACGTCACCACCTACTCCTGCCAGATGTTCTTTCAAGCGAGTCACGCCACCGCCATTAATTATTTTATGGCAAAAATTCCATTTTGTTTTTTGAATATTGCCATCGATTGCGGTACCATAATTCCAACCAATTTCAGTTTGATTTGCCATTGCGTACCTGAAATTATACATAAATGATATAATATAATCATACAAAAGAATAAGAAACATTGATCGAAGTCGTGAAATTATACATAAACGATACAATATATGAATATAATCATAAATGATACAATATAATCATACAAAAGAAAAAGAATAAGAAACATAAATGATCCAATGTTCAAGTCCAATGTTCAATATTCTAGTCCATATTCAGATCGGCATATGCAGGTCAGTTCAACATGTTCAGGTCAGTTCAACGTGTTCAGGTCAGTTCAACATGTCTAAGTCAGTTCAACGTGTTCAGGTCAATTCAACGTGTTTAAATCCATTTGTATATGCAATGTTCATGTCAGTTCAACGTGTTCAAGTCCATTTGTATATGCAATGTTCATGTCAGTTCACTATGAAAATCTAACGTTCAATTCAGTCCAACCGTATGCATAAAAAAACACGTTAAAAAAAACTGTATGCATACAAATAAACGCGTTAAAAAAATAAACAAACATGTAAAAATAAATAAACAAAAACGTTAAAAATAAATAGATCGTATGGTTAAATCAGTCCAACCGTATGCCCAAACAAAACATATTCAGTTCAACGTATGCATTAAAAAAAAAAGGAGGCTTCCAGTATATTTCTCCACTTCCCTTTCACGTGAACTTTCTCTTTCCCTCTCCCTTTTCAGTCCAACACACAAATCACAACTCATGAAAGTGGGAAAATGAAAAAAATTGAAATACGAAGGCGGCAAAAATAATTAAGGAATTAATCACCTTAAATCGATTTTGAAATCGAAGGCGGTTTGGAAGCTCGCGGGTTGCAGCTCGATTTAGATTCCACTGAAGTCGATCTCGGTTTAGAACTCGATTTGAGATTTTTGATTCCACTGAAAGATTGCTGAGGATTGTAGAAAGCATGGTAATTTATAGCCAACATTTTACTGTTTGATCACGAATGTTACTTTTCCTTTTGCTTTTCAAATTCTGTATGATTTCGCAAATCTAGGTTTTTTTTTACTTGCTTGTTTAACCGAAATGAGATTTCTTGATGTTTTCAAACCATGGTCAAGACGATGACCCCGAGCCTATGAAGGTCGATCAGGAGCCAGTCGGCTGGAAGCTTTATACGGATGGGGCCCGAAATCAACAACGCTCGGGAGCCGGCATATTACTTCTGTCCCCTGAAGGGCGTTCGATTTATTATGCTTTGAGATTAGACTTTTTAGCTACCAAAAATGACTCTAAGTATGAAGCCCTGATTACCGAGCTCAAATTAGTGAAAGATCTGAAAATAATGACACTAGATGTCTTTTGCGTCTCACAACTTGTTGTATGCCAAGTTCAAAAGGAATTCGTTACCAGAGGAGAACAACTGACTGATTACCTCACGGAGGTCGAGAAGTTACTACGGAATTTCGACCGGTATAGCATTTCTCATATTCCCCGGAGAGAGAATCAAAAAGCAGATAGACTAGCGAAACTCGCTAGTTCAGATCACCCGGGCGAAACGGAGTTAGTTCCCATAGAAACCCTAAAGATACCTAGCATCGACCACATGGAAGTCGACCAGACCGATATCGAACCCGAAGAAGAATAATGGATGACTCCCATCACAAATTTCCTTCTCCATGGGCAGCTGCCCCAAAAGAAAAATGAGAAGTGAGCATTAGTGCGACATGCTTCTAGGTACCTTATTGAGCAAGGTCAGCTCTACAGAAGATGGTTTTCTGTACCCATGTTCCGGTGTGTAGCCAACGATGACATCAAGACGATACAGCAGGAAGTACATGAGGGGGACTGCGGGGCACACACAGGGGGGAACCCTGGCCCGGAAAATACTGTGCTAGGATACTTCTGGCCGACCGCCAATAAGGACGCTGCTAATTATGCCAAAAGATGCGATAAATGCCAAAGATTCGTGCATATCCCACGAGCACCTCCAACAAAGATTACTCAAATAACGAGTCCTTGGCCATTTACTGTGTGGGGGATTGACATCATCGGAACGTTGCCCATGTCGAAGGGAGGTGCTAGGTATGCTATTGTGGCGGTAGACTACTTCACAAAGTGGGCGGAAGCCGAAAAAATGACTACGATCACAACAAAGGTCATCAATTTTATCGTCAGAAACATTATATGCCGATATGGAGTACATCGAACTATTGTCACGGATAACGGAGCTCAGTCTGACAGTATGGAATTCGAGATTTTTGTGAAAAATATCATATCGAGAAGAAGTACACCGCAGTCGCGCATCCCCAATCTAATGGTCAAGTTGAAGCGGTTAACAAAATCATTAAAACCATTCTGAAGAAGCGATTAGAGCGAGCTGAGGGAAAGTGGGTCGATGAATTGCCCCTGGCATTATGGGCGTATCGTACCACCCATAAAACCGCTACAGGACATACTCCCTTCGCTTTGTCATACGGTTCCAAAGCATTTCTCCCGATAGAGCTTGAAGTCCCGACCCATCGGACGACATATTACGATCCCCTGACTAATAAGGCACTTCTCTTAGCATCATTGGACATGATCGACGAAAAAAGAGAAGAGGCAAATCTTCGTGCCATAGCCCACAGGCAACGAGCCGCTCGGTATAACAAAAAAAGAGTTCAACCAAAGACCTTCGAAGTAGGAGATTGGTTTTAAAACGAATCTTTTCGGTCCCCGTTCATATGGGCCCAAGGTGGGAAGGACCTTACGTCATTCAAAGAAAGCTCGACAATGGAAGTTTTAGACTAGTAACTGTGGATGGCGAGTTGTTCCAGAGGGCATGGATTGCGGAGCATTTATGACCTTACCTCTCTTAGAATTTGTTTACTAGTGTTTCTTTTCTTTCTTTTAGATATTAGATTGTTAATTTGTTAATTTGTTTTCGACATTGTAATAAGCGACCTTTTATCGGTCGTGCTGGCATGTTAATAAGAGTCTCCGTTCCTGCTCTGACTTGTTATTATTATGAAAGCTAACAATTATACTCGACTGACTATAGGTTATGCTTTGACGTTTTGATAAGACGAATAGAGATAGAGCGAAATAATTCGAACAAAGGAATGGGAGCCCGATCCTATCGATGACGGACATCTCATATATCGACCAACTGACTGGTTTTATGACTTCTACCTTGGGCGACTCAAGAGTAAAATCGACGCCTAACCAGGCATACTGGTCGACTACCAGGACTCGACTCCTCAACCTCATTGACTTGAGGAGGAGTATAAGTGACAATAGAGAGTGAATGGTGCACCCTGACAAAAGACCGCTTAAATGACAAAACTTTGCCCTTTACCGACTAAAGGATAAGTATAAAAGCCTTGAAACGCTCCTACTCAATTGTGTCTAAACCTTGATTAAGGATGGGCTTACTTGAGCTTGACAGGGGAGTTTGCTATTCAAACGTCTACCCCGACACCGGGGGCAATATATATATATATATATATATATATATATATAATCAGCACCCCCGAGGGGGCGAAGTGTGATTCATCCTTATTGTTTAAAATAAAACAGAAATTTACATAACATCCATATTACACACATCGTAGTAATGTACAAAATAAGTAGATTTTCCATTTAAAGTGACCTGACATTGTTACAAAATACTACTGCATGACCGGTACCATTACAAATAAAGGAAAAGTCCTAAAAAGGTGGTGGCATTAGTCCTTGCTCCACCATTTTAGCCAACTCTTTTTGCTTAATCATTTCCTGCATCTCTTCAGTGGTCATCCTACACCTCGACTCTCTAAGTGTGCTACCAAAAGGACGAGGAGCCGAGGCAGAAGCTTGCGGATTAATGGAGGTAGCGGGAAATGGAGCTGCAGAAAGGATGGTTGGAGGAATGAACAGGAGAGGTTCGATATTCAGAGGATCCTTAGTAGGCTCAGGCTTCACGGCCGAAATTTCTTTGTCCTTCTGATCTTTGAGCTCTGCCATAGATGGACGACCTTCTCTTTTGGACTCCCCAACAATCTCGACATCCTCGCCTTCAGAAGATACCAAGTCAATCCTTTCAACACTCGAAGTCTTGTTTGTTTCTTTGGAGGTACCATTTTCCTCAGTGGCACCTCTCTCCTCGACTGTAGGTCCTTCATCCACCCTCTCAACTACTGAAGAGACTCCTATAGAAGAAGAGAAATGCATGCAAATTAGGAAAAGATGATGGATTCAAACTCAGCAAAAAAGCTTACCTTCAACATTGGGGCCGACCACCAGCCTTTTCGCAGCCTCAACTGAATCGGCGGGAAAGATGGAAGACAAACCCCTCTCCATGACCATGTGTGCAGAAGAAGTGGGAGAATAAGGTCGACTACCACTTTCTTCTGTTTCAGGAAGAGATTTCCCCTTCACCCTGCGGCGTTCTGCCTCTGCTTTTTCTTTTTCCTGGCTTTGTGCATCCAAGACGATGGCTCGTTCTTTATCATTCAAAATATGGGTCATCAGTGATGACTCGTCCACTGGACGACCCTGTGCCTCTTTCTACTCTTCCCATAATACCACGTTCCATACGTCTGCCAACGACCTGGAATAATCAGGCATCCAAGACAAATCCCTATGACGGAGGAAGCGGGCACAAAACAAAAGGATCTGTCGAGCATGCCCCTTTTTCAGTTCAACTTTTCTCGGGCGTGCTTGGCCTTGATGGTCTCAATCTCAACATAATGCTGAAGCTTCAGATTGCTAGTAGACTCGACTGCTGCAGCGGTATTCTTTTCAGCCTGATCTTTGGCTAGCTCGGATGAATGGAGAGTAGCCTTTAATTTCTGAACTTCAAGATCGAGCTGAGCTCTGTCCTTCTTTAAAGATCCAATCTCTTCCTTCATTAAATCACACTCTCGGCCTTTCTGTTGAACTTGAGTGCTTAAGTCTTTGACCTCTCTACCATACCTCTCTTTGTCTGCCGCTGCCTGCAACTCTTGATTTTTTATTTTATTTTCCAAAGATCCAAAGGTCTTCCTATCACTATCAATGTCTCTTTTTAAGCCTGCAATTTCGTCTAACTTCCTCTTCAATGCTCCACTCACTTGCCCAGCATATTCTCGCATGGCGTCATATTGAGATAAGGCGTACTCAAAATTATTGCGCATGCGGCGATGAAAGCTATGAATTAATGGTTGTATTTTGGGGGCTGGCTCAATTTCTGAAAAAATAAGATCGGGGAAATTTCGTTCCAACTCTTGGAACTGGTCGACCGAAGAAGTTCCCAACTCCAGGTCTAGAATGGTGTACTACTGTTCGAGAGAGTTCGACTCCTTCTCCCTTCTTGGACTTGGGTGGTATATCCCCCTTCCTTTTCTTGGGCATGCTGCCCAACCCTTCCGTGTCTCCCGACACTCGACCATGTTTTCTCAAGCGTCTCTTTTTCTTCCCATTTTGATCCTAAGGCAGTTCGCTTTCTTTTTCTTTCCCCGCTTCTCCCTCTTTTTCCTTCCCTTTGTCATTTCTCGCATGCTTTGCCCCCTCATTTCCACTATCATTGTTTCTGCCAGTGCCTTCTTTTTCAGTACGCAGTAAAGTTGAATCGCCCAGCCCAAGGTTCGTTGGGAAGGAGGAAAATAGATCTCCGTAAAACTCTTCGTCAATGCCTGCCAGGAAAGCAAGATGTAACAAACAATCTTCGACTTATACACAGAAAATTTGATGTTGTGGCGTGCAATAAACCTCATAATTGTAATGAGAATCATACCTTCAATATCCTCATGTCTTTCTGGGAAGGACATTAGTTCAGATTGGTTGCCAAAGAATCAGTCTGGATCTAAGCTGTGTGGTGAGAGGATAATGTTGGGCATTTGCAGATTCGCCAACCCTGGAAGAGAAGACGCGCCACATCCCTCCTATAGACCAGTCGAAGGAAAATCTTTCTTGACTCCCGAATCTTTCGGGTGAACCTCATTAGGTTCTTCTTCATTTGTTTTCCCTCGCAGAATCTTGGGAGTTTTCCTAGCAGGGACTTTCTCTTTTTGTCGATGTCCGACCTCATCATGAGCAACTTCTTGAAACTTGACCTTTCGAACTCGCCTTTTGAAAACGGGCTTCCTAGGACCGGATATCTCTTTCTTCCCAGACAAGGGAGGGATAGAGGATCCTTTAGTCGAGCGAGTCGCTTGATTGTCTCCCGACTTATCTGTAACTAGGGGCACCTCATCTTGACCCGATGCTGCAGGATCAATCCTTTTGCTGAACCCCTCGTCCTACTTTGATCGAGGAGGGCATATCGGTGTAGGTTTTCATCGGTCAAACACTTCCAAAACACTCGTCGCTTCTTTCTTACTTTGATCAGTCGTTTGTGACGTTCTTTAAAAACATCATCTTTAGGTCTCACAGGATCATCCTCTAGGTATGAAAAGAGAGGGTAATCAGGAAAAAAAGATTCTAAATAGAAAAAGAATATATAAAGAGAAGAGAAGAACCTACCACATTTAAGCCAGTGTCGAGCACACCCCGGCTGCTGCTTAATCCAAAACCAGTCTCGCTTAGGATCGCCCGCCTTGCTTGGAACCTTTTCAATAATCTTCCAGCCTCGAACAGCTTCAAAGTAAAGCAAGGAAGGAGGCTGTCTCTCATTGTGTCTAAAGTTGAAAAGAAAGGCTATGTCATCAAAGGTCGGGAGATGACCCAGATATCTCAAATATAGATAACAAGTCGACAGCAGGTTGCCATAAGCTATCGGTTGAAACTGCATTGGGGTCAAGTTCATCCGACGTAGAAAATCAACAATAAAGGAAGGAAAGGGGGAATGGCCCCCACGTTGCACATCGGAAGAGAAATTTCCATATAACCATCCGGGTGATTATGAGGTCTAGCAGTTTCCGTAGGGACGAGGACATCGTCAAAAGGAATATTGTGCTTTGCTGTTAAATGCTATAATCGTTTAAGGGTGATATTGGACTGCTCTACTTCTGGAGGGTTCCTCAAAATCTCAGCACCTGGGAGCATGTCAGGTGCCAGGGGAATAGGCATCGCTTCAGCTGGCTCGACTGCTATTGGAGGTACAAGTTGTGGATCCATCAACCGACTTCGAGGATCGTTGTCAAATGTGGGATCTGACTCGCCCGAAGACTCTAAAGAACTGTCCACCCTAATGGAGAAGGGTATCTCTCCACCAGAATCTCTCTTACTAATGTCACGTGTTCTGACCACTGACCTGCAGAGAACTTGTGGAACCAAAAAAAAGAGGGGGAAAGAAAAATGAACTACGAACAATAATGAAAATTGGTATCCTTCTCGTCCTCCCTTCGAGCACTATCACATGCCTTAGGGTTCAGAGACACTCTAATTCACGAAATGCTTGGGGAAGACGAGATCTTATCATAATGCCATCATGATTAAGGATTTGGTATCCACAGGGTGTTGGTTTCACCTTGGGGAACCGCACCGCCACTGATTCTGGCGATTTAATGCAGAAGACCTCCATCGATTGATTCAACTCAAACCCAAGATCATGATGAAAAAAGGAAAGACATAGTGCAAGAATGATGTTTCGATATGGGGAGTGGTTCATACCTGAAAAAGATGACTTTTGGAGGAGATGATGATCGCTGATTGTCTTCCTCTCGGAGAAACAGATTAACCCCTACGATGATAAAAAGTAAAAATAAAAGGGTATATATGGTTTTACTTTTATAATAAGAAAGAAGAGTGGCTATTCAAATTCGGCCAATACGGTTGGGCCAGGCGGATGTGTAAAGAAGTTGGAGTGCTAGAAACCAGCTGATAAGACAGGAAGATAAGAAGGCATCATCATTATCTGAACCCGTTCATAATTTTGAAGCGACTGATGGGATCGACGCAGAGTGTGACTCAAGAAACATGACAACAAAGTATGCTTCCTATTAAACGAATCATACTTTGGGGGGTAAAGTGTTGATGGGCCTTTCGGACCACCCATCAAGGTATGATAACGTGATAGATCCGTACCCGAAGCGTTCAAAGTAAAATAGTCAGAAAAGCCCATTGACCCAGTCCACTTCGTCCATTAGGCACGGCCCAGAAGGAGCATGGGACGACCAGCTTGATCAATTACAATATATTCGTTTAAAGCCCGGAGAGCCAGCCTAAAGAATAGCTCGTTCCAGATTTTTTTCGTTCAAATTGCTCACAACATGCAAATCACACGCGACTTCACGCCGGATATTTGGGATGGGATACCGATTCTTCAGTGGATACTGATCAATTCAGCTATAACTATTCTCCTGGATCAGATAACACATGTTGATAACGGCCAAGCATTATATCACCTATAAATACTTATGTTTCAGTTAAGAAAAGGGGGACATGAGAGAAAGGAGAGAATTATTGTAATCATTGATAGTTGAAATCATATACATTAACGCCGAACCACTATAAACTTGTGTGTGGTCTTTCCTTTTATTTACTTATAGCTGTTAATCTTCACTTATTCTCTACAAAGTTCTTCTTTTTTAGGTGTTGAACCAGATTTTGGTGTCAACATATATATGTTGGTTCATGGATAAAAATCATATATCAGCTAAAAAATTTTCTAAGTATTCTATGTCAAGATCACAAAAAAAATGATCATACTATCTTAGTTGATATGTTCTTAAAACTTTTATTTCAGGAACTAAAAATTGAATGCATATATGATATACTGAGTCAATTTACAAAAATGGTTAGAATTTATATGTTTAGATTTTATAGTAGCTTATTTTGTTGAATAATCTGTATGTATGATGGTTCATTGAAAACAATCGTATATTGTTTACCATAATTATTGAAGTTTTTACTTGGATGAAGAAATAAATATCTTACCATCTTCAAAGATAGGTTTTTCTTAATACTGTTACAGAACTAAAACTAATGCATGTCAAGTTAAATTAGTATTTCTTTGTAACACTCAATAAGCGCAGTATAAAAATATAGTCTCATTGTGATCATTTTAACGATGATAAGTGAAAATTTTATTTGTCACTTCTATTGAACTGACATTTCTCGTAATTTCATCTATTTGATTAGTAATTCTTTTATTGACATTCTGTTATTGAGTTATTTGTAAAAAAAAAAAAATCTCCAAAAATTCATGTGATTTTTATTAAAAGCACTGCTCGTATTGATTTTGAACCGACAAAAGTTTGGTGTTTTGGGATTTCTCTTCCACTTGTATATTTAGGATTTTTGCTAATGTTGGATTGTAAATTTTATCTTACATGTAATTTTCGAAACCCTTGTGTCTCCTATTATGTTCAATAATTTTTAATTGTACTGTGTATTGGTAGACTTTTGGAGGAACTGAAACTATCACAGTCAAGATTAGTTTGATAAGTTCAGAATGGAGAATACTTCTATTTTATATTGATGATAAAGACGATGATAGTGATGAGATTCAATGCTCAGCCCAGATTCTTATTCATTTTGCAGGAAGAACGAGGCGAAGTTGGAGTTGGATATCAAGGGGCGTCCACATATATGGTTCTC
The DNA here is from genome assembly GCA_030737875.1 of Allium sativum. NCBI lineage: Eukaryota > Viridiplantae > Streptophyta > Magnoliopsida > Asparagales > Amaryllidaceae > Allium > Allium sativum. Next base: position 527,067,507 of record CM060923.1, on the reverse strand, counting down.
TATAATTTATTTTATGGCATAATAAATATATACATGCATACATACATATATATACGTATATATATATATGCACACACAAACACACACATAGAGAGAGAACAAACAGTGTTTTGAAAGTTGGTTGAAGAAGTTGATGGTTTGTCAGTCAAGTGACAATTTTTAATGGTAGACCTCGAAACTAGTCGTAAATTCTTTAATCAAAAGAATATAAAAAGGGCTACGTTTGAGAATGTAGTCGAATGGTTACTGAAGGCAAACGTCTTGGAGATGCAATTCACGGATTTCTATGAGAAAATATGTTCGCAATTTCAAAGAATGACTGTTAGATATGCCATGCTTGCAATATCTGATGTCGATATGAATGTTATTGGGCACATTAAAACTTTAGGAGTCGGCGAAAACTCCCAATACCCCTTAAAATTTAACATTCAGGAGTCTAAGGTTCACCCAACCGATGAATCAACAAGTAAAAAATTATTTGAAATAACATGTGCTACGTTCGAGAAGCCTGGACTTTCATAATTAGTCGATGTTGGTATTGATTCTATGGGTTAAAGATCAAAGAAGTATCTACATTGTCAACTACAAATGCTTTCTGTTTACTTTTTTTTGTTGTAGCATCGTCGGATGATAAGTCCCTAGCTCAATTAAACAAGGATTTAGAAAGACAATTATCAACTCCAAACTAGTATGGTGGTGTAATGCAAGTCCGCCTTGACCTAGAAGATGAACCGCCCGCCAATCAATCAAGGCGGTCGTGTTCGATGGTGTGGTTGAAGCTTTTATTTTGTCTTGTCAGTATCGGGAGTTGATAATTATCTTTAAATCCCTGTTTAATTGAGCTAGGTCTTATCATCAGGCGATGCTACAACAAAAACAAGTTAACAGAGAGAATATGTAGTTGACAGCGTGGATACTTCTTTAATCCTTAACCCATAGTATCAATACCAACAGTGACTGTTTGTAGAAGTCAAACATCTCGAATGCAGCACATGTTATCTCAAAATAATTTTTTACTTGTTGATTCATCGACTAGATGAACTTTAGACTCCTAAATGTTACATGCTAGAGGGGTATTCGGAGTTTTCGTCGACTCCAAAAGTTTAATGTGCCCAAGAACATTCATATCGTCATCGGATATTGCAAGCATGACATATCTAGGAGACATTCTTTGAAAATGCGAGTATATCTTCACATGGAAATCCGTGAATTGTAGCTCCAAGACGTTTTCCTTTAGTAACCATTCGACTACATTCTCAGACGCAAACACTTTTATATTTTTTTGATCAAAGAATTTGTGACTAGTTTCGAGGTCTACAATTAAAAATTGTCACTTGACTAATAAACCAGCTACTATTTCAACCAAGTTTCAAACATTGTTTGTTCTCTCTATGTATATGCATGTATGTATTTATTATGCTATAAAATGAATTATGGTTGATTTGACACTACAAAATCTTAAATTTTATTCATAATGTCAGAGTTATAGAATCAAATACTGCGGAAATTTAAATACAATGAATTTCTAATACTAAAAAGGAATACTGACATAAATAGGCAGAGGTAATGTCTTCAACAAGTCACGAGCTCCAAAAGATGAAATCTCAATACTGTAATACTCAGTCTGATCCAAACGTAATGCAAAATTAAAATACTCGAGTTTCTCATGTAAGTAAATCAATTCAAGTATGTTCAAATGAAATGCTCAATAACTTAAAGGATGTTTGAGATTTCCTTCATCTAAAGATCCATTAAACTATTTATTATATAATAGAATACACTATTATAATACTGTCTATGAAACGTAAGCGAAGTTATAATTTTACCATTACGCCGTTTATTAACATTGTCATAAATAATGCATATAAGACACTAGTTAAACAGTCAGCGGATAGGGATGCACCAGTATACGACATTTCTATTCAAAATCATAGGGGGTTCGATTAGAATAATATGACAAGGCGCATGAGGCGATACCCACGGTATGATTCTACCGGATTGCGGGTCCAGACTGGTGGTAATGCAAAACCGCAACTACCGCCCGCTTCGAAAAATACTCACATAATCAAAAGCCCCCCAATCAATCACAGAGTAAGAGATATAATATCGAAAAAGCATGTCCGCTATGATGAGCTAACTAAATTGGCCTAGGTATAGCTCTTTTTTTAGTCATTCTAATTATGATCCGAAGGTCAGTCCTATCTATCGTCATTCTCTTACTTTATTCTAGTAGCTTTCGCCAAACCAACCTAGTTTATTCTGCATTCTTCACCATGCCACTAGTTATTAAAGTGGTTCCTAGTACTGGCAGAGAGTATGATAATATATGGCATATGCAAGTTAAAGACCCGCTAATGGCCCGAAAAATTCACGCTATAGCCCTTAGCTCCCATCAACCGCTAAGCTATTTCTATTTAGCGCTGATGAACAGTAGATCCACTTTAAACCCCGCTATTTTCCGCTGCACCCGCTAAATCAACGTTTTTAGCACCGCTTTAGCAATATTAATATACGAAGCTTGATTTGACTAGTTCTCCTTTAAAACAAATCAATAAAATCAGTGTAAAGAGATATTTTTAACACATAAGTGTCTAATATGCAATATAAAACTATTTTAGTCATCAATTCTAATGTGTGTAGCCAAGATATTCTTTTATTTTTTTATATAAGATTAACGGACATTAGTTTCTTCTTCATAAATGATGTGAGATTGATAATTAATTAATTTTAAAAGTCTTATTTTTACCTCTGATGTACCTTTTTTCACCTCCGCTATAGCCCCGCTATTTACTGGTTTATCCCCGCTACACCTTTTTGCACATTCACAGCTACAGAACCATCAAGCGCTTTAACTACACAGTTAAGAACCCGGTTTCTTTAAGAACCAAATGCTTATTTCACACTGTGGTGATTTATAATTTAAATCAAATTCAAAATATCATGTATCAAGTAACAACAATTATATTTTAAATCAAATTCAAAATATCATGTATCAAGTAACAACAATATTGATTTATATTCAAATAGTTAAGCTAAAATATCTCAAATGTTATAAATCATATTTCAAATCAATTCAGTATTTGATTAAGTTTTAGGTTTCAGATTTCTTATTTACAAAACAATTCGTTAACACAATTACATTTTGATTTTAGATTTCTATATGTCAAATATCATTATTCAAAATATTCGTGTTAACATTAAAACTTAACAGCTCGGATTAGAGATAGACTTTCTTTTAAAATAGTAAATAAAATACAAAATAGTTAACTTAAAAATAATAATTATATTAATACAAAATATCTTGATTAAAAATGATTATATAATAATTAATAATTCAAATTTAAATAAAATAGTTAAATTTTAAAGTAGTTATAAAATGTATAATAGTTAAATTAAGTATAAATCGTTGTAAAATAATCAGTTATATAAAACTGTCAAGAAGAGTTTAAAATAATTTACTACTAGTTTAAAAATAATCTACAATTAAATAGTACTCTAATCTAAACCACATATCCATCTTTCCAAGGTTCAACTTATTATCCATTCGGACTTCAAAACTTCAATTTAAATTAATTTCTATCTTAAACCATATATTCTTAATGTCAATTTAATTTGAAATAGTATTCAAGTTAGATTTCGGTTTTATTACTTAAATCAATTCCTTCCAATTCTTTTTCCTGGCAAAGCCGACCAGTTTTATGATCGATAACACTTTTCATTATAACAAATGATTATTACAATATGGTACATGAGTCAGACAGGTTGTCTAACGACTACATTCGATTTTATAGTGGACCGTTCACTTGTACAGTTTATTTAGTGGAACATGAGGTAAACCGTAAGCCTAAACTGCTAAAAGACTTGCTTCATGCAGAGAGTGAAACTACGACAGGAAAAATCACTAGAAACTCACAAAATACCATCAAATAACTACTTTATATAAGACATATATCCTGACTAAATTGTAGCTCAACCACCATCTAGCAGCAAAACCAGTCAGTTACTTAGCAATTACCATGAATCAAGCATTCATCCAACAAAGAAAAACACCAACTAGGCTCACCCAATGCTGCTGAAGCAGTCAGATCTTAGGAGAGGGAAGTCGGCATAGCAAACATGTCTCTATGGAAAAAACAAAAATCACTTGACCACCTTCTATGAAACAACATTCACCTCCCCTAATCACAACATCCAACATCCACAAGATAAAGCAAAACAAATTGAACCACCAAAAACAGCTACAAGCGCAAATGCCACAACCACACCACAATGTAGACAAAAACAATCACCCAATTGACAATACTCGTTTACCAACTAAACCCTAGTCGAATACATGTAGAACAATACTCCTTCACCCAAACACTAACAAAACTCAAACAAAAGAGCAACAAGGCCCCACCAACACAACAGCCAACAAACACATATTACTTACAAAGTTACCAAACATAGTCGCCCTGTTGACGGCAAAAAATGTCGTAACACCCAAAGATTCTCAGTTACTTAGAAAATTACGTTCATGTGGAAATATAAGTGCAGAAAGCAGTAAATAACACAATAGATTTATAGTGATTCGGTCCTGTAAGGAGCCTACGTCGACTGTGAAAGTTGATATTTTATTGACAATAATGAGTTGCAAGCTTTGGACTATCTCATGACATTCTTTTACAAACAATTCCAAGTATTTTGATGTCATAATTATCATATATAAATATTGGGAAAAATTACCTTTTATGCCTCTTCTTCCTCAAAGCAAGGATGTCATTAAAGAGGTCACTTGGAGCTCTCGAGCGGTGTCAAATCAACCAATTTCGAACCACTTTGAAGTGCAAGCTTTGGGGTGTGTGTGTGTGTGTGTGCGTGTGTATATAATAGAGTTAAAGAGAACAAACAAGGTTTTGAAAGTTTGTTGAAAAAGTAGCTGGTTTGTCAGTTAAGTCACAATTTTTAATGGTATACCTCGAAACTAGTCATAAATTCTTTAATCAAAAAAATATAAAAATGGCTGCGTCTGAGAATGAAGTCGAACGATTACTGAAGGAAAACGTCTTGGAGCTGCAATTCATGAATTTCTGTGAGAAGATCTGCTCGCATTTCCAAAGAATGCCTGCTAAATATGTCATGCTTGCAATATCTAGTGTCGATATGAATATTCTTGGGCACATTAAACTTTTGGAGTCGATGAAAACTCCCAACACCCCTCTAGCATTTAACATTCAGGAGTCTAAGGTTCATCCAGCCGATGAATCAACAAGAAAAAATTATTTGAAATAACATGTGCTGCGTTCGAGACGCCCGGACTTCTACAAACAATCAATGTTTGTACTGATTCTGTGGGTTAGAGATCAAAGAAGTATCCACGCTATCAACGGCGGATGCTCTCTGTTTACTTGTGTTGTAGCATCGCCGGATGATAAGGCCCTAGCTCAATTAAAATGGGATTCAGGGAGACAATTATCAACTTCCAATCAATATGGTGGTGTTATGCAAGTCCGCCTTGACCTAGGAGATCAACTTCTCGCCAATCAATTAAGGTGGTCGTGTTTGATGATGTGGGGAAAGCTTTTATTTTGTCTGGTCAGTATCGCAATTGGAGTTACCGTGGGTGTTGGACTGCTTATAATGAATGGGAAGCTACCCAATAATTGTGTTGTGGACTTTGCAAAAAGCATAGGAAAGCGACTACTTTTCGAGGATTCTACCAAGACCAAGGATATTACTAAGGATATAGATATTGGGGCTGCACTGGTGTTTGTTGCAGCCCCCCACTGGGGTTGGAATCTATTTTGATGATATTTATCGAGGTCGCAAGCAGGAGAAAAGATTTTAATCTTATTGTGGTTGTTCGTTGGTTTGGGATTTTGGACGTACCTTCAATTCGTGACGACTACTTGTCGAGGATTCTACCAAGACCATGACCAAGGGTGTTACTAAGGATATTTATATTGGGGCTGCACTGTTGTTTGTTGCAGTCCCCCTACCGGGGTTGACATCTATTTTGACAATGTTTATGGAGGCCATATACAGGGAAATGCAAGCATGAGAAAAGATTTTAATTTTATTGTGGCTGCTCATTGGTTTGGAACCACGAACATACCTTCAATTCATGGGCGGCATTGCATAAGGGTTGAAGAGTAAGTCCATGAATGTGTTTATTATGCTAGGCACGGTCTTAGCTGCAGTTACGACTATAGGAAGAGGAGGGGGCATTGATTTGTCAGTGAGTGAGTATAGATATTAAAGCTTGTACAACTTGCATGAATAAAAACTGGTAGTGAGTTGGACAATACGAGTTGGTTTTAGATAGAGAAATCAAACCAATGATTCTAATCATTTTCAATTCATTCATGTTAATTTTCATTTTAAAAAATAATTGTTTCTGCGTATTTTGTATTACACCAGGTCTTATTCCTTATGTTTTCTGTAATTTATTTTGGAACTTATCTCAGTTGGTAACAAACCATAACACTAGGTATGTTAGCACACGTCGGCTCACACTTGAGAACTAGCAAACTCTACTTTTTTGGGTCTATAACAGGGAAGCTCGAACTCTGAAGATGAATCCGCAAAGTTAACAGTGACGATGTCAACGAGATTCAATGATCATCCCAAATATCCAATCAAGTTTTCAATTATGTATCCTCTTTTCTATTTTGATAGATGGGCAGGGAAACTAAAAATTGTGCACAAAATAAGATCGGAACCATAGGTGAACATCTGAAATTTGAATCAGTCAATGTTATTCTTGTCCTCATAGTTGCCTTAAAGAAAGAGTATTGCACTGAGGGAGTTCTGTTTGGCCATGCTCTGTGTAATTGATTACAAGAGCCATTGAAGTCTTCTATTTAGATATTAAGGGTTTGGACTTATTGTCTTTCTCATTATTAAGCCCAAACAACCCATGGATCATTCCAGAAACTGGTGCTGGAGAGTAAGTGAGGGCTGCATTCAATGATGCTAAAAAAATGTAGCCCTATGTTTTAGAATACCCTGTATGTAGCCTGCATTTAAAGGGATACTAAAGACTATTAGATTCACTTATCCAAACAACCGAATGATTGTCATTGGAAGGTGAAATAAGATCTTAGAATCTGGAAATACAATTAGCATTCCATCTTTCAATATTGGTAATTGTATGAACTCCATTAAGTTTTTGAAACTGGGTCTTCTTTGGAGAAATCACAATCATTTTGGTGGAAACTAGAACAACATGCAATGGAAATTTTCATGGCTTGGTTGATCATTGCAATGAGCTCTACAGGAGGTAAAAATGTCAACTTACCATCATATCTATGTTATATAAATCAAATGAATAATTTTTTTTGAAAAAAAAGCATATGAACATTTATTAATCGTCCAAGTCTGCGCTGGTCACCAACGAATCCTATTTTCCCTACAACTCCCAATCCAACTTCGACGGTTCCCCGGCCTTTCTTTTCTCGTGAACGTCAGGTCCTTCTCCCGTGGGGATAACTTTAGTCTGGCTTGTATCGAGGCCACTTTCAGTCCCTCCGCTGGGTTACGCTGCTCCTCAGGCTTGACGCCATCTTTTAGTGCCTCCGTTGGGCTACGCTGCGCCTCAAACTCGACGCCACCTTGCCTCTGCTAGAGTACGTTGCTCCTCAGGCTCGATGCCACCTCCACTCGCACAGAATTCGTTAAGAGGCATTTGGATTGAGCATTGCTCATGGTTGACTGACTGGTTTGGCTCGGTAAGAAATAGAGCGAGACTTGGTGGGTTTGGCTTGGTAAGAAAATGAGCGGGACTTAGTGGCGGCTCGCTCTATTTCTTACCAAGCCAAACCAGTCAGTCAACCATGGGCAATGCTCAATCCAGATGCCTCTTAACGAATTCTGTGCGAGTGGATGTGGCAGCAAGCCTGAGGAGCAGCGTTCCTAGCGGACGCAAAGGGTGGCATTGAACTTGAGGTGCAGCGTACCCCAACGGAGGCACCGTAAGGTGGCGTTGAGCCTAAGGGGCAGCTTACCTCAGCGGAGTCACTGAATGGTAGCGTCAGGACAGGACAGATTGAAGCTAGCCCTACGGGCAAAAGAAAGGGCTTTGAGCTGTCGAAGTTGGATTGGGAGTTGCAAGAAAAAAGTATTTGCTGGTGGCCCGCGCACACTTGGACGGTTAAAGTTTATTGCTATGTTTTGACCAAGCCTAAAATAGTAGTGTCTTTTCATTGTCAGAAAAAGAAAGTTTTCTCATATTATAAGAGAGATTGTATGCTAATTGTGTTGCAGCGAGAAGATGTTGTAGTGGATTCCTCTGCGGTCTTCGTGTTCTCAAGTAACAAGCTGCTATTTCTTACAATTTATGATAAGATCGATTAGGGGTTACTACAAGCTACACCCTTAATATCACACACAAGACAATCAACCAACACACCATTCAAACCAAAAAAATACAATGAAAGTAAAATAGCAAGACACAAGATTTTATACGTGGAAAACCTCTTTGATGTGAAGAGTAAGAACCACGAGACCTCTTAAGGAGTCTACCCTCTTCTCTTATTGATAAACCAAAGGGGAAAACAGCCCCAAAATGTTTACAAAAGATTCACTACTAATCACCAGAATTCAAAACAATAAGACATGAAAAAGGTGTAAGAAAACACCCTATGTGAGCACTTCAGGCAGAGGTGAATCGAGCAAGAATGAAGCTCAATTGGAAGATCAAAAAACCTTGAAGAAGATGGCAAATGACCAAAAACTACCGCTGCCTTATGTGACCAGATCTAGTTATATTAACCCTCTTTTCTTTTAATGTGCATGCCAAATATGTGAGTAATTTTCCAAGTGTCTTTCTTGAAAAGAAAAGATGTTGTTGTACAAAAGGCATGCTTGCACAACAGTTCTGAGAAAAGGACAAAACCAATAAATCTCACCCACAAATTAAGCATGGCCTGCATAAAAATATGCTAAATATGCCTGCATAAAATTATGCCAAATATGCCTGCATAAAATTATGCCAAATATGGGCTGGAATCCAACAATCTCCCCCTCCAGCCCCACTTAGGGAAGATGTGCATACTTCAATCGTTATTTGTAGCTCATTCCCACAAGATTGCTACAAACATCAAGCTTGTTTCCGGGAACTACTTTATTCAACATATCTGCACCATTCTTGTTTGTATGAATTTTCTTCAAATTGAGCATATTTTCTTCAATCACATTTCTTAACCAATGATACCGAACATCAATAGCTTAGTGCATGCATGATCCATGGAATTCTTGCTCAAATCCATAGCACTCTGACGGTCACAGAATACTATATACTCTTCTTGTTGCAAACCCAACTCTTGAAGGAACCTCTTCAACCAAAGCATCTCTTTACTTTCTTCCACAGCTGCTATATACTCTGCCTTGGTTGTAGATAAAGCCACACACTTTTGTAACTTGGATTGCCAAGAAATGGCTCCCCCTGAAAATGTGAGCACATAACCTGAGGTAGGTTTTCTACTATCAATATCACCAGCCATGTCTGCAATTTGCTCCCTCTGCTCATAAGCCACTTCTTCATTTGGTTGAGCTTCAGCATGAACATCATCAAAATGTGCACCATCAAGCTGTGCATCATCAACATCTTCATGTGTTGCATCAAGATCAGCCTGTATTGGCTGTTCAACAAAACCACGAGTAGGGGACAAAGAAACACCAGTAGTATCAACAAAAAAATTTGAGCTAGTATGATACCTTGCACTCAAAAGTTCTGCACTTTTTTCATGCTCAAAGAACACTACATCTCCGCTTCTTACTACCTTCCCTTTTTCTGGATCATATATCCTGAACCCATACTCTTCATCACCATAGCCAACAAAAACACATGGATTAGTCTTGGAATCCAGCTTTGATCTTTGATCTTTTGGCACATGCATGTATGCCTTGCATCCAAATACTCTAAGATGTGCATATACAGGATCACATCCCTTCCATGCTCTCTCTGGAATGTCAAGCCCCAATGGAATAGATGGAGAACGGTTGATCAGATAAACTGCTGTATTCACTGCTTCAGCCCAAAATGACTTTGGCAGATCAGACATCTTCAACATGCATCGCACCTTCTCCACAATGGTTCTATTCATCCTCTCAGCTACACCATTGTGTTGGGGAGTGCCTGGAACTATCTTCACATGTCGAATACCATATTGCGAACAATAATTCTTGAACTCTTGTGAAGTATACTCTCCACCATTGTCTGAACGAAGGCACTTCAACTTGCTTTCTGTCTCCCTTTCCACCATAACATGAAATTTCTGAAAAGTTTCAAACACTTGGCTTTGGTCTTCAAAATGTAAATCCATGTCTATATAGTAGCATCATCAATAAAAGTGACAAAGTATTTGTTGCCACCATTGGATTCAACCTCAATAGGACCACATACATCTAAATGTACAAGCTCCAACTTAGCCTGCTTTCTTGTAGACTTTCTAGCAAAAGAAGCTCTATGTTGTTTTCCTGCTAAGCAATGATCACAATGGTAAAGAGAAATTGGAGTATTGACAGGAATAAGAGTTTTGCCTGCTAAGCATTTCAAACCCTTTTCACTCATGTGTCCCAATCTTCGATGCCACAAATTAAGAGAATTTTTTTCTTCCACTGCTTTGAGCTCACCAAAAACATACAGTCAAATATGTCTTGTACAAAGAACAACACAACTCGCCTCTTGCAATTGTCATGGATCCCTTGGATAATTTCAACTTGCCACTCTCAAATGTATGATGAAAGCCTTCTTGATCAAGAATATGAGCTGAAAGCAAATTAATACGCAAATCCGAAATATGGCGTACACCTTTCAATGTAAGCATGCATCCAACATTAGTCTTCACACGAATATCACCTATCCTAACAATGCTTGCTGAACTCTGGTTACCCATTTTGACATTGCCAAAATCACCTGCTTGATAATTCAAAAAATACTCTCTCTTAGGAACACAATGATATGAAGCACCTGTATCAACCAGCCACTCAAAATCTGTACTGCTAACATGATGACATTCACTAGTTGCGCAAATTAAAGTGACATCATCATCACATTTAGAGGCTACTGCTGCAACATTTTTATCATCACCATCTTTCTGAAAATCATTCTTCTTCCCATGTTCTCTTTTCCAACGAAAGCAATACTTTTTAATATGTCAGGCTTCTTGCAATAGTTGCATATGAAGTGATTCTTTCCATCACTAGACTTGGATCTTCCTCTTGAGTTATCACGGCCTTTGGGTCCTTTGCCCTTGCTTCTTCCTCTATTCTCCACAACAAGAGCTTGTGAATTGTCAACTCCAATCTCCTTTCTTCTAATTTCTTCATTAAATATGCTTTTTTTGAACACATCCAAAGATAGCACACCATCTGGAGCTGAATTACTAATGGTCATAATTAAAGTTTCCCAACTATCTGGCAAAGAACTCAATAAGAACAAAGCTTGCAACTCATCACCAAAACTGATCTTCATAGTTGTCAACTTGTTAATAATGTCTTGGAAATCACTAAGACGCCCAGAAACTGACTTTCCACCTTTCAAATTTAGATTAACAAGCCTTTTAATCAATGAAGCTTTGTTATGGGTTGTTTTCCTCTCATACAAACCTTCTAATTTCTTCCACAAATCATTTGAATCGGTCTCTTATGACACATGGTTGAAAATGCTAATGTCAACCTATTGTCTAATGGTTCCTAAAGTTTTCCTTTTCAACTTTATCCATTCATTCTCTTCCATTTTATCGGGTTTAAAAGGTTTAGAGATAATACCACTCGAACTAGTGACGGTTTCAATTGGGTCATGTAAATCCTTGCAATATGACAAGTCTTCCATCATAGGTCTCCAAATAGAATAGTTGGTTGATGTCAACTTAATCATTGAGCTATGATTGCTCGACTCCATGGTGTGATAAATAACCTACCTCAAGCTCTGATACCAATTTGATAAGATCGATTAGGGGTTACTACAAGCTACACCCACAATATCACGCACAAGACAATCAACCAACACACCATTCAAACCAAAAAAATACGATGAAAGTAAAATAGCAAGACACAAGATTTTATACATGGAAAACCTCTTCGATGTGAAGAGAAAAACCACGAGACCTCTTAAGGAGTCTACCCTCTTCTCTTATTGATAAACCAAAAGGGGGGAAAACAGCCCCAAAATGTTTACAAAAGATTCACTACTAATCACCGGAATCCAAAACAAGAAGAGATGAAAAAGGTGCAAGAAAACACCCTATGTGTGCACTTTAGGCCAGCGGTGAATCAAGCAAGAATGAAGCTCAATTTGAAGATCAAAAAACCTTAAAGAAGATAATAAATGACCAAAAACTGCTGCTGCCTTATGTGACCAGATATGATTATATTAACCCACTTTTCTTTTAATGTGCATGCCAAAAATGTGAGTAATTTTCCAAGTGTCTTTCTTGAAAAGAAAAGATCTTGTTGTACAAAAGGCATGCTTGCACAACAATTCTGAGAAAATAACAAAACCAATAAATCTCACCCACAAATTAAGCTTAGCCTGCATAAAATTATGTTAAATATGCCTGCATAAAATTATGCCAAATATGCATGCATAAAATTATGTCAAATATGAGCTGGAGTATCCAACAATTTATTGGTGATCGGACTGGTTATTGACATATTCGTGATTCTTTCATAGAGCTGGGGGGTAGTTGGTCGTTGATATTTTCTTATAAATAAGGGGGACATGTAGGCAGCTTTCAGCCTGACATGCATGCTGTGCTGTTGTTAAGGGTGAACGTGAACCTGCACGTTTTGGGAGTTAACAATTATGTCATTTAGGGTGCGTTCTTAACGAACGTGAGCGTGGCATATGAGCGTGGTACTGCAGCGAAGGGGAATTGTGTTTTTAGCTACGAACGGGGTATTTGAGCGTGGTATTTTAATTGTTAATTTGTTTGTTTTGAGTTAATTAAATACTAATTTCGGTTGAACAAAATGACTACATTTCATTACACAAAAGAAAATACAAACATAAATACGACAGAAATACAATAACACGATGATATGAACTTCCTACTTGTTGCTATTTATCAGATAAGTTTGGTATTCTTGGTCGTGGCGTTTGTCTGCAAGCCCTCTAATCAACCAGCTTTTCGCTATCTCATCCGGAAGAGCAGTGAACATATCATTTATTTTGGTGTCCAACACAAATAATAGTGCGTCTGCAACATCAAACTCACCCGTTGCTTCAAGACGTAGCATACGAGCTACCGTATTTGCATAAGTTGTAGAACTTCCCGTTGATTCCACGCTAGTACCCGTATTAGGACTATCAGAGTGCGTCCGAGATTTTTTCATCTGTCTCTCGTGCATTAGGTCAATGAGCATAGCCATCTTATCGTCACTTTCACCACGTTTTCTTCTTGAATTTTGACGTGCAGTTGGTTGAATGGGCGGATTCATTGGAATTTGGGTTGACGGAGGGATTCTTGGAGCTTCACAATTTGGTGTATTCATTGAAGTTTGTTGCAGTGGAGGATTTGATGGCGAATTCAAGTTTGGAATATGATTATTTTGCGTGTCTTCCAATGGTTCCAAAATCCCGTCGAAATTCCATGTCCTGTCAACGTGCTTTGTGTTGATGGCGGCATGCCAGTCTGCGACGGTTGTACACTAGCAGCAGGAGTGTACGACGATTGACCAGTTGCATTTGTCCCACGAAATAATTGTTGCATCAGCTCTAAGTTTTCTATTGGTCGTTTCTTATATTTCAAGACACTCGTTCCAAATTCCTAAATGTAAGAAATAAATTGTAAGAAACTGTCTACAAAGGAATGGTAACAAAATAAATTTACAGACCTTAATACGATCTTCCCACCATTCATCGCTTCCAGAGACCATTCCTTTGTATGCATCCCAACCCGCGCCAGTCTTGTTCATCAGTGCATCCCATTTCATCCAATCTCGTCGAAGACTGTCATATTTGTTTCGGATCTTGGTTTCGTCAATCGGTACGATGTCTGGAATGGTTTCTATTGCATCGTTGAACTTTTCTGCAATTGCTTTATGTACACCTTTTTTGTTGATGCCACATGCACCATATGCATCAACCGAACATTGCAGCATAATCTGAGTTGTAGTAAACGACCAGTGATGTGCAACCTTTCGATTGGTCATACTATAAAATGGAAAATTTAATAATGTGGAAGAAAATTTTAGAAGAGGAATGGAGGAGTGTAGTGTCGATGAAGAGGAAGGTGTAGGTGAGAGGGTTTTATAGGTGTGTGGGAGGAACGTTGAAAATCAAGCCGTTGGCGTCGGACGCCAACGGCTTGATTTTCAACGTTCAGCAATTGTTTCATTTGAACGTGGAAAATGGTATTCGCGTCCGACGCGTCGGACGCGAACAAAAACCCCAGCATGCCATTTATTTGCTGCGAACGCACCCTTAAATTATTTGATGTATGGTACGTACCATATTAATGATTAGCCTGACAATGTAGTCTGTATGATGTTGCCTTCTCGTATTTAAATTATCAAAGACTATATTTTCTTCCTGACTTTTACTATAGTATATTATGGTCTTAAACCGCCTCATGCGCTGCGCTGGTTCTTTTTTCTTTTCTTCTGGGAACCTTTTAGCAGTGTTTTGCTTATCATTATTGTTAATTGCCTCATTTTGTTCTTTTTATGCATCCAAATTTTATCACATGTGTCAGTTGTACGTCCTGACTTTTTGCATGCATGAGTTTTGAGTTTTAAGTAACGTTGTTATATTTTACATTCTACTTACTTAAAACATATAAAATAGAAAACAACTTATTATTATTTTTGTAGAACGTCATTTTATAGTTGTTGCTCACCAAGGAGAACTATTGTTGGAATATAATTTGAAATTGTTTTTTGGCAAGCCATTAAACATTGACGATTTCTAGAAAGGTTTTAATGTTGAAAGGATAATTATTCAGGAAAATATAATTATTCATTAATGAGAGGTTTTAATGTTGCAAATCTAGAAAGATGCATCTTATGTTATAAATAAGAGTTTGTCTCATTTGTATGAATCAGGAAAATGTATGAAGGAAGAATTAAGGAAAGAAAAGAGTAATAAAGCAATTTAAAAGTGTTCCTCTTTTTCAAATATTCCTTTTTCTCATTAATCTATTCCTCTTCCTCCCCAAAAATTCTAACAAAGTGGTATCAGAGCCAAGTTAGTGAAAGTGTGATAAAATGTCAAACAGTGGAATGTTTTCCCTCCAATATCCTCGTCTGACAAAAGAAAATTATGAGAAATGGTGTCTTCGAATGAAAGCTATACTTGGCGAACAAGATGTATGGGAGATCGTAGACAAAGGCTATGACAAGCCAGAAAATGAAACCGCGTTATCTCGAGCAGAGAAGGAAGCATTAACAAACATGAAGGGAAAAGATCAATATGCACTTAGCCTCATCCATCAATGTTTGGATGATTCAATGTTTGAAATAGTAATCGATGCAGCCACTTCAAAGGAATCTTGGGAAATTTTGGAAAAATCTTTCCAAGGAGTTGACAAAGTGAAGAAAGTTAAGCTTCAATCGCTAAGGAGTGATTTCGAAGCAATGAAGATGAGTGAATCCGAATCGACTTCGGATTAATTTACAAGGGTGAAGGCGAATGTGAATCAGTCAAGAGGCTATGGAGAAAAAATTGCTGATGTTCGAGTGGCGGAGAAGAAGTTAAAAGCTGAAAAGGAGCTGATGAGAGAGAAAGCCGCTAAAGAAGAAATCGAGGAGGAAGTCATGGAAGAATATGAAGTAGAAGTAGAAGATGATGTAAAAGAAGAGAAAGAAGAAGTCGGCGATAAGAATAAAGTGAATGAAAAACTTATTGATGCGGAGGAGGAAAATGGTGATAAAGTTGCTGATGTAAACCTCAAAGAGGATTTAAAAATTGAGAATGGTGAAAAGAATAAAGACATGATAGATGAATGGATAATCGAAGCGGAAGAGGACGTAAAGGATGGCATGGAGATAAAGGACGTTGAAGAAAGTCACAGTGAAATAAAAGAGGTTGCAGAAACAAAAGACAAAGGAGATGATAATAATAAGGATATCGAGATGAATGACCCTGACGATGCTGAGGTTGATGATGATTCAATAAAAAGGGATGCTTGGGAAAATGCGAAGAAGGCAGAAGAATGTAAAGGAGGTCCTGATGGTGTTCTTAATGTGATCTCTGGTTTTGGCTCCACAACTAGTGCAGCCTTTGTTAGTCACATGGATGTTAAGGAGCTTGCTCGTTTTGCATTGTTCTTTAACCAGAGACAATGTTATTGTGCTGGTTCTCGTACTCTTATGCATGAAAAAATATACGATGAGTTCATGGAAAAGTCAAAAGCTCATGGCTTGAGTCATGTAGTCGGTGATCCTTTTAAGAAAGGTGATAACAATAGAGATGGAAATGAAGAAGTCAAAGAAATTCAATATACTGTTAGAGATTTTAAGTACAAGCAAAATTTGGAAGTTATGAAAGAATGGAAAGATGACTTATATGACTCATTCAAGGTTAATGACAATGGAATTAAATGTAAGCTAAAGCACACACTTTTTGGAACATCTTGTGCAAATGAAGGAAAGCAAGATGAACGGAGCACTGCAATAAAGATTCGTGAAGTCACATCAGAGACCGTGATAATGACGAAGAAGAAGAAAAGGAAAAAGAAAGTTTTGACAATTTATTTGTTCCACCCAAAACACGTGAAATACAAAGGTGCTTGGAGTAAGAAAGGAAATTTCAAATTAGGAGGGAGTGTTGGAATATAATTTGAAATGGTTTTTTGGCAAGCCATTAAACATTGAAGGTTTCTAGAAAGCTTTTAATGTTGAAAGGATAATTATTCAGGAAAAGATAATTATTCATTAATGAGAGGTTTTAATGTTGCAAATCTAGAAAGATGTATCTTATGTTATAAATAAGAGTTTGTCTCATTTGTATGAATCAAGAAGATGTATGAAGAAGAATTAAGAAAAGAAAAGAGTAATAAAGCAATTTAAAAGTTTTCCTCTTTTTCAAATATTCCTTTTTCTCATTAATCTATTCCTCTTCCTCCTCAAAAATTCTAACAACTATATCCTCGCGAATATACTGTTAATCCACGATACAAAGTATTTTTGTTTTCCATTCTGACTATAATTTAGGTAGGAGTTCATTCATCACTTAGTCGAGCTTCATTAGCCAGGTCGAGCCTTCTTCCATCTGCATCTTACAGTCGTTGATCGTTCTGATTCAATAACCTAAGGTAATATCAATATCGTGGATTAGGTATTTCCATAATTATGTTTTAGCCGCCGATAAAAAAATATGATGATGTTGATGCATACTTGTTTTTACAACGAGGTTTATTACTTTTAGTGCTTCTATTTTTCTGAATCTTAGCCTGAATTATCTGTTGCCCTTGGGAGTATAGAGTGGATTTTTGCTATTATTTGAATAACGTTGTTCTATGGAAAAAATACTATACAACTCTTAGATTGGTAATATCTTTTGTAGTGGTTCTCCGTTTAAGTTGATAAGATTTACAAGAGGATTCAATAAAAGGTTAATTATGTTAAATTTTATAAGGTAATTTTTTTATTTTTTTATTTAGAGAGAGAGAGAGAGAGTTGAGAAACGATAGCATATGTAATTAAGGTGGCCTGAACTGTGTTTATTTAAGCTTTAAGCTCACATCTTCGTGTTCTTCTACATCATGTATACATTTGTTCGGATTCAGGTAGTTGCACTTTAAATTTTGGAAAGAGAACGGTGTATTTATGTGAATTTTGATGCTTTATAAATTTTATTAAGTTCTGTATAGAAACACAGGTTCTGGATATATATAGGTCAACCAGTAGGCACTCAACTTTACATTTTCTAGTTGTATCATTATATCAGATGTATGTGGCTAACATTTGCATTTCTACTAAAACTAAAAATATTATGGCCAAAATTGACCCCGTCAATCCCTTTGATTATACACTATAATGTCAGTCGAATCGGTCTTTGGTAGACCTATTTGTAGTGAACTTTAAATACATATGTATGAGTAAACAATGAAATCATTAGAGTTACTGTGTTAACCGTCCAAGATGCAATACTTATTGCCGATAATTTTGAGCAATTGAACCTGCACATTTTAGAAAATTCCGAACATTTCGAAAACTATTTGCCTTTTAGTATTTCCTGATGTAACTCCTTGTGCTGTAATTTTAATGTAGTGTGTATGTTGTTTCCTTTTAGTATTTCCTGTGATGATAAATTATCAGAAACTGTATTAATTTTCCAGAATTTTACTGGTATATTGCAGTCTTCAACCGCCTCATGCACATTTCTTTACTGAGGACCTTTTAGCAGAATTTTACTGGTATATTGTGCTGTAATATACGAATGTTTATGATGTAATAGCGAAGATGATCACTACTTATGGGAAATTAAGTGAAAGTAAGATGAAATAGTCAAATGCTAAATGGTGAAGGTATTAGAGTGACTACTCTGCCCTGAGGTATTTATAGTTTGTTAAAACTTCATGCAGCAGTATTATATTATATGTAATATATGATCAGATGATGTCCATGCTTTAACATACCTGCGAATTTTTGATGTTGATATAATTACGGAAAATTTTATGTAAAATGTTAGAATGCTAAGAGATTTTGTACTTGTGGAGAATGTTGGATATGATAATTCTTATTGTACAATGTAGGTACTGTTGATGTTTAATGTGGAGGCAGCTCAAATATAAAGAAAAGCCAAGGTCCTCATTAATATTCATGCACGTACTGTTGGAAAATTTGTGTAGCTCTGATATCACTTTATTAGAATTTTAGAGGAGGAAGATTAATTGTAAAAAGAGGAATAATTTCTTTGTGAGAAGAAGGAAAAACTTTTATTGTTTGATATAACTTGATTACATAATTTGCTTCATACTTGCTTGATTCAACATTGATTCAACAAATGAGGGAGTATACCCTATTTATAACATAGTCATGCTTCTACACTTCTCTACTTCTAGAGTTCTTTTTCTACATTCTCTTTTTTCTTGGTCTTTCCTTAATTCTCTTATTTTCTAGATTTTTCATTCTCTAGAATTTTCAACTTACATAATTAAGAAATCTAGATTTTACTTCCACTAATTTAGATCTTTCCTAATACAAGAATTAAAATTTGTCACATAATCAATGTTTCCTTAAAAACCAAGTTTATTTGTTTCCTTTTATTCTCAACATCCCCTCGTAAACTTGGTTTTATTACTCCAAGCAGATTCCTTTGTATCTCACGTGTTTTGGCAGAAATGGAGAAATTATCCAAATTTTCTTTTTTTGTTTCTTCCTTTTTCCCAATATGAAGATCTTCGATGCAAATTCCTCAACAGTGCTCCTTTCTTTTTGTCCTCCTTCATTTGCACAAGACGTTCCAAAATGTGTGTGCTCTAGCTTCCATCTTATTCCGATGTCAAAAACTTTGAATGAGTCATATATGGCATCTTAAAATTCTTTAAAAAAAATCACTTTTACAGTACTTGATCAATTTAATTTCTTTTTTTGTGTTAACTAATACCGAACAAACAGCAGCGCTAGCCTTTTTTTCACCAAAAGCTTTAAGCATGACTTTAGACTCTTTTTCCACAACAACATCCTCTCTCTCATCAATAATTTTAGATTCTGTAACATCATCAAGCTTCTCATTATCGGCATTCTTTGTATCAGGCACTGTTTCACTTACTTCTTCAACTTGAGTTTTTTGTTCATCGTCTACCTCATTCAACTCCACTACACTGCCAGGTTCTTCAGCATCATCAGCGCAAAACTCGACTTCAATAGGTTTCAAATATCTCTCTTTTCCAATAGCATTAATATTACTAGCACTTATATTTTCCTCTTCTGCCTCGATGACCGAACTCACTTCAATAATATCGGATTCATTCTTCTCTTGTTCGACTATGGGCACTAAACTTTCTTCAACTTTTGCTATATTTTCTTTTCCTACTTCATTTGATTCAACTGCCCTATAAACATTCATGGCATTATGTGCATCAAGCCCAACTACAGTATCCTTCCTTTTATCAGCAGCATTCCTAGCTTCCTTTTGCTTCTGCACCTCCTTTTTCCTCTTCTTCTCTGTCTCATCCATCATCTCTTCTTCCATAGGCTCTGACATAGTCTCTTCTTTCTTCTTCTCTTGCTCCTTCTCGTTCACACTCTTGTTATCCTTTTTTCATTTTTCCCATTAATCAACTTATCTTCCTTCATTATCTTTGCATCATCTTTTCCATACACCTTTTTCAAGAGATTCCATGAATATTTTGTACACCTTCCTCTAAAAATGATATTCGCAGCTTTCTCATCGACGTTCTCAGCAATCAAAGAAAGAGCACGGTAATCATTCCGTTTTAATTCCGCAAAGGAATTTTTGTCCACTTGCGACATGCTTTCGACGTCTTTACGCCATTCATAGCCATTTTCAATAATTTCCCATAGACCTTTGGAGATTAGCTCCTCTTTTTTCCTACTGCTTCATTCCTTAAAATTCTCTTTTGTGAGAACAAAAGTCGAAAGAAATAAAAATGTCATCATTTCGA